>JAOTQP010000469.1:23910141-23920377 GCA_026413545.1 Cichladusa arquata | reverse complement strand
GATTCTGTGATTCTGTGATTCTGTGATTTTGTGATTCTGTGATTTTGTGAATTTTGTGATTTTGTGATTCTGTGATTTTGTGAATTTTGTGATTTTGTGATTCTGTGATTCTGTGATTTTGTGATTCTGTGATTTTGTGGTTCTGTGATTTTGTGATTCTGTGATTCTGTGGATTTTGTGATTCTGTGATTCTGTGATTTTGTGGATTTTGTGATTCTGTGATTCTGTGATTCTGTGATTCTGTGAATTTTGTGATTCTGTGATTTTGTGATTCTGTGATTTTGTGATTCTGTGATTCTGTGATTCTGTGATTCTGTGATTTTGTGATTCTGTGATTTTGTGAATTTTGTGATTTTGTGATTCTGTGATTCTGTGATTTTTGATTCTGTGATTTTGTGAATTTTGTGATTTTGTGATTCTGTGATTCTGTGATTCTGTGATTTTGTGATTCTGTGATTTTGTGGTTCTGTGATTTTGTGATTCTGTGATTTTGTGATTCTGTGATTCTGTGATTCTGTGATTTTGTGATTCTGTGATTCTGTGATTCTGTGAATGCTGTGATTCTGTGATTCTGTGAATTCTGTGATTTTGTGATCCTGTGATTCTGTGATTTTGTGATTCTGTGATTCTGTGATTTTGTGATTCTGTGATTCTGTGAATTTTGTGATCCTGTGATTCTGTGATTCTGTGATTCTGTGATTTTGTGATTCTGTGATTCTGTGAATTCTGTGATTTTGTGATTCTGTGATTCTGTGAATTTTGTTATTCTGTGAATTCTCCAAAGCCAGCCAAGTCCAGAGCCCAGGAAGTGGCTCCTGTGGCTGGAAGCTCCTGTTTGATGGGATGGCATTCACCCTTCAAACAGCATTTTGCACTCCCTTAGGGATGGAGGGATTTAATGCAGCTGCTCTGGTGCCCAGGGGAGCTCAGGAGCTTCTCCAGCACTTTGGTGCTTTCTCCTGCACTGGGAAGGTGCAAACACCCTCCTGGCAGCACCCAGGGGGGTTGAGGTGTTCACACACCTCTCCCATCACCCATTTGGGAGAAATCCCACTGCCTAGTGTGGGTTTTCCTGGGAGGACCTGGGGGGCTGCACCTCCAGCATTGCTGGCCCAGTGACCATCCCCAAACCCTGCATTTGACACCCCAGACATTGTCAGAAATACTTTCAAAAAAGTTAAAATGAAGAGAGATGACTCTTCACTGCTCAGTCTGAGGCAGCAGAACTAAGAATAACTAAAATAAACTCAACTAATGAGCAAAAAAATCCTTGGTTATGGATGTGTCCAGCAGTGGTGATGACTCTTTATTGATTAGGTTGAACAGGATTGCTCTCTAATTATGTGACCCACTGATGCTCTAAAAATCTTGGCAAAAACTCAGAGTTGGAGCTTTGAGGACGGTTATTAAACAAGGTTTTAGCCCTGGGTTTCCCTTTAATCAATCATAACAATGTGGTTGAAAGGACTCATTGAGCACATTTTGTTTTTCCCCCCATTTTGCAGGAGTTGGGTGGCAGAGGAGCTGGCACAGCCTGCAGACCACCACAGCTGCTCCAGGAATTATAAGGAGCTAAATTTCCAAACTCCAGCCACCTCCTTGAGTGGTGTCACCCTACAGGCGTTAGGGGAGAGCATTTTAATAATGAAAACCTTAAAAATTATAGATCTGTACGGGTCGAATAAGCTGTCACACCTTCAATGAAGATAACAGATCTGTACAAGCACCTAAAATATTCCTGCAGACTTTGGAATTTAGGCTTATGGCATAATAGCATTTGCACAATAATTCAATCTAATTGTGTAGGGAAGCTGTAAAACTGCTCCATCTCTGATGCTTTACTGTGCAGGGGAGAAAAAAAAAAGGATGCTGTTCCACCTTTTTCGCTGACATCTAATGTTTCAGGTTTTTAAAAATATTGTATAAAGACTGAGATTTATTTCCTAAGATGTTTCATTAATGGTTGTGGCAGGCAGCTGGCCTGAGGTTTGACACACAATAAAATCCATGTCAAGAATATTAAAGATAGTGCAAAAGATAACTATGAATTTACATTCAAACAGGCTTTTGACAAAGCCATTGCAACAGGCTCCTAATCAGGTCTTGAGACCCAGCCTGCCCTCTCTTTAAACCCGTGATCTTGAAAAGGAGCTTTAAATTGGAAATTATTACACATTAAAACCTCAACATGGACCAGATCGAAGCGGATCGATATCTTGCCGAGCACAATAAATCAGCTGCTGCTCTGCGGTTACTGTTTGCTGAACATATTTAAATTTTCTTGTAACAAATTAATTCCAACATTTTCTCTTGATTGAATTAGGGCAAGTGTTGGAGCTGTCACAAGTATTTCACTGCTTCAGGGAGACAAATTGCTCGTCTGGACATGGGTAACAAGCCAAAGTGTTGAGTCCCTGATAATCTTTCCACTAATTCTCCATTACAGCAAAATGAAGCCATAAATCACCGTGACAGCTGATCGATGCAAACATTGTTTCCGCCGTGATTGCCAGCGCTCCCCGCGGACCCACTGTCCGCTCACCATTCCCGGGAATTGCTCCTGCCCAGGCTCCCCCTGCCACAAGTAACCATCTCATTTTGGGGCTCCCAACCCACCCCCAAATCTGGGAATATCAGCTCCCTGCTCGGGGCAATCCCTTAAAACTCAGCACTGTCCCTCCCGCCAGCGCTCTTCCAAAAAAAAAAATGGGATTTTAAACTTTCTGTTTTATCAAATGGTTCTATGGGTTGTAACAACATCAGGCTCCAGCCTTGTCGCTTCCCCTTAACTAACTGGTGGCAAGTTGGATGAAATTACTTGACCCTTTATCGAGTTCTGCTAATGCCTTCTAAAAAAGAAATTAAAGGCGCCCGCGGCGCGGCCCCCGGCAGCTCTCCGTGCACATTTAATTCCAGGGAAGATGGATTAAGTAGTTCCCAGCACTAATTCACACACTGAGGTGGCTCTGTGGTGTTCCTGGGTGAGGAACCTGGGAAGGAACCACAGAGCCTGGGAAACTCTGTGTGGGTTCTGAGCCAGAGTGGGAATTCCGGGCTGAGACAGGGCTGGGTGATGCTCTGAGAGAGGAGGGTTTCAGCACCAAGGGGGATGTGGCAAGGAGGAAAGGTGGGAAAAGTGCTCCTAGGAAAGCCCCAGTCCCATGAAGGAGCTGTGTGCGTGGCTGAGGTGATGCAATAAAAGGGATGAAAGCAGCAGAGAAGTGGTTCCAGGAGAGCTTTGGGATTGCTGGTGGAATGTTGTCCCCATGTGTGACTGAGATGTCACAGCCCTGAACTGCCTCAGCCACCAGGGCACCTCTCCATCCTCAAAAATAATTAAAAGCCCTCTCAGATCATCCAGTCCAACCATCTCCAGCCCTGCCAAGGCCATACTGACCATGTCCCCAAGTGCCACCTGCCCAGGGCTGTTAAACCCCTCCAGGCATGGCAGCTCCACAGGACAGCCCCTTTGGTGAAGGAATTCCCCAAACATCCAACCTGAACCCCCCTGGCACAAGCTGAGGATGGATCCTTTGTGCTGAGCACAGTGAGTGTGTCCCATGTCACTGGGGACATGCTCAAGGAACAGCAAATGTGCTCAGTGCAAATGCATCCAGCAGATCCCTGCCCGGGAATAACAAGATCCTTCCAAATATTAAGGTTTCAGAAGAAGATCCTTCCAAATATTAAGGTTTCAGAGCTGGATTATTTTAGATATGAATGATGCTGTGTTATCAGCTCTGAAACTCCCTGTCAGGAGCAGGAGAGGCACCACCCTCCCCTGGCTGGTTATGGATGAGTGAAAACAGGCAAAGCAGCACGAGGGTAACAAACTCCATTTCCTCACATCAAACACGAGCTGCTTCATCCTGTCAGCCCTGCAGCCTCCCCACCTGCCCCCAGGAATCCCCTGGAGGTGCTTTGGGATCTCCCGAGTGTGGAGAGCTCCTCCCAAGGAGCCAAAATTCACCCTCCTGTGCCTGCCTCGGTTTTGCCCTCACAGAGATGCAGGAGCTCAACCTGGAATTGGATGGGAAGGGGGAGAGGGGTCCAGAGCATCCATCAGTGTCCCCCTGGAGCCATTCCCAGCTGGGATCAATGAGGGATCAATGAGGGATCAATGAGGGATCCTGAGCCAGGAGGGACAGACCTGGAGGTGACCAGAGAACAGGCAAGGATAACAAACCCTGGGCTGGCGTGGGTGGGATGGATCAGAGGATTTAAGGAGAGCTCAAAAAACAAATAAAGCCACCTCTGCATCACTTCTGCACCCTTCCTTTCTTTTCCATGCTGCCATTCCACTTTGGAAACTCTTCTTATTATTGAAATAAACTTAATTGAGACAATTTAACTGAGGCTAATTGAAATTCCACTACCACAGAAGTAAATAAAAAAAAAAAGAGGGGAAAAGATCAGAAAGGATCTTTTCTTGATGTTGCCAAACTCCAGCTTGTTTTGCTGTTCCAAACTGGAGCGCTGCTAATAAAAAGCCTTGTTCTTTTGCAATAATTGTGCTTTTTCAAATATTGTTTCTAAGAAAAAAGAATCTCTTAAAACCAGAGAAACAATCCCAAAGAAATGCCAGTCAAAGCCATTAAGATGTTTTCACTGATGCGCTGCATGTAAATCTGATTTATGTTGGTTTAAACAGTTAAGAAATCCCCGAAATAACTTCATTTATTATTTTATTGCCTGATTAATGGTTCAGAGGAACTGATTTGTAGCTGAAGTTTTACAGAACGCAAAATTAAAATAAGAGCCTTTTGTAGAAACGTCCCGTATTTGTTCAATTATGGGTTCAAAACTGAAACAAATATAAAAACTTCAATAAATATATTTTCTTCCAAGGAATGACATGCTGTGGGTTTGCTGTTATTGTTGGGTTTGATGTTTTTGCCTCTAAGGAGGTCAGCAATATGGAAACATAAAGGCCAATTTAATTTGTGCATCTGTGGCTGCCAAGTATTTTAATTCCGACAGCTGTGACTGAAGAGTTAATATTTTACTTGTCAAAATCCAAAAGGAGGCCAGTGAATCACTCTAATTCTCATTAAGAGGCTTCCCCCCAGTAGCACCCTAATTCAAAATAATGAAAGTAGAGACTGAGTGCGATTCTAATGCCAGTTGAGACCTATCTTTTAATATTTCTCTGGTGATGGATTAGGGATCGGGGAAATTCATCTCAGATCATAGAGCCTAATTTAATAAGGGATCATTCCAAGAGTATTGCATTTTATAATAATGTCATTTAATGTGTCGTCTTCCATTTTTACTGTCCCATATGGATGCTTACACGATGGTGCCACAGGGATAAACTTTTAAAGAGCCAGGCTCGTTTTTTAGGGCTCCCCCAAACGAGGAAGTTTATCAAGGAGATGGTTCATTAGCCAGCTCTGGTAATTGTGGTGTGGTTAAAAGCAGCTTTGGAAGCCACGAGAGTGGTGACAGAGCCCACACTTTCCAGCCCTGGAGAGGAGGGGAAGGGAGAACATTTAAAAGTCTGTTAAAATCTGATTTAAGTGCCTAACACAATTGTGCCATTGCCTGAAAAATGTGGGCACCTGCTTGTTTAAAACGCATGATAATAAAATAATTTCGCCCCATAACCACATTTTCCATTCCCTTCCTCAGTGTTTTCCTGGGATTATTTAGCTAATTGCTTCTTTGGGGGGGTTCATGCCTATTTCCCAATGTTCTTTTCCCCCAAAATTACAAAGATTTGCCACGCTGCGAGGGCAGCGATTTTCAACAACCATTAAAGGATTAGATGTAATTATTCTGTCTAAATATTTGGGCTCTAATATTTAATTTAATTTGTGTTTCTTGGCATTGCATTGAAAGGGAGTTTCTGGGTGATTGCCACCCCAAACCTGAGCTGCTCAAGGTCAAGGAAGAACCCAAACATCAATAGCTGGTGATTGCCAGGAGCTGTAAAGCTGCAGCCTGAGCTTTGGGTAATCACACAAAGCCTTTAGGAAAAATGGGGCTATAATGAGGATTTTTGTTCCAAATCCATTGGCGTGATTAAGTCTTTATTTTCAGGTAGCAACTCAAGGGCTCCACTGCAAGGTTTGACAGAATGAGATCAAACACAGCCAGGCTGAACAGGAATAAATAACCTGCTGTAAACAATAATCTCATTACAGCAGTTTTTCCAGCGTTGGGATGTGGTGTCTGAAAGGGAACACAATTAACACAAAATGAGGGTTTTCATATTTTCTCCTTCCTCCTCAGTATTTTCACAGTTTTGTTGTCTTTAGAACGTTGTAAATCCTGGCATTTCTTCCACTTTTCCTCACACTGCTCAATTTTTTATTCTTGCCTCGTTGAAATTATTCTTCCTTGGCATTTCTTTTGATTTTCTGCTTTTCTCCTTTGACATTTTGCACTTCTAAGTCCCCATTTGTTTTCTGACTCTTTTTATTCTCTTCCTTTGCCTCTTTCTTCCATTTTATTCCACTTCTCCCCAGTCCAGTTCTCCACTCCGTTTCACATTTCATTTTTTAACTGTACCTTTGCTTAAACCAACGTTTGTAAAACTCTTTGTGCAAACTGGAGAAGTTTCATTGAAATTTTATAGATGAATTTTTTTCTTCTCACCATGTTATCTCTTCAACTGTCAGTGTCCTGTTTGTTAAACTTGTTGCTTTGGATTCAATATCCTGCAGTAGGAATGTTACAAATCTGCATCTGGAAGCACTTTAGGGGCTCCTTTGGTTTGCAGCGAGAAAATTATATTTATAACTGGTTTAAATCAGAAAAAAAAAGGTCTCTGCTTGCATCTAAAATAATTAAAAATGACTAGTTTGCATTAAAGAATTAAAAACAAGCAAACAAAAAGTTAAATAAACAGGGGTTGGGGACTGGTTTTTTAATGAGCTCTGCCTGTGTGAGTGACCTTTTCCCATTTCCACTGCTCCTTTTTCCCATTCCACCTGCACTCCCACCCCTGGAAGTGTCCAGGCCAGGCTGGACAGGGCTTGGAGCAAACTGGGATGGGGGAAGGAGCCCCTGTGGAAGGAGCAGGGGGTGTGGAAGGTCCCTGGAGGAAGGGGAGCACCACCATCAGTCCCTGGAAACTTTTCAGAGCTCCCCTCTGGAAAGGAGATTCCCAAAGGAGATTCCCAAAGGAGATTCCCAAAGGAGGAGGCTCTTCCAGGGGCAGCTGATTTCAGGGAAGTTAAGCCTGTCCCAGCTGAGCTGTCTCTGAGCTGGCCCAGCCCATCCATCCCAATGTGCTATAAATAGAAACATCCCAGTGGGAAAAGCAGGACCAGCCAGGAATGGGCTCCCGGTCAGGAGAGAGGAGAAATTCAGAAATTCACCCCCTGCCAAAGATCATAAACACAGAATGTTTCCAAACTGAGTCATTCCTGCTTTCATCCCTCCCTCAGCTCCCCCTCCCTCTTCTCTTCCACCCAGGAATGCCCATCCCTGCCTCCAGCTCCTCCTGGGGATCTTGGATTTGGAATTTCTGCCTCCTGTCACAGAGCTGAGCTGCTGAACCCCCAATTCCAGCCTTGTGGGCCCTCTCACAGCAGAAATGTCTCCAAGAGGACACTTTGGGAAGGAGCTTTCCACGATGTCCTCACTGCAGGTTTGCCCTCCTGCCTTGCCAGCCCTGCCAGGGGATCCAGCTCAGCTCCACCTGGGATCAGAGCTGCTCCCACCCCACCTGGAACTGGGATGCTCCACCCCTGGAAGTGTCCAAGGGCAGGCTGGAGGGGGATTGGAGCAGCCTGGGATGCTGGAAGGCATCCCAAGGCAGATGAGCTTTGAGGTCCCTCCAACCCACTCTGGGATTCCAGGATCTGTTCACACATTTCCAACCCTCCATCCACACCAGACCATTCCCATCCATGATGTCAGGCAGTAGCTCATGGTTTTTCTTTTGTTTCTTTCTGTTCCTTAAATTAATTAGAATTCATTTTTAATCAGAAATTCACAGTCAGTTCACTACAGGAATTTGAGAGTCAATACTTAGGATAATAGAATTGTGCAGTTAAGTCTTAAGGCATTTTTCTTTAGCTGTCTGGACAGGTATAAATCAGTCTCCAGAAAAAAAACCCAGGCTGCCACAGCAAATATTCTTTATTACATTACAAAACTGATTTTCAACAAATAAAATATGCTGCTGTGGTCAGGACTGCCCCAGATCTCTGCCTGCTAAAGGATTTGCAGACAGCAGGCACGGGGAAAGACAAACACCCCGTGAATTGATGCTTTAAAGATCAACCCTGTCGTGCACAGCAACTGCCAATAGCTTCACTGAGCAGAAACCAACATCAGCTGAAATCCACCACGTCCTTCAGAAGGTTGGCTTGTTCCTGGAGCTCAATTTTTTTTTTTTTTTTGTATCCAAATGTTGATAAAGTGATGATAGAAGTGGAACCAGAAATGTAGCCAGAGCACTCACCCTGTTCTCTCTGATGCTGAACTGATATTTTCCCCTTTGCAGATACTTTATTAAATACCATTAATTTTATATCCACTTCTCCAAGTATCTGCCCAGTGGGCAGTGTCTGAACACCGGGTGATTCTGATTCAGAGGCTCTTGCAGTCCTTGATGCACTGAGTTCCAGCACTGCCAGGATTTCGATGCCCAATCATCACTAATTTCAATTCCCCGTGGATCTCACGGCTGGTTCCCAAGGGATGGGATGAGAAGAACACTCTGGAAGGTCCCTTTGGGCAGCTGCAGCTCTGCTCCCCTCCAGGAGAAGCAGGGGAAGGTGCTGGGATTCATCTGCAGCAGAAAGGAGCTGCTCCAGCATGAGCCTTAAGATCCCAACACGTCCTCCCAGCTGGAATCCTCTTCACATCGCTTGGGCAGAGCCTGTTCCGCTGCCCTGCGCTTTGAGAGGGAAATCAAGGCGCTGGGAACGACTGATCCGGGGATGTTTTCCCCCGAAATCCCCCACGGAGCCTACAAAGGGCTCGTGGGTGCCCCTGGAGCCCGGGGCTCCCTGTGATTTTTTGGCTGCAGAGCTGTGTTTAAACACGGGCTGTTCAAACAGCCGGGCAGGGTTTGCACGGCTCTGCCACGAGCTGGGAGCCCGCTTTGATCTCTGCAAACAAATGTGTTTGGGTTTGCACACAAGTAAATGTTAAACCAACAGTTTATTTTGGGGAGCCGGCGGCTCTGCTGAGAGCTCCAACATAAGTTGTTACTTAGGTTTGGATGGCAAAAATAAAAATTATCCTTTGTGAAGTCCCACTTACACAGACAGAGCTCCAGCTCAGTGAGTGCTGCTCACGAGACTTCCCATGGAGTCACAACCCATTGTAATATCATCCATGTGCTGCAAATGAAGGAATACACTTCTAATTACATGGTATTTTGCATTAATTGTATTTAAATGCTCGCAGTTTGCTCGTAGCCAGGGTGAGGTTGGCAGTTCCTGTGCCTCTCTGTACAAATCTTGGTGGAGGGAAAAAATATTTATGGAAAGCTTAAAATCTTCTGTCTTCCTTTCCATCACTGCACATCTCCTTTCCAGCAAGGTTTCCATCGCCCTCACTCTTGGAATTGCCTTGCTGGTGATTTGGTGAGGAGGAGGATGATGTCCATGCCCTTCATCAGCTGAGATCCCTCCAGGGAGCCCCCAGCTCCCCAGTTTTGTTTTCCTCGTCCCTGGGAATGATGGAGTCAGTGGCCATTAGTGGAATATGGATTAATGGAAAACAGCAAGATTTCATTTCCTGGTTGCACTCCATGATTCAGGTCCTCCTGTGAGACACAAATATGTACAAGATAAGGATATTCTGAGGGCCAAACTGTGGATATTCCTTCCCACCTCCACCTGCTGAATTTCCAGGACCTCTCAGCACTGTCAGCCTGTGTGGCACACACTGCCCAGGCTCTCTTGGATTGTTCCATTTAGGAACAAAAATCTATGAGTGAACAAAGCATTCCATGAACCCATCGGGGTTTATTTACAGCCAGGGGACCTGGAAAAGTCCCTGGTTTTGCCCATGTCACCCTGCCTGGGCAGTGATGACAAACTCCCCATCTGTCCTGGGTTACAATGTAAAGATGTGCCCAAAAGTTTGTATTCTGTCACCATCTGTTAAACCAGGTGGGGCAGTGATTCTTATCTCAGTGGGGATATCCTCTGTTAATGGGCCAGCTGTTAAAAACCAGCTGGGGCAATCATCTTTTATCTTTCCACAGCCCATCCTCCCTCCAGGAGATATCTCCTGTTAATGGCCAGTGAGTCCCAGTGCATGACTGAT
>JAOTQP010000469.1:23857428-23893939 GCA_026413545.1 Cichladusa arquata | reverse complement strand
CCCCTGTTCCTTGGGGTTTTTGGGGGCAGTGCCAGCCTCACCCCGGCTCTGTTTTCTCAGGAATTGTTGGGGGTTTGTCCCTGATCTTTGGGGTTTTTGAGGCAGTGCCAGCCTCACCTCTAGCTCTGTTTTCTTAGCAATTCTTGGGGGTTTGTCCTGGGTTTTGGGGTTTTTGGGGGCAGTGCCAGCCTGACCCTGGCTCTGTTTTCTCAGCAATCCCTGGGTGTTTCCCCCTGTTCTTTGGGGTTTTTGAGGCACTCCAGCCTGACCCTGGCTCCGTTGCAGGCGCAGACACAGATCCAGCAGCTCCTCCTCCTACGGCTCCCGGAGGAAGCGCAGCCGCTCCAGGGGCAGAGGCAAATCCTACAGATCCCAGAGGTCCAGGTCCAAGAGCAGAACCAGGAGGTAAGAGACTCCCCCAGGGAAAAAACAGAGTTATTTCTACTGCAAAAACACTCCTGGAAGTCCTGAGCTTGGAATAAATGGAAATCATGGCTGCAGGGGATGGTTTAAAGCACACATCCCTTGAAATCCCTAATTTGGGGTCTCCTGATTCCTTTCCACACATTGAATCTTTCAGTTACCCTGGTGAAATAATCTTGAAGGCAGGATATTTATTTTGCATTTGATTCACGCAAAAAAAAGAAAAAAAAAATACATAAACAGGATCTGTTGGTGTCATAGAATAATATGGAAATATCTTGTGATTTTTTTTTTTTTTGGTTCAGTTTTCCATAATTCCCACACATACCAGTGGCTCCCTGAAGTCCAGAATAAACTGATTTTCTCACCTGTGTTCCTCTTGGAAGAGGATGAGTCTTTAATTATGCAATCTTTTATTAATATTTGAGGATGTCTACAGTGCAAGTTTATGTGCATTGGTTTGTGACAAACAAATATCCCACAATTTAAATATTTAGATCTTAACTAGAAGTTGTAAAAGGTGTTACAAAATCTGCTTTTCCTCTTCAATTAAAAGATGCTCAAGTTGTGTTTGTGTGTGTTTTTCAATTAAGAGGTTCAACTGAAGTTTATCCTGGATACCAGGTTTCCCATTAGCATTTTCTGCTGATTTTTAATTAATTATTGAGTGGATCAGGCAGATCAAAGCAGTCTGAGCACACATTTTAAATCTTCAGCCAGGTGATTTTGTGTGCCTGCACTGAGAATTTGTTCAACCTTTGGTTTCCATATCCAAACTAGAAGAGCTGTTGCCTCTAAATATTGAAAAATTGTTGTTGAAAGATGTGAATATTCCACTTTCTCTTGTTTCTGTTGTGCCATGATTTATTCCCAGCTGTTCATTGGAAGAGTTGCTTGGACCCTTTATTGCTGCAGTGCTTTTGTAGCAGAAATTTGATTATTTAGATTTAAAAATAAATGTAGAAATTAAACTGCCTGACCTCTCCTGGAGTATCCTCCCCATCAGAGCTGTAAATATCCACTTCTTTTTGCCTAGAAAATCAGTTTGAACCCACAGAAATGTCAGAAGAATGAGGTGAAAAGGAAGATTTTTCAGTGTGTCACATCCTCAGTGCTAGGAGCTGTGATAAATTAATTTAAAATGCTTTTTATTATATTAAAATAATACATAATAACTCACAGACCTCATTAGCTATAGTTTGGTTGGTATAAAATAATATATAATAAATATAAATTGCAGATCTCACTAGCTATGGTTTAATGGTCACTTTTCCAAGGGATTTGATTTTAATCATGGTTGCAATATATGGAAATTAAGTGCCTAAAAACTTGAAAAATGTGACTTGTGCTAGAAAATACTGTGTATCAAATATTTGAGGTATCAGGTATTTTATGTATCAAATATTTTATGTATCAGATATTTGAGGCATCAGGTATTTTATGTACCAAATATTTGAGGTATATGGAATTTTAGTTATCAAATATTTGAGGTATCAAATATTTTATGTATCAGGTATTTGAGGTACCAGATATTTTGTGTATCAAATATTTGAGGTACCAGGTATTTTGTGTATCAAATATTTGAGGTACCAGGTGTTTTGTGTATCAAATATTTGAGGCTTTAGGTATTTTATGTATCAAATATTTGAGGTATAAGGAATTTTAGGTATCAAGTATTTTATGTATCAGATATTTGAGGCATTAGGTATTTTGTGTATGAAATATTTTATGTGTTAAATATTTCATGTATTGAGTGTGCAGCACTAGAGGGGCAGAGCTGCACATTCCTTTAAATATTCACACCCACAGAGAACAAATCTTGATAAATAACATTCTGAATGATCCCACAAGAGTCCAAAAGCCTAAAATTGAACCCAACAGGACACTTTCCATCCTTTATTGTGATTTTTTTTTTTCTGAGTCTGCTGTAATGTGGCACTGAGCAGCTGTGAATTAATCTGATTTTGGAGAGTTAAATCTTAGTTTAGCACAAAGCTGCTACTCCAGGCCTGTGCTTGTCCTGGGTGTCAGTGCTGAGCTCTTGCAGTGATGCCAAAAAATCTCTTTTCTGCCTCCAAATCACTCAACCCAAGGGCTCACCTGCTTCCCAAGGACTCCAGGATTCCTCAGGCTGGAAAAGAGATTGTGGAGGAGAGAGGGAATGTGATGGAGGGGTAGAAGAAATAAAACTAAAATAAAAATGTTGGGAAAAAGTGATTAAAGATTGAGGGTTCCCCATTTCTGTGCATGACCTGGGGCAGGTGTGACAATGGCATGGAAAATTTATAAAAGTGGATTTACAGTGCTGGCATGGAATTTTCATGAATTCCATCTGTAATTCCTAATTTTTTTTTTTTTGTTCAGGGTGGGAAAATTTATTTTCCTATGATTTTTTTTTCAAGGCAAATATTGAAGAAAGCACTTTTAAATAATTAATTAAAAGATGCTGAAGAACTCATGAGGCTGCCTCTAGAAAATTACCTTCCTGTTGGAAGTTCAGGTCTGGTCTCTTTAAATCCCTGGAATTGTTTTTTGGTATAAATCATGCAGGTGGCACAGATTCTGTATCCTGGAACATCTTCTCTCTCCCCAGTCCTCTACCAGCTTTTAATTTGTTTTTCAAGGTAGTGAAGGTGGTATTAAAAGTAATGTATTTTTTTTAATAATTCCTTTAACACAGGTGCTTTATTTGAGCAATTGATTTACAGATCTCCAGCACTGCAAAACACTGAGACAGATCAAGTTTTACTTGGAAAAGTTGGATTTTTATAATGACATACCTAAGATATTTTAAATAGGTGTTGTTTGTAACCTAAACTGATTTCTTGTACTTTATTGGAGAAGAAAAGTTGTGTATATCATAATTTCTTTATTTTCAATGCATTTTTAGAGTGAAAAAAGTGGAGCTCCCCACTAATGGTTGTGTTTTATGTGAGAAGCTAAAGAAATTGTGTGGACTATTTTATTTTAGATGCAGTTTTTAGAGTGGAAAAAGTGGAGCTTCCCAGTATTGCTTGTACTTTATTTGAGAAGATAAGCAAACTTGTGCTTATTGTAATTATTCTATTTTAGATGCATTTTTAAAGAAGTGGGGCTTCCCAGTAATTGGTTGTTTTGATTTGAGAATATAAGAAAACTTGCATCTAAAATAATTATAATATGCACATTTTTTGAGTTAAAAAAGTGGAGCTTCCCAGCAATGATTGTCTTTTGATTTGAGAGGATAAGCAAAGTTGTGCATATTATAATTATTATATTTTTAGATGCATTTTTAAAGCCCAGTAATTGGTTGTTTTAATTTGATAAGAAAACTTGTGCATATTATAATTATTTTAGATGTATTTTTTGAGTTAAAAAAGTGGGGTTTCCCAGTATTTGGTTGTGTTTTGAGAAGATAAGAAAACTTGTGCTTATTATAATTATTCTATTTTAGATGCATTTTTAAAGAAGTGGGGCTTCCCAGTAATTGGTGGTTTTGATTTGAGAAGATAAGAAAACTTGTGCATAATATAATTAATTTAAATGCATTTTTTGAGTTAAAAAAGTGGAGCTTCCCAGTGTTGCTTGTACTTTGAGAGCATAAGAAAACTTGTGCATATTATAATTATTCTATTTTAGATGCAGTTTTAAAGAAGTGGGGCTTCCCAAAAGTTGGTTGTCTTGATTTGAGAAGATAACTTGTGCATATTATAATTATTTTAGATGCATTTTTAGAGTTAAAAAAGTGAGCCTTCCCAGTGTTGCTTGTACTTTATTTGACAGCATAAGAAAACTTGTGCATATTATAATTATTCTATTTTAGATGCATTTTTAAAGTCAAAAAAGTGGAGCTTCCCAGTAATGCTATCAATTCCAAGCTGTCCTACAGCGGGGGAGTACAATGCAAATAGGACTTAATAAGATCACAAACTGAATTTCAGCAGAAACAACCAAGATTTACATTAAATTAGGAATTTTAAAACCGATTTAGTTTGTTTTACTGAGCATTTGCTTAATAACATTTCTCCTCCTCGCAATCTTTTTAAAGCCAATAATTCCTCTGCGAAGCGTGGGCACATCCTCCCCTGGAAAAAAAAATTGGAAGCAACAGCTCCCTCTCTGCAAGCAGGCAGCCAGAGCTGGGAAGGAAATATTTCAGCTGCACAGAATTTAATAAATCATCCCATTTCCTAATTTGATCATATTAGATGCTGATGTGGAAGGAGCATTTCAAATAGCAGCTCCTCATTAATATACATCAGGCTGGGGAATAGCAAGGAATACTTATGGAGGGATGTCACAGTTCCTGTTCCTTAGTTTACTAAGTGGAACAGGTTGATGTGATCCTGGGTGTTATTTGTCACTGTCTTGCTAAAATGGTTTGGGCCGAGTTATGGAGTCCAGAAAGACGGAGGCTGATAAATCAAAAGTGGATTGAGTGGACAGCAGGCAGTGATTGATACTGTGACAGGATATGAAGAAAGGAATCTTGATAGGAGCATGCCTGATATTGAATATGAGAAGGAAAATGGCCCTGGAGTATGAATATTATTCAAGGAAATGAGAATAATAATATCATCTTGAAATTATTGCTGGGTGAAGATTAGGAGAGTTCTTATTAGAATATTCTGCTGCTGTGCCGTGCAGGAGCTGGGCTCTCCCAGGATTCTGGAGTGCTGGGAGAGTTTCCATTCTGATTGTTCTCTGAGTTAATCACATCTGAAATACTCTGCAGCAGAACTTGCAGCACAAATCTTCTAATTCACGGAGCTTTAAACAGAATTAACCAAAAAATGTTGACCTTTATTCCCCGATTTCATCCAATCCTGTGATTACAGAGCATTCCACTGGAATTGCCTGTGAATATGCAAGTTTGCTTTATTGTCTGCCAGATGTCTTTGGCTTCTCCCATTATGTTAAACTGCAAACTGCTGCCTTAAAATATCTTTAATGCACTTCAACTTAAAAATTGACACTAAACCAGCAAGTGCATCTATACATATTGAAGAAGAAAAAAGGATTTTGTGGGAAGTAATCCTGCCTGGAGAGCTGATCCTTGGCAGTGTGGCTGAAGGAGGTGCTTGAGCAGGTTTTACATCTGATTTCTTTCCCATTCCTCCAGTGTAATTAATTTAATATTGAGATGTTGTTGCATGCAGGGGCAGGGGAGCTCTGCTTAGGGCTGCCTTTGCAGTAGGTTTGGGTTTGGGGGTGCAGAAGCAGCTGCCTTTATCCCAGCAGTGTGAACTGGAATTAAAACCTGGGTTCAGCCCTCCCAGCCTGGCAGAATTCTTTGTGTTTAGCAATTAATTTGTACTATTTAAAACCAGGCTCCTCAAGTGCAGTGTGAGAAGGGTCATTAAATAACTGAGAGTAAAACCCCACTGATTATGGTTTTGTGGGGTCTTTGAGAATTTCCTTTTTTAATACCTTCTTAAAAAATTGCTGTTAGATATTTTATTGAAGGGCTGATACTGCACAGTTTGTAAGACTTTTTAAAGATATCACTGAATGCTTTTGTATTTGTGTTACTGGTACCTGTCTTCTGTTAATCTCCTTTTTTCCATACAGTTATTTCAGGGTGGGATTAAAGTGCTGGAGTCTTTGCACATTAAAATCTATCAAAGGCCTATCAGACCTCACAGCTGATAAGAACTAGTGGATCAAAACACAATTTGCAGTAATTTTGTGTCTGTCTGTCCTCAGCACTGGTAGAGATTTTTTCATGGATTACAGAGCAGGAGTTTTATTATTAAAACTTCAGGAGGGATTTCCTCAAACAGCATCAGCCTAAAAGGAAAATAAAGCTTTTTAGGAGAGAGGAAATTAAAAGGGGTGGATGTTTTGAGTGGACAGCACATGAATAAAGAGTAAAATTGTGATGGGTGAATTTGCTGGAGAGTTTATGGAAGAGAATGAGGATGTAGAGGAGAGACTGATTTAAAAAAAAAAAAAAAAAGGAAGAAAAAGGAATGTCTCAAATATCCACTGTAGTTGTGTGGAGTTAAAGCTGATTTTAGGGGTGTTAAGGTGTGAATTTCAGGGTGATGCTGCTGTGGGATTAAAGCTGGTGATGTTCCAAGTGAGGGCAGAGATCTGGCCATGGGACTGAGCATTCTATAGATTTTATTCTTGTCATTAATTCTTAGAATTGCTTGATTTTCTTTTTAAGCAATTTTTTTTGCCTGGTTGTAGCCACTGAAGTTACTATTCCTTTCAAGTATTGATCTGCAGCTTAGGGTATTTTTTCACCCCATCCTTGCTCTTTAAGTTAACCCACTCAGGTGCAATTATGTGAGGAATCAGTGTACATATTACCTGCTCCTCTCTTTTTACTGCTGGGAAGTTTCAAGCCTTTGGCCCATTAGCAAATAGATATAATTAAGATATTGCAGCATTTCTTTCATGAAACTTCAAATGAAAGCTTGGGGCAGGAAGGTGAAATTGCCATTACTGAGTGTGATCCTGCTGATGGCAATGGCAGCTCATGTTTATTTTTCTCCCAATAAATCCAACCCTACAGTTTTTATTTAGGATCTTGTTGCATTCCAGGTTGTATCAGCACCAAACTCTAAAATTATATTTTTTTGTTGTTGTAATAACTGATTTTTTTTCAAGAGGAACAATCAGTTTGTGTTCTTGGCTGTCCAGGAAAGGCCCAGAGGTGGAGCAGGAGCAGTGGAGATACCCTGGAGCACCAAGCACTGCTCAGCTCATTGCCCAGCCCTAATTGATCACTTTGGGAAATTAAACTTCACAAGGCAACGCCCAGGGCCCTGCAGTTATCAATAAGGCCACAGAGCTGCCAGTGACATTTCCTTTGATGCCTTTCATTGGTATAAAACCAGAAAAAGGAGCCTTTAGAAAAGCTCTGAGTGCATAAGTGCTGTTCTTCTGGAGCTCAGGCTCGAGCCTGATGACACAGAAGTTGGTTTTTTGTGCAGCCCAGGTGTTATGTACACACAGGGGGTTTAAAGTTAAACCTGCTTATTTCTCTGGAACCTTTCATTGGCTTGGAAAAAGGTGTCTTTGCAGGCTGTTGGGTTTTTTTTAGTGCTTCAGTTTTCTGTTTGGAAAAGGAGCTCAAGAAAACAGAAAAACAACTCCCCTTAGTGGGGAATTGCTTTTTTGATTTCAGTGTGCCTACATTCTAAACCACTATGTATTTTAACACTTTTTTAAAAAAATTCTCTTTTTTCTCTGCTCCCATGAAATAGAATCTGTTATTTCTTTGCTGCAGAGCTCATGTTTCTCGAGGCAGCCCTGCAAAAGCAGATGTCTTAAGGATGCCCTGGTATAACCCAAGGCCCTCTTTGCTCTGGAAATCATTGCTCTTTCCAGGGTTCATTTCTAGGAGTGATTTTTTTCCCACTGTGAAACACAAAATAATAAAATTTAGTAGTAAAAATTTACTCTTTATTCCCATCTTTCATGTGTTCTGATATGTATGGCAGGACCAGAATCTGGTTAAAATGATGAAGGCAAAAAATGTGGATTTCTGCCACAGAAGTGATATGGAAAGGTTGTGTTGGGTGTGGAGTGACAGAGCAAGGGGGGAATGGCTTCCCACTGCCAGGGGACAGGGCTGGATGGGATTTTGGGAAGGAATTGATCCCTGGGAGGGTGAGGAGGGGCTGGGATGGAATTCCCAGAGCAGCTGTGGCTGCCCCTGGATCCCTGGCAGTGCCCAAGGCAGTGGGACAGTGGGAGGTGTCCCACTCACCTCAACCCCTGAGTTTTGGATATTCCCAATTTCCAACATTGAGGCTCCCAAAAATTCCAGAGCAAGGTGTAGAGCTGATAATTCATCTGCTCCTAATTGGCATCAAGCCTCAGCCCTGTCACAGCCATGGCAAAGCTGCACTTGACTTCAGTGATTCCAGATTTTCCTGAACTGGGATGTTCTGGGAAGAAAAGGTTCCCAAAAGAAATGGGGTAATTTGTAGGAACATGCAGAGCTTTTGTCCTTTTGCTGTTAAAATACAATATGAGTAATTGTCTGAACAAAATATTTAATGTTAAATAGATGGTGATGTTAATAAAAAGATGGGAAAACTTGGATTTGTTTTTGCAGATATACAAATGATAGATATACAATGTATATTTAAAAAACTAAAATCTAGGAAAATACAGGAATTTAGTATCTATACTGTAATTGTAACTATAAAATATTTTGATTGTACTCTTGTAGAATTTGATTTTGAGTCTTTTTTTTTTTTTAAAAGCCCCCAAATCCTGGGAAATGTTTCAATAGGAAATTTCCTTATCCATAGGTATTATTGTAAGATATTCTCCAGTTGTGTTTTTTATTGGATCATATCCATATCTCTTAGCAAGGTAACCTCTGAATGAATTTAAAGGGTCAGGTCATGCTGAGCTCAAATAACTGATGTAAATTCTGTGCTATGGATTTATATCCTAGAAATGAAGGCAAGGCCAGCAGTATGGGTTTATTTTCTTTATTCTGTATAAACTCTTAGGTATCTGTTTTTCTTCTGTGGTTTTTGGTTCTCCTCTATTGAAACACGCAGGGATAAACTGAATTGTGATAGGATTTAAATTAATCTGTGGCACAGCACTGAAAATCTGCTCCCAGTCTATATCAAAAAGAGATGCTAAAAGTTTTCCTGTTAAAGCTCTGAGCTTCTTGATTGGAGAATGGGTAAAAAAAAAAAAAAAGCAAAGCCTTTTCCTATTTTTCTCCTATATAGTCTTCTTGAAGTTCTTCCAAATTAGATTTTAAATGCCAATTAGGAGGTTGAATATACTAAAATAAAAGCAAATACAACCAAAATGGCCTCACCTTATGGCTAGTTAGGCTTTTTCTCTCAAAAGCAGAACCTTTGCTCTGAGCATGGCTTTGAGAAAGATATTCAGCTTAATGAACACATTAATTAGAACCATAACTATTTATAAGATAATTAGAAACGAAGCACGGTAAACTGGGCTTTTCCTGCAATTAATGGAGGATTAATTACTGGAGGTAATGAAGTGGATTTTTAAATGCATTAAGGTGAAGTACAGAGATGTGCAAGGCTTTGTGATAGTTGCATAATTATTCCAGGCTGTTTGAGCAGAGCTCCTATGAGCTCGCTAATAAGCATCATTGCATCATTATGTATGCACTTAAAAAGACTTACCACCAAAATGACTGCCTAATTATTTCTAATTGGCAGGACTCTGTGTAGTCATTGAGCTGTTTGTAGCCATTTTAAGGTTCATTTAACTATCCTTGGGGCCATGTGATAGATGGAAAAAAGCTCCCGCTCCGCGCTGGCCTTGGCCGGCGCCGTTAATCAGTTCTGGTGGGCTCCAGTTTGAAATGCATTCGCTCCTGCAGAGGTCAAAACCTGAAGTAGTCCAAGCAAAGTTTGGCTTTTTGAAGCCACTTGACTGTATTCATTAGCAATTAGTAAAATAATTGTGGCTGTGGCTGTGTTTGGATTTCCGTGGGGCCGGGCGCGCTTTCATCGCCGGCGATTCTTGGGGCACGTGAGCTTCCTGGGAATCCAAACCTCCTTCCTTTTGGAGCTTCAGTGCAGTGCCATGTGTTCACCTGCAGCACCTTTCTTCTGGCATTTGTTCCCTGAAGCAGCTCCCAGCATTTCCCCACCAGCAGGTCCCAAGTGGAAGTTTCTCCCCCAGGACCAGGCTTTGCAGGGAATCTCCGAGGAAAGTCAGCACAGAGCGTGGGGAGAGGCAGCCAGGAGCAGCAAATCCTGCTGTTCCCCAGTGCTGGGGAGTCTGGGGCATCCATTTCCAAGCTGTTGACAGCTCTGATATCCAAGGACATCTCCCAGCAGCAGGAATAATCCCAGAAAATCTGTGTTGGCTCAGTGCAGCGCAGCCACCGAGAATTCCATTGGAAGTTTGCAAGTCCATTCCCCTCTCCAAGTGCTTGGAGAAGTGGGATCAGTCTGGAGGGATTTGATTTCCCCATCTCTGGCAGGTTGAGCACAAGATGCCCCAAGGAAAGAGTTCTGGGTGTAATCACAACCATCTGCAGGGTGCTGTGAGCTACAGGAGCCACTCCTGCAGCTCGGGGGAGCACTGGCAGCAGATTGCAGCCTGGGAGAAGAAAGGTCAGCTTTGCCATGTTGGCCCCAAAAAATGGGGTTTGAGGAGTTTAAATTCATGAAGAACCCAAACTATTATTATGGTTAAAGTGTAAGGTGGATTAAAAAGAGTTATTCATTAAAAAACCAACCAAAATGTCATTTATTTATGAGATATTGGTTCAAATATGAGATAAAGGATTAAAGCAAATGAGCTGTGGCAGTGTAAACTCAAATAAAAACAAATCCTTAAGGAAAACTGCAGAATTGTTTCAATTTTTTGAGAGCTGGTTTAATTGTGAGATTTCTCTGAAGGTAATTTTTAGAGCACTCTGTAAGCAAATATTCAATACAGAAAAATGATGTAAAATACAAATAACTTTTCTTATTGTTTAGGGATTTTATTTTATGGAGTCCTATCAAATACAGTGATGGAAATTGCTCTGTAGATTATCAGAACTAGGAAATGCATTTTAAGGTGAAACTACAGTTTTAATTGCACCCATATCATGTGGAAAATAGGAAGTTTAAATTAATTTACACTTAAAAAAGTCTAAAATATTAAAGTAAATATTATATGTGTGGTGTTGAAATAGTTTTTAAAGTATAGTTTTCTTTAAGAACAACATGGGCTAATAAAGTGTCAGACAAATTTCCTGTGGTTTGTACATAATTCAATATAATTTACACATTTCAGTTCTAAAATCCTGAAATATCTAAAATATTCCAACATCCCCAGGATGGTGTTAATGGTGTTAATTAACATTTGGTGGTGTGAATCTTCCCAGAGTTGTGGGGACAGAATTATTTTTGGAATTCCTCAACTGCCTGGTTAGGGGTAATATTCTCAGTGATGGAAATAATTCCGTTTTTATTTTAATTTTTGCCTTCAGGTCTGGAAATGGAGGTGAGTGTGGCCCACAGCAGAGTCAGGAACCTGTCACTGTTTCCTGGGTTAGCTTTTCTTTTGTGTTTTAAACAAAAAGCAGAGCTTAGAAGGAAGTTCCAGGAGACCCTTTTTTAAACAAAGCCTGGGTATGTAGAAATCACATCATAATTCACCTTTATTCCCCATTTAAATTAGCACTGACACCACCCAGTTTGTGCTCAGCATCATCAGTTGATCAGAACAGTCAGAACACATTTTGAAATATAATTATTAAGTATTTCTATTGCTTTATGTATTTTTTTAAAAGAATCCAGATTTCTGGTGTGATTTATTTGACAATATTTTATGTAACTATTGCATGTTCCATGAGGAAAACATTAATTTTTAGAACAGTAAATGAAATATTTAGGATTTCTTCCCTGGAGTTTTTCATTAGCCAGAAGAATTGGGCTTGGGGATGGACAGGACAGGGTTAGAGGTGGAAATTCCCAATAAAGGAGATTTTTGGGGTGATAAAGTGGCAGCTCTGTGGTCTCCAGGAATGGAACTGTTCAGTTTTCATCCAGGAGAAAATTAAAACCAACCCCTGCTTTCCTCTGCCTGCTCTGTGTTTGTTACATGCAAAATATTTAATGGAGAAGCAGGGAAAGGATAAAATTATCCCTGAGATAATTAACCATATAATTATATTATTAGTTATAATAAATTATAGAGGATGCACTGGAAAACAGACACAAAATACCCAAACTCTTCATGTTGTTCTCTTGTCCCTCCACAAGATTTGGAGTGGATGGTGTGAAATATTTTTGCTTTAATTGTGTTTTTCTAAAGCCTCTTCATGACTTAATTTCTGGAGTCCAGTTACAGCAATTTGCATTAAAAATGTTAAGTTTATTTTGTTTTTATTTTAGAAAAATTATATATTCTAAAAATATTTCCATATTCTTCATAAACATGAAGGTGCTTAAAAGTACAGGTCAAATATCTTAATTTTTTTTTTATTACATCTCATAAAATTTAAACCTCAACCTGTCTGGTTTATCACTGAATTTTAAAAATTTCCCTTTTAAAAAAATTGTGAGCACAGAGAATGAGTTCATTTGTTTTACTGGGGAAAAAGCAGAGACCCAGCTTTTCATCCAGCTGTTATTTGTGATCATTATGAATCCAATCAGTCTCAATATTCCCAGTCTTCCAAACCTGATATTTATTTTTAGGAAATGCCTTAATCCTATCTTTAAGCAGATTTTTTTTGTTTTGTTGTTATTTTTTTTTGTTTTTTCCTTTTAAATGGTCTTGCAGTGTTGAACAATGAGGAATATTCAGATTTTTCCCCCCCTGTTGTTTCAATTTTAGCTCCATGCTGGTGGCACTTTGAGAGCTCAGTTCCCAGTGCTGGTGCTGCACGACCTAAATTGAGATTTTTTAGGTTTTTTTGCAGTTTCTGAGAGCAGGTAGTATCCTGATGTATAAGCTGATTTCATGTATTTTTTGGGGTAATTCTATTCAGCTGCCCAATATCAATTTGGGGATGTAAGGACACACAATTATTACAGAATCTTTAAGCTCAGACCATCACTGGGGCCTCAATCTTGGAGGTTTTATGATCCCAAAACCTGAAATATTGGGTTTGTCCCAGGCAGACAGAGGAGCAGTGCTTACCTGTAATTAATCTGAGGCACAGGGGAAGTGGAAAATCTCAACCTGAAAATCTCTGTCCTTTAACATTTTACCATAATATCAGAGGTGTTGTCAAATTTACAACAAATAATTACCTGGGTGGTGATTCCATCTGGAAAATGAATTTCCATGGCTCTGGGATCCATCCAGGCCCTGCTGCCAGGGCAGAGAGGAATAATCTGGGCTGTTTATCCAGAGTTCTGCAAAAAAAGCTGCACCTTTGTTTTTCCAAATGGATTCCAGCTGTTTGGAGAAGGGAATAACTGCACGTGTTTGTGAGAATTAATTACAGGCTCTGATGGATCTGCTGGCTAATAGAGTATGGTGCACCTTTCTTCCTGCAGAATTCAATTTTTTCCTTTTTTTTTTTTTTTTTTTGGAGAAAATGTGAAATGGTTTTCCTCCAGGATTGCAGCATTTAAACTTCCATTCAGCCCATTTTTTTTTTTCCTGGTTGCTTTTTCCTCAAAACACAGCAAATTCAGTATAAAATAGAATCAATGCTCATAATACAACTATGGAAATATTATCATATTGATTTGATAATGATAAGCAGTGACAGTTCTGGGATTTTTCTGGCACAGGAAGGAATTTCCTTGCTCTATCTTTGTGTAGCAAATGAAAAACTCTTCTGCTTTTGTCTCACCTCGTGCTTCCAACTTTTTGTACAGCCAGAGAAGTTGAGTGCTCAACCCAATTGAGCTTTTTTTTTTTTTGTTTTCAGATTATTGGAATGTATTTAATATTTATTTCCCTTATCAACCTTAATTTTGGTTTTAGGTGGAAGTTTCTATCTAAAGTCCCTGCAGCTGGGTATTGCACACATTTTTTAGGAGTGTGTGAAGTTTTTCCCCTTGAACTCCAAGAGTGCTTGGAATGAAAAAGGACAAGGAATGGGAGGGACTTTTGGCTATTTATTAAATAAGACAATGCACCAATTTCTGTATTAATTTGTCTCTTTATTATTTTATTTCCTAAAGATTATTAGAATTAGATTCCAGATTTTTCTGCTCAGTCCTGACACGGCTAAAGGAATACAGGGTTGAAAAAAAAGTCCTGCTTTGGGACACACTCTGAGAAGGTGTGAGGGAAATTCACATCAGGTAAAACCAGATGGGCTCTGATCTGATGATCTTAATTTGAGGTTGAATTTTAGGAAGGAATCTTTATGCAGATTGACAAGGGAAATAAATGGTTTATCTCCCTGATGGATAGCAGCAGGTTAATCCATGATTTATCTCTCAGTAATGTCTATTTTTGGGTTTAGTTTGGCCTGGATTCCATGGGAAGCAGGGAATTGTGCCTGGATTCCCAGGGCAAGCAGGGAATTGTGCCTGCATTCCCAGGGCAAGCAGGGAATTGTGCCTGGATTCCCAGGGCAAGCAGGGAATTGTGCCTGGGATTGTGCCTGGATTCCCAGGGAAAGAGGGAATTGTGCCTGGATTCCGAGGGAAAGCAGGGAATTGTGCCTGGGATTCCCAGGGAAAGCAGGGAATTGTGCCTGGATTCCCAGGGCAAGCAGGGAATTGTGCCTGGCTTTCCAGGGAAAGAGGGAATTGTGCCTGCATTCCCAGGAAGAGCAGGGAATTGTGCCTGGAATTGTGCCTGGATTCCCTGGGAACTCAAGTTGTGTCAAACCAGCTGCTTCAGAATTCCAGGAGTGTCTCATCCTGGTTCTTCTCTCCAGCTGTGTTCCTGTGCTCTCCATGCTGCCTTTCCAGTAACTACATCTTTTCAAAATTACATTTATGGGAATTTTACCTCCTCAAATGTTTGATAATGGGATTTCCAGAATTTAAAAGTGGAGAATTGCTGGGCTGAGTTGGTGCTGGTGTTCCGTGAATCCATTTCTTCAGCTCTGCATTTGGCATAATTTGCCACACGAGGCAAGCAAGGAAATTCCTTCCTCTGCCAGCCAAATCCCAGAATTTCTCAGAGTGTGTCCCGAAGCAGGACTTTTTTCTGACCCTCTATTCCTGTAGCCATGCCATGACTGAGCAGAAAAATCCGATTCTAATAATCTTTGGAGAATAAAATAATAAAGAGACAGAAATTAATACAGAAATTGGTGCATTGTCCTGTTAAATAAACAGCCAAAAGTCCCTCCCATTCCTTGTCCTTTCTCATTCCAAGCACTCTTGGAGTTTAAGGGCAAAAACCTCACACATCCCTAAAAAATGTGTGAAAACAAAACAAAAAAAGCTCAATTGTGTTGAGAGCACCCAACTTCTCTGGCTGTACAAAAAGTTGGAAGCACGAGGTGAGGCAAAAGCAGAAGAGTTTTTCATTTGCTACCCAAAGATAGAGCAAGGAAATTCCTTCCTGTGCCAGAAAAATCCCAGAACTGTCACTGCTTATCATTATCAAATCAATATGATAATATTTCCATAGTTGTGTGGATGATAATTTTTTAAATCTTAAATATTCTCTTATTCTGAAATATGTTTTGTCACTTACCAACTGTCCAAACTACAGGTTTGAAAGAACTTTTTCCTCCTTTATTTCAGGTTTAAACTCTGACTCTGCTGCTGCCTGGTTTTGTTATCACTCACCTTATACAGAACAGTAAATTTTAAAAAAGTAATATTATGATATATATTTTCTATATTTAACTTCCTCAAAGACCTGCATTTTAAAATTGCAAACTAATAATGACCTGCTGTGTTTTATAGGGCCAGCTAAATTTGCTTTATACACACATATTTAATAATTTCTGCACTCTGAATGCCTGCAATTGATACCTGAAATTATTTTACCTTTCCAATAACTCCTACCATGATTTTTTTTTTTTCCTGGTGGTGAAGTTGAGTTAAACAAGGAACTTTCTCTTAATGTGTTTTGAAGGAGAACATGGCATTTTGCTGCAATTACCTGTGTGTTTGCACTCTGGCTTTATTGCCAGTCTGAGCACCCAGCCTTGATGCAGTGCAGTTGTTCCATTGTTCTGGCCCAGCCCTTGGATTTATGGCTCAAGAATTCACGAGCCCTGAATTTGTTGGCTTTTGTTTGTGGCCATTGAGCTGAAAATAATCTAATGAGGCTTTGGGCAGGTGAGAGATGCTTAGAAGAATTCCAGGGGAGAAGCTGACATCCCAGCACCGTTCTTTGGAGGGGGGGTTGCTGTTTGCCTAGAAAACAAAATGATTTTTACAAAAATTTGCCTTCCCTGGAAGAGCTCAAAGGGAAGAAAACAAACCCTGTCTTGGTTTTTGGGCTCTAATTCCTCTTGCCATTTGAAAAAGTCTCTCTTTTGCAGTTGTAACCTTTTGAAGAGATTAGGTTGGAGCTCTAAGACAGAGTTCAGTGCTTTAGTGCAATATAATTGGGGAAATACTAAACGCCACTGACCTCATTTCCTTCAGAACAATGAGAATTAATAGTTGCACGTTTTATTAGGCTGATATTCCAGATGTAGTGTACATTTAATTAAGTGTAGTTTCCTTTTGGTTATGGTATGTGGCTCTGCTTTTTGTCGCAAATTCTTTCTAGTTTTACAGTTTTCCACATGTTTTCTTTCACCATTTATGATTTTTTCAAAGCGGGGCTATAAGGATTTAAATCACTTTAGCATGCAGCAAAACAGTTCCCATTCAAACAATAAACGCCATTTTAAAAAGCCTTTAGATCTTCTGTCACTTCATAAATATAAATGTATAAAAACATTATGCAGTTGTAGTGCCCACCTGCTAATTAAATGCAGATTTCCTCAAACTTGTTTTAAAATCCGCTTATTTGTTTCAACTCAGTCTCTGCTCAGAATACATATGGCCCTTGTGAAACTAATTATGCTTATGGAGCAGCTGTTAAATTTAGTGCAACTAATTTTATCCAATATTTTACATTTTAATTGATTACCTGTGAAGAAATTAGCAAATTAACACTTATTGTGCAGTAACTGAATGGGCTTTTATGGAGACTTTCAATTTTTTACAAGGGGCCCGAGTGTTGATGGAATAAAGCCATTTCTTTGGGTTTCAGATAGGGAAGTTATTGGTGAGCCTTGATTATCTGGTGTGAGAATTTAGGGACCCTGAGTGATGCCAAGCATCTGTGTGTTCTGCAACTTAGACATGAAAAGCAGATTGGAAAGTAATGGCTTTTCACAGAATTTTGGGAACATATGGGCTTATCTGGATCTAAGAACTCTTTGAAGATCTTTGAACTTGACTAAATGACTTAACCTTTGGCATGGTGGGTGGGTGTTTTGGGTGTTGTTTGGGGGGGAAGGGGATCCATGCTGGAAATCTCCTTTCCAGCTCCATTTTTTGGTGGCTTTTTTTTTTTTTCCCCTCTGGTAGTTCCATAATTTGAACATTTGGGGTCTTGCTTTAATAGGACTAATTGTGATTCTTGTTATTTTTCAGCAGCAGATAAAATAGAAAATCTGTCTTCTCTGCCAGATCTGTGGACTTTTGTTGTGGTTTGGTGATGAGCTGGGGACAGAGATGACTTTGGGGAGCTCCATTTCAGGAAGTTTTATCTTGATTTCCTGTCCTGTAGATTTGCAAGATACTTTAATAGGAACTAAGGAACGGGAGAGAGATGGGAATGGCCTGAAGCTGATGGAAAGGGAAATTTGGGTGGGATTTTGGGAAGAAATTCATCCCTGTGGGGGTGCTGGGCCACTGACACATGGAAGCTGTGCCATCCCAGGGAGCTCCAATCCCTGCCTTGGATGGAGAAAGTTGATGGAAAAACTCTTTTTAATTTTTAAAAGCTGTTTCCTATTTATAAATGTCACCTGCCACCAGTTGTGCATAGACATGGGAATGAGCAGGAATTCAGCCTCCCTGAGCTGAATTTATTATTTGTACCTGCAGAAGGTAGAAGTGAACTCTAGATTTGAGTTGAGGAACTGAAGTTCTTTAGCTATCAATATTTTAGATTGCTCAGTTATTCCTGGTGGGAGGACTGTGCCCTTAAGTGAGGATCAATTAAAGGTGGTTTGTGTTGCTACAGGGCTTTTTTGTTTGTTTTGGTTTTTGGGATTTTTTCTGTTTTGGACTCAGCTGCAGAGTTCTGAGAAATCAGGGTTACCTGGGAATCATGGATTTAGGGCAGTGCTCTGTAAATCTGTGCTGCCTCATCGTGATGTTTGTAAAAACATCTGTGCCAACCAAAAATTAGATTTCATCTCCAGAGTGCTCTCGAGTCAAAACTCTCTCTGCTTGAGGAGTGAGGATGGATGGATGGATGGATGGACACTTTTACATTTGTGATGACACACTAAAAATCCATTTTGAGCCAGCAAATGTTCTCCAGTTAATAACACAGCAGTGCAGTGGTAATTTGATCTATTAATTAATGCTCCTGGAGGGAGCAGGGTGGAGAGCTGCTGGTGGAAGGTACCAGCTGCTGAAACAGGAACCAGCCCTGACCCCTGGAGCTGCTCCTGGCAGGAACAGGGACCTGAACTCCCATGTGCTGGACAAATTCCAGAAATGTAATTTATTGCCTCATCTGGATGGAGGGTTTTCTTTTGCTCAGTCTATTGTTGAGTTTTATTAAGCAGTTGTTGTTTCATAAAAGGAGGGATTTTTTTCTGTGTGAACTGGCACACTCCAAGAGGTGCTGAAGAAACTTTTTTATACTGTTTTACAAATTTCCCCATTTCCCTCAGTACTTAATGAAACTTTTGCATGAGGTGCCATCAGAATTTTTGTGGGAATCATGGGATTGTAGAATCATGGGATGGTTTGGGAGGGACCTCAAAGCCCATCTCATTGCATCCTCTGGACACATTCCCAAGGTCAGGGTGCTCAGGTGAGAGAACCCAAGGAAAAACTTGACCTAATTTTTCCTAAATATCCCTTGTCTACTTAGGTAGCATTGATCCATGATAAATTATTAAATAAAAGTCAGAAAATCTTCTACAAGAAACTCAGGAATAATGAAAGCATTTTGGACACACAAAGAACCAGTTCTAATACTTCTTGATCTTTTTTCCATTTTGTTAATGGATGAATCCTACATTTTGTTGTTTATTTTGCATCTCTTTTCAGAGCAGGATCAATGTTTTCTTTTTCTTTTTTTTTCTCTTCTTTTGCTAAATTGTCAGTCTAAAGGTATTGTGAAATCTTACATTGTGAAATGTATTAAAATTAAGTAAAAAGATATAACTATTACAAGGCTGAGGTGCAGTGCTGGTGGCAAGGGTTGTTCTGAGGATGAAATTTTGTAACTGTGAAAATAGGGCAGTAAGATCTCAGAGATTTTCACTCTGGACCTTTACAGCATCTAAAAAGTGTTTTTATTCAGGGCTGAGTAGGCAAAAGCTTCTAAAACCTGGAGATGAAACCCTTGGTAGCAAACCAGGCCTACTGATGCCTGGAGTCTGACTTCACCCTCTGTGGTTTTTGGAGACAGAAGTTATCCAGATGTCTCTGTGGAGGAATTGCAGGTGCTCTTTTCTTAGATTAATTTGGTATTTTACACTTTGGGGATCCTTTTTGTCTGCCTTGAAGCAGCCCCTTCTCTCTGTAGTGCAGAGTCTCCTTCCTTCACTGCCTGGCTGCTTCTCACAAGAGTTTTGGTGGCTCCTGTTCTGCTTATTTAGATAATCCAATAGATCCTGGAAAAGATTGAACCTGTTTTCATCAGAATCTCTTCCCCAGGTCAGTTTTTCCCTGTCAGTCTAGTTCATGGCTTAGGATTTAGCTTTTATATTTTTCAGATCCTGTACTGCTTTAGTGTATAACTCTAAAACTCCATGGCCTGTCAGCTCCTGTTCTCTCATTTTATTCAGACAAAACAGTTCCTCTCCAGGCCTGGAGCTCAAGGACACCTCGCTGTCTCAGGTCCTGAAAAATATAAAACAAAAGTGATCTGGGGGAGAGCAAACTGGGGGTAAATAACTTCATTACCTGAAGCTGTAATTGGGGGATTAACCCCTGATATGTAAATGGACCAAACTTATAAAAGTGTGAAAAACTCGTGACCATGTGGTGTCCCTCAGGAGTCTGTGCTGGTCAATATTTTAATTGATGACATGGATGAGGGGGTTGAGTCTGTAATTTGTAAATCTGCAGATGGCACCAAGCTGGGAGTGTGAAAGGTTTTATCCAGGTGGGGTTGGTCTCGTTCTCCAGGCAGAGCCAGAGCACAGAGTCTTAGACTGTGCCAAGGAAAATATAGGTTGGATATCAGGAAAAGGTTTTTTATGGAAAGGGTGATAAAGTACTGGAATGGTCTGCCCAGGGGGGTGGTGGAGTTGATGTCTTAAATTTTAGCTTCCATATTTTCCAGATTCTGCACTGCATTAGTGTAGAACTCTGAACTCCACACAAAGTGTCACAAGTTCTCCTCCCAGCTCAGTCACACACACCAATCCTTTCCCAGCCCCAGAACCAAGGACACGCTGCAGCTCCAGCCCCAAAAAGTGCAAACAGAGAGAACTGGGGAGAGAATCTGGGAGGGTGGGACTGCAGAACCTAGAGTTGGGATTGGACAATGAACCCGAAGATGGAAATGGACCAAAACTTATAAAAATGAGATTTGTGACTCAGGGTCCATCTTGGGTGTAGCCACATTTGGGCTCTTTCACTGCCCAAGGTGAACCCTTTGAAGGCTTTTAATAAATCCCTGATTTATTCCTTTGACTCTGCCCAGCCTCTGTTCCAGGGACCCTCTTTAGGTGTCACCCCTTTAGGAAGGCCTGGCAAGAGATTTTCAGAGAAATCCTCCATAAAAACGCTGCTGCAAGTCCAGGTGACCACACACAAGAGGTACAGTGCAAAGAGAATGGCAGAAACACCTCCTGCCCTTCTTCTTGCAAGCTATAGAGGGTTCAGATGCCCTAATCAAAATCTGCACCAAGAACAGCTTCTTTCAGTCCTTTTTTTATTTCTCCACGCTGCTACTGGGATAATTCTGCTGCTAAAAAGGTTCACAAGCTCCTTGGAGCTGCTCCTCCTGGAAAACAGCATCTCCTGCCCAGGTAATGCTGCTCAGTGAAGCACTGCAGCTTGAATATCTCCTGTGATGTGGCTGTTCAAAAAACATGCAGAAATCCTGGCCTCTCCTCAGAAAATCACCTTTTCTTCTCTGTCTCCAGCTGAATTTGTTGGTGACTGGAAGGAGGGATGTGATGGACACTTATTTCACAGTCCCCAGGGAATTTTACAATATTAAAAGCAAAAAAAAATTCATCCTCAAAACTTCCTGCCCCCAAAAATATATAAATTAGTCACCCCTCTTTTTTTACCTCTGGTTTTCTATCTGCATCAAGATACTTTTTAAGAGATGTTCCTGGAATTTATGAATTCCTAAATGGGAGTGCAAGTTTTCTTTTAAAAATGCATATGTATTTTCAGATTTTGATAATGACCTAAAAGGCAAATAACTGGGAATTTTTTTGGGTGCTAGAGTCTTATGAAGCAACAGCCCATTTTCCTTCAGGAAATTGTGGCTTAAGGTTCTCCTGAATGACCCCAAATTATAGGGTGCTATAGAGCTCTTAGGTTTTTTGGGTTTTTTCCCCCTCAAAAAAATCTTATTTTAATGCTCCATCCACTCTATTTTATGTTTCCTTTATCAGGAAAACATCAACCTAATTAGCAGTGATAATTTGGAACTTCCACAAGAAACCTTTCACATGGATAAAAACAACAGAAGTTGGGTAACATTGAGGCACTTATGCATGCTTCATAGTTTTTATTTTCTTTTTAAAAACCTTTATTCCTGAAACTTAGGCAAGAAACTTGGTTTTAAGGAGCTGGAAAAAAAAATAATCTTATGCCTACAATCTTATTTTTGTTCACTTTAAAGCATAGCTTTATAACATGCTGGAATTTCCTCAAGGTTTTGTAAATACTCGTCTGAATTCCTCCCAGGTATTAGTATGTCATCCAAAAACCAGAAAATACTATTTATTCTCTGCAGGATTCAATCCATTCTTCTTTGAAATCCTGCAGGTAACTGGCTCCCCCCAGGGTAATCTTTCCTACTTCAATAGGCACGAATGTGTGAGTTCAGTCAGAATTAGTGTGTTTTTAAAATTCCGATTCCTACGGTGCTGCCAGGCTTTGGGCAAGCACAGTTTGGAAAATCTATTCCCTCTGCCAGTTTCTGAGGTAAATCCTGTGGTTTGGGGATTTTAATGGGTACACAGAGTGCAGCACCTGCCCTGACTTCCACATGTGCAATCAGTGCCACTCCTCCAACGCCTGTTATTGCTTTTCCACGGTGTCTTTGCCTGTGTTCTGCACAATTATACCTCTCACAAGTGGAAATCTCCTTGCCACTTTTCCTTCAGCACAGTTTTTGGCTTGGTAAATCCAGCTTTCACTCCTCCCATTGGCATTATCATGCTGCTTCTCAACCTGGCTCCAAGTTTTGTTGGATTTTTGTCATTTAACAGCTTTAACAGTGAAGGTTCTTGGTGCCTCCAGTGGTCCTGCCCTTCCTGGGATTTGTGCATCCCATTTTCTGGGGCAAATGCTGTGTGATAACCTCTGGAATGATCCCAGCCATGCCTTTAACATCCTCTCTCCCTCCCAGCCTGTGAACGTGGTATGACCAAGATTGTTGATTTTTAAGTGCTGCCACATTTGATAGGCTTAAATTGAGCTCCACACCTTCACCATTGGCAGTTCCTTCATCCACCCAACACCCAGCAGCTTCTTTCTCAGTTTGGGGAATTACACACAAACAACAAATGCATTTCTGAGAGTCTTTCTCATAGAATTACCATAACAACAAGGACAGCCATTTAAAGCAAGCCAAAAATGCAGAATTTCTGGGCTGGTTCCTTATTTGCAACTTAAATTGTTCTAAGCAGGGATTTGTGGTAGGCACATGATGTTTTGCAGAGGCTTTGTAAGGACTTCAGGATCCATCTTGCTGCCTTTGGAAAACCCAAGACTGAGCACTGCAACTGCAGCATAAATCTTTAAACTGTATTTTTACTTACCAGCAAAAATTCCTTTGCATAGATGTATTTTTGACAGCAGTTGCATAAAATACTGCTCATAATAAGAAGGTTTTGAAGTCTTCCACTCTTTTCATATATCTGGAAAGTCTCATAAATGGCTTTTTATCTATGAGCTTATTTTTTAAAGTCCATTTTTCAGTGCTGTTTTCTTGATGAGTTAAAAGAATAACCATCAAACCCCACAAAACAGACTGAGAAGACAGTGGCAACCTGAGAAAGGAGCTGCTCCAAAGCTGAAGTTTCTTTAATGGAAAGCTCTCATTTTGGATCATAATACAAACCCAAGAACTGGCTGCCACACAGTTGCAAACCTAAATCATCACCCAAGTGAAACCAAGAGATTCAGATTATGCATTTATTAAAGCTAAACCCTTTCCTAAGTTCCTCGTGCCTCTTTCTGCCTGCAGTCAGTGCCTCCAAGGAGCAGCTCTCTCTCCTTTGACAAATTTGGCTCTCAGAGCTGCCCTGCCTTGCTCTGAAAGATGAAATTTCATTTGAGGCGTTTCCACCAGCTCCTGATGGTGTTTAACCATCTTTCTCCCACGCTGGAGCAGAGAGCAATAAAGGAGCAGGTCACCACAAAATGGATTAAGTGCAAACTCACATGTGTCACACCAAAGTTCACCGTTGACTGAAAGTAAAATAGATTTAAAACTCTTTTCAGGGCAGCAAGATTCTAGAGGAACAGATCAAATTACTTACTTTTATATTGCCATAAAGCTACAGAGACATTTTCTGTCTCTTGTGTGTTTTGAAAGAATCACAGTTTTTTCCAAGGGCCAAATGAGTTAATAATAATAATAATAAAAAAAGTGATATTAAACCCAAGTTGTTAGGAAACAACTGAGAATTAATAAGCATATTTTAAAAAGAAATTACTGTGACCTTTTACCTTAAAGAGTTAGATTTAATTATAGAAATATTTTCACCTCAAGATGATTAAAATTATCAATTTTTTTGATTTTTAGTAAAACTTCTATGTTGCTCATAGAGTTCTATTGGGTATCTCTGTTAGTCACGAAATTAAAGAGCTAAAATGATATTAATTAAGGAAGGAACAAATATATTCAGCCCATAAAAGGAGCAGGGCATGCCTGAAAAAGAAATAAATATAGAGAGGATTAAATTCTTGCAAGTTGCTCAGTGCTGGATTAAGTAAAGGACTAAACACAGGCTTTTCTTGCCCTCCCTACTCAAGATTTACTCTACTAATCACCCAATTTCCAAATCCTTAATATATGAAAGCATTTGCCTTCAAGGCAGCAATAATTTAGGCCTGCCATTGAAATGAATGTTTTTTTCCATTAGGCAAAATAATTATGTCATATATCCCCCCAGTGTCTTTGGACTCCCATCTTGGTGTGAAGGAAAGCATCAGTCAGCTGAGATCTCACTGAAAATCTTCACCAGCAGCTGCTGCATGGAAGGAATGCAAATAAAAAGTGACTTTTTCCACGTTGTAGGGAAGTGAAGCCCCACAGGACAGGCCCCACGTCATGGTGAGGCCTGGTGTGTTCTGAGGGAGGCGTTCCAGGTTTTATTTACACCTTTGGAAGGGCAAGTTTAAAGCTGAGCTCTGCTCAGCAGAGCTAACCCGTATTTTTTACTGTGGCTGTTCATGGGGTGGTGGGGCTGTAACTGTGGGCTCAGTAAATCTTCACAGTGCTGGGTTCCTTTGAGGTGTTTGACTGCCCTCACTCACCCACAACAAACCCCCACAATTTCTGCTTCAGGATTCACCCCAAGGTAAGAATTTAGGGAAAATCAAGGGTGGTGTTCTGGAACATTTGAAAAAAATCATATTTACTGTGTTTAGCTGAAGTCACTCCCACCATCCCCATCACTGCACAGTTACCCTGAGCAAATCCTTGGACTTTCCTGTGATTTAATATCTGTTTATCTCTCTCTGGGGAGCAGCTTTATCCGTGGGGAAGCTGCTGTAAGGCCATTCCAGGTGATCCCATAGAATCCTTAAGGTTGGAAAAGATCTCCAGGATCATCAAGTCCAACCATTGACCAAATAACATCAAACCCACTAAAAAATATTGAGTTTAAGTGCCACATCTGCTTGTTTTTCAAATCTATGGTGACTGTAACCCTTCCCTGGGGAGCCTGTTCCAATGCTTAACCATTCTTTCAGTAAATAATTTTTTCCTAATATCCACCTGCAGCTTCCCTGGTGTAACCTGAGGCCATTTCCCCTTGTCCTGTCACTTGCTCCCTGGGAGAAATCCTGACCTTTATGTGGCTACAACCTCCTGTCAGGCTGAGAGAAAATACTCTTCCCTGAGCCTCCTTTTCACCAGAATAAACTCCAGATTTCCATGGAATTCCGAGGATGGCCTTGGAATGGCTGCAGCCTCTCCCAGCATCACTTGGAGATGTTTGGGAATTAATATTCATCTGAGCATCTCACATGGGAGGTGAGATTTAACCCTGTTGCTCCAGATTTGGGCTTGTTTTGCCCCGTTTAGGAACAACCTCGTGGGATTGTTATTATTATTATTTTTTTGTAATCATAAGCAGTGAGGGACTTGCTCTCACTTCTCACCAGAAGAAGTCTCCTCCAGGAGATCCTTTGGCACAACCCTGGGGACCAGGTGTGGTTTGGTTTTACCAAATAAATGATTGTCCTGCCATCCCGTGGGATATGGAAAATGGAAAATGGAATATGGAAAATGGAATATGGAAAATGGAATTAGCACAAAGCACTCATTCCTCTGACAGCTGGAGTCTTCTCAAATGTTGGGGTAATAAAAAATAACTTTATATCAAAACTTGTGTCGAGGGGTGGGTTCTGGTTTGCTGCTCTGCCTGGTGTAACAATAAAGGCTTTTAGCACAAAGCAATTTATATTTTTTTTTAAATTTTCTTTTTCAATTTATCAGAAGTTTTCTCAGAGAAACAAACCCCATTTTTTACAGACTTTATCCTATTGGTGGGGGAGGGCTCTTAAACACAAATCCCAAACTCCAGGTGCTGTCAGGGATCCCAGTTTGAGGATAAACTGTGGGAAAGCACCACTAGAGGTCACTCAACATTAATTGTTACCTAATTAGCACATTCTGACCCTACATTTTAGGTCATTCTACCACTTTCATGTTTTAAACATCATCAGCTGTGACTCCTCAGCTAATCCTGCCAAAACTCAGAAAAGCTGGAGACAGAAAATTTTCCTTCAGCTCTTCCCTCTATGACTCCTCCCAAGGCTCCCAAATCAGCTTTGCCATAGACTCTGCAGGCAGCAAATCATTCCTTCCTCAGCTTTGAGCCTAATAAAGCTGGCAGTGATGGACCTCTGGAAGTGCTGGCTTTAGAGGCACTCAGCCCTGGCTGTGTTATCTCAAATAGCTGCTCACCCATTTCGAAAATTAAACCAAAATGAATTTTACAAGTGAGGGAAATACATGGGAAAATAATGTCTCCAATGTTCTCAGGTCCTTCCCTAACCACGTTGCAGCCCTGTACCTCTTTAACCACTGATAAATAGGAAAAAAAGTAGATCCTTGTAACAACTGACTAACTAAAAAAGAGGTAAAACTAAGTTTAAGTTTGATTAATGGGTATCTGCTGGAATATCTCTGCATGTGTTTAATCAAAAGCAGATGTTCTGTTTGCAGGGATTTTTCCACAATCTCGGAAAACAATGGTAGCAATTTGTTTGCCCAAGACAACAGGGAAAGGAAGAGCTAATTAGTGAGTTCTACAAGGTTAACATCACCCACTGCTGGTGCCATGCCCACATCTCCTGGTGGATGTTTTCACTGAATCCTCCCATCTCCCAGCTGATAATTGTGTCCATCCAAAGTCAGACTTTCATTTCAAACCCAGCTCAGTGCAGAGAAACCCTCTCCAAAATGACCAATTCTTATTTAATTTCTCTTTTTGGGTTGCTGCTGATCCTCTCCTCCTCTCCCCCCCTTCCACTCAGCTGAATTGGCAAATGCTGGATTAGCCACTTTATCCTTATGTATGAGCATGACAACTGTAAAGAATATTGCAGTTTCCTGAAAAATCATTCAGTGTTTCCTGAAAAATCATCTAGTAACCTCTCAAGACCAGCACATGTGCAGCTGGAGGAGAAAACATTAACCACCATTAGCCATCACCACTGTGAGTGAGAAATTTATCAGAGGCTCTGGTTTTCTAGTTCCTACATCAAGGTGATAAATAAATAGATTATCAGCATCTGAAAAGTCACATGGCTTCTCTCTCCACTTTGTAGAGAGATTAATCTTGCAGAGGTATAAAGCAGAATTAGCCAAACAATAGCAAGGTTGTAGTCTGGACTAATAGAATTTTAATTTAGATTTTAATAGATTTCATTATAATTTTTTAAAACAGTGAACAATTCTCTAAGCTTCTACCCAAGAAGCTTGTAGGGCCTGTTGTGGTAGACAAGATGTGATGATTTTAAACTAGAAAAGGGTAGATTCAGATTAGAGATTTTTTAAAACCAAAACTCTAATTCTGACATGGAGAAATGGAGGAACAGGTCTGGTTTTTTTCCAAAATATTCAGTCTAATTAAGGAAAAAGCCCTCACTGGTGAAAAGTTAATACAAAAGGCCAATGGCTGAAGAGTCTCAGTGGAGAAAATCAGAATCAAATGGGCTCAGTCAGAGAAACTGTCACTCCTTTTCAAGGAAAATTGCAGATTTTGACATACAAATTGCTGCACAACTCCAGAAGTCTTGAATTCCAGCTGAAGGGATCAATTGCTCCAGCTGGGTCACCACAGGGTGATTTTTGCCAATTCCCCTCTTGTACACTTATCAATCTATTTTTCTGTCCATTGTTATTCCAGTACCTACTCTAAAATACTCTTAGCTGGGGCAAATACAATCCTGTTCCTTTCCTTTCCTTTCCAGCTCCCAAAAAAGATCATTAGCAGCACATCAAAGTTCCTTGCAAGATTTCTACCCAGCTGACACAACCATTTGCAAAGACTTCTCCTTCCTTACCCAACAAACTTGCTTTTTATTCTTATCCCTCATCATAAAAAAAGCTCATTTCCAAATTACAACACCTAAATCCCAGTCCCATGAGGCTCCTCTCAATCCCCTGCACAGTGTTAATGGAAATATTAGAAAATAAGGAAAAAACTAACTTTTTTCTGGTTGAAACATGCACAGATGTTCTTACCCAATGTATGGATTAGATAATGCAGTTGTCAGTGACACACTTTTTAATAAGACTTTTAAAAGCATTTAATGCTGAAGAATAAATGTAGTTTTTGCCAAGCAATGTTAAAATCTTCATCAAGGATAAAATCACTTCATACACATAGTGGGGTTTGGGTGCTTTGATTTTTGCAATAATCCAATAAAAGCTCAAAATTAGCACTGAAAACGAAGGGAAATCAACCAATTCTGATGTATTAGTGAAATTATAAACCACAACTCACTGTGGGCATTATAATTGAGTGCATGGAGTGAATGAGCAGCTGAACTCATCTGCCATAAGTTTTTTATTTCAAACTAATCCATAAACTGCTTTTTCAATTCTCTAAAAGCACATAAAATACCAACAATTCTTTTAGAGTGTCCCCATCAATCCAATCAAAAAAATCATATGTTGCAAGTGACCACCCATAGCTGTGATACTAAAAATATCCTGGTTATCAATCTAAAACTGCTTTTGCAATGATATTGGCCAGGATATTTTGCCTCATTTCTTCATGGTTCTCATTCTGTTGTTTATTGTCCTGTCATCTTATTTTCATATCATTTGGCCTCCATCTTCCACAGCAATTAAAAATGCTATTTCTTTAACCCTGGTTTTGCTGGTTTTTCTGGTGGTTTCCACACATTGCCATCCCTGAATTGGAATTTATTTTCACCATCTCTGTGCAATGACCTCTCCCATTAAAAAAAAACTTTAAATACTTGATTTACTCCATTCTTTGTTTTGGTTATTTTACCATGATGGGATGTGGCTCCATACACAAACTTTGTCACTCACAGTCACCACCCCAGCAGAGAGACCCTGGAAATCCCTGATTTCTGAATGTGGATTCCTTTTGTCACTGGACATGGTAAATCCTGGAATTGCTGCAGCTTGGAAACTGTCCCAGGCAGGGCACACAAGGGAGACAGGGAATCACACATTGGACTCAAACTCTCCACATTTAGTGACAAAATCTTGGCTATGGGAAGGAAAGAGGGGCTCAGCCAATATTATCTGGTAATGTGAAGAGAACCACAGCTAAAAAGGGCTTCATATGTCCAGAAAAGGAGCTGTTAGACTGGATTATACTGGATTGGGACTGGAAGGATTAGTGGAGAGGAGGCCTGACAGGGAATTCAGTATAATCTGCAGTAGTTATTACAAAGTGCTGCTCTGCTGGTTGCATTCATCCAAAGAGCTTCCCCAAAAACTGTGTGTGTTAGGGGTAGTTGGGAGCTCAGTTTTTAGGATTGGCTTTGGACATTTTTCAGGGCCCCAAGCTGGAGTTCTGAAGCCCATGGAGAAGTTATCAGGAATTCAGCACATGCTGTGTGAGAGTCACCAGTGGCTTTACCTCTCTCAGGGGAGTAACCTCTAAAAGTTATTTCACTGGCAAAGCATTTCCACCCACCAACATTCCCACAAGGAGGTTCTTTTTCCTTTCACCTGGAAAGGTTCTTCCCCCAGAAGGTGCTGGGCACTGCCCAGGCTCCCCAGGGAATGGGCACAGCCCTGAGGCTGCCAGAGCTCCAGGAGGGTTTGGATAACACTGCCAGGGATGCTCAGGGTGGGATTGTGTCAGGAGCTGGGCTGGATGATCCTCGTGGGGCCTTTCCAACTCAGGGTATTCCATAATTCCATGATCTTTGACTGGAAGTGCTGGGAGGCACAGAGAGGCTCATCTGCCCAAGCTGCAGGTGTGCCACAGAGATGCTCTTTCCCTTTCTCTATTCTTTGCCAGGTGTCTTGAACATTGGCCCAGCTCTGTCCTCCAGCCTGGAGGTCTGAAATAAAATGACAATCTGCTCCTCTCCTGGCTAACTGGAACTTGAGCAGAGATATTTCACAAGAGAATAATGATGAGCTGCTTTCCCTGCATCCCTCTTTGTCTCCATTTTTATTTTTAAAGCATCTCATCTGCTCTGCTGAGCTGCCAGTCAGCTCCTGGGGACGCTGTCCCTCACTGAGAGCTCCTGGGACTGTCTGGCTGTCCCCAGGTGTTTTCAGCTCCCTAGGCTGGGACATTCCATCTGGGAGCTGGACCTGTGGACACTGGGACTGCTCAGAAAGTTCTGGCTCTCCTCATTCCCCCCTGGCAGCTGGATCTGAGCTCGGAGGAGCTCCCTGCTAACAAGGGAGCTCCATCCTCTGATCCTCTCCTTGCTTGGCTCTGGTGGCTGAATTGCCTCTGGCTCACCTCAATCAGCTCCATTTATTCCAGGGTTTTGAGTAGCTGCATATGAAAGCCTCGCTGATGGAGATATCACATGGCTTTGCTTTGCCTACAGACAATGATTTCATCTTAATAAAGTCAGATTTTGGCTCTGCCTGCTGCACTGTCGAGTGAGCTCTTCTACAAGCCCCACAATGCAGCAGCTTTGTGGAAAAAAAAAATACTGGACAGAATCATTTCTTTTTTCTCTCAATAATCCTGAAAATGAGCCATGACTGACAAGTGGGAGCAAGGAGGATTTGAAGCACTTGGATTTCTTTTTCCAGTGTGTTTTATATTGAAATTGTGGATGCCACTGTCACTGCAGGAGGATTTATGAGAGCATTTAAAGGGTTAAGACCTTCATATGCCTGAGGACACTTTTAAGCCCTGGTTTTCTGTACTGCTCTGTCCTATCAGGTTTCTTTCTCCCTCTGGTCAAAATGGTAACTTATATAATTGCCTAATTCATATGAATTTGCAAGGCAACAAACGAAATGAAAAAGCTCCTCGGAAACAGCAGCATTACACAAAAAATACACATAAATCAAATGAGCACCTCCAACACCTGAAGTGACACGTAACCACATCGAATTCCTGCACTGCAAACTGCTCAGCCCACGAAACAGAGCAAAAAAATGCAAAGCACAAGGCAAAAACATGTCAGTCAGGCTCTTTAGGAGGCTGTGCATGCCACTGGCAGGGGCTGCTTTGCATTAATGCCCCTCAATTCTTTGACTGATTTGTTCCTTGGGTGTAACAGCTGCCCACAGGTTGTACCAGCACGGGTGAATCGAGTGTGACACAAAGCCAGAACATTGTGGTGCGTTGCTCCTTGTCCTGATAAATATTTCAGCAGAAAGCCTAAGTGCTCGTTCTGCAGAAGCTGATCCCTCTCTGCTGCAAGAACAGCAACTGGCAAATTGCTGCCTGTAATGGAAAATTAAAAAAAAAAAATGTTGGTAAGCTTGTGGTAATGGATCACATATTTTAAATTGATTTTTGTTACTTAGGAGGGTTTGAAGCACTTCAGTTTCTTTTTTCAGGGTATTTGATATTGAAACTGTGGATGCCACTGTCAGTGTGGGAAGGGTTAAGAGAGCATTAAAGGGTTAAGACCTTCACATGCCTGAGGACACTTTTAAGCCCTAAAACTCCTCCTAAACCCTAAAACCCTAAAATTCCACGGTTGTTTTTTCCTTTTTGTTTTATTCCTAACAGCCAACCCTGTCCCTCTACAAAGGTCAGCCCTGAGTGGGTCACACTTCAAGGCTCTTTCCTTCATGGAATTTTTTATAGGAAGAAGAAGAAAAGTAAACATCTCAGCCACTCCAAGTTGGAGCATCCTTCTCCTGTCTTCTCCTTTTTAATGTCAAGTGAGAGATTTACCCACCTCCTACCCTAGTGATGCCTGACAGCAAAAATATCCTGGCTCCAAAGAGCATTCCCCAAGCTCACAGGATTTTGGGATAAGCAACCCCAGCTTCACCAGGAACTCTGCAAATAATATTTGTGCAGCTCCCAGGACAAACAAACACAGGCAGGAAGCATTTACAAACCCAGGCTGTGTTAATTGCTTCTGGGAGTGCCTGCAGATGACTCTACCTGAAAATGTTGGAGGGTTTTGATGAAAACTCACAGATTGTGGCACACAGACAACAAGGCAAACATTTCCTTCATTTCCTCACTGGATTTTGATATTAAAAAGGAAAAGAGACACATCTGTGCTCAGGAGTCCATTTCCAAGCTCCCCATCCTGCTGTGTTGGCTTCCATGGATGGACAGTATGGATTGAATCCCTGAATTTGGGATTTACTCCTAAAACCTCAACTGTTGCACCTCATGGGGTGTTCATTGCTTGGAAATCAGGAATTGGTAAGGAAAAAACGGGGAGGGAGGAGAATTAACTCATTATTTCCTTCTAGGATCACTCTCCATCCTCAACTCTCCAATGAGATTTGGTTTGTGGGGACATTTTCCTCCGAGTTATGGCAAAGCCTTTGGTGTAAAAGTTGTTTGACTTGCTGGGAATATTCTTTCTATCAGAAAAGCCTCTCAGTCAGAGAATAAAATTCCAAAATAGGGTTTTATGTGGCAATATCTTTGCTGATTAAAAAAAAGGAGTAAAATAAAGTAAAGCAATGACTTTCCATTGGTTTTACTCATATTTATTTTATGTGCCAGGAAATTCTCACTGTTTCAGTGGGAACTGGAGTTATCTTCAGCCTTGTTATAAGTTTTACTTCTATTATTGTGAAATACCCAGTTATTTTTCTCAATTGGTGAAAGCAAATTAACAAATGGAAATACACTTTCTTATTTCTGGATGCTCGTGTGGAGTTAGCTTGGGGAAAGATGGAAAATGCTGCTATCAAGATGAGGAAAAAAATAAAAATCATGGTTTTGTGTTTTTTGATTTATGAATCCATTCTGTTTCATTGTAAATTGGATGGAATTTTTACTGGAATCCTAGAAATAAACTGGAAACAAGATGGAAAGGAGTCAAAGTGACTCTTTGGGCACTGTGAACTTTATTTTGGGTAATAAATTTGTGCAGACTGGAAGAAGGCAATGAAGCATGTCTTGGAAAAATTCCCCAGAAATGTATATTCTAAATAAATGTCAATTCCTTTTAACAGAATCCACAGCTGACTTTCTAAATATCTTTGCCACTGTTCCCATTAGGTTTTATTTTGCTAATTTAAGTTCAGCTCAAGAATTTTCCCTTTATTTTTGGTGGGAATTACCTAAGTTCTTTCAAGACTGTATTTCTTATACACTGAGTTTCATCTTGAGATGTTTGGGGCTGTGATTTGTGGGACAAATCAGGAAATATTCTGATCCAGCCTCAATCCATGTGGAAATCTCTGTTTTCTTGCATCCCAGCCCAGGACTTTCAATGTGGAATTTCATGAGTAAATATTGGATTGAATTTGTTGGATCCATGAAGTGGATTTTTGCCACTGAAGGATTTCGTTGTGGAGGGTGATTTAAGGGCTTTGAATGTTGTTCTCACCCTCGGTGTTATGAAATTCATCTGTCCATGCTCCCCAGATCCCTTCCAGCTGTTTCAAAAGAGCATTTATTAACATCTGCAGCAAGGTTGGGTTTTCTCCACAGGAGATAGCAGAAGAAATCCCATGGAATCAGTCAGAATAAGTGTGGATCTCAGCACTGGAGCTGCATTTTTAGGAGAAACCCTAAAAAATGCTGGTAGCACAAATTTTCTTTCTCATTCCTCACATTTTCTCCATCTAAAGAAATGAAAATAAGTATGAGAGGACTCAGCAGTGAGCCTGTGCCTAACACAGTTTGAATGTGGGTTAAGAAGACCAAAAAAAAAAAGCCAAAATAATTATAATGCCTCACAAGACACCCTCAGAGCCAACAGTCCGTGAGGAAGTAATTAATGTCAACATATCAACATCACAAATCATCAACGTCCTCTTTAAAAAAAACATTATTTCTTCTAAATTTCCTTCAGATGGGAATGACTGATCCCCAAGAAAATGCAAAAGGACCTTGAAAGGAAAGGCTGCTGCAGTGGCTTGCAGGGACACGCTCCTCCCAAGTTTCCAGCACAATTATATGCTTATTACCTCGGAAGAGTTGGAAAACAAGCAAGCTGCAGCTTTTAATGAAGCTTTCATAGCAGTGAGAACTATGAAAAAGCATTTAAAGCAGCTCATCTCCTCCTCTATTCAGGCTCTCTTTCATTTCCAGAGGCAGTTGAGAGGAGAAGTTGGATGCCATCCAGTTTGGGTTTATAAGGAAGCAGAAAAGGAGATAATGGCGGAAGTTTGTGCTTTCTTCCCCCATGGAAATTTGATCATCTTCAACGTTTGATCAGATTTTGAGGAACACGAGACAAAAAAAAACCACCCAGCAGATATTTCCAATCATGCATTTTAAAAACCTCAAAAGAGCTTTGCAGAGCCTCCCTGTATCCAGAGCTGCTTCAGACTTTGCTTTTTTTATTATTTTGGGGGAAGATGTCGAACATAACCAGTTACTTAGCCCTGGCATCTGATTATAAAATCCTGACTCAGAGCATCTCCAAGTTCTGCTTACAATGCACAGACATACATCCAGCCCTTTGTACTGTCAGGCTGCCTCCCTAACAAGCCAGAAATATGTATGTGAGTGGAGAAGACATTCCAGGATCAGAGGAGCAGTCACTTAACAATATGTCATGGAGACTGATCCCTTTGTCAACCCACAAAAGCTAAATGTGACCCCAAAGGAGACATCTTTTATTATGGGAGATGCAATTTTCTTGCCCTTTTATGGTGTTTTTTTATTACCAGCATTATTCACAATTCCCTAATTAGAGAGGATAACATTGGTACACAGGTTTTTACTCTTCAGTTTGGGTGCACACAGGTGTATTTGTGCAATAAGTTGGAATAATATTGCTTTTCCTTTCTGTTTTTCTGTACAGAGTTCAGTGGGCCACAATATTTTTCTCTCAGTCTGCTCTAATGCTGTGATCTCACCTATGCACTCAAAAAGATGAGGCTGAGCAGTCTGTTCATTTGTTTTTCAGTTTAAAAGAGCTCATTTGAAACTTTGCAACCAAAGCTTATTTCAGGTTTTATTTCTAAAAGCGCACTAGACCCTTCCAGTGAAAAATGTAATGTGTTGACATTGCAAAATTGTCCAAATTCAAGCACCTGAATTCAGGATCTCACCTTCCCTTTGGTGCTCCTGGCTTTGTGTGCCAACATGGAACACAGATCCCCAAGGTGGGAAAAATAAAGCCATTGCTTTGTAGGTGCCTAAAACTTGTCATGGGGAATTTACAAAGGATATTGTTTTTGCTTTGTCTGTTTGCTTTCACATGAATTGCTGTTCACAGCAGAGTATAGAGCCTGAACTTCAATAGAACAAAACATGGGATATTTCTGGGTTCCCAACAAGTTTCTGGACAATTGTGAAGAAACTCCATCACACAGCAAGGAACTGACACCAGAGAGTACAAAACCTCCTTTTTCCAGACCTTGGAGAGTCACAACTTTCTGGCATTTTGAGGGAAGTTGTGAACCAATTCCCTGCTCAGGATTTCACCTGACAGACCCAGCACAGCCCTAAATGTCAGCTGTGGGGAAGTGATTCCTGTATTTGTTTGTTTGTTTGTTTTTCTGTCCATATTTCACTGCCCAGAAGCCAATGAGGGGATTTTACAGCAGGCTGGTGACATTCTCCAACTACAGCCCAGCTGTAAAAAACACAGTAGAGTTTTCTCCTTTTTACTCCCTGGCAGTGAGTTTTGGTCCTGTCAGTTAAACCCACCTCAGAGAAGGAGAAAGAAAGAGAGAAATGACTGCTCAGTGAATCTCAGAAGAATTATGGAGTTGTACAGCCCCAGAAGGATTTTAGGCAGTTTTATATTGCCCAGCTCAGCTCACATTTATTTTGTCTGTCTCAGTGTCTGAGCTATGTGCTGGATAGAGAAAACTTCCTCTGCTGACTGATGGATCTGAGCAATCTGGTGTGGATCTGGCTGCATGAAACAGAAAAGAGAGTTCTTAGCTGCAGAGAAGGCCAATATCTGTATTTTATAATATATTTATTTTATTATGCTATAATACATTTAATGCAAGCAAGTGCTAGAGAGTGTTAAAGAACAGTTTTTACATAGAGAAAAACAAAGAGTCAGTAAAGAATTAAGAATTTTTCAACAGTTAAATGCTTCCATATAAACTTAGTTATGTCCAACTGCTTGAACTCAGAGGAGGAATAACTGCAGCAATCTGGAAATTTGTGCTGCAAACGTAACTCTCTTCTAGATAAAAACATAAACATATCCTAAATCAGAGTAATTATCCAATTATGAGGGTTCTGACTACGTGAGACACTCAAAGTCTCCCAAGAACCTGGAGATACTCTGAGCAAAGTGTTCTGCCAGTGAAGATTTATCCACAGTTTCACCTGATAAGATTTTTCATCTTCTTTTGAGCAGTGCAATTTGCCCTCCTCAGCACGCTGCCTTGCATTCATATATGTACAGAAGAACTGGATTGATTATCTTCAGGCTTCCTGCCACTAAACTCAGCAAATTAGGTGCTCATGATTCCAGCAAATGACTGCTCTTTTTTTTTTTTTTTTTTTTACTTTTATTACTGGTGCTCTGGGAGAAATTTAACTGCAAAGCTTTGGCTGGGAAGCCAAGAA
>JAOTQP010000469.1:23833330-23848216 GCA_026413545.1 Cichladusa arquata | reverse complement strand
TTGGGAAGGAATTCCTGGCTGGGATGGAATTCCCAGAGCAGCTGTGGCTGCCCCTGGATCCCTGGCAGTGCCCAAGGTTGGTTGGACATTGGGATTTGGAGCCCCTGGGACAGTGGGAGGTGTCCCTGCCATAGCAGGGGTGGCACTGGGTGGTTTTAAGGTCCCTTCCAGCCCAAATCTCTGTGAAATTCCATTATTTACTTCCAGGCTCTGGTTCTGTGCAGGGCAGGATGTTCCTACTCATAGGAGTAAAACCCTACAATAAACCTGTGCTTCTTGTTCTGCTTCCACACCCTTTAATTGGACAAAATTTCCATTGAACAGGGAAGGTTCTTGGATCTTCCCGTGGAGTAGAGGAAAATCCAACTTTTCCTACCCCAATTTTCCATTCTGAGAACTTCTGTGTGGTTCCCATCAGAGATTTCCAGATGCAGAGGGTGCTCTTGACCTTCATGTCCTTCTCTGTTCATTGAGAATCCCCTGATCCTTCTTGGCATCAAACACCTTCAGCTCCCCAGCAGAACCCATCAGCCCATGGGCTGTGACAATAATTCAGCATCCTCTTGGCTTTATTCCCTTTTTGCCATGGATTAGGGCAACCTGATGTGTTGTACTTTTTCTGGATGAAAAATCTAGGAATGACTTCCACTCCAGCCATCAATTATTGGCAGTGTAAAAACCAACATCTTTAAATATCCGTGACAGATGAGGCTGGGAAATGCTCTGAGAGATTTCCAGGGGAGGGATGGGGAGACCCAGAGGGAACATCTTGGATTCTCCTGGATCCTGCCTCGCTCCTCAGCTGCTCCCAGCAGCTGAAGTTCTTGTAATACAAGGCCCATTTAATGGTGAATTATGTTGGGAATGGAATTATGACTGCAATGGAAGCAGCAGGACCAGTCCATTCTCTCCAGATGGATTAAGGAATTGATCAGGAACGTCTGCCTGGGCTGCTCAGGTCAGAATCTTTTGAGGCTGCTTAATGGGATCATGCTGTGGCCAAGAGGGAAAAGGAGGTTTTCCACTGATTCTTGTCAGGTGGGCATTGCTTGTGCTTTGGGAAATATCAGGGAAGTACAGACAGTGCATTTCTGGGAGAGTGTTCAGCACAGGAGTGAGAAGCCTTCATGTGCCTGCCTCTGCCATCTCCCTTTTTCCTTTTTATTTCCTCCTTTGCTCTGCCTTTATTTCCTGACCATGCTAAACAGTGTTTAAAAAAGCCTGGGTGAAGTTTTGGATCATGTTGCACTGGGATTTTCTGCTGGGAGTTAATTTACAAGTCCCCTGTGAGTCAGGAGCACGAAGATGGAAGAGAAGGAAAGATTTTTATGGAGTGGGAGCCACTAAATCTGATTTAAAGGGTCTCAATGTGCTTTTTATTGAGGAGGACAAAAGACTAAAGTCCATCAATTAATTTATTTAAAAAAATAAAACAAGCTTTGGGTCCCAGAGCTTGTTGGAAACTCCTTCCATGAGCTTTAAAGGAAATTTTAATAATTTTGCTGCTTTTCTCTTTAAACATTCAGGCTACAATAACTCAGTAAATTGGTAATAGATAATTAAGTCTTGATGTTGTAGGCTTGAAATTTTATATGCTGTAGGTTTTAGATATAATTTTTGAAAATTTTACTCTGCACTGTAAAATATTCTGACTCATGGAAGTGCCTTCTCATATTGCTACAGGAGAGAAATTTTCTCCTGACAAAGTTTCCCGAGTTCTGAAATATTTATTTGCTCCAAGCTCCAGTGTCCAACCTGGCCTTGGATACTTCCAGGAGCAGCCACAGCTTCTCTGGGATTTCCCAATTCCCAAAATCCCATCCAGCCCTGCCCTCTGGCAGTGGGAATTCATTCCCTGTGTCCTGTCCCTCCATCCCTTGTCCCCAAATCCCTCTCCAGCTCTCCTGGAGCCCCTTGAGGCTCTGCAAAGGGCTCTGAGCTCTCCCTGGATCCGTCCCTTCTTCATGGTTGGTTGGTTCTCTTCCTTCTCTGCAAGTTTTGGAGCAAATTTTGGAGCAGGGCCCAGCAATGGAACCAGAGGAGCAGGCTGGGACTGGTCCCAGGAAATTCCCCCTGCACCAGAGAGGCTCCCAGGGAAAATTCCAATCCCTTCCCAGATTTCTGCTCCATCCATCCTGGGATGGCTCTGCTGGAGCAGGGAGGTGCCCCAGGTGAGCTCTGTGCTCCCCCCAGCCTTGCCCCATCCTGAGCCCTGGATGGAGCAGAAATCTGGGAAGAGCTGCAGTGATTCCTCCAAGGGAAATGGAGGATGTGCAGGGATTGCATTGGAGCTGCTGGGAGCATTGCTGCTTCACCACAACTTATGCAATATTTTTAAAAAAGATTCCCCTTCAGTGCTTTTCAAAGCTCTGTCCAAATGGTTTTTTTTAGCAATTCTGAAAATATTACTGGTCTTGGATGAATGATCCTTCCAGTAAGAGCCAGCACTTCCCTTCTGCTCCAAAACACCTTCCCATACAGAGAGTAAGTGGTGAAATCCCTTTTCCAGTCAGGCTGGGAAGGGCCATTTTGGGAAGTCAGGATCCAGTTTCAGCCTGGCACCTTTCCACACATGATCCCAGTGATATTCCTGTCTGCCAGCAGAAACCCAGGGCTCAGTTTTCCAGGCTGCCTTCCCCCTGCTCTGCCTCTAATCTCAGACTGTGTTTATGTAATGCAATAGAAATGTTGCTAACGTGATTATACTTTTCTATCTTATTAGCTCCAATACTGAGCACAATAAAATGGAAAACTGTTTAAATGTTATGTTTAAGTGCTTGAGATAAGAGTTCTTGTAAATGAAATGTGATTACATTTCTGTAATAGATCTTCTCTGTCTGCTTGGACTTTGTTGAGCAATGTAATTCTTTTGGGATTGCTGTTTCTAAGTTTGATTTTTTTATTTTTTTTTTTCCTTTTAAATTTTGGTAGAAACAGCCGTGTAAAATGTTACACACCAGCAGACAATGCACAGAAAAGACAAGGTTTCCTGTGTGAGGCACAAAACCACCTCTCCATAGTTTTTCTTTGTGATAACCAATTTGAATTAAACATAATTCCCCAACATCACCTTGAATTTCCATCTGTGTAACCGTGTTCTTAAGCGTTTTGCATTTACCTAATGCTCTGGGCTATTTGTGGATGGCAAACTGTGACTATCTCCAAACTGGAGACGATGTGAATAACAATTGTTGGCTGATCTTCCCCCTGTATCTCCCTGCATAACCTGCAGCCTGCAGAGGCTGAGGAAGTGGCAGATAGCTTTTGTCATCCCTTATCCAGGCTGTACACTTGTAAGGAAGAGCAGGGATAATCGCCTCAATCTAATTAGGGGTTAAAAGAGGCCATGGCTGTGATGTGGCAGTGAGACACCTTACTGTAGCAATCCTGTTTGCATTAGAAAAATAAGGTTGTCATATTGATTATGCAAATGAGCTTCTGTTGGCCATGGCTCAATGGCTGAAGCAGCTGAAGCACTGGAAGGTCCCAGCTTTGGAGGGTGTATTGTGTGATGTCTTGTTTGCTAATTTAAGGGTTTAAAACTGAGGCTGAGGGAGTTTTCATGGTGAGAATTAAGGGTTTAAGTGACCACTGGAAAATGAAGTTGGGTGATGGTTGTGATTGCTCAGAGCCATTCAGTGAAGGCCAATGAATCTGCTTCTCATCTTTTATGGAAAAATCAGTATTGGAGTTAACAGATCTTGTTTGTGCATTAATTGATGTTTAGTTCAAAGTCAAGCAGAGCTGAAAAGAATAAAGTAATTGCATTCAGATCAATTCCACATCCAAGAGATAGTGAATTCCCCTGGCTCTGACTTTGGGGACTGCATTTTAATTTTTAAAAAAATATTTATCTGGTGCTGGGCTATTACAGCTTCTCAAATATTTCTCAGCACTTGGCTTTTTGTCATTCCCAGTCAGGTCTGTGACATCCTGCAAGTGCAGGAGAAGCTTCAGGATGTGCTGATTTCAGCCTTCCTCATTACCTCATGACACAAATCCCAGATATAGAATGGGAAAAAGTGTTTAAAAAAATCAATTTATTAATTTTAAAAATTATCTTTGGCCCTTTTGTAGTACACCAAGTACCACATGCTTTGCTGTGCTGTATGTACAAAACTGGGCATTTTACTGCTGCTTTTGCCATTATTTTGTGCAGCTTCTGTCATTACAGATTGACAAGGAAAAGCCCACCTTGAATCCCAGAGATGAAGCAGAGTTTGCAAATTTTACAGTGCAAAATTTCAAATAGATGAAATTATTTTACCTGTACTTTGAACATTGTTCACTCCAGCTGTTGGCTGGGCTGGATTTCTGCTGCTGGGCAAAACCTACCCCACAATTACATATAGAGACAACTAAATTATTTTATCCTCTTGTACATAGGTACAAAGTTTTCAACTTCATTTTTAAATTCCTTCATTTGATTCTTCCAGTTTCTTCCATTCTCTGTGTTTGGTACTGGTATAAAAGTTACTCACCCAAATGCTGAGCTGGCTGACTGAAGCCATAATGACCAGAGGAAGGGGATTTTTTAAATATATCTATTTTATATATTATTTATTTACATTGCTGGAACATCCTGACCAGTTTGAAGGGCCTGAAAGTTTTCAGAAAACATTGATGTAACTCTGCAATATCTTGCTGGGACAGCAAGTTAAGCAGTGCCTTGTCCTGCCCTGCCTTTGTGTGCAAGCTCAGGCCTGAGCTTTGTGCTGAGCCCATGGATGTGTTTGATTGCTTGGAGCAGTTCCAGTTCCACTTTCTGGGGACTCCCCTTGGTGGCTCTTCCCTGCAAGACACAATAATTTTATATATTGAAATTGCAACTTTCAGCTGAGACTGAAAATGGGGGGGAAAGCCAATATGTGAGGCTTCTTTTTTCCAGCAATATCCATGTGCTGTTTGTGCAGATCAGTCTCTCATTTTGCACATTCATTCTAAATTATGACATTATTCATTGAATTTATTAAATTTTTAATTTTCTCTTAATCCCTTTCAGCCACAAGTATTCCAATGTTCCCTACCACATTCTTCCACCAGCAGTTAGCAAAAAAATCAGGTTGTTCTGACTGACATCAGTGAGACTGTGTGGATGCATTTCTTACAGAGAGGGAAATAAGACAAATGTGAAGAGTGGTGTGATAGGGGAAAATCCTTAATCCTGGGAGCAGCAGAGAGAGGCAGAATTTCCAGCTGACAAAGGAGGTTTTGGCTGCTCCTCCTTTCAGAAATTATAAAAACTCAATTCACACACGAGCTCAGCTGACTCTGGGCTGGCTGAGGTCACCACCTTGAAATTTGAGGTAAAAATAAGTATTTGAATGTGAACCAGCAGCACTTGGGGCTTGTCTTAGAGCAGCAGCCTGCAGTGCTTCAGGAATGGTTCCCTCAGTGATTTTTGGAGATCTTTCCCAACCTCAGGGGGTCTGTGAGAGCCAGAGGAGGTTCAGGTCGACTTGGGGAAGAATTTATTCCCTGGAGGGTTGGTTAAGCACTGGCTGGGGTTTGTTGGAACCCAGAAACCTGGAGTTTTTGAATTCTGTGCTTTCTGACACTGAGCCCCAGGAGAAGCTTCCAAATTTGAGTGATGGAGTTAAAATCATGGGTGTGTGTTAAATAGAACTGTGTGATTTCACATGGTGAAGGGTTTGGAATTTGGGGGTTTTAGATTATCATAATAGGTATGGGACAAGATGAAGGATTTTGAGTATTGTCTCTTTCTGTCTTCTTCCTTCTCCATGATTTCAGGTGGTTTTTGGTTGGACAGTCAGTGCTGCACTGCAGGTCACAGGTATTTGGTTATTAGGTTAAAAGTGCAAATAATGCAGGTGTTAATTCTCTATTGGACTGTTTAACTTTAACAGACCTTGTAACCAGCTAAATTCATCTCCATTTCACTCACTTTTAGCTGGTAGCTGGAAGTGTTGCAGAACTCTGTACTTTAGATGAGATTTAATAAACAATCAAGCCCAAACATGAGAAAATTAATTTTCTTTGTGTTTTTAATCCTGACTCTGAGTGAAGACAGAGAAAATGAAGACAAGCCATTAAGTGGTGCACGTTTACAGGGTGGAGTCACCAGCCCTGGAGTGATCCAAAAATTGGATCTTAAATTTCCTAATCTAATCTAATTGTGGGATTTGGTCAAAGGCTGCATTTGATAATCTTTGATAATCTTGGAGGTCTTTTCCAGCCTCACTTATTTATATGTGTATATATATATTTTTTTTTTTTAATAGAATATTTCACCTCCAAGATTTGCAGGTACAACAGGAAGTGTTGGTTTTAACCATCAGCCTCCAAATTCCTTAAGATCCAAGTTCCCTTGGACCCTGCCATGTTTATGGTGCTCAATTCCTTCAGGAATCTCTTCACTCCATACTAAAAAAATAACCTTTGAAGGAAATCTTGGCCGTAGAACGAGACATGTCTTACATTTTTGTCTTTTTCTGGCCTCATTTTGGTGGTAAATCAATAATGTGCAACACTAATGATTTTGATTTGGTTGGAAAAACGCCAGAACACAAAAAATACTTTTGGGAGATGGGTGGGGAAGGTGTCCCTGCCTGTCTGTGGTGGGGGAGCTGCAGTGAGATGGTTTTTGAGCTCCCTTCCAACCCAAACCATGGTCTGGACTTTCCTTGGGGTTTGTTCCATCCTGCAGAGCCATTCCTGCACTGGGCACTTGCCCTGGGAAATGCCAAAGCAAACAGATGGTGCTGGTTTTTCTGGCAGTGAAAGGGTAAAAGCAAATTATTAAAAACAAGAGCAAAAGCAATGTGGTGTGGGAAGAAGTTAAATTTAATAATTCTGGGAAAGTGGAGCCTGGAGGAGGTTCTGGTGTAACTCAAGGAGCACAAAGAGCTCAGCCAGCTTTGCTTGGTGGTTTGGGGGTTTTTTTGGGCTGTCAGATTTTTCTACCAGAAATACAAATTGTGATTTAGGGCAGCTTGCAGATCTTTGCTTGTTCTCACCACGCTGTGTTGGGCACCAAACTCTGTGTTTGCAGCCCTATTGTGTCTGAATCCTGGGAAAACCAAGGTGGGAATTTATGGGATTCCTTTAGTGGTCCCTGCCCATCTCCTCTCCTTCATCAGCTCCAATTAGCTGGGTTTGATTTGATTTTTTTCCCCTCCTTATGTTTTTATTAATGTCAAAGCACTTCCAGGTTATTTTTATCACTGTCTCTTAGGCTTGGGTTTGGTCAGATGTGTTTGAGACATGCAATCAGTTTGTGGTTTTATTTTATTTAATTTTGATGAAATATTATTTCTTCCTCTTCATATGTGGCCAAAGAACTTGAGGAATTCCCCCTCAAGCTTCAACTTTAACTCTCCCTTTAAAAACTTTATAAATTTGTCTTGCAGCACAGCCCAGCATGGAAGTTGTTAGAAGATAAAATTTCCTTCCTTACTGGAAGTGAGGCTGGGCTGGTTGGAATGACCATCTTGGAGAAACCAAGAGGATTCCAAAGGTTTTCCTTGGATCTACATCAAATTGAGATTAAAAAAAAAAAAAAAAAATGCAAAGGAAAGCCTGAAACTCAAATCTCTTCTTACCAAAAAAGCTGAGGTAGTTGAGGAGATGAAATATTCTCAGATCAAGTAGATCTGCTCTGGAATAGGGAAATTTTTATTTTGTGGAGGGGTGAAAATCTGTGTTACCCATCTGAAACATTCTGAGATATCAGCCCAGGCTGGATGGAGGAAAGGAGAGGAATTAAACCAAAGTCTGGGTTAAACCAAGCTGGATTTTTATCCCTTCCCAGCAGGGATACCTAGAAAAGCACGAGGTTTCAGGGTGCTAAAATTGGATCAAATGCAGTCCCAGGTGCTGGAATTTCAGCAAATTTTGGGAATTTTGGGGGCTCAGCTGAACCTGACCATGATTCCCAAGGGCTGCACTCCTCCTCAGGGATTTTGGAAACCTATTTTTAGTTTTTGGGCTTAAAATCTGGGTATGCAAGGATGATGCTGGTCCTTCTCCTGAGCTGTGGAAATGAGTTGGTTGTTGGTTCATTGTTATTTTTTAATCAGTTGTTTATTTTTCAGAGTGTTGGTGTCATCCTGCTGCTGGCCTGAGAGGAAAGGAGCACATCCCAAAATTCTCCTGGGTTTTTTGGGACTTTATTAATTTTCCTTAAGGTCCTGACTTGCTGTTTGAAATCTCTCACTTCCTCTTAATTTCTATTCTAAGTGCAACATCTTGTGCTCTTTCAAAGTCAAAAATTCTAATTGTGAGAATTTTTAATTAAAATTTTTGTTTTAGATTCTTTTTTCTTGGGAAGAAGAGATGGTAGAGTAACAAAACCAGCTGTACTCTGGTACTTCATAGATAGAGGCATTTAGGGTTTGTTAAAGTATTATTTTAATTGTAAGAACATCTCTGTGTTTAGAAGCTTTGAAGAACAAAAATAAATCTGTAACTTGTGGTATTTAGATTTTTCATAAAAGAGAGCCTGAACAGAAAGGAGCAATTTGCATGAAGAAGTTGTCTGACTTCTAGAGATGAGGTAGAAAAACAATCAAAAATCTGAGCTCTGCAAATAGAAGAAAAGTGACAGCTGAGGTGGGTCCCTGGGTTTGAGGAGAGGGATTTTTGCTGATTAATAAAGTAAATTAAAAATATGTACAGCTCTGCATTGGTTATAGGTTGGATAAACTGAGCTCAGTTCAGATATTAAATATAAATTTAGCTTTGTTCTCTGAACTGACATCTGTGGGGATTAAAGAAAGAAGGAAAAATTGAAAAAAAAAAAAGACTAGTTTGTTTCTAAAGTCAATATAGAAGCTTTGTAGAATCCTTGAGGCTGGAAAAGATCTCCAAGATCATCAGTGCCAACCTTTAAATACGAATATGCAGTAATAGAATGAGATCTGTGCAATGGAACCAAGGCTGTGTCTTGTAATGTGCATTTTGAGCACTGAGCAAAAGCTTGAAGAGTTTTATTCACAGGTCTTAGTGGAAAGTTGGGTTGCCAGCAGATGAGTTTAAAATGCTTAATAAACTTCTACAAGATTTTCTCCTCTTGGGAAGAAATCATGGCACAGTGTCTTAGAAAAGAATTACAGATAATGAATTCACATAAACTGGAGGTTGCCTTGTTTCCTAGGCAGAGAGCCTTTAATTGGTAACTTTATTTTTACTGAATATTTAATGAGCAACTGGCAAATGTTTCCCTCAGCACAATTTTCATGAGCATTTACTATTTTTGAGCAGTTTCTAACGAATTTAGACCAAGATGGAGCCGTTCAAACCCGATGTTTCAGTGTGGTGTGAAGCATTTACCGAAGATTACTGCAGAACTTGTTTAATGAGCATAGATAGTTTAAAAAAAAAAAAAACAAAATACAAACCCCAAGCTAAACAGGCTTGAGGTTTCCTTGTGGGATTTTTTTTTTTTTTTATCACCAGACTGAGGGCCTGAAGGAACAGAGGAAGTGAATGGACACCAATGTATCCAAATATCTCATTTTGCCTAAAAGCAAGTGCCGGCAGATAAATGCCCATAAAGGGATTTCTTTCTTAAGCCCCATGGATTTTTTTTTTTTTTTTTCTTTCCCCTGCAACTTTTTGTGTGAGTTTGAAATGAAAACCATTCATCCAGTGCCCCAAAGAAGGGCCTTATTGAATGGAATAACAGTGTAAGGTAGCATTGAAGGCAGGATTGAAAGTGATTATCTTGTTAACTCTTGACAGTTACCGCCAGCTTGAAATAGAACTGGCAGGCTTGATTTGCAAATGAATTAGAGCTTTTTCATTTGGTGCCAGGATCATCTTTTTATATTCTGATATGACAGATGCTATGTCCCATGCTTTTGTTTCTCTTCACTCTTCTACTTGCAAATAAAAACCAAAAGATTATGATAGCAATTTTATTTGCATCTTTTCTCTAGGAGTTTATTCTTTGTCTCGAAGTTTTTAATCTTATATATTTTTTTTTCAACTATTTGTTTAAAGAATAGTATTGTTCCCCCAGAATAAAATCTCATTAGGTTAAGTACAGTAGTAATTGGGTGAATGAGGGGGATTTAGAAGCTTTCAGCAAATGGAAAATTGATTGTACTCAAATTGTTTCAGTGCTTAGAACACTGAAATTTGCTCCCTGACTTACACTTGCATTTCATATTCCTCAGTGCCACAGAGAGAAGCTCAGCTCTCAGGTATTTCTGCTGCTGGCCCAGTGTGCAATCAGTGCTGCTGTCTGTGTTGATATTCTGCAGCCATCCCACCACAGATGGGAGGTGTTGGGTATGATAATTACTCTGCTCTCCTTCTATGTTCCTCATTAACCTGTAACACTCTCTACCAGTCCAGAGAGTTTTTCCCATAGTTGTGCTTCCCAGCACTGCAACTTGCTGGGCTTTGTTTAATATTAATATTTAAAATTTCCACTGCTGGGCTGGCTGCTGCTTTTGGGATCTGGTTTGTACCTGCAGCCTCATTAGCAGCACTTCCAACCTTCACTGATGTCCATGATGGAAATGTTTTCCTACACTTTCACCTACAGAACGTGTTTTAATTAAATATCTACTAAATAATACTACAGAGAAGGTAAACCAGGCCAAAGTTTTCTGATTTGTTGGAGGCTGGTTAACAGAGACAGTGACATTCCTGATGTTTGATTGCTGGCAGTGCAAACAGGGAGGAACGAGGTTTTGCTGCTTGTGAAGGGAACAGGAGGAGAAATCCCACCCAAAAATAGGGAAAAAAACCCAACCAAGCCCAAGCCCAAGGACTTGCACGTGATGGTGTCCTTGGAATTGCCAGGTTGAGCTGAGGAGGGGCTTTGAGGCAACCAGGACAGAGAAATCAGCTTTGGGCATTTATGGGGTTTCCATACCTGATCTGAGTCCTCCATGAGACAAAGCCAGGAGATTTTGGGTGGTTATTTTATCTCTTGTGGTTTATGGGGTTTCCATACCTGATCTGAGTCCTCCATGAGACAAAGCCAGGAGATTTTGGGTGGTTATTTTCATGTCTTGTGGTCATTTTTGTCTCTTGTAATTTATGGGATTTCCATACCTGATCTGAATCCTCCATGAAACCAAACCAGGAGATTTTGGGAGGGTATTTTATCTCGTGTGGTTTATGGGATTTCCATACCTGATCTGAATCCTCTATGAGACAAAGCCAGGAGATTTTGGGTGGTTATTTTATCTCGTGTGGTTTATGGGATTTCCATACCTGATCTGAATCCTCCATGAGACAAAGCCAGGAGATTTTGGGTGGTTATTTTATCTCGTGTGGTTTATGGGATTTCCATACCTGATCTGAATTCTTCATGAGACAAAACCAGGAGATTTTGGGTGTTATTTTTATCTCGTCTGGTTATTTTTGTTTCTTCTGGTTATTTTTACCTCTTCTGGTTATTTTTCTCTCTTGTAACTTATGAGATTTCCATACCTGACCTTGAAGCCTCCATGGAACCAAACCAGGAGATTTTGGGTGGTTATTTTCCTGTCTTGTGATAATTTTTGTCTCTTGTATTTTATGGGATTTTCATTCCTGACCTGAAGTCTCCATGAAACAAAACCAGAAGATTTTGGGTGGTTATTTTTATCTCTTGTGGTCATTTTTATCTCTTGTAATTTATGGGATTTTCGTACCTGATCTGAATCCTCCATGAGACAAAACCAGAAGATTTTGGGTGGTTATTTTATCTCTTCTGGCTTTTTTTTGTCTCTTCTGGTTATTTTTCTCTCTTGTAACTATGGGATTTCCACACCTGACCTGAAGCCTCCCTGAAACAAAACCAGGAGATTTTGGATGGTTATTTTCATCTCTTGTGGTCATTTTTATCTCTTGTAATTTATGGGATTTCCACACCTGACCTTAAGCCTCCATGGAACCAACCCAGGAGATTTTGGTTGTTTTGTCTCTTGTTTACCTGAGAAATGCATGCAAAGAAATGTAATATTTTTGTAGGGTCTGTTTGAAAATGCTGCTTTTATCCCACTGCATTTTGGGGTTTTCCCTCTCTGTTTAGTTTCAGCATTGATATTGAATAAAATGTTGGATTTTACTCTCTGAGCCAGGGTTATTACATATTTCCCTCTCTTGAATATTTGATAAGGTCTCTTGGGTACTGATTTTCCTTCTTTTTAGGATAACAAGTTATGGAAATGGTTTCACCTTGTGTCCTCTTTAAAGTCCCTGGTTTTAGCATGATTCAATTTGGTTTGAATTATTTTCCACCGAGTTCTTGGCAGTTCCAAGTTATTCCAGTGTTTGTGTCTTGGGTTGCATTGAAATTTATCACTAATTGGCCAAACTTCCTATTGGATTTTCCTGAGATAAATTATCTGAATGATTGGGAGTGAGGGTTCCACTGGGTTTGGAATCTTTTCACTCCAGGATCAGCTCCAGATCATTTGAAGTTGGTACTTGGTAAGAACAAAACAACATTGCACACTTTAAAGAAAAAAAAAGTGTGTGTATATATATATATATAATGGGTGTTTTTCTTCTCAGCAAAAACCATTTGCTCTTCTTGATGAGTTTGTTGTGCAGGAAAGTTTGGAAAGAGCAGCAAAAAATGACAAAATGACAAAAAAAGTTCAGCAATGTCTCATCTTGGGATATCCTGAGAAGGAAATAAAGTGGTGGGGTCACATGGAAACACAATTTTCTTCTCAGGAACTCTGCACCCTCCAGGGGCCCTTTGACCTGAATTATGCTGTAATATCCATAAATACATAATAAAAATAAATAATAATAAATACATAAATAACCCATAGGATTATCCTGCAGTCTATGGCTTTTAACTCAAAATCTGTGGCAAAGACAATTATTAGCTATTAATTAATTATGTATTAGTTCTACAGTTCTTGGAACTGCTATAAATTCACTAGAAAATACATTTTATGTGAGTCTGAAGCTGTTTTTAATACCTAAATGGGAATTTTGAGGATAGTGCACGTTTTTCAGCTCCCTTGATTAATGACTGCTTTGATACAGGGAGTATTTTTAGGAACATGAATATGTTCCAGGTTAAAATCATGATTTCAGCAAGTCTTAGGGAATACTTTTAATTTAATTTACTGGCAAAGGAAGTCACACCACCTCAGTTAGTTACTGTGGATTTAAGTAATCCCAAACCTGGCAAAACGTGGAGAATCCCAGAATGGTTTGGGTTGGAAAGGAAAAACTTAAAACTCCTCCAGTTCCATGGAACTTCCTTAATTGAATTCCCAGCTTCTTGCTACAGGTCCCTCAGGGTTCAAATGGAGCTGGAATTTTTTCCCCTGGCATTTTGGATGAGCCTGAGTGTGATATTTACTTTAAATATATGCATGTCAAGTAGTGTTTTACTGCAAATCCTTGACTGTAGTGGGGAAAAATTCCAAAGTTTCTCTGATAGAAAAAAAAGGAAATCTCAGGAATAAAATCAAACTTGCCTAATGAGCCAAAGAAATTAAGGTGCTGCACTGGAGATGGTGTGAAAAGCAAAAATACTGGGAACTGTGGGGTATGGAATGGAGTAAAACATAATTACCTGGTAATTAATACAAATTAATACAGATTTATGGTCTCTTTTATGTTGTGAGCATTGGAATGTTGGGTGTGCATAAAGCTGCTCCTGGCTTTTGTTTGTGGTGTGTTTAATGGTTTAAAATCCTGCAGCACTCAAGGCTATGTGGGAGGCTGAGCTGTGGCCATTGGTCTGATTTTGCCTAAAACAACATAAGAAATATCAATGGGAGTCTTATTTTGTATAATTTGATATAAATACCATAATTAAAATATGTGATTATTTTACATAATTATACAAACGCAACAAATTTGATAATACAATTTACAGTATGTATTTAAAATACATAATTATTACCTATATTTCTATAAATACAATTATGTAATATAATGTATTGCATTGTATATATAATGTAATACAGACTAGGATACAGAATATAATTGTATGAGATCTCTAATATAATCTATTGCTTAACTAAAAGATAAAACCCTGCCATAGGCTGGCTGATTGATGCCCAGCAGCCTGGGGCTGGGAAGAGGTTTTCATTGGAAGTGACAGGTGCCCCAAGGTTTATTTAGGACAAGCTCAGCCTTGTCCTGCTTAGTTTGATAATGTTTTCCTTATGGATGTTGCAGCACTGCATTTCCTGTGTTGGGGCCTTGTGTTACACCAATATTCCTGTCTGGGCTGCCTCAACTACAAATTGGCTGAACAGCCCATGACACTTTTTCAATATTATTACATTAAACCAAGTGGATTTTGATTGATAACCTAATATTCAACTAATGCAAAACATCAATCATGGCAAGTATATTAATTATTTAATATTGCAGCCTAATTCAGGAATCGATGTGCTGCAGGAGGGGAAGGGAAACTCGCTGTTCCCAGAAGGTTTGAGCCAGGGGATGATTAAAAAACAGCCCCACCAAACCCTGCTCTGCTCCCGTGTGTTGGTTCGATACAAATCTTTATTCATTTGCCAATAATCTCCTCACATTTTCCACTTCAGGACCTTTTTTATCAGATTTGAGGCCTGTAATTGAATTAAGGCTGCTTTCAGCACAGGCTGGGTTGAGGTGCACAAATATTGATGGCAGGGACAGGGGGCTCCTCCCAGCCCTGCCCTGCATCCCTCTCCCAGAGCATCCCAACCTGTAAATGCCAGGGAGCTCCTCCAGAAGGGATCCTGGAATCATGGAATGCTTGGTGTTGGAAGGGAGATTAAATCCCACCCATCCTACCTGTCCTGGTTTGAAGGACAGGTGTCTGCCAATAAAGGCAGGAGCTTCTCTTTGAAATGGAGAATATAAACCCCCTCCCTCCCAATTATTGTAATTTTGAAATTAAGGGGCTCTCAGGCAAAGATATGGGAATTAGGAATAACAGTTCTTTACTAGGAAAATTAAAAT
>JAOTQP010000469.1:23809841-23833046 GCA_026413545.1 Cichladusa arquata | reverse complement strand
GATGATTGCCCCAGCTGGTTTAAAGATGGCCCATGAGCAGATAATGTGTGCCAGGAGATCAGGGTCACTGCCCCACCTGGTTTAACAGATGGGGACAGAATCCACATTTCTGGCCACATCCTGTATTGCAACCCAAGACACGTGGGCACAGGGACACCTCCCACCATCCCAGGCTGCTCCAACCCCAATGTCCAACCTGGCCTTGGACTCTCCCAGGGATCCAGGGGCAGCTTGTCAGGGAATTCCATCCCAGCCAGAAATTCCTTCCCAACTTCCCATCCATCCCTTCCCTCCTCCATTCCCTTGTCCTGTCCCTCCATCCTTGTCCCCAGTCCCTCCCCAGCTCTCCTGGAGCCCCTTTAGGCTCTGAGCTCTCCCTGGATCCTCTTCCAGGCTAAATCCTGAAGGGTTGAGAAGAATCAATTCTTCTTTCAAATTCAAACAGCAAAAGTACATTTTTCCCCCCCTTCACTTCATTAATATCATTTAAATAGGAAAAAATAGCTGCATAGCAGATTTTTGGTAAAGCTTTAGGAAATGATAAATAATTAGCAATTTTAGTACTAATAATTAGTAATTCACTGTAGTGTTAACTAATTCCCTGCAATCCTATGGGGCTGGTTTCTCCTTTATTGCCATGGCAGTGACCCCTCTTCCAAGAGGTGATGTTGGAATGAGGGCAGACCTGGAGCTGATGGGAGCAGGAACTATCTCCTTGTTTGATGGGTTGGAATTTGGGGATTTAAAATATTTTTTTCCATTGGATTTCATCTTTTTTCCATAGTAGGATGTGTTACAGATTAATTTTCTCTCTGAATTTTTTTCTTTTCAGAGTGTTTACTTGGATTCTTTGGTCCATTTCTTTTTGCAGCTGCCTTTATGTAAAATTCTTCCCATTTTCTTTCCGTACATTTGGACTTTTTTGCAGCTTTCAGGAATCTGATTCCAAGCTCCACTATGGCTGCCACAAACCATGGAATTAATCACAATTCCTTCTCTCCATCACCCTGGAAAGGGACACAGAATTTCATTGCATTTGGTGGCAAAGCAGAACCAGGAGGCACCAAATGTGGATTTGATAAACAGCCCCTGCCCTGGCCTGGCTGATTCCTTCCAGTGTAAATAGTGGCATAATTAGATTGCAAATGTTGATTTTAAATGTGCATCCTGTGGCATTGCTGCAGTTTGTAGCAATTTCAGGGCAGGTAATATCTGAGGGTTTAATTCTGTCATTGAGCATTAAGGTAATCAATTTTATTTAGGTGTTGCAGGTAAATATTTGTATTAAAATTAAAAATTTGACACACTGGAGAAATTACCTGGCTTTGCCATTTCAGAGTTAAACAGAAATCGTTGCAGACAAGGGTTTAGCAACTATTTAGAACTTTTGTTCTTCTCTTACAGGGACTCTGCAAACATCAAAGCTGGATTAGAACATCTGGTAAGTTTTAATTTTCTCTTGAACATTTGCATCATCTTTGATATCTGCATTCCAAATGAACACTTTTGAATGAGCTTTGAATACCTTGAATTGAGAAAGTCAACCATTTCCCAGAGGGTCAGGCTACTGTTATTATGTGAAGGCACTCACATTTTCATTTATCTCCCCATTTCAAGGGAATTTTAATTTTTTTAAATTACTTTTTTTTGATGTCGAGATGAAATAAACCGGACTACAATCCTTGGATTGATGATTGCCTTAATTATAAACAAAAATTGTTTGGTGTTGGATTTTTGGCATATCCTGATCTGAAAACAACTAACTTGTGATTAAAAAAAAAAAAAATATTAAAAAAAAAAAAAAGAGCCAGGGACACAATCAAATATTGCATGCATAAATATGGTGTGTTTGAGTCATTTGGAGGCTTTGAAAGAAGTGCACAGCTTTGTGTTTTCTCTTGTCTTTGCTTTATGAATAATGGATCGACTTAAATTCCATTCAGGGCTGCAGCAGGAAATAATAATTGAGGTGCAAAATATTTCTGGTTTAAGTAAACATATTAAACCCACAAGTGATGGCAAGCCAGGCTCAGCATTAAAAACTCATCAATTGATCAAGACTGAGGAAAATAAAATCTTGTCACAAGTTAGAAGCTGGTTGGGCCTCACATGTTGGTAGCAGCAATCAGTGGAACATTAAATAGTTGATCTAAAGTGATTATTAAATCCCATTAAATGAAAATATTTACTATTAATGGCACATCCATCCTGAGAAGGGTTTGATTTTTTTAATGGAATATCTAAATAATTCCCTGCTGTTCCACAGAGCTGTTAAAACCATCGTGTGTCATTGGACAGAATTGCTTTTCCTCTTGTTGCTTCCCATTTTGGGAATCACTGGGGAAGGACTGGGAGGAGCTTGGGTGCACCAATATCTCCTTGGAGTGCCTGAGGGATGGAAAGGATGGAGATTGTGGTGGGGTGGAGATCCTGGTGAGATGGTGGGGTGGAGATTTTGCTGGGGTGGAAAGGATGAAGATTGTGGTGGGTGGAGATCCTGGTGAGATGGAGAGGATGGGGATTGTGGTGAGGTGGAGAAGATGGAGAGGATGGAGGTACTGGTGGGGTGGAGAGGATGGAGGTACTGGTGGGGTGGAGAGGATGGAGATACTGGTGGGGTGGAGAGGATGGAGATACTGGTGGGATGCAGGTCCTGGTTGGATGGAGAGGATGGTTTATCCTGGTGGGGTGGAGATCATGGTGGCATGGAAAGGATGGAGATCCTTCTGGGGTGGAGATCCTTCTGGGGTGGAGATCCTTCTGGGGTGGAGATCCTTCTGGGGTGGAGCTCCTGGGAGTTCTCAGGAGCTCCCCTTTTCTAACAGTGCCCTGTGAAATGTGTTGGGAATCATCAAACAATAAAGAGCAGAGTTCCCAGAGCAGCTGGAGAATCCATCCTGTTTGCTGCTCCCAGGGGTGTCTCACCTGTGGGGTGAATCCTTTCAATAAATTTGGGGAGGTTTCATTGCCCTGCTAGTGCCAGGGATTATCCAGCAATTTCCCAGGATTTTTCTCGTGCATTATGAAGCTGCTCCCCTCCTGACAGACTGACCATGGCTGGGGCTGCAGGGCTGATTGATAACAACAAAAAGAGGGAAGGAAGAGGCTCTGTGGGCTTGGAGTAGCCTGGGGAGGTGGGAAGCAGGAAGAGAGTTCAGTGGTGTTCAGGGTTTCTCTGGGATTGGGGCAAAAGGTACTGGAAATGTCCCCTGTGGAGTGATGGTGCCTGAAGTGCTGTATGGGTTAACTCTCAATAATTTGGGATAAAATCATGTCTTCATTAAATAAATTGGCTGCTTTGTATTTAGAATCCCAGAATTGGGCAGGAAGGGACCTTAAAGGTCCCTTAGAAGAGATCTTAAAGATCTCATTCCACCCCCTACTGCGGACAGGGAACATTTTCCTGAAAGATCTGTCAAAAACCTCCAGATCTGAGACTTTTTTCCCCTTTTCCCTTTGATATTACAAAATCTGTCTTGGGAATGGGGGCTCAAGGAAACAAGCTGTTTCCCAAGGCACCCACAGGTAGGAATATTTGTGCTGGCAGTTGTTCCATACCTCAACATTTTGTTCATAAAGACCTTTTGGACTCCAGTAAATTATAGGGATATTTCTCCAAAGATTTAAGCCACTATTGCTTTAATTTCTGCATCTGCAAATGCCTGTAAGGAAGTTTTTCCCACCTTAAGAGTTTTAATCTTGATTTGATGATCTGGTATTGAATCTCTTCTGTAAAAAACAGGGTGTTTTACAATTTGGGATTTATGAGAGGCCCTGGATCCCTGGAAGTGTCCAAGGCCAGGCTGGAGCAGCCTGGGATGGTGGAAGGTGTCCCTGCCACGGCTGAGCTTTGAGGTCCATGTCTTTCTTTGATCTGGTCAACCAAAACACCCCTAAACCCCAAGCAAGAGCCCTTCTCCTTTCTTTGGTGTTAATATTTGATCAGGTATTTATTTAAATTAAATGTCAATATTTATTTCCCGTGGTGTCACAGCTCCGTGGCCACGGGGCAGCGACGTCTGACAGAGTCCTTGGCTTCCTAACGAGCTGTGAACCAAGCAGCCAATTATTTGTGCTCACAAACAATTAATTAACGCCCTTAATATGAGTAATTATGTTTGTCTTGCTGTCCTGGCAAAATTCCACGCTGGTCAATTATGCTCTGCAGGCTTGACTTGTCTCTTGTGTCACTCTTGAATTGTTGTCCTGTTCTGAGAGGAGGGGAGTGAGAGTGGAGGTGGAGAGGTTTTCCACCCATGGCCAAAGTGACATTTGTGTCCAGGGACATCCCAAATTTCCTTTTGGAGAAGCTGGAGAGCCCCTGAGTGTCCAGCTGGAGGCACCAAGGTGCTTTTTGAGGAGCAGTGCTGGCTCTGGCTGTGTCCCCCACTGAGAGGGGACCCCCGGCGTCCCCAGCTCAACTTTGGCCGTGCCAAGGTTGGCATCCCAAATATTCCTCTTGAAAACCTTTCCTTGGAAATCTTTCCAGCTCCTTCAGGAGCTCTGGATCAGGTTCAGATCAGGTAATCACTGCAGAAGATCAATGGCTTGTGAATATCCATGGAAAAATGCATCTTGTTTGGCTCTGTTTGCCTCCAGGGGCTGCTCCTGAGAGGGGCCCCGTGGATCTGGAGGAATTGTGGGGCACTCAACGTGTATTAAATTCATGTGCATATTCCACTTTTATTTGTTCTGGTAGCTGCAGATGTGAATCAAACAACAGTGTGATCAAACCATCAGAGGCAGAACGTTTTCATGGCAGAATATTCAAAGGGTTGCAGCAGTTTGTTGTTCCAGCAGCGACAAATTTTGTGGAAACTTTGTAAGAGAAGCGAGTTTTTCCCTGTCACTTCCCATTACCGGCGGGCTCTGAAACCAGACCCGCTCCACATAAAACAGCACTTTAATGTCCCCGTGTCTTTATTAAAAAGTAAACTTTGATCACTCTCGTTTACCACCGAGGCAGAGGTGCCCCTGTGACCTTTCATCCCCGTGCCCTTTGTGCCTTTATTTTGCTTTCCCTCGCTGGCCCCGCTCATATTCACCCCACAAACACTGTAAATTTGGGAAGGTGATGGGACCCCTGTTCCTCAGGCAGCGATCAGCTGAAGGAAACAAGGCTGTAAAATATCCCGAGTGTGATTTTCCCTGGCACCTGCACGAAACCCCCGGCACGTGCGGGTGTTGTTCCCAATCGCGCCGGCGGTTTGTTCGCAATTCCCGTAATTTGATCGCGGCTGATGAAAAGCTGACAAGATTTCCACAGCGCCCCATTAGATGAAAGCAGCGTGAAACCAGAGGTTAATCTGCAAACAGATTTTCCTGCTTATTACTCTAATGATTCCATCAGATTTGATGTAGCAGGCTGCGAGGCGTCTCTCGGCAGCAACAGTGCGCTGGGGTTTGATCTCGGCGCTCATTAAATGATGGAGTAATTTGGGTGACCTCTGCCCAGGTGCACATCTCCTCGTAATTGCACGGCATTCTGATGGGGAAATTACTGGCGAGAACCCCGAGTATTCATCCCGCTTTCCGAGGGGGAAAAACTAACAAAAGAAATATTGCATTAATTTTCAAATGATGATATTACATTTAGTGCCTGGGCCCCATATATCAAAATCTGAGAACTGCTCCAGTTACTCGCTGCTCTTAATCTTAATGGTATCTGTGGATGTCAAGGGCATGGAGGAAATTAAATCGGAAAGTGCAGATAGACCTAAGAAGACATTATCTCTTGATGATTGCAGTTTTGATAGGTATTTCAGTGAATTTCATTTTCGCAGAATGGTGGAAGATGAGTTAGCCACCAGATTTTCTCATTTTTCTTCCCCGTGATTTATGTGAGTTGAGTATAAAACTTTTTATGGGAGTGCAGTTACGGCGGATGAGAGGTAAATTAATGCACTGGGTTTCCATCTCGGCCCCGCGCGCCATTGTCAGAGCTGTACATACGTAATGGGGCCCATCATTATTCAGGGTTGTTTACATTCAAAATATGTAATGAAATCTGTTCAGAATAATGAGGGAAATAAAAGTTTAGAAAATTGTAAAGGTCATGAAGTTTGAGAAATGATGCAATGCTCCCAAAATAACATTTAGGCAATATAAATTACATTATTATGCACCAACTCTGCCTTATGGAGACATGAAGATAAAGTGCTTTCGACGAGTAAAATGCTGTTAGTGCTCTCTGAAGTATGAGAATGTGTAAAATGTTTCTGATTTCATATTCTGGTTTTGTGCATATTGTGGAAAAATATATAAAGGAACTTTATGGAGGGCAGTGGCTGCTTCACCGTGCCCAAGTTTAAATGCATTTCCTGGGAGGGTTTTCTCCAGCAAACAAACATTTAAGCAGGAGTGTAATTGATTTTTAATCTAATTATTGAGGCCACCAGCAAATTCCTCTTTTTAGGGGGTTCTTTCTCCTCTTATGAGGATTTTGCATGGAAATCTTTTGATCTGAAGGTATTTTATTGCAGATACTGAAGAGGGATCTTGGCACAATACTGAGATGAAGCATAAATTTGCCCAACTCTCTGTGGTCTGCACCTAAAATACAAATCTCTGCGCCCTGATTTTATGCAGGTGCTCCTCAGAATAATTATGGTTTGCCCTGCAGATTTTATTTTGTATTTATTTGTCAGAAGCAGCAGCCAAAAGCACGAAGCACAAGTCGTTTTTGGAAAAGTTAAACCAGCAAATCTGTGACAGCACAAAAAACAAAAATTGGTGCAGAGGGGGGTGAGTTCATCACTGAAGCTGAGAGCAGACAGAAAATGTGCTTTTATTCCAAGTATCTAATCTTGATTAAATTCAGGTTAATTCCTGTGTAATTAAGGATGATTTGGGGTAGATTATCAGATGATTTTGAAACAGATTGCTAATTTAGAACTCACTGAATCCTTGTGATATTTGAAATGCTTTTCATTTTCAGCTTTTTTTTTCATTATTTTTCAATTGCTGCGTTTCAATGCAAAGATTCCAAAGGGGATGAGATTCCTTTTTTCTGGAAGCTCTGATTTATTTAGAGAAAACTCCTCTCTTAGTGGAAAAAATAAAGCAGTAATTCAAATATTAACTGCTCCTTTTGTTAATTAATCCCTGTTACCTGTTGGTTGTGCTCCTGTTTCTCCAGCCTTGGCTGGAGCTGTTTCCAAAGCAGTTTATGATGTGTTAATTAAAAATTTTCATTTCAGGGCCTGCATTTATCTGCTGCTATTTTTATATTCTCCCACGACTTCATTGCAACATAATGCAGCAGAAATTTGAAACAGTGATAAAAGATAAAAATCCATAATTAAGAGTTAAATATTAATAATTTTACAACTTTTGTAAGCTGTGGGTATCATTCTACCTGTAATTTTTAAAGGTTAAGAAATAGATGAATTTATAGAATAATGACCAGATGATGTTGATGCAGAAATCTCTGTTCTGTCAGCTCTTTATCAGAATGTTGAATTTTTGGGTGATTGTGGCTGTATTTCCATGCAAATGTAAATCTAAGGGATGATATTCCTGGGTGCAAGAAAATAAATAGAAGGGAGGTGATTTTTTAGCCTTTAGTGCAATATTATCTATATTTCCTCTCTTATTAAAGAACTCACACTGAGTTTTTATGGCTGTATAAGTTTAACACTTCCAGGAATTTTTCCTTTTAAAAAGACCTGGATTTAGAGATTATTTTTTTCAAATCTTATTTACAGCTCTCCCTCTTTCTGCTGAGTGTTTAATCCATTTTGCTGCATCCACTTCCTTTTTCCTTGCTTTTTCTCAGGAATATTCACTGAAATGAATCCATTGTTGTTTCCTGGTCCTTTTAAATGAGCCCTTGCTGCAAAAACTGCTTTGAATTCCCAAAATTTCCAATTTTCATCCATTTTTAAATTTGAAGTTTGATTATTTTTACAAAAAATTGATATCCTTTCTGCAAGTCAAACATGGAATTACAGTTTCAGGTAGCAGATTTTCCTGGGAATATTGAGGGATGAGTTGGTTTTTATCAAATGCTAAGAGGAAAGATTTGTGTAAAACCCCCCCCAAAAATTGATGACCATCCCCAGAAGTTTGTTGGGCTTTTATCCAGATGTTTTAAGATAGAAAAGTCCTGTAGGTAAATTTTAGCCCAGGGATGAGCAGGGGGAGTGGAACCTGTCCAGTTTTAGCACATATCAGACATCTTCCATATGAAATTCCATAATGATAAAATTTCAGGAAGGCAGCATCCCAGCTCAAAATGCTGCAGCATCATGAACTGCTGGAATAAAAAGTTTTTCAGTGCTGCCAAGAGCCACATGCTCTGCCCCACAGTATTCCCAGTGGCTGGGATTTCTCCAGCAGAAATTTGGACTCTGTTTTTAAACTTTGTTTCTCAAATAGTTTTCCTCAGTGTTCTTAAGTTTTCACTTTAATATTGTTTCCTCTGTCAGGAACGTTTGCCATTCATCCCTAATAGCAGGAATATTTAAAATATTCCTGGATGTATTTAAAAAATGCATTCTAAAGCTGAATTAAAGTGTTTGTTCTAACCTATTAATTAATTGAGAAGCTGATTCTCCCTTGAAATGGAATATTTGGAAAGCCAGTCATGGCCTGCTGGCTTTTCTGGAGCTGCCCATCACATCAGCACTTATTTCCTGCAGCTGTGAGTGACAAGCAACTTGTGTGGGGATTTTTACACATAACCCCCCAAATTTAAAGTTGTCAGGCTGGCTTAGTGTAGTTTTATTAAAATAACTATTTATGAAAGGAGCAGTGATGGAATGCAGTGGATGAACTGCAAAGAAATACAAGTTAAGGATGTGCCACATCTTCATAAATCAGCTGCCATTAAAAGCTGAATGATCCCATCTAATTTTTGCTGGAAATGTTAAAAGCAGTTTGGAATCCCAGGGGTGTTTGTGGGTGATGGTGTCCTGTGGAACACCATCCTCTTCTGAACTGGGATTCCAGTTCTCACCAGACACTTTTGGGCACATGTAAAATTCATTGCTGGGGATCAGCTCAGGTCATTTTGCAGAGTGCTTGTTAAGGAATTTTAGGGAATTCCTCTCCTTTTACATTTAGTGGGCTCCTTCACCAGCTGGCTCCAGAAATATTTCTATTTTTCCTTTTACTCTCTTTGAATTCTTTTCTTTCTGTGTTATGCTTAAGACCACGAGGGAAGCACAGGGATTTATTTTGCTCCACATCACTCTTGGTAATGTTTCCTCCACCAACCATTTCACCATTTTGAAGTTTCCTGAGGGTCTTGCTGAATTTTTTCCACTTAATGGTCCCCTAGATCAATACTGACCTGGGGTAGCTGTTCTCACACATTGCTCCTGGCTTGTCTGGGGCTCTAATTGTGGTTTTCAGCTGAAATCCTCTCTTTTCTCTGAGTGCTGGTCTCATCCACCAGCTGGGGAGATGTTTTCTGGGGCCAAGCCAGTCACCTTTATTTCAAAATTCTCTTTTCACTCCTTGGTTAGGGGTTATTGATTGATAAAAAGGTGCCTGGGCTGAGTTCTCTGATGGGTAAATGATGCCCACGGAGTAATTAACACCTGGGGCAAGGGCAAAGGGGAAGATTCCTCCAGAGCAGCTGCCTGGGCTGGCCTTAGTGAGATATTGCTGAGTAAAAGAAGAATTTGGGTCTTCCCTCCCTTATAAACAAGACACATCCATGATTCCATGGGAGGAGAGGGAAAAGGTTTTTGGAGCTGCTCAGAGCAGCAGGATCAGGTGTGGAGCTCCTTGTTTAGTGATGTTTGAGCAGCTGCTGCTGCTTCTCCTCTTCTCTGGAGCCTCCTTGGGGTTTGCTCCTTGGAATTCCCAAATTCCAAATTTGGGTGTGGTGGTGCTGGACAGGAATATCCTAAAACTGCCAGTGGAACTTTCTCCAGTCAGTGGTGGTTGTGTGGCCAACAAGATCCAGGGATTTGAGAGATCCAGGGGGGTTTTGGTTAAATATCTGAACTGGGTAACTGCTGTAGGAATAGGAATTTGTATTTTGGGGTGCCAGAGTTCACCTGATGCATGAGGTGCACAAAGACTTGGGCTGTTCACGTGCAGACATGAGCACAGCTGGTGTTTGACACCAGATACTTTTCCTTCTCTGCTTGTCCTGCAAAATTTTGCCAAACTCAACTAATCCTGGTGGGATTTTTTTTAAATTTACTGTTGTCATGGAATGGAGGAACCACAAACCCAAGTAAAGCTTCTCTGAAACTGAAGCTGGGCAAGTTGGTTCAGGATAAAAAGCAGATCCTTCTTTTCCTCTTGTGATGTACTTAAGATGCCAGAACAGATTGCAATGATCAGTTCATGGCAAGAAAAAGAAATGGGAAGATAATTTATGATAAATTTAAATATATTTCTTGCTGCCACCAGGATTAGTGGTCAGGTCTGATGGTAGGATCCATATTGAAGCTATAATAATAAATTCTGCCCAGTAATGCTGGGTTTATGCAAACAGCAAAAATCTGAACTAAAAATAGTAGAACTCTGTACAACAAAAATCTGGCTCTTCATTTAAATTGCAGTTTAATGCAGCATCTCTCCTATTGGAAGGAGCAGTCTGTAAGTTCTTGGAGTAGAAATGGAATTGTTCTGTCATTGTCATGAGGGTGGTGAGGCCATGCAGGGCATCACCAGTTGGGACATTGATGGCAAAGAGCTCTGCCTGATTAAAATCACAGAATCATGGAAGGGTTTGGGTTGGAAGGGAGATGGAGTCCCATCCAGTGCCACCCCATCCATGGCAGAGGGGAGAAAAGGGTGAAAAACTCCCCATATGAATCGTGTTAAACCCAGTTCTGGAGCGTTTTGTGGGGTTTGGTGTGTCTGTGTGGAACGGGGTCACCCAGGAGCCAGGTGGGATTTGGGGTTGGAGAGTTGGGACTTGGAAGGTTGGGATTTGGGGTTGGAGTGTTGGGATTTGGGATTGGAGAATTAGGATTTGGAAGGTTGGGATTTGAGGTTGGAGTGTTGCGATTTGAGGTTGGAGTGTTTGGGGTTGGAGGGTTGGGATTTGGGGTTGGAGGGTTGGGATTTGGGGTTGGAAGTTTGGGATTTGGGGTTGGAAGTTTGGGATTTGGGGTTGGAAGGTTGGAATTTGGGGTTGGAAGTTTGGGATTTGAGGTTGGAGTGTTGGGATTTGGAGTTGGAAGGTTGGGATTTGAGGTTGGAGGGTTGGGATTTGGGGTTGGAGGGCTGGGATTTGGAGGGTTGGGATTTGGGGTTGGAGTGTTGGGATTTGGGGTTGGATCGTTGGGATTTGGGGTTGGATCGTTGGGATTTGGGATTGGAATGTTGGGATTTGGGGTTGGAGTGTTGGGATTTGGGATTGGAGGGTTGGAATTTGAGGTTGGAGGGTTGGGATTTGGAAAGTTGGGATTTGGGGTTGGACCGTTGGGATTTGAGGTTGGAGGGTTGGGATTTGGAAGGTTGGGATTTGGGGTTGGAGTGTTGGGATTTGGAAGGTTGGGATTTGGGGTGGGAGTGTTGGGATTTGGGGTTGGATCGTTGGGATTTGGGATTGGAGTGTTGGGATTTGGGGTTAGAGGATTGGGATTTGAGCTGGGCATGGCTTGGTCACGGTGCCACAGCCACGTTGTGGGATGAGCTTTGGGGTCAGTTCTGGAGGTTTCTTTGGTGGAATGTTCCAGATTCCTGTCTGCAGGTTCCTCTGGCTGGGTGGGGCAGGAGCTGTGCGTGGGAATGGCAGAGCTGGAGTGGCAGGTGGGAGCTGATCCCTCCTCTCTTGCAGACTCCTGCTGAACAGGCCAAGGCCAGGCTGCAGCTGGTGCTGGAGGCAGCTGGTGAGTAAAAGAATCCTCAAAAACTTCCTTCATTTTTGTGCTCTCAGGTGGGATTTGATCCCTTTGTGCTTGGCAGATGCTGATCCCGCTCTCCATAATTTTCACACTTAAATTTCAGGTTAAGATTAAATTGGTTTGCATCATTGTTGGCATTTAGTAAAGCCCTTTAAGGAAATTTTTAAAAGCCATTTTTTTTTACCCTAAAACCTCATGTTTATCCTCTGGCCCTTGCTGCTACTGAGGCTTTATTCCGTACTCTCAAATATTTGTTTCTGTTTATTTGCAATTATCTTTATATTTTAGCATTGTTCTAAATCAGTGTATTTTTTTTATTATTTTTTCCCTTTTGGAAACCCTCTGTTGTGAGGAATCTCCTCACGTTGCTGATGTACTTTTTTTTCCAAAATCCATCCAGCCTTTTGCATTGTCTCTCTTCCAATACATTCCTTGTTCTCCAGAACTTTTAATAAATCTTTGAAGCATGTAATTATGAAATGGATGTGACAGCCCTGACCTCAAAAGCACAATTTGTGTATTCTGCTGCCATCAATCACATCTCATTTTTTAATTTCACACCTGGGAGATGTACAAAAGATAACTGGGGGTTGTATATCATCGTGGCCTGGGCTCCAAAATTTTCCAAAGCTTATCAAAGGTCTGTGACATTGTTAAATTTAAATATCCACCACTGAGGGCTGGATCTTAGATTGAAGCTGCAAGTTGTTCATAAGGAACAGAAGAGATTTAATATCTTTGTGTCTCTTACAATCCAAAATACAGAATTAAGCTCCTTCCTGGTTTTATTTAAGTCTTGGTCCTGCCAGGCATTTATGGGATCATCCCCCACCTTCTTCCCCAAGTCCTGCATTCAGTCTATTACTTTTAATTTTTATTTAATTGCTGTGTGAAGAGGTGGAAATGTTGTTTTGGTATATTTTTGTGTTTACTCCTGGCAAAATTAGCACCTTTTAGTCTTCAGACTTAAAAATAAATTTATGCTGAGCCATTACCCAGCACCTTGAGGAGCTGAGGATCAACAGGTTCACTGCTGCTGTGGTGATGTTCTGTTTGAATATAATTGAAATTAATTCTGTATTCCCCTATCTAAATTTCCCTTGTGGAGATATTTAGGATCTTGAGAAAATCTGCTTTTAGAATTTAACCTAGATATTATTTTAGGAAATAGATAACTGCTTTCTCTGAAAGGCAGAAATCAGCAAGCAGTAAAACAGCGTCTTATTATAGAGGGTTTTTTTTTTTTTCCTGGTGTATTTGGAGATGGGAATTGTGATTCTGGTCTCTCATTAGGAGAGCAGGTAAAATAAAAAATATTCACCTGTGTCTGTGAGGGAGGAGGGTAAGATGGCCATTTTTATATTTAGGTAATAATTGAGGTAGTAGTACTGACAAGGTTTTTCTCCAAGACCTGCATTCATGCTGACTTTGTTAAATAATTTTATTTCTTTTTAAGTGTAGATTAATGCCAGTATTTTATTCTCACTGAGCAGGGCGATATTGGAAGGTACCAAAACACTTGAATTCTCCAGACAACTGAGTTTTGCTTTCTAAAACCCATCACTCCTCAGCAGTTGTTGCTCCCAGCTACAAATTCATATTTGCACCATTTATTGAATCAGATTTCTTAATATTGAGGTGCCAGGGAGCCTTTTTAGGCTGCTCTGACAACCTCCCACGAGCCGCCGTGCCCGAGCAGATGTTAAGCAGGCAATAGTTGAATGTTAATTTGGACAGGGTGGGATGTTTAAGCCCATCTGAAGTATGTTCCATGTGGGCCTTCCAGACTGAGCCACAATGCTTTGTCTCTTGGGAGAATTTCCAAGCTAAACCTCTTTCTTTTCCTGGCTCTATATGGACTCTCTCAAGTCAGTATAAAGCAGATCATCCCTGGGCTAAAGCTCGGCGCCTTTTGTTAGCGGGGCTCTGTAGGGCTGTAATTAGGCCTCCTGGCAGGCCCTGCCGGCCACTTCATGGTCATATGGAGTTTTTCTGAGGCAGCCTGGCTTTGTGTAAATCCTTGCTCGCCATCTCCTTCTGGGTCACTTCCTACCAGGCCGGGGCTTTGTGCCGCTGCCCCGCGGGCGGACGGGGAGCAGCGTCCCCTGACCAGCGCCGGCTCCGGCAGCGCCGCGCACCCCGCCCGGGTAATCCCCAGTGTCAACAGAGGATTTAGCTCAGCTTCTGTCACTTACAGTTGCCAAACCACTTGGGTGTCTGTGATTTCTTTCCCAGACTTCGTTACCGAGGGACGGGGAGGATCCGAGCCGGGGGTTTGTGTCTGCGCGGATTTTAGAGCAGAAGTTTTCGAATCTTCAATCCCGAGCTTAGGGCAAACCTCAGAAGCTGAAATCTGCTTAAAATTATATGGCACCTGTGCTTTCTCTCATCAAGATTAAAATGTGGATGAATATTCCCAAAATGTCAATAAATTCCCATAAAACAGCACACGGATGTTTCAAACTGTTGATACCGCTGCCCCTTCCAAAGAGCTTAGGGCGAACCTCAGAACCTGAAATCTGCTTAAAGCATCCTGTAAATTATATGGCACCTGTGCTTTCTCTCATCAGGATTAAAATGTGGATGAATATTCCCAAAATGTCAATAAATTCCCATAAAACAGCACACGGGTGTTTCAGACTGTCGATCCCGCTGCCCCTTCCAAAGGGCTCCGGGAGCTTTTCCATGGTGCTGAGCAGAAATTTCTTACTCTCCATATAAAGACCACGACAAAAGGCAATTGATCTGGATTTTCAAAGGTCTAGAGTTGAAATAAGTGACTGATCTATTTTTGGGATCTGCATTTCAATCTCTGGCTGAAAGAGCAGTCAAGAATAGGGCGTTTTGTGCCAGGAATTCGCTGGAGTTTATTTAAAGGAAACTTCAGGACCGAGGCTCTAAATGTGAGGTGATGAAAATGGGGGAAAAAAATCCCAAACAAACCCCAAACATTTACCATTTATCAGATCCAATTCTGGATATTGGATATTTAACTCATTATCTTTGAATTTTGCTATCAGGTCGCTGCCTTTAATTTTGTGCCGTGCATTTTTATGGCATTTTAGATATTCCTCAAAGAGAAATTCATGGAATACAACAAATACATCAGCCTTAACTGTGGTAAATACAAATGTTTTATAATTTTGACTACTTTTTTTTTTTTTTTTTTTTAAATCTACCCTTTCCTCCAGGAGTTACTGAGGAGAAAAAGCCTGATTTGCACTCAGTGCCTGATAAATATAGGCAAATATTCTCTGCTTTTGGGTACCAAAATGGCTCATAACAGATGTGGCTGAAAGGACCACATACGTAGACTGTATGATTTTAGTCTGGTGGAACTAATAGGATCACTTGCTACTTTATAGATCCTTGCTTTTCTTTTACTTTAATAAAAACTGTTTAGTTAAATAGGTTGGCCTCTGTTTTGCTCTTTTCTAGCTATGCAAAGCAGTCGGGTGGGCAGGTGGCAACAAGTATGAAAAATTTCCTTTTATTGGGGCTTCTTTTCAACTGCCAAATTTATCAAATGTGTATGGATTTCTTGTTTTGATGATGGTTTTCTTTCAGTTTTTCTTATTTGTGTTCTTTCCACTGAGAACTCGCTGGCTTGAATTTGAATTTCTAATCATGCAATGAATTTTAGAAGGGTGGATAACGTGCTGTTATATAGGCACAAAGGATGAAATAATACTTAAAATATTTTACTTGTAAGCAGGTGTTAAAAACAATTCTTGCCCCAGAAATTGCAAGAATTTGAACTTTTAACAAGCTCGAAAGTTCTGAATATTGAAAAAAAAAAGATTAATTTAGTTGCTATGTAGGTTTGATTCAATATAAAATTTGAATTTTTATTGATTTCAAATATTTTTTTTTAATAGTGGGAATTGAGACCTTAGATAAATTAATTTTACTTCTATTTATATAAAAATCTCTGTTTGGAGAGCAAAGGTGTCTTCATGAATCACGTTTTCTCTTTCTGGCAAATGTGGATGGAGGTGCTACAAAGGGTTTTGAGGGTGTTTTGTGGAGCATTTCCTGAATTCCCAGTAAGGAGAGGAATTTTCATCCCTGGTGATCTTCACCAGTTTGGGGAGTTTGTTCCGTTCCCTGTGTCAAAGGCAAATAAACTGAAATTCCACTTGGGAAGAGCCTCGACAGCCACAGCAAATCTGGGAATTCCATCCCAGCCAGGAATTCCCAATTCCCAGAATCCCACCCAGCCCTGCCCTTCTCCATTCCCTTGTCCTGTCCCTCCATCCCTGTCCCCAGTCCCAGCTCTCCTGGAGCCCTTTGGGCTCTGAGCTCTCCCTGGATCCTTCTCCTCTCCTGGCCCCATAGATTTATCCTGGTCTTGAACACCAGCTAATTTAGGAAATCCATCTAATTATGGAGTTAATGAACCCAGTTTTTAGGTCAACTGCTGATTCCTACTCAGCAGATTTTGGTGTCAAAACTCATTTCAGTGATGGCATCACTTGAAAAAGCTCTGAGTGACAGAAGAATTAAACAATTAGTTTAAAAATCAAGGTGTACATCAGGAGAAGAAGCTACTTTTTATATTATGTATTTGGTGGGGATTTCAGGTGTTTTCAGACTGAATTTCAGAAAATTCAGGAAGTATTTGAGCTCACCTGGGTGCTCCACACCAATCAGCTTCACAGCCAAGCTGGACAGAGACATTTCTTCAGCCATTCCTTGCCCCTGAGCTCTTGGCAAAGCTTCATAATCTCATTAGACTTCCAAAAAAATAACAATTTCTGCACACCAAGTGACAGCTGTAGAAAAAAGTCATTACAACAATTAATTGCTTTATAAACATATTAACTGTGTTGTCTTTACAAAATCTGTGATTTCTGAAGTGCAGCTGTTTGTGGTATTGGTGAGCAAAGTAAACACTTGGATAATAGTAATTAATTAAATAATTAATTTTAATTAATTTGCAGGCTTGCTGAAAAAATACAGGCTTTTAAATTGAATGTAGGTAGAGAATAAATGTGTTAGAAATGAAATAATTCACTTTTGCAATGTATAATATCATTCTGTTGGTGTCTAAAAGCTGCTCCCTTCAGGGACCTCTTTTAAGTTCTTAAAGAGACTAAAAAAAAACTGCTTTGAACCATTTGTGTAGAATATCAACTTGTTTTTAGAGTAAGAAGCCAATGAGGAGTTGTAGGGATGCCATGATATCAACCAGAGCCTGTAAGTAGAATTTAGAGGAAGTTTATTAGTTAATGAACATTTATTACCTTCAGAAATCATTCTAAAGCTTTTAGAATTTCTATTTTTCTGTTAGATTTTTTTCCAAGGTCTTTATTTTTTTTTTTTTTTGAGTGACACCAAAAGTATCTCAGGCTTCCATGGTGCCTAATGGGCTTCAGTAATATTGCAGCATATGGGATCCAGGATTTTGATGCAAATCTCTGTGCTAATTATGTGCAGATGAATCTTGCAGGCCTGCTATTGATCTGCAGTCAAAGACAATTTTTCAGTTAGCTGAAGTTTTATATCAATTCATATTTAGCAACTTTGCTGTAATTTAATTATCCACTGGTTTGGCTGTGCAAACCATATGTGGTTGTGGGGCTCGTTTGTTTTTTAGCAAGTCTTTGGGGAAATGTTATTTCCTAATATTGATGGGGGAGTATTTAATTCTCATGTTTTACATGATCTGTCAGAGTCTCCTCTCCGGGCTCTGGTCATCCAAGGATCTCAGGAATGGGTGTCCAGGAGCTTTGTTCTTGACAATTCCCCTTGTACATTTTTGGATGTTCAGATTTTCCCCAAGTGAAAGTGGAGAGTGTTTTTATCCACAGATATAAATTCCAGTGGTGGATTTTATAGCCTGAATGCCCAGAAAAAGGTTTTCAGTTGCCCCATCTGCTCTGGCTGGTGCTGCTCTGGTGTTGGGGGCCTCTCTAATTTCCACATGGGAAGTGTGCTGGAATCATCTTGCTGAAAGGAGCCTATGGATTAGATTAGATTAGATTAATGATAAATCCCAATGAGGGTGGGAAGCTGTGGCTGCCCCTGGATCCCTGGGAATGTCCAAGGCCAGGTTGGACACTGGGGTTGGAGCAGCCTGGGACAGTGGAAGGTGTCCCTGAATGGCACTGGCTGAGCTTTAGGGTCTCTTCCACCCCAAATAGTTTCATCATTTTCTTAAAATATTCCACAGGCAGTAGAAATGAAGCCCTGCTGGTTTTGTGCTTTTCCCATCCATCCTTTCAGGAAAACCTGGAATGGCACCACACGAGTTCAGCAGCCCCCAGCCCCTCGTTCTGTGCCTGCACAGAACTCTTAGATATTAATTTTTTCAGGGGCAGTATTTAATATGGGTAATAACCCCCTTGTTTCAGTTATTGAAAGCCCATTTATCACAACTTTATTAAACATGGAGAGCTAAGTGTGCCATTTTGGCCAAGTGCTTTCGCTCGCTCGTGTTCTCTTTGTTGCCCCAAATGAATGAAATTAGAACAAACAATCTCCGAGTCATTTGTAATCAAGCCCTGATTAATGGACTTTGGTTTCACAGCCATTATTCATTCAGGAACACCTGATATCTCTCCCATAAACAAATCGTGTTTGTCCAAATTAAGAAATTAAATGAAGCGTTTGATGAGTTTATGATTGACCCTTCCAACTCGGAGCCCATTAGTCAACGTCGTTATCATGCAAAACTGCCTGACTAATGTGCTGCCTGCATATGCTGTGTGGATTTATTATGATTTCTGATTAATGCCTGCTGCAAGGCAAACCACGGGATTGTAATAATTCCTTGATTTTCATTTGAGCGCTCGCTGCAGATTTTCATCTGTGATGAAATGCATTTGTGTCCCATTAGATTTAGGGATGATTATGAGGTGTTGGCTGAATAAATCTTGGTGTGGAGCAGAGGGGGCTTGGCAAGGACTTTTTCAGTCCTGGTGGGATTTTTATGAGGCTGCTGCCTGTCATTGACAGGGATTTTTGGGTGGTTTAAGGGGGGTTCTCAGGCTTTTATAAATCTGGGGGCTCATAGAGGCTGATAGAAACAAGATTCCAACATATTTTGATAAGTGAAACATTTCTCCTCATAGCTAAAAGACGGATTAGAAAATTTGATTTCATTTTCTTTTTGTTGTTTTCACACCTTTATTCTATGAATATTTAATATCTGTGTTTTCTAAAGCATTTTCTTGGGGGTGTTTGCTAACATTAGTGACTTGGAGAGGATTTTATGCAATGTTTTCTGCTGAAATAACACTCTTGAAAAGCAGGTGTCAAACTCCTGTAAATAGTAAGTTTTGCCACTCCTTCAAATGTGAAGCAAGGCAAGTTCACACTGAATTAAATCTGCCTCAAATGATTTGCCACAAGCCCATTAGAGAATCCACTGGAAATGGCAGAACAGCATTGTTAGTAAAAGGCAGCAGTAATGGAAACTCGTGTCCTTTGCCAATCTCTCATATTGATCACCCCAGCAAGGAAAAAAGAAGTGTTTCAGAACACAGCTTATGTGAAAAATCAAATTAGGTGCCTTTATAGCAGGTCCTCCCTTTAATTCCAGTTCTGTTTCTCTTCTCTGTGGCTGCACTGTGATTTATTATTGAAGATTTCTGAGCTGCTTTGTTTAAGCCATCCTGTATCCCCTTATGTTCTGAAAACACCCACTAAAACTATTTAATCATGGCAGTTTCTTAAAGGTGTTGAGCATTTTGTGCTGCTGATCTTAAGCCTTTGGGGAGTTTTCCCTGAGAAATGTGGATGATTTTATTGTGATGAGCCTTTTTGAGGAAGAGGAAATTGTGATTCCATTGGGCAGGGCTTGGAGGAACCTGGGGCAGAGGGAGGTGTGCTTGTCCCCAGAATGGGATGGCACTGGATGGGATTTAAAGTCCCTTCCAGCCCAACCCTTTTGGGATTCTCCCTCCCTGCAGCTCTGGCTTTGCCTCCTGTGCATTCCCAACTTGCAGCAGTGCTGGATTTGTGTGGGTAAAGCTAAGGGGGAAAGGAAATAAAGAAACTGGGGAAGGGGACGTGGAATTCCAGGCTGGTTTGGGTTGGGAAGAACCTTAAAGCTCATTCCACCCCTGCCATGGGCAGGGACCTTCCATGGACCAGCTGCTCCTTGGGCTCCTCCAGGGCTGGGCACTCTGTGCCAGTCCAGTTACAAATACATTATTTTTTATCAGTCTTAATATTATCTTTGCACCTGTACCATTCCCAGGTTTCCCTGCAGTATGGACTGACTTTTTAAAGTTTATTTTCCAACTTATTCTCAAGGTTCTTGTGCCATTTCTCAGCGTGGGTGTCCCCATCCAACCCCTGCCACCTTCTGATGGGTGTCCCTGGCAGTGTCCCAGGCCAGGTTGGATGGGGCTTGGAGCCCCTGGGACAGTGAAAAGTGTCCCTGCCATGGCAGGGGTGGCACTGGATGGGATTTCAGGTCCCTCCCACCCCAAATTTGTTGGCTCTGCCTCGGTGGCTGCGCCTCCTCTGCACCTTTCAGCTGAATTTTTGGCATTTTATCCCAAAGCTCAGCCTCCTGCTAAACCAGGCAGATAAATGTCCCCATCCAGCTGCTGGGGGTGATGATGTGGGGCTGCCACCAAGGAAACCCTAAAGCATCCTATTAGGGAATCAAGGCCCCAATTACGGGGCCCTCCCATGACATTAATGGGGTCTTTATAACCTTTTTAACTTCTGCTGCCTCTGACAGAGCTCCAGTCACAGCCACAGCTTTGCCCTTGGCAAGCAAAACCTCATTTGGAGAGGATAATAAGTATTTACTATTTAGATGGCTGGCAATAAAATTTCTCTGAATGAGATTTTCCCGAGAAAACGCAAACTGATTCAATTACTTCCTTTAATGGACTGGGGAGACCTGGAATAACAATTTGTGGAAGCTCCAAGTCTCATGTTTAGCTTTTTTTTCCTTCCCTTTTTGTTTGGTTTTCTTTCTTTTTTTTTTTTGGTGTGAAAGTGCAAACTGGTTCTTTTTCCAGAATTATATCATGGGATTGTGTCATGAAATTATAGCATGGAATCATTAAGCTTGGAAAAAAAAAAAATATCATCAAGCCCATCCCTTAACTCAGCATTTTCACTGGAAAACTTAATCCAACTTTTCCCTGCACGTCCCATGATATTTTTCTCATCTTAAAAGTGGATAAAAATCTCAAATGTTGATGTTGTTATGGTGGCAAAGAGTGTTGGGAACCCCTAAATATTCTTAGAGAGAATTCCTGTCACCTGGCCTTAGGGTGGGATGGGGTGTTAGTTATGCCTTAAAAATAATATTTCTTGTAAATCCATGGAGCATCCACTCCCTCTCAAAGCTTTGCAGAGCACAACTGCTTTCATAGCTGGGGGTGTGCCAGCAGAAGGAATTTCCCAGGTGATGGGAAATATTTATGGGATTTAGGAAAAAGTCATTTTAAGGACAGGTGTGAGAAACACTTATTGAAAGTTTTTTAATTTCTTCTATTTCTAAGCAAAAAAGCAGCTGGTGAAACTGATCTAAATAATGCAAATATTTATTTATTCTCTACAATATCCTAAGGCCAGCTGTATATTAAATAAGTAAAATCATGCTGATCCATGTTTTTAAAGAGTATTTTATTTTATGTCTGGATCCAGGATGGGTCTGCAGGAGAACCAAGTACAAATTTTGGAAATCCCTGAATGTGTGTCTGTACCAGACCACTAATTCCATTCTTTTCATTCATTCAGAGAATTCCAGATAAAATTAATTGAAATGGGATTAATCCATATTATCTTATTTTAAAATATTTCTGTACATGTGCATCTCACAATTTGCCAATTTTAGAGATTTGCCCCTTTTATCCCCTGGCTTTGATGTGGATTTTTCTCTCTACTTTTTGGAGTTTTTAATAATTTCAGGCAATCTGTGTTGGTAGCATTAGGGAGCACCAGGGACACCCCCAAACTTGGTTAGTGCAGCTCTGGAAGAAGACACAGGATAATATTTCCTTCCCTTTTTAAGTCACTCTACAGGGCCACTGCGCCAACAAATTCATAACCTCCTCTGTATTTGATTTTAAAAAAATAAACCCAACCAACTTTTGCTTTCCCCAGTTCAATAACTCCCTAGAAATCTGCTTTTATACAGTGTAGCTCATCCAACCCTGCACGGGTTTATAAATTGAAATCCCACTTTTTTCGGACGTTCCCGCCTGGATGACTGATGGCTGTGTGTATTTGCCATAAAATTTTAATTATGACAGAGTTATGAATCACTGCTCTCGCTGGTTAAAGTGTTAAAAAATGATGGGTTTGTTGTTTATTAAACTTGGGAGGGTGGAGGGAGAAAATGGGAAAGGTTTGGAGTTGTGTGGATCCCGAGCTCGGGGGTTTGCTCAGGAGCTGATTTTGGATGGGATTTTTGGCTGCTGCTGCCCAGGGTGACAAATGCCATGGATTTGGTGCCCAGGGTGACAAATGCCATGGCTTTGGTGGCTTTAGCCCCCTGTGGGGGGCTGGGCAGGGCTCTGCCATCACCCCACCCCTGGGGATCGTGGCTTTGGCTGAGGCGCAGTCCCTCGCTGAGCACGGGGATAAAACACCAAATATTTTAAAAACATTAAGGGGCTAGAACCAGGCTTGTGCAGAACTTTCAGTGCAATGTGGTTGTTATTAAAAGTGTCAAGTTTTGTTACCAATTTCAGCACAAATTCCCTTAGAACATCACCACGCTTGGAATTTCCCGATTTTTTTTTTTCCCCCCTCAAATTTTAGGCAGCAGCACCTGATGTATCTGGCACGTGAGGGGTTGCTTTATGTAGAAAATATAAATAATATAGCTACCATCTATATTATAATATATTAACCATATATTATATTAACCATATATTATTAACCACTAATATATTAACTATAATATAATATATATTAGATATATACGTTAATTATAATGTATATATAAGAATATATATGCAAGCTGAAATGAAATGAAATTATCTGTCCCTGCTCCCTGTCCTCTCTGTCACTGACCCTATTCCTTATCTCTCTCCCTTATCCCAGACCCTGTTCCTTTTTCCTGTCTCTGTCCCTTATCCCAGACCCTGTTCCTTCTTCCCATCCCTGTCCCTTTCACTGTCACTGTACCTTGTCCCAGACCCTGTTCCTTGTTCCCATCCCTGTCCCTGTTCCTTGTCCCTTCTCCCTGTTCCCTGTCCCTTCTCCCTGTCCCTGTTCCCTATCCCTTATCCCTGTTCCCTTCTCCCTATCCCTTATCCCTTGTCCCTGTTCCCTTGTCCCTGTTCCCTTGTCCCTTCTCCCTGTCCCCTTCTCCCTGTCCCCTTCTCCCTGTCCCCTTCTCCCTGTCCCCTTCTCCCTTGTCCCTTCTCCCTTGTCCCTTCTCCCTGTCCCCTTCTCCCTTGTCCCTTCT
>JAOTQP010000469.1:23749913-23762776 GCA_026413545.1 Cichladusa arquata | reverse complement strand
GGATCCCTGGCAGTGTCCAAGGCCAGGCTGGACATTGGGGCTGGGAGCACCCTGGGACAGTGGGAGGTGTCCCTGCCCGTGGCAGGGGTGGGATGGGGTCTAAGATCCCTTCCCAAACCATTCCATGATTCTGTGCTCCATCACTTGAGCTGATGGGACTCGCTGTGATTCTCTTGGCTGTTGCTCCTTTCCAGTGCATTCATCATTTATATTTGTATTTGTTATCCAGGCCATGTGGACTTCACCATTGAAGTGGAGAGGTCTCTGAGGGTGCTGGATGGAGCCGTCCTGGTTCTCTGTGCTGTGGGAGGTGTCCAGTGCCAGACCATCACTGTCAACAGGCAGATGAAGCGTTACAACGTCCCCTTCGTCACCTTCATCAACAAACTGGACAGGATGGGCTCCAACCCGGCCAGGGCAGTGCAGCAGCTCAGGTTTTTGGCATTTACAACAATTCCTGAAATTCTATTCCCATGTCAGGTCATTAGGAGCAATAATGGAAAGGCTTCTCTTGGGAACTGCAGTTTGGAGAATTCCTGATGAGAAATTGAATCTTGATCTGACCCAGGACAAATCCCCATTGTCCCAAAACCCCCCAAATATTGGTGTCAGCCAAGACTTGCAGTGACCAAGGGCTGGGCTTTGATCTTTATTTTGTTGATGGAACTGTATCAGGACCAGCTGTGAGAGCAGCCTCTTAGCTTTCCCTAGATCCTGGTGCTGCTGGAATTCCAGCAGGGAGGTGACATGGGGTGGTTTGGATTCCTGGAGGTCCTGCTTGCTCCCTGCTTAATTTGATCCATGAGATAAACTCATTAATACTCCTTAAGGGAGAAGCTACTCCCTTAATCAAGCAATCAATCTCAAACTGGTTTCCCCTGCTGCCTTTCCCATGGGAGTTACTCTCTGAGCCTGCTGGGATACAAAAGGTGGGATACAAAGCCCTAAACCACAGCTGGGTGGTTTTTATCCATATTGGCAGATTTGGGCACATCCAAAGGACAAGACACAGGGATTTGGTGGGAGGGAGATGTTGCTCAAAGATCATCTGGAGCACACACACACAGAAATGACATTTTTCTACAGTAATTCCTGCTTTCCCCTTTTTCAGATCCAAGTTGAAACACAATGCAGCTTTTGTTCAGATTCCAATTGGTCTGGAGGGAAACTTTAAAGGAATTATAGATCTCATTGAAGAAAAAGCAATCTATTTTGATGGGGAACTTGGGTAAGTCCTGGAAATTGCTTCTTTTCTAGCTGGAACTGCTCTTTGCAGGAGAAATTCCTGCAGTTCCTCTTCAGAGATGAAACCCAGCTCTTCTGGAAATTTGGGAATGGGCTTGTGCTGGGGCTGAGGGTCCTGCACTGGGTGGGGGTGGCTGCAGCAGGATTTGGCTGCTGTGAAGGGGTGGTGGCCACACTTCCCACCTGTTCATGATGGGATCCTGCAGTGTGTGTGGCTCCCTGGGATGGAGATAAGCTGTGGGTGAGGCTGTTGGAAGTTTTCCTGATCCCTGGAGTGGGAAGGTCTCCAGGACTCCCCCACAGCAGAGACAACGCTCTGACGTTCACAGGGGTTTTTTCCCAGGATGCAGGTGAAGGGGGGGCTGTTCTCAGGCAGGGGGGTGCTGTGGGACTCCTGGCAGCCACTGTGTCCCTGTTCCTGCAGGCAGCCACTGTGTCACGGCTCCTGCAGGCGGCCACAGTGTCCCTGTTTCTGCAGGCAGTCACTGTGTCCCTGTTCCTGCAGGCAGCCACTGTGTCCCTGTTCCTGCAGGCAGCCACTGTGTCCCTGTTCCTGCAGGCGGCCACAGTGTCCCTGTTTCTGCAGGCAGTCACTGTGTCCCTGTTCCTGCAGGCAGCCACTGTGTCACGGCTCCTGCAGGCAGCCACTGTGTCCCTGTTCCTGCAGGCAGTCACTGTGTCCCTGTTCCTGCAGGCAGCCACTGTGTCACGGCTCCTGCAGGCGGCCACTGTGTCACGGCTCCTGCAGGCGGCCACTGTGTCACGGCTCCTGCAGGCAGCCACTGTGTCCCTGTTCCTGCAGGCGGCCACTGTGTCCCTGTTCCTGCAGGCAGTCACTGTGTCCCTGTTCTGCAGTCACTGTGTCCCTGTGTCACTGTGTCCCTGTGTCCCTGTTCTGCAGGCAGACCCTCAGGCTGGAGGAGATCCCGGCCGAGCTGCGGGCTGAGGCTGCCGAGCGGCGCCGGGAGCTCATCGAGTGCGTGGCCAACGCTGACGAGCTGCTGGGGGAGCTCTTTTTGGAGGAGAAGATTCCCACAGCTGCACAGTTAAAGGTACCCTCCTTGTGCTGCCTGTTCCCTCACCTATGGCCCTGTCCCCTCGAGAAATGTATCAGGAATTCTGTTTGCTGGAGTTGTGTCACCTCAGCTGAACTCCAGTTCCCCCCATTCTCCATCTGGTTTTGCTTTGCATTGGAAAGAATTCTGGTTTTATGGGAAGCCCTTGTGTTGGGGGGTGTCCAGGGGACTGTGGGAGCAGCTCTTTGCTGCAGGAGTGGAGAAGCCCAGGAAAACCAGGGAATGAACTGGGCTGTGCTGCAGCAGCAACTCACAGGGATATTTTTCAGCTGGCCATCCGAAGGGCAACGCTGCAGAAATCCTTCACCCCTGTCCTCGTGGGGAGTGCTCTGAAGAACAAAGGGGTGCAGCCACTGCTGGATGCTGTCCTGGAATACCTTCCCAATCCTTCTGAGGTGGAGAACTATGCTCTCCTCAACCAGGGGTGAGTGCACCCAGCAGCAGCAGGAGTGACCCTGCCCATGGAACTGCACCAGACCCAAACCAGTCTGAGATTCCATGGAATAGTTTCAAGGCAGGAAGCATTCCTAACAAGATCCACAATCCCTTACCACTGGCATCAAACAATGCCACCAGAATTTGGCACAAAGTCCCAAAGCTCCTCTCTCATTCAGGGTTACTCTCTGGTCTGGGATTTACTCATTCCATGTTACATTTGGGCAATGATTGTCAGATAATTCTTTAGAACTGATGGCAGCCCTTAAAGCCAGGCCTGCCTAGAGGAGGGAGCACATCCCAAGTGTGTAAATAGTGTTTTATTCTTCTGGACATGAATCCCAGAATCCCTGAGGCTGCAAAAGAGCTCCAGGATCATTGAGTCCAATGTCACCCAGCCCAGAGTCCTGAGTGCCACATCCAGGAATTCCTTGGACACCTCCAGGGATGAGCACACCAAACCTCCCTGGGCAGCCCCTTCCAAGACCTCACACCTTTTCTCATGGAGAAATTCCTCCTGATTCCAACCTGACCTTTCCTGGCTCAGCCTGAGGCTGTTCCCTCTCCTGCTGTCCCTGTTCCCTGGGAGCAGAGCCCACCCAGACATGTGAACCCCAACAGCAGAGCCTGTAAATGTTTAGAGGAGACTCCTGTGTTGGTTCCTAACCTCTCCTCCCTCTGATCCCTGCCTTTAAGGGATTCTCAGGACCAGACCAAGTTCCTGTTGAACTCTGCTCGTGATGATTCCCAGCCTTTTATTGGCCTGGCCTTCAAACTGGAGGTGAGTCACTCTGCTCCTTCCCACAGCTCATGGAGACAGTCCAGGTGGTGCTGCCAAAACTTACCTACAGCAGACTTTGAAATCACTTTATACTGAAAATCAGTTTGTATTTGACTTCAATTGAAATTTGATTTATTTTTTAAAAAAGGCTTCAACCATAAAATGCACAAACACTGCCAATTTGGAACTTTAGGGTGGGTTCTGGACCTGAAGTATTTCCTGGTTTTCTTGGTTAAAGCTTGAACATTTGGGGGGTTGTTGGCTTAATTGAAATATTTTCAGAGGAAAATTCTGCGTTTGGAAACAATGGGATGTGAGAGAGTCAGAGAGGGAAAAGTGCAGAGATTTAAGCAAATAAATTGTTTGCTATTTAGAGAGCACTTCAGGATTTATTTGGAATGTGGAAAATGGCTGGTAATTCCATGGTAATGTGTGTCTCTGTTGGGAATGTTTGGCAGTGAAAAACTGGTTCAGAAAATTGCCAAATTCCATCGCAGAGCCAAGTGAAAAAAATCTTATATTTCCATTTGTAGCAGTGCAGCTGGTGCTTGGAGTGGGTGCTGGTTCCCAGAATGATGAGATTTTGGTGGATTTTGCTTGCAGGCTGGCAGGTTTGGGCAGTTAACCTATGTCAGGGTGTACCAGGGGATGCTGAAGAAGTCAGATTACATCTACAACACCCGCACAGGGAAGAAGGTCAGGGTGCAGAGACTTGTCAGGATGCACTCGGACAACATGGAGGTGAGGGCAGCCCTGGGGATGGGTCAGCTCTGCCTGAGCCCCTGGCTGGGTCACTTCTGCCCCTGGGTGACCCTGGCTGGGTCATCAGTACCCCTGGCTGGGTCATCCCTGCCCCTGGGTGACCCTGGGTGGGTCATTCCTGCCCCTGGGTGACCCTGGCTGGGTCATTCCTGCCCCTGGGTGACCCTGGCTGGGTCATCAGTACCCCTGGCTGGGCCATTCCTGCCCCTGGGTGACCCTGGCTGGGCCATTCCTGCCCCTGGCTGGGTCATTCCTGCCCCTGGGTGATCCTGGCTGGCTCAGCCCAATCCTGGATGGGTCAGCTCTGCCTGAGCCCCTGGATGGATCATTCCTGCCCCTGGCTGGGTCATTCCTGCCCCTGGGTAACCCTGGCTGGGTCAGCCCAATCCTGGCTGGGTCAGCAATGCCTGAAGCACAGGATGGTGTTTGCTTCTTAACACTTTTGCTTCTTGTTTGATCCTGAATTAATCCAAGCTGAGTCCTGCCTTTTGTCCTTTGAATAAAAAGGGAGATTGGCAGGAGTTTTTATCCAGGCTGGAGATTTTAAAGGAGCTCAGTGTCAAGCTTTAAAACACAGTGTTTATGGATCTTCTATAATCCAGTGGAGTTTGGATGTGAGGGAAAGACAGAATTGATCCTGGAATGGTTTGGGATGGAAGGGACCTTAAGGATCATCCAGTGGATTGGGCAGGGACACCTTCCACTGTGCCAGGGTGATCCAGGCCTGGCCTTGGACACTTGCAGGGGCAGCCACAGCTCCTCTTATCCCAGCCCTGTGTGAGCAGGAGTTTCCTCCCCTCAGGATGTCAGTGAAGTTTATGCAGGAGACATCTGTGCCCTGTTTGGGATCGACTGTGCCAGCGGGGACACGTTCACAGATAAAACCAGCACTGACATCTCCATGGTGAGCCCCCCCTGCCCTGGCTGCCTCAGGCACTGGCAGTCACCAGTGGATCAATCCAGGGTTTTGCTGGAATTGGTAATCATCCCCTTTTCCTTGGCACAGGAATCCATCCACGTCCCTGATCCCGTCATTTCCGTGGCTATGAAGCCTTCCAACAAGGTAGGAGCCTCTTCTCCCTGAGTTCCCTCCCTTTGCTGCTTTGTGATTTTATGGAACAGTCTAAGCACTCTTTGGAAGTGTTTTATCCCAAATATCCAAGATTTTACCCCTTGGATAACCCAGGGCTGAGCTGGATGCTGTCACTCAGCCAGAAACATGATTAACACTTTAATCAAGAGTTCTAAAATCCATAAAATAACCCCAAAGAGCAGAAATGCTCAGCAGTGGATGGGAAAACTTGAGGCTTTTTTTCTTGGAATGACTCCTGGATGTTGAGTAAATGTTGCCTTGTGTTTCAGAATGACCTGGATAAGTTTTCCAAAGGCCTGGGTCGCTTCACCAGGGAAGATCCCACCTTCAGGATCCGCTTTGATGAGGAGAGCAAGGAGACCATTGTCTCTGGGATGGGGGAGCTGCACCTGGAAATCTATGCCCAGGTAATTTGGGAAGCACATTCCATGGACTCTGCTTTTCCCATCTCCTCTTCCCCCTCCCTGTTCCTTCCTGCTGCTTTGGGAAAAGTTGAACTTTAAAATCAACTTTTGAAGGTTCTTTCTCTCCAGTGGTGCCATTCTGAAGGCTTCTAAAAGGAAATTTTTAGGATTTGGTTCAAACCAAATTAGTATTAAAGTATTAAACACTACACTTTGCTTCAGCAGCCTTTGCTTATAATAATTAATAATACCTAATTATAATTAATTTCTACAGAAAAATCCTCTGTTTCTGTGGTTTTAAATCTATCATTCCCTAATAAAAGGTGGTGTAGGGAGAAAGGACTAGTTACAGGTATTTGTTTCATTCCAGTTGGTGTCTATATTTTAATCTTGAGTATCTTAAATATTGACAGAATGAAGAAAAAGTGATTTTTTTGCCTTGAAAAACTTGAATTTTAATAACATAATTAATGCTGTTTCCTTTTCCTGCATCTGAAGGTGCAGGTCTTGATGTGGAATAATTTATTAATTTAAAAATAACAACAAAAAGCTCCCAAAACCAATCCAACCCCCAACCCAAAAAGTGATGAATCCTGATGAAGTCAGTAAATAATTCCCAGTGGAATCACCCTAATCACTGTGGTTTTTTTTTTCCTGCAGAGAATGGAGAGGGAATATGGTTGTCCTTGCACCATGGGGAAACCCAAAGTTGCCTTCAGGGAGAACATCTCTGCCCCTGTGCCGTGAGTATTCATTGCCTTGGGGAAGTTCTTTGGAATTCTCAGATCAGAAACACCCAGCAAAGTTTCATTTCATGTCTTGTACCGTGGTAGATCCTCAGTGCCATCACCTCCTGTGCCTCCTGCAGGGCTGGCAGCTCTGGGGGTGCTCAGGTGTCCCCTGGTGCTGGCCCCTGGCACTGGGACACCCTGGCCCCACGCTGGGGGTGCCACAGCAGGGTCACCTGCCAGGGCAGCACCTCCTGTGGGACACACAGAGCACATGAACAACCCCCCTCTAACCAGCCTGGAGTTCTCTTCATGGAAAACCTGGGAATTAAACCCAGGGGAGTGCTGGGAGTGCAGGAGCAGCAGAGCTGGGACTGGGAGGGAGATCCTGGATTGTTACAGTCAACAGCTTCTCTTCCCAATTTTCTGGGGTTTTCCTATGAAAACACCTGCTCAGATCCCAAAATTCTGATGGAGAGTAGCCCAGGATGTACATGCTGTTCTGGCAGCCAGTTTCTGCTGGGGGTTGCTGGGATTGCTGAGGTCTCTGTGCTGGGCCATGGAGGCATCCAGAGCCCAGCTGGAATTCAGGATTTCCCTTCCCTTTAGCCCTGCCCACTCTGGCACTGGGATCTGCCAAGGGAGAGCTGTGAGGGACCAGTTTTGCACCTCAACCACTCCCCAGAAAGCCCCAAACCAGTTGGGAATTGCTACTGCTGTTCCTGGAATGCTGAGACAGGCAGGGATGGGGACCCTGAGCTCACCCTGCAGGATCAGATCTGTGTCTGAGCTGGTTAAAACACCCAAAAAAGGCTTTTTAGGAATAAAATGATTTACCTGGGACACCATTTCATGGAGTAGAACCACATAGTCAAACTGAAGGTCTTCATCACTTCTTTTCTGGAAAGACAGGATGAAAAGGGATGGATCTGGGGATTCTCCCACCTCAGAAAAAAGTGATTCAGTTCTCTGTGGTTGTCACAAAAATTCCCTGATGGATTTCAGATAAATCAGGATCACAAATGAAGCAAGTGGAGCTCAGGCACTGTAACAAAATTACAGCTCCTGGTTTGAATTTCTGTGCACTCCAAAACTGCACTGGAGACACTGAATGTAAAGCTTTAAACTTCTGATTCCTGCCTTACAGAGACCAGATCTGTCAGGAATTCTCTGGGATGGGAACACCTCATTCTAGAAGGTGTCAGTTTAACCCAAACAATCCCAAATAAAATTGTCAAGAGGATCAGGACACTCCAGAGGCCTTACAGTGAGTGACAGTCAGGGGTTCTGAGTGACAAAACAAGCCCTGGCCTTTGGAAGAGACTCTTTTCCTGTGGTCTTCAGGGAAAAGGGGACAAAATTACCCAGGACAGATGGCAGCTGGGTTAGTTAATAGTTATTTTTCTCCTTTATCTTTAAATTTGTTAGAGAGGGGTTGAAAATCTTTAAATTCTTGCTGCAGCAGCTGTGAATTCTCTAAAACGCCATCAGAGGGAGCAAAACACTCACAAATCCTGCTCCCAGAAGGAATTCCTGTCTTTCCTTCAGACCCAGAACTTCCTGGGAATTCACTGTCTGTTCAGAGGGGCAAAACTTTGGGAGCTTTTGGTTTTCTAAATCCTAAATCCTGCTGCTTTTTCCTGCCTCCTATGGAAAATTGCCTTGAATTTCAAGCTGATGATCACTGTAGGTTTATTTAGAACTCAGAATTTCTCTAATAGAACACAGCAAAATTGGGAGGATCTGTAGAATTCTGTTAATTTAATGAATTCTCCTTGCCACAACTGCTTGTGGCAACAGGTTGGATGGGCCTGGAGCAGCCTGGGCTGTGGAAGGTGTCCCTGCCCATGCAGGGGGGAAATGGGATGAGCTTTAAGGTCCCTGCAGCCCAAACCAGTCTGGGATTCTGTTCCTGCTGGGAACTCACCACTTGCTTCACGTGTTTCACTTGGGCAAGGTGGAGCTTGGTGTTTTCAGTGGAATTCTGCCAGATGACATAGCCAGAGGCTGCCCAGGCCAGCAGGTGGATGGGCTCCAGCTCTGGGGGAACGTTCCCATGGCTGTCTGCAACCAAAAGAAACACTGGATGTTAAAGAGAGCCCTTAACACAACATTACCACCTCCCACTGGCCTTATGCTAAATCACATCAAAGGCTTTGGAAGAGCTGCTCCATCACCACGGAGTTTTCCTCTCACTTCACACAATCCTGGGATGGTTTGGGGTGGAAATGACCTTAAATCCCATCCAGTGCCACCCCTGCCATGGGCAGGGACACTTTCCACTGTCCCAGCTGCTCCAAGCTCCATCCAGCCTGGCCTGGGACACTGCCAGGGTGTTCTCCTCCACTTTTTTCTCTTAATATAAATTCCAGGTCTCGAAGGCAGGGCTTGCTCTGAGGTGAGAGCAACCCCTGTTTGTGCATTTGGAGTGTTGGGTGTGCTGTGCCAGGACACAGAGGGAGCAGGAAGAGCTGACAGTGCCAGCTGCTTTTCCAGAACACTCAGAATCAGGAATAATCAGCAGTGGCTGTGATTGCAGAGCCCCAGAAAGGGAAAGGGAGGCAGCAGGGGGAGGCCTGAGCCCTCTCCCAGCCCTGGGTTGTACCTGGGATGTTCTCAGCCACCAGCTCCTTTTCCAGGCTCCTGATCCAAGTGTAGAACTCCTTGTCTGCTTCCTCTGTGCTCCTGAGCTCTCCTTGCACTGTGAGCTGCACATCTGGAGCAGAGCTTTTGCTGCCCAGGTGATAGAGAACCTCAGCAGTGCAGTTCACAGTCCTGTCCTGTTGCAGAGTTAATGATGTACATTATTATCTGGTGGAATATGTATATAACAGGGTAATCTGCTCTTCTGAAAATGGGATTTTTATGTAGTTGCTGTTTTCTCTGAGTCTGGTCCTGGAGAGATTTGTGATTATTTAAGGCAAGGTTAAACTCCTGGCATTCCTGTGAATGTTTAAGGGTGGGATTTGCTTTCTGCAGTGATGGAAGGGGCAGTGGTTGGGGTGCAGAATGTCCCTTGAGCTGTTGAAATGTCCTTGTCATCCCTGCAGCACTGTCTGCTGGTGTAGTGCAAGGTACCATGTGCTCAGTGGGTTCCTTTGGGTTAAAATTCAGCCTTTTTGGGGCCTGACTGGCAGTACAGAGAAATCAGGAGCATGATTCAAGTATGAACTGCTGTGTCTACAGAGTGTGGAATTAAAGCAGTCTGACTCACTTTGTCCAGCACATCTTCCAGCTCCAGCTCCAGGTAGTACTTGTGCCCAACATCATCAATGTCCTAAAAAAGGGAAAATATTAATAACATTTATTTTTGGCAAATGCTGAATGGCTGCAGGGACACCTTCCGCTAACCCAGGCTGCTCCAAGCCCCATCCAGCCTGGCCTGGGTCACTGCCAGGGATGGGCACTCTGTGCCAGGGCCTCTCCACCCTCACCTCTATCCTTGAACACCCCTGAACTGCCAATTCTGGGCTCTTGGGTGAGTCTATCCCTGAATTTGCTGCTTGCTTAAATACTCACCTGAAAGCCTCCAGCACTTCCTTCTATTAATTCCATTTTGCAGGTTATTATGAATTGGATCATGCCCTGTATTTTTTTGGCTATAAAGAAGGGAGCAGCTGGATTTGCTGTGCTCTTGTTTTGGGAGGGGGTTTGCAGTGTCCCTGCAGTGCCAGGTTTGCTCTGTCCCTGCAGTGCCAGCTGTCCCTGCAATGCCAGGTGTCCCTGCAGACCCAGGGCAGGCTTTGCTGTGTCCTGGCACCCACAGGAGCACCCAGCCTCCTCCTCCTGCCTGGGAGGTTCCCCCTGGCCCGGTGCCGGGGCCGTGCCCGGGCAGGGCTCTCTCTGCCCCGCTGTCCCCAGGTGACACACACGGGGTGTGTCTGACCCGCCCATGGTGACACCGAGCTCCTGCCAGGACCCCCCAAGGGACACGGCCTGGAAAGGACCTTGGGACATCACCCAGCGCAGGCGGGGTCACCTGGAGCACCCGGGTGGGTTTGGGATGTCCCAGAGGGGACACTCCAAACTCAGTGCAGCTCCCTGTGCTCTGCCCTCTCAGCGGGAAAAAGCCGGGGCTGGGTCCCGGTTCCGGGCTGGGTCCCGGTTCCTGTCCCGGTTCCCGTGCTGGCTTCTGGTCCAGGTTCCCGTCCCAGTCCCCGGTTCCCATCCCCGTTCCCGTGCTGAGTCCCGGTCCCAGTGCTGAGTCCCGGTCCCGGTTCCTGTCCCGGTTCTCGTGCCGGGTTCCGGTTCCCGTACTGGGTTCTGGTTCCAGTTCCTGTCCCGATTCCCGTGCTGGGTCCCGGTCCCGTCCCGGTTCCTTTTCCCGTTCCCTTGCTGGGTTCCGGTCCCGGTTCCCGTGCCGGGTCCCGCTCCCGGTCCCGGTTCCCGTCCCGGTGCCGCTCACCTGGCGCCGGGCGCTCCGCAGCTCCCGCAGCTGCAGCCCGCGGCCGGGGCCGCCCCGCAGGTACCGCAGGTAGCCCATGGCCACGGCCGCGGCCCGGGCAGCGGGGAAGCGGCTCGGGGGCAGCTCCATGGCCCGGGCAGCGGGGAAGCCGCTCGGGGGCAGCTCCATGGCCCGGCAGCCGCTTCCTCCTCCCGCAGGAAGCGCCCGGGCGGGGCCGGAGCGGCGGGGCGGGATCCGAGCCGGGACGGGCAGCGCATCCCTCCCGGCGGCGCTCGGAACAGCGCTGGGTTATATTCTATAGATAGATATTGTATTGATATATAGATTATATTGGCAATAAATATTGGAACAGGGCAGCGCATCCCTCCCGGCGGCGCTCGGAACAGCGCTGGGTTATATTATATAGATAGATCTTATATAGTATATTGATATATAGGTTATATTGGTAATAAATCCTTCCCCCGAGGGTGGGCAGGCCGTGGCACAGGTTTTCCAGGGAATTTGTGGCTGTCCTATGCCTGGAAGTGTCCGGGTTGGATGGGGCTTGCAGCAACCTCGGATAGCAGGAGGTGTCCCTGCCCTTGGAATTGTAAATTTGAATTCCCTTCCAGCCCAAGCCAGCCTGTGGTTGTCTGAAACGCAGAATGGGTTTCTGTGGTTGTCTGAAATGCAGAATGGGGATGTTTTCCATGGAAAGCTGTGCTTTGTGTCAGCAGTAACGTGGTGTTTGGGGATTGCTGGGGTTTAGGTTTGAGTTCACCCACAAGAAGCAGTCGGGAGGAGCAGGCCAGTACGGCAAAGTGATCGGAGTGCTGGAGCCCCTGGAGCCAGAGGACTTCACCAAACTGGAATTTGAGGACAGAACCATTGGCACAAATATTCCCAAGCAGTTTGTGCCTGCTGTGGAAAAGGTACAGACCTTTCTCTGTGATACAGAAAATCCTGATTCCTGTTCTTTTCCTGCAGTGCCACCCATTTGCTGTGCCTGCTTTGCCCCAGGAAAGGAGTCTTCTCCTGTAGCTCCAGTGGCAGCAGGATCACAGCTGGGTGGTTTTATTCCATGTCTTGCATTCCTGGGGTTTCCAGTTAATTCAGGAGCTGCTGTTTCTTTGGTGGTGTGTGCTGGTTCTGTTCCCTTGTCAGAGCCTCCTTCTCAAGCTGCTTTTTCCTGGCCTCTTCTGCTTCTGTTTGTGGCCCTACAATTCTCCCAACCCCAAAATATGTAACTTGTGTGACTTCTCTGAGGTCAGTTGTGGAGGAAACTGTAATTAAGCTGCATTTTCTGCCTCAGTTCCCAAATTCTCTTTCTTTATCTCCTCTGTGACTGCCTCACTCTATAATTTATCACACATAGCTTTAATTAACCTCCCAACATCTTGGAATTCCTGTAATAACCTGCAATAATTCCTTCATTTTTCCATAGTGCAACACTTAAAGATTTTTGCCAAATCCTAAAAAAACCATATTCTTAAAGGAATCTTGTTCTCCAGGCAAGAGCTCTTTCCACACTGAGCATTCTTTTGAGGTTTGGCCATGGAATCCCTTAAAAAGGCAAATCCTGAGGCCAGGATTTTTCCTTGTTCTGTGATTTTTGTTTGTAAAATCAAACTGAGGTGCCAAGGACTGGCAGTGCAGAGGCTGCAGGTTCTGGGGGTGACTTTGGGGTGTGTTTCAGGGGTTCAGAGATGCCTGTGAGAAGGGCCTGGTGTCAGGGCACCGCATCTCCGGGGTGCGCTTCGTGCTGGAGGACGGGGCCCATCACATGGTGGACTCCAACGAGATCTCCTTCATCAGGGCAGGAGAGGGGGCCCTGAAACAAGGTACAGCCCCTCCTTGGGGGGCTTCTGCTGCCTGGTGTTCCTCCATCCACCCATCCATCTATCCCCTTCCCTTCCCTTCCCTTCCCTTCCCTTCCCTTCCCTTCCCTTCCCTTC
>JAOTQP010000469.1:23720970-23740397 GCA_026413545.1 Cichladusa arquata | reverse complement strand
GGGGAGCAGCGAGGGGGAATGGGGAGCAGAGAGGTCTTTCCACTGTGGCAGATCCATTCAGGACACAAATGTCCCACTTCTGGAGCTGCTGAGGAGTTGATTCCATGCCCAGGGGGAGGAGGAAGAGCAGGAACTCACCCCAGTCCTGTAGTCCTCAGTGCTGAACTGCAGGTAATACTTGTGGCCAGACTCTGGGATGTTCTGGAAGAGAGAAGATGGAGCCAGCACTGGAATTAGAGCCAAAATTACAGTTTTTCTTGGGTTTTAGTTACAATTCTGGCTGATTTCAGGACCCAAAGCAAACCTTTGTGTGTTATTTATCTAACCCTGAGCCCTCCTGTTCCCAGCACACTTTTTCCAGGAAATTTTGAATGGTATAAGGTGAGTGGAGTTTCACACCCACAGCAGATCCTCAGCCCAGCACCTGCCTGCCTGGAAAATGCAGGTAAAAAATTGCTTTAGTCCCTCTATTTTTATAAAATCCCTCCTGGAGCTTTAGGATGAGGCAAGTCCAGTGTGGAGCCAAATCTCACCATGAAGGAGGTGCAGGAAACAAAGGATGAGCTCAGACTTGTTGATAATTCCTTTCTTCTCTGCATCCTCCTTCTCCCCTTCTGCCCTTTTTGTGTACTGCCTCAAATGGGACATGGGCAGAGTAGTGAAAAGTGACTTTCTGAAATGCAGGATCACCAAAGGAGGAGTGAGTGCAATGAAATTGAGTTTAAAGGGTCTCATCTCGTGCAATAACCACATTTAAGTCTAAGATTCTCAAGGTCGTAAAGCCACCCAAGAGGTGCTATTGCTGTGGTTTACAACACCCCTAATCTGATTAAATGTGGGGATTTTTACAGGGATTTAGGATTACTCCTGTACATCATCAGTCCTGCAGGTGAGAGAAGCTGCAGTAGCCAGCAGGACTTTTAAAAGAGCACAGAATTCTGTGTTTCTGGGGGTTTTGAAGCAGATATTCCCTCACAGTACTGCTAGGAGGTGTCACCACCCTCCTACTGCTGCCTGGACAGCTTTCAAATGATGCTAAAACAAATATTTAGTCTGGTGTGAACACCTGAGGCTTCCTGAGCTCCCCAGGGACAAGGGAGAAGCTCTGTTGGGCACTAAATAATTGTACAAAAATCTTTGTAGTCCTGAAGGAAAATTTTATTTCCACTGTTTTTTCCCACTGTCATCCCAAAATGCTGTTACCCAATCCCAGAGTGTGAGCTGAGCAGAGCTCAGGGATGTCTGGCAACCCCCAGGGAAGCAGCCAAAGATAAAAGTGTCCAAAAAGAGAAGAAAACAAGTGAGTAATTCATTTTTCCACTCGATATCTGGGTCACTGGATTCTTTTACTGCTGGGCTCCAAATTACTGCAACTTTCCTGACAGATTTTTAGTCAGAAACAGCAATTTCAGGTCCCCAGGGAATCAGTTTAAATCAGTTTAAATCAGTTTGCACTTCCCTCACTCCCCAAGGCACAGAAAGGGAGGATCCCTCTCTCCCCACATCCTGAAGGTTTCCATCTCTTCCCCTCTGTTTTCCCACCAGGATTTCCCCCCTGGAATCAGATTTGAGCAGGGAGAGAAGCTCAAGGGAAGGGAAAAGGAGTCAGAGCTGCTCCTGCCATGGGTTCTGCCTTTCCCACCTGCTGGAAATCAATAGAACATTTTAAATTGACTCACAATATTAGAGAGCAGAGCTGTGGTGTTGCACTGTTTGTGTGCAAATGTCCACGTGGAAATTTAAAAATGGTATTTTCCAGTCCAATTTAAGCAATGTTGCACAAGGTCACCTGGTTTTCCCTTTCACCTCCCCACTCCTAAATTAGGATTTCCACGACAGCTTGGGATGGGAAACTGCTCCCAAAAGCTTCCCTTTAAATTCTGGGATCTTCAGCTGGCACAAACCAATGCTTCATTATCAAAAGTGGATTTTAAAGTGCAGGACAACACCTCCAGGAGCTGCTGTTTCCTAGAAGATCCTCAGTCAAGGAGAAAAAAGGAACAACAAAAATCATCTGCATCCAACAGCAAGGTAAGGATTATTCCAGGTTTGGTATTTTGTTGCCAGGAAAGAAAGTCTCATTTTACCTGAACTTGAAAGATCTTTCCCATCTAAGAGACTTCCCCAGTCCTGTTTCCAATTACCAGTTTCACCAGCTCTTGGGCTAATAAAATTAATATTAAATCACAATGCTCATTATTAAACTCTACCAAAAAATTATCCTGATTTGATGAGATCCAGTAATAGAGGAACTAATAGGAAAATAGCCCACTTTCAAAAATTATTAAAAACCAGACAAACCTTAAAAAAAAAGCCAATCCAAACATTTCTGTCCTTGCCTTCATGTAATACAGCAAATTCCTTCCAGGAAATGCTTTTCATTTTTTTCCAGGGGAGGACAGGAAAGAAGGAAGTGCCCACTTTTAGTGCATTTCTCCTCTTGTTTTCACAGAGTGTGCAAAAACAAAAGGGAAATGAACTGCAGAAAGTGGTTCCAGGGAGCTCAAGCACCCAGCACTGAGGAAATAAGGAGCAATTTCACTTCTCTATAATGAGCCAAATATTTTTCTTCCTGTATCAGGAGACAGGTGGCTGATAGAGGGTGGAAAAACCCCTTTCCCTCCCCACAAATATTCACTTTTTCTTCAGCCAGGAACAGGTGTTTATATATGGAAATATTTACATGTAGACATATGCAAAGTGCCCAGGAAATACAGAAGGAGCAGTTTTGGAGAGTATAAAATAACACAGAGGATTTCTGTCATAGGTGTTTGTAAGAAAACTTGAATTTCACAGGAAAACTTGAATATCCCAGGAGCACTTCCATGCTCAGCACCCAGTGATCTCTGTAACACAAGGGCTGCACTAATTAATGCACCCTAGATATTTCTTGGTTTGGAATACCTTTTTTTGAAAGGGGAGATTTAACACTACACCCCTCTGACTCATTTTTAGGAGTTGCACAGGACAAGTGGTGGAAGATGTCCAGATCCTGGAAGGGATCCAGTGGAATCCAGTGCTGCCTTTGGCACCTCACTGGGAATTCAGAACAAGCATCCCTTGCTCTCAGGAGCTGCCCAGTAAAATCCAGGATCCAGAAATTGTTTTTGGGAGCCCAGAATCAGCAGCCCTTGCTCTCAGGAGCTGCCCAGTAAAATCCAGGATCCAGAAATTGTTTTTGGGAACCCAGAACCAGCAGCCCTTGCTCTCAGGAGCTGCCCAGCAGCAGCACACAGGGCAGGATTTAAATCCCATCTCTTGGCTCTGCAGAAAGGTGATGCATTCCTTCCAGGATCTACAGCCCGGGACAAACATTCCCCAGGAGTTTTTGCCTGATCCTGTACTTTCAGAAAAATTGAATAAGCTGTAAAAAAACCCCAGATCTGGAGGAGGAGAAGGGCTGTACCCGAGCACCACCTCAAGCATCCCCGTGATGGGCAGGATCCTCTCTGGGACTCCTGTCCCGTCCTGTCCCCTCAATTCCATGTGATTTGTGGAAGATTAAGGTATATTTATTTTCTGATGGGAACTGCATCACCTTTAGATTAAATTCGTGGTATGAGGGAGGGATGGCGGGGCAGCAGCTCCTGAGGAGAGGCAGAGGAAGGAGATGGGACAGCGGTCCCTGAGGGGAGCCGGGTGTCCCTGAGGAGATCCAGGTGTCCCTGAGGGAGGTGGGACAGCGGTCCCTAAGGACAGCCAGGTGTCACTGAGGGAGGTGGGACAGCGGTCCCTGAGGAGAGCCGGGTGTCACTGAGGAGATCCAGGTGTCACTGAGGGAGGTGGGACAGGGGTCTCTGAGGACAGCCAGGGTCCCTGAGGAAGGTAGGACAGCGGTGCCTGAGGACAGCCAGGGTCCCTGAGGGAGAAGGGACAGCGGTCCCTGAGGACAGCCAGGTGTCACTGAGGGAGGTGGGACAGCGGTCCCTGAGGAGAGCCAGGGTCCCTGAGGGAGAAGGGACAGCGGTGCCTGAGGACAGTCAGGGTCCCTGAGGGAGGTGGGACAGCCGTCCCTGAGGACAGCCAGGTGTCCCTGAGGGAGGGAGATAGGACAGCGGTGCCTGAGGACAGCCAGGGTCCCTGAGGGAGAAGGGACAGCGGTCCCTGAGGACAGCCAGAGTCCCTGAGGAAGGTGGGACCCGATCCCGGCTGTCCCCGAGGATGGGGCAGCAGCTCCTGAGGGACACCAGCAGGCACCCTGAGCCCTGTGTGGGAACGCTCTAAACTCAGCTCCATATAACACCACTACTGTAATAATTACTGTTAATTACACTTTCCCAGCGTCCCTTTCCACCCCGCCGGCTCCCCGCTTACCTTCCGCGTCGCCTTGAGGACGTGCCCGAGCGCCCGGAGCCCGCCGGGGGATCCCGCCTGGAAGTTGCGGTACTGCAGGGCCACCCGCGCCGCCGCCGCGGCCGAGCGGCTGCCGGGCTCCAGCTGCTGCAGCGCGGGGCAGCCGCGGGGGAACGCCAGCACGAGCAGCAGCAGGAAGGCGGGCGGCGAGGCGCGGAGCCCCGGCAGGGCGCGGAGCCCCGGCATGGTGCGGGCAGCGGCGGGCACTGGGGCGGGCTCGGCCCCGCCGCCGTACAAATAGCGGGGCCCGGCCCGCTGCTCCCGCCCGCCCTCCGCCCGCTGGCAGCGCCCGCCGCAGGGACCGGCCCGGCCCGGCCCGGGAGCGACTCCCTGCCCTCAGCTCAGCCCTCCCACCCCAGAGCCCCCGCGGGCCGGGGGGGCTGAGGGGAACCGGGGGCTGAGGCGGACTGGGGCATTTGAGGGGAGCCAGGACGTTATGGGGACCCGGAGGCTTGAAGATGCTGGGGGGACTTGAGAGGGACCCAAGTGTTGAGGGGAGCCAAGGGGATTTGAGGGGGTTTGAGGTTTTTGAGGGATGTCAGGAATTGAGAGGAGCCAGGGGGATTTGAGGGGTGTCAGGTACTGAGGGGAGCCAGGGGCACTTGATGGGGACCAGGGGTTTGAGAGGAACCAGGAGGATTTGGGGGGGACCAGGGGTTTGAGAGGAACCAGGAGGATTTGAGGGGGACCAGGGGTTTGAGAGGAGCCAGGAGGATTTGAGGGGGACCAGGGGTTTGAGAGGGACCAGGAGGATTTGAGGGGGACCAGGGGTTTGAGAGGAGCCAGGGGGATTTGGGGGGGACCAGGGGTTTGAGAGGAGCCAGGGGGATTTGAGGGGGACTGAGGACTCGAAGAGCAGCCAGGGGGACTTTGGAGGGGTTTTAAGGGGAGCTAGGGAGAATTGAAGGGAGCAGAGGAGTTTGAGGGGGACCAGGGTTTTTTGGGGGTCAGAGGGATTTGAGGGAAGCCAGGGGGGCTCAAGGGGGACCGAGAGTTCTGAGAGGAGATGAGGGGGACTGGGGATACTCGAGTAGGGCTGGGAGCCAGGGGGACTTGAAAGGTGCTGGCACTTGAGCAGGACCGGGGGTTCTGAGGGGAGCCAGGGACATTGAGGGTCACAGGATTTCTCTGAAGGGAGCCTGCAGCTGGAGCCAGATGTGTTATCCTGACACAGATCAGAGCAAACACAGGTAATGGTTGGAAAAACGCAGTTAGCTCCTTCTCAGTGTTACCACAACTCAACACCTCCCAAACCCCAGAGCCTCGCTCAGACCATGACACTCTGCCTGGGACACAGCTGAAATATTCCAAATATAATGCAGAAGAAGCATTCATCTCTGGAATAAATCTCAGATTGTACTGGAACCAGTACAATCATGTCTTAGTAACATGAAGAAAATCAACAGAGAAAACAGCCAGATTCCCTTAAAATGTTTTTTGGGATATGTGGGCTTGTTGCCTTGCTCCTCCTGGAAGCATCTCTTTTGGAGAGACTGAATGTGGTAAAATGTAAAAGGCTGCAGCACTTCCTGTGTTAAAAAAGCTGATTTTTAATGACCTGCTCTATTGCCTTCCGAGCAGACACGGGTTTGTGTGTGCAGCTGGGAATCTGTTTTTGTGCTCTGCATGAGTATTGGGGCAGGTGTCTGGGCTGGGACCTCACAGATGTAAATCAAAACGAAATCAAAACTCTGGTTAAGGACTCAAACTGTCTCCTGTGGAGCTTTAAGTCTCTTTTTATTACTGAAATGCTTTTTCACAGAATTGAAAATTCAGTGTTTCAGAGGCATTCCTAAGTGAGGGAAAGAATTATTACAGTAAAGGTATAATACCATTCTTTATTAGTTTTTTATACCACCCAGCTAATTTCCCTGAATTTGTTGATTTTTTTTTTTTTTTTCCCTCCTGAAATAGACTCTGTAATTAACAGTTTGTATCTCTACATTCTCATTTCACACAGGCCGGGCTGGAGGGGGCTTGGAGCAACCTGGACTAGTGGAAGGTGTCCCTGCTTGGTGTCAAGGTTAGCTGAAAAATCATTTTTTCCTTATTGAGACACGTGTCAGGTTTGTCTCCAATATTTTTCAGGAAGAAGCCAACATTTTCTCGTGGTGACAGCGCTGATGTCCCTTTCCAACTGAAATCCCCCGGCTGATTGCCCTGCGCTGGCACGGGGGGGGGTTTGGGCAGTGCCAGCTGTGCCCTGCTGTCCCCTCCCTGCCCTTCCCTGGCTGTGGGATGAGTCCCGTGGGAGCGCAGGAAGCGCAGATCCTTGGAAAGGCGAGCAGGGATGGCCGGGGAGGCAACTTTGGTGCAGGATGTCGGGCAGGGTGGGGTGGGCTGGGAGGGAGCGGCTTCTGCTGCTCGGGGAAGGAGTGAAACCCACCCTGAGCAGGGGTTCCACACTCTCTGCTGCTCGGGGAAGGAGTGAAACCCACCCTGAGCAGGGGTTCCACACTCTCTGCTGCTCGGGGAGGGAGTGAAACCCACCCTGAGCAGGGATTTCACACTCTCTGCTGCTCGGGGAAGGAGTGAAACCCACCCTGAGCAAAGATTTCACACTCTCAGCTTCGGTGCCTTGGATGGGGGAAGTTCCTTTAAAAGATGTGAAAGCCTCTAAATGTGGCTTTGTCAGAAAAAGCCGAGCCCTGAGCGCTGCCCCCATCCCTGGCTTTGGATTAATTTCCTTTCCCCTGGCGTTCTCCTCCTTTTCCTGCTGTCCCAGGGACAGGGCAGTGTCCTTCCTCCCGAGGGCGGGCAGGAGGCTGTGAGTAACCCAGAGTCAGTGTGACAAGGGCTCTGAACCCTGCGACAAAGCAGGGACAATCCCAGGGCAGTTCCCTACACTTCACTGCTGGAATTTGCTGTTGATCTGAATTTGACCTGGAAAAAAACCAAAAGCTCAGATGCTGAACAGGTCCAGGTCAAGGCTGGGGGATGTTTGTAAATGTGCACAAGCACGAGGTTTTGTGCTTCCACAACATTTAGGAAATGCATTTATTTTAAGCTCTGAGGGTTTGGGGCCCTTAAAAGCTGGAAGTGCATCCTCCAAGAGCCAAGGTTGCTTCAGGCTGTTGGTGAGGGTGAGAGGGAGATCTGCAGTGTCAGAGCTGAATGGCCTGCCCTGAAGGGATGCAGCCACTGCTGCAGTGAGTCCAGAGGAGGCACCAGGATGGTCAGAGGGATGGAGCAGCTCTGCTGGGAGGAGAGGCTGGAGAACTGGGATTGCTCAGCCTGGAGGGGCTGTGGGGTGACCTCACTGTGATCTCATCTGAAGGGGCTACAATAACGAATAAGGGGGACTATTGACAAGGGATGGGGGCACAGGACACAGGGAATGGCTTCCCACTGCCAGAGAGCAGGGATGGGTGGGATATTGGGAAGGAATTCCTGGCTGGGAGGGGCTGGGATGGAATTCCCAGAGCAGCTGTGGCTGCCCCTGGATCCCTGGCAGCGTCCAGGTTGGACATTGGGATTGGAGCAGCCTGGGACAGTGGGAGGTGTCCCTGCCCTGGCAGGGGTGGGGCTGGATGGGCTTTAAGGTCCTTTCTAACCCAAACCATTCCCTAATTCCATGATTCTATATGTTCTGGTTAATTGGAATGTGGTGCAGGGAGGTTTTGTCCTTTCCAGTACTTTCCCCTCTCATCCCACATAATTTGCTCCATCCCAAGAGGACCCTGCTGGTGTCAGTTCCACCTCAGAGCCTCTCTCCCTCTCCCCTTCTCTGTTCCCCTTCAGGAACCAGGACATTCTGGGAAACTCCTCAGTGTGATTTGCACCACACTTGTGTCACAGCTGACTTGGACCCTTTGGAACTGGAAATGAGGCTTGGTTCAGGCAGTGGCTCTAAAAATCATTCTGAGGTTTGCATTTTCCTTTTTCATACATCAAGTGCTTGTTTAGAGGCCAGTTATTCCTAATTAGTTTCATATTTGGAGGTGATTTCTATATCCCCTGTATGCACCAGACCTCACTGGCTCACAGTCATCACCAGCTGCTGTAATTTAATACAGTGAATTTGGACAAAATTCACTTCATTTGGTTGTGCAACTTTTCCAGTTTTAACTTCAACATCTTGCTGTAATTAAGAACAAGTTCTGTTGCTTGATTTTAACTGATTTGGGATTTATTCTCAACAATCAATCCCAAGAATTTCTTTTTAATTAGTCTCCAAATATTTTGCTGGATAAACCAAGGATGGGTCACCTTTTAATGCATTTCTTGACTGACCTTACCTATAGGAATAAAATATGAGTATTGATTTAAAGTGGCTCACTTTTTCCAGGAAAATTTGGGTTTGAAGGCTCCTGATTATTTTTAATCATGGATAGGATTTTTTTTTTTTTAAGAAATATTTGTATTTTGTATCAGCAGCAGTTCTGTCACTCCAGGACCTTACAAATTGTTTCTCTCCATCTTTCTTGCAGCTCCTTTCAGGTACTGGAAGGCCTTAATTAGGTCACCCCAGCACTTGACTTTTAAGGGACAATACTTAAATCAGCCAGGAAGGTCTGACTTGGCCTTCTGACCAAAACCAAAGCTCATTGATGCTGTTTCCATTATTTTGTGCGTTTTTATGTTTGGTTTAAAATGTGTGCCGAGGTCCTGTATGATTGAAATGGCACCAGGAAGTGTCAGAGCTCTCTTAGCTGCTGTTCCCACTTCTCCAGTGAATTTTCCTGCAGCACTTCTGCTCCTGCTGCTTGAGGCTCCTCCAGCCTGAAGGATGTTGGTGTAAATCACCTTTAATGCCCCATTTCACTCAATTTGGTGTTTTTATTGTATCAGATCAATGCTTTTGCAGTGTCAGACATTCCCAGGCAGAACTAACCCCTCGTGAACCCAGTGAAACAGAGAAGCACAGAAACTCCCAAGCATGTGAGCATTTACAGGATCCTCTTTGACTGCACTTCCCCAAATGTTGTTTTGCAAGGAAATTGGAATCAATCTGCCATGATCTAATCCCAGGAAAGTGAAAGGACATGGATTATAAACAGGGAGTCAATCACTGCAGATCATCCCTGTGATTCTGACATTGGACAGAGACACAGAACATTTGGCAAACTTCTTTTGGATCCTTTCCTTTTCATTCTGGAGCTGCTATGGAACAGAGAAACCTTCCCAGCAAACAAACCCTTCCATGGCCAGGGAGATCCCAACACCCAGAGCCTGGAATAAACACGGGCAGGAAATAATCCCTGTTAATTACCTGGAATCACCTGGTGAAACTGTAACAAATGCATGTGGGATCATGCTCAGGCCTGTTTAAAAACAAACAGCAATTAAAGCAGCCCTTTGGAGCTGAGCTGTGAGGGCAATATTTGCTTTTAGCAGTGCTTGATGGCTGTCACAGGGGAGCTCAGCTGGGATCTCTGGTTGTTGGACAGCTCTTGCAGCAGTTCTGCCTCTCCAGAGATGTTTGGGCAGATCCCTAAAAGATGAGTGTGAAATGAAACCTCTGAGGCAGATCATGGATGTGGAGACACAACCCCTCACCCCACAAAACTTTCATTTGTTTGAGGCTAACATTTACCTACCTGAAAGCAATAAAAACCCCCTTGTAAAGGTGACTTTTTGACACTGATTCTGTAATTAAATAAAAAAGATTCAGTGCATGTTCCTGGGAAATGAAGGTTGCAACAGCACAATAACTTGGGAGGTGTTTGGTTGCACAATGTTTGGAGAAGACATTAAATATTTGCACAACCGGGGGTGATGGCTCAGGGATGTTTGAAATAAGGTGAGGACAGGAGAGGGTTTCTCACCAAAATTCCTCAGCATTGTCTCACAGCCACCCCTCTCTGCCAGGTGGCAGTGGCCCCTCAGAGAGGAAGCAATTTGCCATGTCCTGCTCACTGGATCCCCCTCTCTGCCCCCTCTCTGTGCCCTTTTCCAGGAGCTGGGGCTGCTGAGCTCTGAGGTTCCTGAGGACAGAAAGCCCTGTGGGGACAGCCCTGCACTGCCCCTGCTCTGGGCACACCTCAGAGGTGATCCCAACATCATTTATTTCATCATTTTTAACATCTCTTAGACAAAACACAAAAATACTCCTCGCTGAGACCTTCCTTGAGTAGCTGGGGATGCTATTTAGAGTGGAAAACAGGAAGAATTTATTGTTAATTCTGTTCTATGAAGAATTTGTGTTGCAGGGAGATTAATTAACTTAAATGCAGCGTTTTATCTTCACACCTGAATTTTGTACTTAGTTTTTTTAAAGGTTTGCTCAAAGCTGCACACTTATAGCCTGTATTTATGTCAGTAGATACATAAAATTACTCGTGGAATTATTCATTGAGCTTGATTATGTTGGAGATCTTTTCCAGCCTTAATGATTCTGGGATTCTATTTCCCAGTTTTCAGCTCACCCTGTAAAATGTGTGATGACAATTTGCAGGTTTTCAATTTTACTCTTCTGCAGGGTTTCCAGTAACCAGGTGATTGAAGCAGATTGAGCACCCTGACAGCAGGAAAGGCAGGTTAATCTTTAGTAACCCCTACAATTATTTCAAAGAACAAATCAAAATCCACATTGTGATCTGTTTGTATTTCAAAGTTCATGTCTGGTTCTTGTAGGCATCCCCTGGACTTAAAAATAACTAGGATTCCATTTTAATCTGAGTATTAGATGGACATGGAATTAAAACATCAGAGCAGCCATGTCCAGTTCTTTAAGTAATTAATGTATATAAAATCTCTTTTCTATACTGATAAATGGTTTGGTTCTCTCATCTCTCGTTGCTCAGTGAATTATCTCACAATAATCTCCTTTTCTTGGTTGTGATCAGCAAGAACTGCTCCTTTGTTCTTTTCTGCATCACTGTGTGTTCCCAGAACTTGTGAGAAAATGATCTTTTTCCCCTGGATTAGTCACGGTGTTTGACAAGCGTGGCCTTGTTTCCTCCTGAAATGTATCAGCACCTCTGTGTTTATTTCTCCAGGGCTTTAACCAGCAGGAGGAGGGGGGAGTCCAACTGAACATTTGGATTTAAAATCTGGTGAAACACCAGCTTTTCCAAAGTTCTGTGTGGTGCTTTTCACGGGTAGTGCAGTGCCTGGGCTGTGTTTATCCTGTCACAGCTCCAAGGACAGAGCTGTGAGCTCAGCCCAAAGGACTTGCAGACATTTGGAGCTCCAGGAGCAGCTCATGAAGAGCAGGAGAGGGGCACAGCCATCCCCAGCAGCCTGGATTCACTTGGAGGGTACAAGGTGAAAACTCTGCCACTTTCATCCCTGGGACAGGGGAGGGAGCTGGTGTGACCTGGCAGAGCTCCCCCACATCCACCCTCCCATCCCAGAGAGGGATTCCCTGGGTTCCACTGGAAAAATGGATCTGAAGTGCTGGGATGACTCCAATGCTCAGGTTTTCCTAAAGACTGAGAGTTTTTAGGAGAAATAGGAAAAAGTTTCATGTCTAAATGTCTATTTAATGTCTAAATGATGGTTCTGGCTTGGAAAAGGAACCTTTGGTACCTTCAGATGTTCACAGAACCATGGAATTCCAGACTGGATGGGTCGGAAGAAACCTTAAATCTCTCATTCCATGGGCAGGGACACCTCCCACTGTCCCAGGCTGCTCCAGGGATCCAGGGGCAGCCACAGCTGCTCTGGGAATTCCATCCCAGCCCCTCCCAGGGAGGAATTTGGGTTATAAAATTTGGGTTTGGCTTAGAACATAAAACCATGTCCAGGATGGGTTTGTTCATTTTTTTTTTTTTCCCAAAGAAAAAATGCCTTCAGAGTTGTAGAATTTTATTCTCCCAGGTATTGGTGTTCTAGAATGTGCTGAACTATTTCTATGGATGAAATGAATGAAATTATCCCAGATTAAATAATTTGCTGCCAGTTAAGAGCCTGGTGCTATCATTTTTATTAAGTATAGATCTCTTTAGATTGGTGATGTGTTCACAAACAACACAGTGCCACATGTATATAAATTATAAATAAAAATATATATAGTGAGAGAGGTGTAACCCATGATTGAAGTGATTTTGTGGCTGATCCCTGATATCATCCACCTTTCCCTCTGAAAGGATTTTTAATTGAGTATTTAATTGTCCAAACAAATATAGAAAGTTTAAGGGAAATTCTTACATCAAGGAAAAAGGGAGAACTTTCCCTTTTTTCTGTGTAAGCCATTGCAGTTTCCCTGCAGAAAGCTCCAACCTGTATTGACATTTTGGTTTGCTTTTTTTCCCTAATCCTGGCTGCCCTTGATCCCAGAGGAGAACAATGGGAGGGGAGTGATGCTGAGGGTATTTAAAGCACAATCATAGGAAATGCTCCCATCACCTTTTCCTTCCCTGCTAAATCCTCTGGCTGTGCTCCAGCCAGATCCACGAGCCTGATCCTGAGGGAATTGCTACCAACAGGGAAAAACTCCTGTATTCCAGTGGGATTCTCTTCTGGGGTAATTGTTATCCTAAAAAACTCCTGTATTCCAGTGGCATTCTGTTCTGGGGGAATTGTTATCCTAAAAAACTCCTGTGTTCCAGTGGGATTCTCTTCTGGGGGAATTGTTATCCTAAAAAACTCCTGTGTTCCAGTGGGATTCTGTTCTGGGGGAATTGTTATCCTAAAAAACTCCTGTGTTCCAGTGGGATTCTGTTCTTAGGGAATTGTTATCATAAAAAAACTCCTGTTTTCCAGTGGGATTCTGTTCTGAGGGAATTGTTATCCTAAAAAACTCCTGTGTTCCAGTGGGATTCTGTTCCTCAGGGAATTGTTATCATAAAACACTCCTGTATTCCAGTGGGATTCTGTTCCTCAGGGAATTGTTACCCCAAAAATCTCCTGTTTTCCAGTGGGATTCTGTTCCTCAGGGAATTGTTAACAACATAAAAAACTCCTGTGTTCCAGTGACAGCCTTGGATTGGCACAAGGAGACCTCATCCAGGGCCCAGGATCCTCTCCTGGTGCATTCAGAAGGTGCTGCTGGAGGAGTTACACTGATTTGAACAGCTCAAAAGGTCAGAGATTTATTTTTAATTACCTTTTTTCCCAGCTTTTTAAAATCTAATAATCAACTCTCCATATTTGTAGTGGTTGCAGAGTTTGAGAGGCAGCAGAGTAAATTTGGTTTAGGTATAAATTGCAATTTTTTAACAAGACTCTTAAATGGAGGGGAGTGATATTAATATTTCACATGACTGGGAGAAGAAAGGCCTGGAATTCTCAGGGGAAGAGCCACAGCACCTGTGCTGAACTCACCCAGATTTTTGGCAGGAATGATCTACTTGCTCATCATGAATGGAACAGAAAACAATTCTGACACCAAGCAAGAGAAGCCTGGCTCAGGAGGTGCCATCACTGCAATCAGAGAAGGTTTCAGTCAGCTGGAGAAGGTAACAGAAACAGGTTGTGTGTTAAAAGAAATGTGAGGGGGTAGAAGATCAATTCCAAAAATCAAGCCAAAATAATTCTTCCTTCTTTTATTTTTGCTGTTTTTCCTTTCCAAAGCCAGGAAGGGGCAGGAGTTCAGGAGAGTCTGGTTCAGGTCAGTCTTGCTGGAAAAGCAATTTGGGTTTCCCTGATCAATCTGTTTAATTAACTAAAAATGCAGAATTGAAGAAGTTGTTGGATATTTTTGCATTTTTCTGCAGTTGGCTGCAGGAGACTTTTCTCAGACTATTGGCTGAGGGTTGGGGGTGTCCAGCCTGGAGAAGAGAAAGATCTGGGGAGGCTTTACAAGACCTGAAAGGAGTCAGAAAGAGCTGGAGGGACCTGGACAAGGAGCTGGAGTGCCAGGACAAGGGGGAATGGTTTGAACTAAAGGAGGAGAGGTTTAACTGGGACATTGGGAAGGAATTTCTGGCTGGGATGGAATTCCCAGAGCAGCTGTGGATCCCTGGATCCCTGGCAGTGCCCAAGGCCAGGCTGGAACAGCTGGCACAGTGGGAGGTGTCCCTGCCATGGCAGGGGAGGCACTGGGTGGGATTTAAGATCCTTCCATCCCAAACCATTCCACAATTCCAACCCAAAGAGAACCTGGTTATGGGGCCAGAAGGTCTGGGGATTAAAACACCTTCCCAGCTGTTGATCAGAACAGAATTTCAGACATTTTATCCCTGGTTTTTCTTGCTCATCCCTTAGCTGAGAGGTGATGGGAACAAGCAGCAGGAGCATCCCCAAGCCCTGGCAGTGGGACCTTTTGGGAGTGGCACTTTTATAACCATCACTGCCTTTGTGGTTTATCCTGAGACAACAGAACCAACAGTAAATTGTCCCTTCAGGGCCAGCATTTAGTGCCAGCTCAGAGAAATGCAGGATGGCTGTGGCAGGTGAATAAATCCTGCAGGAGGATCCCAGGGGAACAATGCCTGCTTGCCAAATCTGTTTGCAGAGTGCACAAAGCAAGGAGGGAAACATTGCAACAGCACAAAGGTTTTCTGACAGACCCAGCCCAGGCTGCTGCCTCAGCAAAGCTCTTTGTTGGTGCTTTTCTTCCAGCCCCAAACTGGGATTGAGCCAGGCACTGCATCCACTGGGACTGGGATGCTGTGGCTGTAGGATAAACCCCCAGTTATGCTTGTGGAACCCATTTCTTTTTCCTCATTTCCTTGAAGATGTGTGTGAGGAGCAGTGCTTCATTCACTCCTATGGGATGTGTGTTTTTTTCCCATTTCCTGGAAGCACTCTGTGTTTGGGGAAGGTTGCTGGACACCATCCACAGCCACTATCAGGCATTTTCTGCTGGGTGGAACTCCCTGATAATCCCTTCAGCTTTGTAAGGAAATCACTTTTCCTATGGGACAAGCAGGGTGTGAGGCTGGCTCTGGGAAATATTCCCGGGGAAGAAAGGCTGGGAATGTGCTGACAGCAGCACTGCTCTTTCAGGTGTCAGTGTAAGAAGCTTATAAAAAGCTCTGGTTTTGCTTGGTGAGCAGAAAGTGCAGGAAAATGGGCTGGGAGTGTGTGGAGCAGAGGCTGCAATGATGTTGGGACAGGAATGCTCAGCAGGGAAGGCACAGGCAGCCTTAAAAGGAAGAGAAAACTCCAACATGTGAATTCTAGACAAACAAATTACACAGAGCTGATGAATTATGACCAATTTGTGGCCTGACTTTGATGGAGTGAATTTGGAAAAGAAGAGTTTGGACTCCTGAGGATGCAGATTTGCCCCTGACTATCAGAGCTGTGATCTGAATTTTGGTGTTGGTGCCACCCCTCCTCCCCAGCAGCCCCAGAGCAGGGCTCAGATGTGCCTGTCCCACCCCTTATCTGCAGTGCATCTGCTGGCTCTGATTCCCTGCACTAATCAGATTTGGAGTTCTAAAAGCCCTCCTCAGCTGTTTCTCCTCCTTGGTGGGGATGTGAAGTCAGAGAAGCCAAGTACAACAGCCCAGTGGCTGCCAGGGCTTGGCCAGAGCTGGGGCTGCATTCCCCAAGGAATGAGGAGTGTTCCCCAGCAGCTCCACGGGAACTGGATCCAGGGAATTCAGCTGGAGACCTGCAGCCAAGGCTGCCCCACAGCTCTTATTGTGGGAGTGGAACACAAGAAGTGTGAGCTCATGGTTTGCCAGCAAACTCAAACAAGGAAGCAAACACTCCAGCTGCAGGATGGGATGTTCTTCCTTGGCATGGCTCCCCAAAGCAGGGTTTTTATCTCTTCCCTTTCCTCAGTTCAGTTTCTCTCCCCATTTTCCAGTCCTTATCACATTCCAGAGCCCTGCCCTTGGCACTTCTTGTCAGATGTCAGATATTTAAACTTGGAGCTGTATTTTCTATGAGTGCTTTGTGGTTGTGGATCTCAAATTTCCAGGAAAAAAATAAAATTGTATTTGCCTTCCAGATAAGAGAAAAAAAAAAGAAAACTTCATTTATTTTCTCTTCAATTTCTTCTAATCTGACTTCATCTCCTGGTTACCATGCAGGGAGTGGTAGAGTCCCCATCCCTGGAAGAGTTTAAAAATCCTGAGGATGGGGTTTAGTGCTGGGTTAACACCTGGACTGATGCTCCTGGAGGTCTTTTCCAACTTTAGGCATTCTGGGATGTTTCTAAAAGGACAAAGAACTCGTGGTTCAAAAGGGTTTCAGCTCCTCTGGGTGTAACCAAAGCAGATTCCACAGGAGATGTCCATGGCCAGGTCAGCATGGTGGGATTTCCTTCCCCATCCAAGGAGAAATTGGTTTGTATGTGCAATTACAGTTATTTAAATATTAATGTAATTGGAAATGTTGTTCCCAGTGGAAGCAGGGAGAGGTGAAATCCCACATGGCCTTCCCATGTCTCTGGGATCCATTCCTTGTGATGGAATTCAGCATTTGCCTACATGGAAGAGGAAAATACAGAAATAAACCAAATTGTGAGGGAAAGCTTCTCCAAGCACAGCACAATTCCCACTAAAACCACCTGAGAACTTGCTTTACTCACTTCTCCTGCTCCAACCAAAGAATTCTGTTCTTTTCTTCTTTTTCAAGGACCATGTGGAGCCCAGGCCCAGCTCTGACTCAGGTGGTGAAAGCACAGCACCATTTTTCCTTTTGCGGCAAGAAGGTGAGTCCCCAAAAAATGACAAAATTTTCCAAGCCAAGGAAGCTGGAATGACCTTTCCTTGAAACCTTGGCTAGGAATAATTCCTTTCACATTTCCTGAGTGGGGATGAGCTGGCTGTGGTGCCAGGAAAGGTGAGGGGAATATTTCAGTTATTCACCTGTAGGACTTGTATTTATTCACTTGTCATTTATGGGGAACAAGGTGAACCCACTCATTTCCTTCTCTCAGGCCATGAATAATATTGAGGAACTTGTTTGCACTTGGAAACCACCAGGTGGGGAGCTCAGGGATATAAAAATGCAAAGAATTGTAATCTGAAACTGTGACATCAAGTGTTGAGTAAGATGCTTCTAAAGGAAACAATATATTTTCAGAATTAGATTACAAATGATTTTTTTTTTCTGTGCAGAATAATTTCTCATTCACTATTTGAAGGAAGTAAAAATGAAGTTTGCATTTCATCTCCCTCTCCAGCCCCTTACTTGAACAAATGCTTAGGCAGAATTTCTTGTCCTCTAATTTGAATTATCAGTTTGTGAAATGTTTTTCTCCTCTCCAGCTTGTTTCCAATTCTTTGCCTATAAGGAAATGATTATGCTCCCCCTTTCCCAGCCTTTTCTCTTTTCCTCAAAATTAGAGCTTTTTGTATTTTTTTCCCCATGGTATCACTTTCTTGGGTTATGAAGCAAAGCCTCATACTCTGAGATAAAGCTGAATATGTGGAGATGACTCAGGATTACTGGAATAATTCTGATTTTTCATTTTTCATTTTGTTTTAAACAATCTCAACCCAATGAGAATATTAAACAGAACCATGTTAACTACAGGGCTAGAATTTAATTGAATTTCCTCAGATCCAAGGCGTGGGAGAGCTGGAGAGAAGGAATTCCAGAGAGGGGAGGAATTAATTTGCAAGTGAGGGATCAGGTGTATCAGCAAAGGAATTCCAGCTCAGGGAACAACAGGAGCACTGAATCAAGTTGTTTGTTTGGAAAGTTCTCCAGGCTGCAGCAGAGAGAAGGAAAGAAATCCACCCCAGCTCAGCCAGGTCTTGGAAGGTCTCCAGCAAAGTTCAGCCACTGCAGGGCAGAGGAAATGCCTGAGGAGGAGCTGCTGGGTGTGCAGAAAATGCTCAGGGCAGATCTTTGGGACAGAGGAGAGAGGGAGAGCACAGGGAGCTGAGAGGGGCAGCAGCAGGAGGTGCTGCTGGATCCTTGGACTGTCCAACAGGCTGGGAGCAGCCCTGCATTTGGGAACAGGCTCCCAAATCCCCAAATTTCTGTTCACAGGGATGCCACAGGGACACTGCAGCCCTGGCATGGGCTCAGAGGGAAGCAGTTCCCTCTCCCACCCATTTCTCCCGTTGCAGAGGTGAGGAGCCCTGGTGACAATGAGTGACAATGAGCTCTCCTGGCCCTCAGCCAGAGGAGGGAAGCAGAGCCCTTGTCCAGGGTGGGAACTTCCTGCATTCCCATGGCACCAACCTCCAGCATCTGCTTCAGGATCAGAGCTTCCTGCTGAAATTCCAGGCCTGAGCTGGGAAATCCTTCATGTCCATCCTGCTGGAAGAAGCAGGAGAGTTTTAAGAAGTTTAAGTGTTTTGAGAATGCATCTTTTCAAAGATGAACCAGGAAATGCTTTGCTTCAGTGGCTCTCAGGCTGCTGCTGTTGTTCAGTATTTCCACCAAATAACTTGAGGATTTTTAAAACTTAGCACAGGTAAGATCCACCAGGAATTTGTGTATCCTGAGGAAAACAGGCACAAAGGGAAAGCTGTTCATGGAGCCAAGTTCAAGTGTTACCTACAAATTCATTGCCACTTGAGGGAGCTCAAAGATAATTGACCTTGCAGAGCCACCTCCAGTTCCCTAATTCCAGGGAGACAATTTCTATCCAGATAAAACTGGTAACTTTGGGAGGAAAAGCTAAAAGGAGCCTGGGGTTGTATTTATCCTCCTCTGTGGAACACCAGGCTCTTTGTATCAGAGAGTAAGAAATTACAGCCATGCATCCAGAGTGTTTAACAGGACAGAAAGACAGTTTTCCATTTGCTAATTCCCAATATTTACCTTTCTCCCCAGTCACTTCCAGCTTGGCTGTGAGTTCAGCCCGGGCTGATTCCCACATGCATTGCAGGAAGTGTTTATATCCCAAATAAATGCAGTGGGCTGCTCTTCAACTCAGCCTTTAGAATGTTTATTACAGATGCAGTTGCTGCCTCCCCATAAATCAGAGCACTCAAAGTGCCATATGATCCCAAATGCTGCATTTAACAGCAGCAAATGGAGGAAAAGCTGTGTGCAGCTTTTAGAGGGGCCATAAAACCCTTGTGCCTGTGGCCTCCCCTCCTTGCACTGCCCAGATCAGTCAGGGAGTGCTCAGGACAGTAAACACTCCCAGGAAACAAGGATGAGCTCCAGGGTTCAGCTCCTCACAGTCATTGCTGTCTTTGGGAAGATGCTTCAAAACTGCAACAAAGCAAGAGCTGTAATTCACATGAATAAATTATTCACATGATCCCAATGTATTTCATATGATTAAATTATTCACATGATCCCAATGTATTTCATATGATTAA
>JAOTQP010000469.1:23699201-23710407 GCA_026413545.1 Cichladusa arquata | reverse complement strand
GGACAGGGGATGGCTGCACAGGGACAGGGGATGGCTGCATAGGGACAGGGACAGGGGATGGCTGCACAGGGACAGGGACAGGGACAGGGGATGGCTGCACAGGGACAGGGACAGGGGATGGCTGCACAGGGACAGGGGATGGCTGCACAGGCACAGGGACAGGGGATGGCTGCACAGGGACAGGGGATGGCTGCATAGGGACAGGGACAGGGGATGGCTGCACAGGGACAGGGGACAGGGTTGGGGGGTACTGGGATGTTGGGGTGTTGGGATGTTGGGGTATTTGGATATTGGGGTGTTGGGATGTTGGGGTATTCAGGTGTTTGGGTATTGGGGTATTGGCATACTGGGATGTTGGGATATAGGGATGGAATTCCTGGCTGGAAGAGGCTGGGGTGGGATTCCAATGAAGGGAGCCTCAAAGAGCAGGAGTGGATGGGATATTGGGATGTTGGGGTGTTGGATTGTTGGAGTATTGGGATATTGGGATGGAATTCCTGGCTGGGATGGGATTCCAATGAAGGAGCCTCCAAGAGCTGGAGAGGGACCTTGGCCAAGGAGCTGGAGTGCCAGGACAAGGGGCAGTGGTTTAAAGTAAAGCAGGAGAGGTATATATAGCTGGGACATTGGGAAGGAATTGTTGCCTGGGAGGGGCTGGGATGGAATTCCCAGAGCAGCTGTGGATCCCTGGGTCCCTGGCAGTGCCCAAGGCCAGGCTGGAGCAGCTGGCACAGTGGGAGGGAGGAGCTCTAAGGTCCTTTCCACCCCACAGCATTCCCTGATTCTGGCACTCCTGAGGCACTGAGCAGATCCAGCCCATTGCTGTTCAGCCCCTCCAGGTCTGGGGCAGGAGTTCCTGGCTGCTTTGGGCTGTGGGTTTGGGACACAGGGCTGGGGGAGGCACAGGAGCAGGAACAGAAGGTGCATCTCCCATCAGCTCAAGTGCCACTGAGAGTTTTTTGTGAGGAAATCAAAATGCATTGTGCTGAGAAAAGAGCTGAGTGCTGTTGCTGCTGTGTCCCAGCATGCAGTCCATCCAGAACCTGGGCCTGGCAGTGATTGCCATAGCAGCTGGCATGATCCTGGACACCAGGGGCTACCTGTTCCTCGAGGTCTTCTTCAGTGCCTGTGTCTGCTGTGAGTGGGGGACACTCTGGGGTGCCTTCAGCAGGCTTCAGGGGGGTTTGGCTTCATATTTCCTGGGAAACAGAAATCATTCCTCCTCTGGAGGTGTCAGTGGTGGGGTGAACTCACAGCCTTGAAGTGTGAAGAGTTTCAGTTTAAAAAATGCAGTGCAAGTTGACAAATAATGCTTTTCAAGTGTAAATTACAAGTTTAAAATGAAAATCCTTTCTGAATTCCCACGTGCTGTGAGCACAGGGAGGTTCACAGAAGCAGAAAACTGCTCTGAGTTACAACTACCACAAAAACCTTGGCTGTGGGTTAAACCTGTTCATTTATTGTCAAATGAATGTACAACTGTCCCTTTCCTTTTGCAGTGTCACTCATAGCTGTGGTCATGCTGTACTTTGTGAATCACCTCTCAGGTGAGTCCTTGCAGCTTCTCTTTACCTCAGTTTCTCCTTGTGTAAAATCATTCTGGTTTCTCAGTGCTCTGAGAGCTCCTGTGGGGGGTTCTGATCCCAAAGGCACAAAAATCCCAGTTTTAAAGATCTGCCATTGCTGCTTTACAGGTGGTGAGCTCAACTGGTCTGCAAAGAAAAGGGCAAAACTGCAAAAAGCAGCTGCTTCAGAGTAAGTACAGAGCAGGGAATGTCAGTGCCCTGGGAAATGTCCTGCAGGGATTCAGGGGATCATTTCCCAGTCTGCTTTCTATTGGATTTATTTTCTTCCCAGTCTGTTTGAGGATTTCACATCCCTGCCTCCTGTGAATCAATATTTGAGGCAGCATTAGCCAGGTGTCCTTTCCTGGCAGTTCCCTCTGTGTTTGCCTTCATTTCAGTGGCCTCACAGCTGAAAATGTGGTGGAGTTGAAATCACAACTTGGGGTCAGATCTGTCACAAATGCTCCTGGTGACAGCCAGAAGTTTTGATTTTTAATAAGAAAATGGGGCAGGACTTCTCAAAAAAAATGGGATTCACTTCCTTTAAAAGGAAAGGAGCACTTGAGGTGGCAGGAATGGTTGGAATAAGGAAATTTTGGCTGTTCATGGAATAATTTGGGTTGGGAGAGACCTTAAAGTTCATCCATGCCACTGACCAGGTTGGTTCATCCAATTAAAATCTGGTTAATTATTCTTAATTTAACATTTTTATGTGGAAAAAATAAATCCATATGTAGCAAATCACAGCTTTCAAAACCACACCTGCAGAATTCCAGCTGCTGCTGTGTGAAGAACAGGGAATTTTTCCTTTGGAATGTTCTGAGCTAACTCAGCTCAGCAGCTCCCTCACATCTGGGAGGGATTGAATTTTCCTTTAATTTTGTTGGAATTCTTAATTTTTTAATAGGTAATTACATCTCACCTGCAGATGTACATCACACACCTTATACATACAGTTTATAGAATTCTATAAATATATAGAATTAATTATTTTATAATATGTTTGATCCAGGGAAATAATTTCTAATAAGAGATTTCTTACAAATGGATTTATTTTCCTGTAAAACTGAACTGTATCCACATGGTGCTACTTAAATTAAAACCCCAAGGCACCTGTGAACAGAGTATCCAGTGACTTGTGGGGTTTAATATGATTTTTTTTTTTTGTTATTTCCATACATTAATCTTGAGAAAAACTCAAGGAAATCAAAACCTGACTTAATTGTGATGAGTCTCCTTGAGCCAAAAGGATTTTTAATCATTTTTTTTTTTTAATACAAACACCCCAAACCTCAGAATTCTGTGTCCAGACAGAGCTGCTCCTCACCCATGAGTAACAATTCCATGGATTCTGTGGGATTTGGGATATCCCAGCCCAGTGTTTGTCACCCCTGTGTGATAATTCAGGGATTCTGTGGGGTTTGGGATATCCCAGCCCAGTGTTTGTCACCCCTGTGTGATAATTCAGGGATTCTGTGGATTTGGGATGCCCAGTCCCATTTTTGTCACTCCTGTGTAACAGTTCAGGAATTCCATGGGTTCTGTGGGATTTGGGATATCCCAACCCAGTGTTTGTCACCCCTGTGTGATAATTCAGGGATTCTGTGGGGTTTGGGATGCCCAGTCCCATTTTTGTCACTCCTGTGTAACAATTCAGAAATTCCATGGATTCTGTGGGATTTGGGATATCCCAGCCCAGTGTTTGTCACTCCTGTGTAACAATTCAGGAATTCCATGGGTTCTGTGGGGTTTGGGATATCCCAGTCCCATTTTTGTCACCCCTGTGTAACAATTCAGGAATTCCATGAGTTCTGTGGGGTTTGGGATGCCCAGCCCAGTGTTTGCAGTAATTCTTGTCCCCTGTTTCTTTCAGAAAGGAAAGTTGAGTAGCAAACCCATCCTGAGGTGGGAGCCTTCAGCACCTCCCAGCAGCTCCAAGGAGAGTTTGGCTTTCTCTGTCATTCCCTGCAAGATCCATTCCCTGGGCTCAGCTCCTGCTTTGTTTTAACACCACCAAAATTCCATTTTTTTTGCTGGGGTGAGGGCCCTGCCTGAGCTCTGCCCCACAGAGCCCTGGACTAAAGCCTGGCTCACACCTGTGCTCACAGGGTGCAACTTTCTGATCCAAAATCATTTTTCTGTTCTCACCCAGAGCTCACTGCTGCTGCTTCTGTCACTGTCTTCATGCAAAAAAACCACTTTTTAAATGTATTTCCAGCTTTGGGTTTGTTTCCTTTCAACACAATGGAAAAAGAGCCACAGGTGCTCAAATGGACTTTTTTTTTGTAGGAGATTTCTGAATTCTGAGACTGCTGAGCAGTCTTTTATTGCCTTCTCCATTCTCTTTGTATTGTGATGTTTATTTTAAGGGATGAAAGTTTGTTTAATAGATTTCAAAGCTGTTACAGGAGCTCCCTGAGCACGTTGTAATCTGCAAAACCAAAAGGTTTCTCTTTCTGAAATCTTGGAATGAAATAAAAGGAACCTGCAGAAATCAGCCTCTCTCTTTCTTTACACTGAATTATTGATCCCTGCACAGCTCAGGGTCACTCACCTGATACCCCACAACATTTCCTGGGTATTAAAACAACAATATTAAAATACTAAATAATATTCAAAAGCAATAACCCCCTGCTTGGCAGGTTTCCCTCAGGGCAAACATCTTTTGCCACTTTTCTTTTGCAGAGCAGAAGAGCAGGAGAGGCTCAGAAGGCACAACGAAGATGATTTGGCAAAATTGCTGCCAAAAGCTGATGCCTTTAGTTTAAGGAATAAATACCTGTCCAAACTTGGAGCTCAGGTATCACTCACAGGGGTTCTTAGACAATTAAAAACCAGAATCATGAGGGGTTGGTTTAAAGAATTTGGCTGGTTTTAACAGCTCCACCTCTGAGTGAAATTCCTGGGATTTGTTCTCAGAGAGAAATCTCTTATTAATTAAAAATCTAATGAAGGAAAAGAATCAAAAGCTGGCTCAGCTCAGAAGTTGAGGAATGTCTTGATTTTATTTTATTTTGCAGCTCCCAGCTCATTATTGCTCCTGTTTCTCAACCCTGGCTCACAGAAGTGTGTTGAAATAGCAGCTTGGCCCTGTGGAAAAGCAGGAATACACTGAATTTCAGATGCTCCATGCTTAGCTGCAAGCCTAGATCCTAGATTTAAAATATTGCCTGAAGCTCCTCCTCCCTGGGCAGCTCAGAGATCCTGGTGGGGAATTCTGGCTCTGGTGGAACCTCTGAGTGCCTGTTCCTGCCTCCTCTCCTCTGAGTCAGGGCCAGGATGTGATCTGGGAAAATTCAACACTGAAATTGCTGGGATGAGCCTGGATGGAGGTGAAGCTTTTCCAGCCTCCTCTTGGACACTTTTCTGGGAGAAAAAGGTGAGGAAAAGCTCCCAAGTGAATATTTCAGAGGAATCTCCAATTCCAGAAGTACAAAAAGTGCTCACCCTGGGATTTATCCCACTCAGGAACAGCAATAACCCCTCCAAGCCTGAATAATGTGAAAACTGATTTATTTTTTAACAGTTAGTGACTAAAAACTGTAAAAAGATTAAAGCAGGAACTGAATTTTGCTTCTAGAGGGAAATCCTTGAATTCCATGGTGGAAATCATCATTTTCCCATCATTTCAGTTCCCAGAGCTCCTGCAGAGGGCATTTTGCTTTGGTTTAATTACTCCTCGAGGTAATTGGATAAATCATCCCTGCACTGAGCTTTAAAGGAGGTTTTGGAGCCCCAGGAGCTGGGGAAGGTTCCTGGGATGGCTCCAGGGAATCCTCAAAAAGCTCAGGAGCCTCTGACGTGTTTGGCTGTAGAGAGGGGAATCTGTTAAATCAAAATATTACATTTGATGTAGAATATTCCTAATTTAATGCTTTTAATTCAAGCAGAACTCACAAAGTTGGTTTGAAAAAGAGACTTTGCAGTGGAGATTTCTTTGATATTGTGGAAAACTCTGATCTTCCTGAAGGACCTTTGGGTGAGGGTTGTGGGTTCTGAAGGACAATGTGGGAAAGCAAAGCAGCACTTTGGGAGCTCCCTGAGCTCTGCTGGGTTTTATTGCTCCTTTCTGGGCTCAGAACCAGCACTGGGGGTTTCCTTGTAGAATTGTGAATTTGGGTGGTTTTAAATAAAAGCTTCTGTTGGACACTGGCACCTGTGGTTTTTGAGGGTTCTGCTGTTGCCTTTGGGGGTTACTGGAGTTTTTTTTTCCCTGAGAAGGGTGGAGAGTTTGGGGGAAATTTCTCTTTGAGGATCCAAAGGCAAAGCTGCCCCCACTGCTGGGTTGGTGATGTTTTTTCCTTGAGGAGGGAGAGAATTAAATTGGATTTTGCTCTTCATCTTCTGCTTCTCTTGAACTCTGACACATTTTGGTCAGGGAAGCTCCTGTGCTGTTCCCCCATTTCTTGTGTGAAAAACATGAAACCAACCCTGCAGTTCCTCTTTCCCTGAGCTGGAGTTTCAGTTCTGAATTCTCTGCACCCTGCAGGATCCTGCTGCAGTCACTGGGTAGGGATGGATTTACTGAAAATCTCTCCAAATCAGGAATTTACTGGGCCCCATTCCTCAGAATCTGCTTTGTGCCACTGGCTGAGGATGTTGGTCATCACAAAATGAGAGAGCTCCAGTCCTGTAGGATTTCTCCCATGAAATTCTGAATTGTAAACTCAGGGTTTTGTATGTCCAAGGGAAAGCTGTGGGGTTTGGACAATTTTTAGAGTTTGAACATGTTGATTTTATATACAGTAAAGCTTCAGGTTCTTAAAACTATTTTCAACAAACTGCAACTTGTTTAATAATTACGTGAAGCAGAAACTACTCAGTTTGTCATTAATTCCTCAAACCTAACACAGATTAGGAGGAGGGGCAGGGGATGAAAAGGGAGCAGCTGGGAAGGGATTTTATCCCCAGAAATCCTCCCTTTCCCAGGGATCTCTCACTAGAGGTCAGCACTGCCACACTGCTGGCTGGGGAATGTTGGAAAATCGGGATGAAAACCTGCCGGGCTGCAGCTGGGCTTGGCTTGGTGCCTGATTTACACCAGGAGCACCCTGGGCTGGGGGGAGGAGTCCTGCCCATGGCAGGGGGATTTTTAAGGTCCTTTGACCCCACGGAATGGAGTCCAGTCTTTGGGAAAAGCACCTCAATCCCTCACTGCTCCTCGACTGGATTTATGTCCAAGGTGGGTCAAGCCTTGGTGTTCTCAGTGTGGCTTGAGCAGGGGAAGTTCAGGGTGGAATCAGGAGGAATTTCCTCATGGAAAGGGTGGAAGGGGCTGGAATTCCTGGGTGTGTCCCCAGTGCTCTGGCACAGCTTGGGCTTTCCCAGCCTCAGTCATCCTGGGGTTCTGTGATCATTCCACAGTTCCTGAGTGGCCTTGGGGAGGTTTTGGTGCATGAGCTTTGTCTGATGGATCTGGACCTGACCTTTGGAAGAAAACTTCCTCATCCCTTTGGGATTTGGGGCTGGAATCTCTCTGTCCTCCAAGACAAAGGTGGGGCCTCCCAGGAAACAGAAAGAAAAAATTCCTGCTGTGTTTCCCCTGCCCAAGCTGCTCTTCCTGGGATTTTGATTTTGCAGCTGTGAAGGAGGGGCTGCTCCTCAAATGATCCCAATCAAGGTTGGCCCTTAATTAATGGAGGTGTTGAGGTGCTGCCAGAGCTGGGAATGGCAGGAATGGAGCCCTGGTGGAGCTGGCACATCCCAAATTCCTGCTGGCAGCTGGGATGGGGAGGGAACATCAAATAATCAATTTAGAGCTGGGGCAAACCCAGAGGGACATCTCAGGTATCTCCTAAATCCTGATGGAAATTTCCTTCAACTCCAGACTTCAGGACTTTGTTAAAAATTCGACTTTATTCCCAGAACACCTGCAGGTGAGCATTACATGGATTTCTAACATTATTTGCTATTTTTAGATATTCCTTTTGGGGTTTATTTTATAGTGCAGCAGTAGGAACAAATCAGCTTTGATTTGTTGGAGCAGAGGAGGTTTTTGGGGTGTCTCTCATTGCCCATCCTGCATTCCAGACCCCCCATTCATGAAGATGAAATCCAGAGCAAACCTTGATTTTTCCACTCTAGCAGAAAATGCATTGCTTAGAACAGCTCCTAAAGCAAATTCCCCAGGACCTGAGATTAAACAAATCCCTCCAGCAGTTGTGGTGAGACTGGAGGTGAGATCCCAGCTCATGGAACTGTCTGGGATGATGGAGACACAGCTGGAGGGGAACTGTGCCATTCCACATCTGCATGGATTGATTTCCCTGCCTTGACTCTGACACGAGCACTCTGACACATCGTGCATTGGCCATCATGTCAATATTGTTTCAGAGCTGACTCCAGGAAAAATCTCTCACTGCTGGAGTTTGGAATTCCAGGCTTTGTTCTGCTGGAGGGGAAGCAGACCCAGCCCTTTCCTTTGGTAAAGGCTCTTTAAACGAGGGCTGAGAGCAGAGGTGAGCTGGCTCAGGGCATTCCCTGCCCTGGAATTGTTTCTGGGATGTTCAGGGCAGTAGGAGGCAGAGCAGGGAGCACCCCCTGTGTTTGGAGCAGGGGCAGTGCCAGAGGCAGGGCTGGATGGGATTTTGGGAGGGGCTGGGATGGATTTCCCAGGGGTGTCCTGGATCCCAAGGCCAGGTTGGACACTGGGAGGGGTCCCTGCCAGGGCAGGGCTGGGGCTGGATGAGCTCTGAGCTCCCTCCAAACCATCCCAGGGTTCTGGCACTCCACTACCCACACCCATCCATTTTTGTGCCATTTCTGCTCCCACTGATCCTTTTAAGGGTGTCACCTGAAGAGCACCACCCACAGACTCTGATTTTTCCCTTTTGCACGGAATAATTTTTGTTCCCTTCTCCTTTCCTGCTGCATTTCCTGCTCTCCCTTTGCCCAGGGTTTGCTCATGAGTTTAACCCAATTACTGCCCTCAGGAGCAGAGGCTGATTGCCCTGCACATCCTCCTGATATCCATCACTGCAGTGCTGCTGACACAGTTTGCAATTGGCCTCCCAGTGAACCACAAGGACTCAGGAGCTCACTCCAGCCAGGAATGGTTCACGTCCTCAGAGTGGCTTTTCTGGGGGTTCAATCTGCATTTTTCTGTCTTGAGGTAGAAAACACAGTTTGGATTCAATGCAGCAGTTCCAGAATTGCTGCTGTGACCCTGGCTGAGCTTTTCATGGACACCCCAGAGAAATTCCCTCTGAGGAGCTGCAGGAATCAGGAGCTCAAATGCATTCCTGGAGCTGCAGGGCTGAAAGGCAGGAATTTGGGTGGAAGCAAGCTGGATTTTCAGGGGAGCAGAGCTCCCCAAGCTGAGCCTTAACCCAGATCCCAGATGGGGATGGATGGATGGATGGATGGATGGATGGATGGATGGATGGATGGATGGATGGATGGATGGATGGATGGAGCCTGGTCCTGGCCAAGCCTTGGGCTCAGGCACCTCCCAGGATCCCAGGGCTTGCAAGAGTTTTATAGAATCGTGGAATGACAGGATTGTTCAAGTTGGAAAAGTTCTTTGAAGTCATCAAGTCCAACTCTCAACTCAGCAGCTCTATCCTCCCATAAACCACAGCCTCAGGTGTCGCTTCCTCGTGTTTTGAACAATTCCAGGGATGGGGACTCCACTAAAACTTCCATTTGCTCAGAATTCTCTGGAATTCCTGTGGATGTTGGTGTAAAAACATGACATAAAATCTCATTTCAGCCTTTCCTGGTAGGGGAATGTCCCTTGCTCCCCCTTTCCACACTCCCCAGGGAATGGGCTCAGTCCCAAGGCTCCCAGAGCTCCAGGAATATTTGGAGTTTTCCTTTTTTCCAGGAATATTATTTGTGCTTTCAGGCACAGGGTGGCAATGTTGGGGTGTCCTGTGCAGGGCCTGGACTTTGATGATCCCTGGGGGTCCCTTCCAGCTCAGGATATTCCAGGATTCTTTTGTCTTTTCAGGGAAACAGAAGTGAAGACAAAAAGCGTTTTTTCCCCTACAGATCTTTCTATTTAGTGACTTCTTGGGCAATAAAATGTGGGTTTAGGTTTCCTTGTGTGCAGCAGAAACCCAGAATTAAAAACTGGGACCAGCAGATTTCCATGTCCTGGCTGCTGCCACTGCAGGAATGTGAGGAGAAAACTGGGACAGGCTTTAACTTCTTCACCTTGGACTGGGAAAATCACCCTTAATTCTGATCAGAAAGAAATGATCTTTCCCAGGAGAACTTGCACAGAGGGGTGTGCAGCTCCCAGCTCTGGGAGGAAAATCAGAATTCCTGTTGCTCCTGGGACTGGGGATGAATTCATGGCAGCTTGGCATCATTAGGGATTAATGAGCTCCCTCTGATTGATTTTTCCTGGCTCTGTCATCATTCCCAGCCATCCCATTTCCCTGCCAGCTGCAGCCCCCTGGGAGCTCCCACCATTTCCAGGGGTGAGTTCTGCAGTGTCACAGTGTCCCCACTCCTGGTGACATCTGCCCTGCCCCAGAGCAGCCTCTGGGGCTCCTGCTGCCATCAAAACCTCAAAAATTAAAATCAGACCCCAGGGAATTGTGTTGTGGGGTATTAAAGTCAGTATTTATTTGTGAGAGTCGCTTTGGGGGCGCTAATTGGAGCAGGTTTTGTGCTCAGGCTGCAGAAAGGGGCAATAAAAAATCAGAGATTGATGGTTCTGAGCAGATGAAATGGGGATCCAGGTTATAAAGAGCCCTGCTGGGTGCCTCTGCTGTTTAATGAGCTCCAGCTCTGGGAGTTTGAAATAACAACTGGGGGTCAGGAATGTTGGAAATGGGCTGGGCAAGAGCCCAGGGGGAAAAGCTGGAAGGGGAAATTTGGATTTCCAAGGGAAGCCAGAGGGGCTGGGGGAGTGTGAGGAGCTCCTGCACTGCTGCAATTCGGGTTTCTCCTGGTTTCTGGTTATTTATATATTTATTATATGTAAATTTATATATTTATTATATATATCAGCGAGTGCAGATGCTTGTGGGATGTCCCTGGAATGCTGGATCAGCTGGTTGTCCATGGAAATGAAATATTTCCATTCCCAGGGGTCATGGAGGGACCTCAGAGCTTGGAAAAACTCCTGGAGCCATGAGGAAAGTGCTTGGATGAAAGTTTAGTGCTTGGATTAAAAAGTTTAGTGCTTGGATTAAAGTTTTGTGCTTGGATTAAAATTTTGTGCTTGGATGAAAGTTTTGTGCTTGTTTTTCCTGCCCCTGGTGCCTCCAGCATTTCCCCCTGTGCTGATGCAGGGAGGGAAATGGGGAGTCTGTAAATTTGGGAATATCCTGATTTTATTTATTTACAGCTGGTGGGGCACGGCCTAAAACCCAAACCCAACGTTCAGATAACAGAGATGGGATGGAAGCAGCACTCAGAGAATTCTGTTGGATTTTTCCTGAGCTCCAGAGCTGGAAACTCCCAGGGAAAAGCTGGAATTTCCAGGAGACTCGATTTTATCTCCTGATTGCTGGGGGGGATTCTCTGGGGTAAAAATCAACTCTGAATTTATCTCAGTGCACAAAATCTCCCCATGGTCCCCCCAAACCATCCTTTTTTATTTTTCATCCTCTTTGATTTTTTCCTCTATTAAAAATTGCCTTTTTTTTTTTTTTTTTTTGTTTATTTTTTTTTTTTTTTTTTTTTTT
>JAOTQP010000469.1:23663988-23676477 GCA_026413545.1 Cichladusa arquata | reverse complement strand
GGTTTTTTTATGGTTTTAGGTTAAATGTAGTGGTTTTTGTTTGTTAGTGCAGAAAGTTTAAAGTTTAAAATTTTTAGTGACTGGGGTTCTAACAGTGCTACATGTTTGCCAGCACTTTTCTGCTTCCATCTCTCAGTTGTTCCTGGGTGTATTTTGGGACAGAAATTTGTGTTTGGTAAAAACTGGAGCCTCTGGAATGTGAATAATTCATTTTTGGCAGGAGGCTCCTGTTGCATCCCAAATGACCAGGACATTTGGGATCAATGTGTGTGCTGGGAACCCCAAAAAGGGGATTCTGGGTCTCAGCCTGGTTTCTGGGGCTGGAAAGTCAGGAAAAAGAGATTCACTCACCATGGATTTGTTTCAACCTTCTTGAAACACCCCAAAGTTGTGTTTGTCCTTTGGGAAAATCCAATTTTGTCACCAGGAGCTCTCCTTGACCTCCTCACTCCAGAGCAGCCACTGAGCTACTGGAGTTCACTGGAATTGTGCTGCTTGGAGCACATTCCCCTGGGAATTATTATTTCCATGGGGAAATATTTCTGATTTCAGCTCTTCCCTGTGCCATGGCTGAGCCAGGGTTTTCCAGAGTCACCTGCAATTCCTGGGCACTGCCCAGCCCTGGCTGTGAGGAGCTGGAAATCAAAGCCCCTGGTGTGTTGTGCTATAATTCATGCCAGGAAGCAGATTTAAATTATGCAAATTGCTGTCTGCACCAAATCTGCCATCTGGAAAAAGTTCTGCATGCACAAATCTGTCGGGGCAAGGCAGGGACGAGGGATCATTGAGAAGGGAATAAAAACAAGATATTCCCAGAAAATGGATTCCCCTGCTCCAGTCCAGTGGCAAAGCTGCTGTTCTGTAGGAGCCAGATTAATACAGTAGGGATAAAATAATTCTTTAAAACTGCTTTGGAGCTGGAAGGATTCCTTGTCAAGATGGATAAAATGCAGGTTAGAAGGGAAAGGAGGAGCCCAAGGGAAGGGGGAACACCCAGAGCTGGAGACAAGCAGGGACCAGCAGTGAGAGGGTGGGGCTGAGAGAGACCTGGCCTGGAAATTTTGGGGCACAGGATAAGTCCTGGAGCCATCCAAAATGGAATATTTCTGTAATAAATGGGATTTGGAGAGGTTGAAGCATGCAGGATTTGCTGCCTCTCTAGTGCTGGAGATCAGGGGAAGGTTCTTCCCCCAGAGGGTGCTGGGCACATTCCCAAACCTGCCCGAGCTCCAGGAGCCTTGGGACACTCCCAGGGATGGCCAGGGTGGGGTTGTTGAGGTGTCTGTGCAGGGCAGGGCTGGGCTGGATGATCCCTGTGGTCCCTTCCAGCTGAGGATATTCCAGGATTCTTTATTTTCCATCAGAGCAGAGCTGGGTGATTCCTTCTCTCCCAGAGCTCCCGTGGCAGGAGGAATGTGCACCTTGGAGTTCCATCACCCCCTGGGCTGAATTTTCAGGGCAATCCCTCCCTTTATGAGCAGGAATTTCCTTTCCTTGTGCCCCCAGGATGTCTTCAGGTCCAACTCTGCAGAGCCCTCTCCAGAAATAAGTGTTGGTGGGCTCCAGGACTTGTGGGACTCCTTGGAAAGGCAGAGGTTGGTTCTGCACAAATACAAAACCTATTGGCTCACCAGGCCCCTTTCCATGTGTGCTCTGAGCCCTGTTTGTGCTCAGTTTGTGTCCTCTGTCACCAGAGTGGCACGGGGAGTGTTTGGTGACATCCTGTGAAGCAGAGCAGTAATTACAGAAAGCTCTGTCAGGTTTTATTCTCTGCTCCTGCAGAGGATGCTGAGCACCATGCCAGGGCTGTGAGGGACCCCTTGCTGCCTGCACTCCCATTAACTCCACAGGCACGGCCTTCGTTTGGAAAAATAACAGTTGGAGGCTGTCAGGGATGCTCCAGAAAAGCCCTGCCAGCTCCTGCTGCAATGCAGACAGAAAACAAATGGTTCCCATTGCAGCTTGGCACGCTGTAACCCCACTGAGCTGACTTCCCAGGATAAACTATTGCCATGGAATTGTATTCCCACAGGCAGCACGAGATCCTGTTTAAAAAGGAGCACACAACCCTGTGTATCCCTAATTATTTGTGTGATGAAGGAAGAAACACTTCAGTGCTGGGTTAGTTTTGTTCACCATCCTCATAACTGAGCTGCTTTTCCTCTTTCTATGCAGTTGTTCTGGTAGATGGGATATTGGGAAGGAATTCCTGCCCAGGAGGATGAGGATGGATGGGATGGAATTCCCAGAGAAGCTGTGGCTGCCCCTGGCCCCCTGGAAGTGTCCAAGGCCAGGCTGGACAGGGCTGGGAGCAGCCTGGGACACTGGAAGGTGTCCTGGGGGGAATTGGATGGGTTTTAAGATCCTTCCAGCACACACCATCCTGGGATTCTCCAGCAGGAGAGTTTGGCTCTCAGCAGTTCCTCAGGTTGGGATGGCACAGCTTTGCAGTCCTGGTGCTTTGGTGTTTTGTGTTGCTTTCTTCTGTCCATAAAAATGGATTTTCTAACAAGGAAGAGATCACTGAACCAGGGACCCAGTTGATACTCCTGGATTTAATCCCCAAATTTAGGACTCCTGTTTTATGGTGGCTTTTATGCTTTACATGGGATGGAGAACCATGCCCTTCAAATTCCCCCATCCCAGCTTTGTGTCCCAGCAGAGGGATGGAATTCCTTCCTGTGACAGGAATACAGAGCAACAAATACACCCAGACACCCCAGCAGCCACAGCATCCCTGCAGCATTTCCAGCACTGAGCCTTGCCTGGCTCCCAGGGATCACAAAGCATCCCCCAGCTGCCCTTTCCTCCCCACAGCCAGAGCTGATCTCCCTGCAGAGCCTTTCCTGTGATTTGACCTTTACCAGCTCCAGAATCCCTGACAAAGGCAGCAGCAGAGCACCCAGCACCAACATTTGTATTTTTTTTAAGCCAGATTGTGACAGATCCCTCCTGTGAACGCTGCAGCTGCCAGAGCTCCAACCCAGCATTAAAGCAGCATCTGCAACGTAACATTTCCAGAACATTTCCTTCCCTCCACACACACACAACCCCAGGGATGGACTCCCAGTGCCTGTTTGACCTTTTCTGCTGCTTTTCACTCCATGAAGTTCACTCCTGTGACCTCGGTGCAGCCTGGCAGTGCTTGTGAGTTCCAGTGGTGTTCCTGACATTCCTGCAGCATCAAACCTGGCAAAAATGGGATGTTTCACTCTCAGGCTCGGCTGTGAAAGGTCTTTGGTGTCACTGTGAGCTTTGAAAATTAAAGGTGTTCTGAAAGCAGCTGGAAAAGAAGAGATTTCATCAGTGAGATGCTGCCATGGGGGAGCCCAGGGGCTCTGCCTTGCTTCTGGATGGCAGAAAAGTTCAAAGCTCTGGTGAAATGAGTTTCTGTCCTTTCTGCCCCTTGGATGGAGGAAGGATGGAGAGTTTCAAAGGAAGGGTTTTGTTGTTGCTCTTTCTGACATTTGAATTCAGTTTTGGTCTTGGAAACCCAAAGCAGAGGCTCCTTCCTGGCAGAGACTGCAGGGAGAGCAGACAGAGAGGGAAGGGGGGTTCTTGTCATTTTTGGGGGTTCTTTTACTCAGAATAATTATGCAGCACTTTGGTTTAATTTGGAGAAAGGTCCTGGAAGGGCAATAAAGCTGATGTAATTCCCCTCCCCCTTCCCCTGGCCAGGGCCTCCTTTCATTATCCCAGGTTTTGTTTGTGAACGCTGGGATTTGATTTGGTTTTTGATCTGATCTTGTGATGTCTGGTAGCTGAGACCTTTAATTTCCTGTCCTGGTGGATTTATCTTTGAAATCCTCCCAGGGATGTGTGTTTGCAAGAAACTGGGACTCTAAAGATGCACCAAAAACCTCAGGCAGGGAGGGCAGAATTAACACCTAATTAAGCCACTATTGTTTAATTCAGTTCATTATAAACCGACCCCATCTGACTGAATTAACTGCTGCAGGTCCTGGGGTCACCTTCACATTTCCAGCAAAGAAATTCAGTGGAGCAGCACCAGCTGCTGCAGAAAACCAGGATTTTGGCTCTGTGATTGAAAAATCCAACTTCTCTGGAAAGGCTCAGCTGGGATCATCTGCTCTCAGGCTCTCAGCTGAGCAGCACCAACAGCAGTTTTATCTCCCAAGAACTTGCCAAAAAACTTGTAATAGGCATAGTTCAGTCATAATGGGGACTCCCACAAAGCCAGGTGGGGTTTTAATCATTATTTTGTGATTATTTTATACATATTTATACAAATGAGTGGCAGGAGAGTACTCCAGAAAAATCAGAGTTGAGGCTGGGAGTTGTGTGGCTGCCTGGGTAGGAAAGCTGGGAGGAAACAAAGCTTCTCCAGCTTTTCAGGATGGAGCAGGCACTGACATTAGAAGGAAGGAGAATTGGATGAGGTGTTGAACGAGTTCTCCTGGCAGCTCCTGTGAGCTGAGGGGCAGGATTAGGGAAGCAAAGCTCAGTTTGACTCTGCCTCCAGCATTTGGGATTAACTTCTCCTGCCTCTTGTTCTGCAGGGCAGTGAGGCTGCAAAATCCAAACCAAATTGCCCCAGAGATTATTTCATTTCCAGTGCCCATTAAACATCAGGATATTTCTTTATCAAAACGAGGTTGATGGGAATGTTGGGTGAGCTCAGGGAGATTAATTAATGGGATCTCCATTAATGCCGTGGCTGGGGTGATAACTGGAAATAAAGCCCCACCTGCCTATTTTGTTCCAAAAATTGAAAAATATCCCAAGGTTTCTCTGGAATTCAGAAATGCAGCTCTGCCCCAACATCTCAGCACTGGAGTCACATTCCCATGGATTTTCCACATTGCTGCAGCAAAACTCACTTGGGAGTTGTCTGGGGAGCAAACTCACAGTGCCAGGACAAGACTAATCCCCCTCTGTGCTTTCTCTAATAAAAGGGAAGAACACTAAATAATTAACATCAACAAATGAAAACTAATTTGCCAGTTTTTAATTTTTCCCCCATTGCGTGATCCCTGTTAATGAATAATTCAGCAGCCAGGGGTGAATACAGAATGAAAGGATTTCTCTGGGGTCTGCTGTGCTCCCTGAACATCCAGGCTAACTGTTTAGATATCCATATAGATTTTTTTCTTAAAAGAGTAAAGAATAACCCCAGAGAAAACAGCATTCAGCAGGAGCCAGGCAGGAATAAAAAGAGCTGCAGCCTCCAGAGGTTTTCCCATTTCCTTCTAGACCTGAGATCATTTGTCTGAGGCTATTTGTGAATTATTCATACCAAGTGGAGCTCTTGGCTTTCCCACACTGCATGTGACCAGTTTCCACCTCAGAGCTTCCTGTGCTGCTTTTTTTGTTTGCATTTCAGGTTTTCCTGGGATGCCCTTTATCCCAAGGCCCTACATCCAGATCCTGCTCTGTGCTCAATGCCCAGCACTTCCCACAGCTGTGGGAATGGGAATGGGAAAACTCGGGAGCTGAGAAACCTTGGGAATGATGCTGTGGTTCTGGAGTGCAACCTCCAAGGGGAAAGTGTTTATTATTTTAGCTCTGGGTTGATTTTAAGGATCCCAAATCCCTGTGTCAGGTCAGCAGGAACATCCCAGTCTGTGGAAGTGTCCCTGCTCGTGGCAGGTGATGGAATGGATGGGATTAAAGATCCCAGTTCAAAACCCTTCTGCTTCAGCTGCCACTCAAAACCTGCTTAGGTCTGGTTGTGTTAAGTAGGACTGGGAAAACAGACCCAGGATTGGAAAAACAGATCCAGGACTGCGAAAACAGATCCAGGATTGGAAAAATAGATCCAGGACTGGGAAAACAGATCCAGGACTGGGAAAACAGACCCAGGATTGGAAAAATAGATCCAGGACTGGGAAAACAGATCCAGGATTGTATAAACAGATCCAGGATTGGGAAAACAGATCCAGGACTGGGAAAACAGATCCAGGATTGTATAAACAGATCCAGGATTGGGGAAACAGATCCAGGACTGAGAAAACAGATCCAGAATTGGGAAAACAGATCCAGGACTGAGAAAACAGATCTAGGATTGTAAAAAGAGATCCAGAATTGGGAAAACAGATCCAGGATTGGAAAATGGATCCAGGATTGGGATGAACTTCAGTGTTCAGGCTTCCCTGGGGCTCCATGCCCCACCAGCCTCCAACACGAGCAGCATCTCCACATCCCATGGACTCTGGGGGCAGCCTCATGCCATGGAATTCCAGACTGGTTTGGTGGGAAGGAGAAGGAGAGGAGATGAATTCCACCTGCAGCTGAGTTTCCTTGGCTTTCCCTGCTGCTGGGCACCAGAGGCACAACTTGAGGAGAAGCACTGCTGGCTCGTTGCTGTCACTGTTTCCTGGCCCTGCTCAGCTTTGGGAGGAGCCATCCCAAAGTCAGTGTGAAGTTGTCCCAATGTTCCTGAGGACCATCCCCATGGTTTTTTGCTCCAGGTGAAGAGTGGTGCTGCTGCACAGGGATGCAGTTGCTGAGCAACTGTCTGCAATTAAAAATGTCTTGGAGCCATCAGTGGTGTCTGAGAGGGGAGATTTCAGCATCTGAGACAGGAGATTTCATCATCTGAGAGAGGAGATTTCAGCATCTGAGAGAGGAGATTTCAGTGTCTGACAGGAGATTTCAGTGTCTGAGAGAGGAGATTTCAGTGTCTGAGAGGAGATTTCAGTGTCTGAGAGAGATTTCAGTGTCTGAGAGGAGATTTCAGTGTCTGACAGGAGATTTCAGTGTCTGACAGGAGATTTCAGTGTCTGAGAGGGGAGATTTCAGTGTCTGACAGGAGATTTCAGTGTCTGACAGGAGATTTCAGTGTCTAAGAGGAGATTTCAGTGTCTGAGAGGGGAGATTTCAGTGTCTGAGAGGGGAGATTTCAGTGTCTGACAGGAGATTTCAGTGTCTGAGAGGAGATTTCAGTGTCTGACAGGAGATTTCAGTGTCTGACACAGGAGATTTCAGCATCTCAGCGGAGATTTCTCTGCTGAGCTGCTCTGGAGCCTCCTCCTTCCCATCTGTGCTGCTTCACCTGAGAAGTTTTGCAGGGATTCTTTCCTCCCCAGTGCTGTGATCTGTGCACGTGCCCAGAATCCTGGGATCACTGAGCCTGGAAAAGTCCTCCAGGATCCAAGCAGTGCCCGATCCCCGGTTGTCACTGGAATTCCCCACATCAGGAATTGCTTGGACACCTCCAGGGATGGGCACTTCAAACCTCCCCTGGCAGTTCCAAGGCCTGGCTGCCCTTTCCATGGAGAAATTCCTGCTGATTTCCAGCCTGAGGCCGTTCCTCTCCTCCTGTCCCTGTTCCCTGGGAGCAGATCCCAACCCCAACCTGGCTGTCCCCTCCTGTCAGGGAGTTGTGCAGAGCCACAAGGTCTCCCCTGAGCCTCCCCCACTCCCCAGACTCCTCAGATTTCCTCCTAAAATCCCAGGAAGAAAATAATGTAGAATTATTTTTTGTATAGGTGGGATTGTTATTTTTACCTTCTGATTCCCAAACTAGTTCATCCCTCTTATGTGGGAATCACAGACATTACCCTATGCTGAAAAGCTGAAAATTGGATTAATAGATTTCCTTTCAGTTTTCAAACACTCCTCTGTTGTTGTCACTAAAATTAACAGGCTTGTGAGCTATAAAAAGAGCTTCCTGCTTTTTCTGGGGAAAACTCTTTCCCCTGGGAATTCAGAAATGGATCTGCCATGTGAGATTTCCCCCTGCCTTCCCCTCCCTGCCATGCTGGAATTCACCCTGCCCGAGTTCCAATCTCCTTGCGTTCCTCTCCCGAGTAATCCAGACTCAAGTGTGCCGTGCAATTAAAGCAATAAAAAAATGAAAAAATATAAAATTAACAAACCCCAGGATGCTGGGTATGCTCAGGCTGAAAAATAATTAATGGATAAATGGAATGAGCATGTTAAGGACTAGGAAAAACACTTCAGGTTGCTCTGAATGCACTCCTCAAGCTTTCCAGGACTTTTTTTTCCCTCAGTGTCTCCATGTCTGGAGCTGCCCAAGCCCTGTCTATGTCTGTATCCAGCTGAAGGAGGGAAAAGAAAACTCCAGGAATTTTCTCAATATATTTGTTTAACCGGGCTCAGAGAGGCACCGAACTCCTCCTGGGCTCCAACAGGAGCGTGGATCCCTTCCAGTTGAATTCCCTGGAGCTGGGTGACTCTGGGCTCAAGCTTCCCAGGATTTTTTTCCCCTCAGTGTCTCCGTGTCTGGAGCTGCCCAATCCCTGTCTATGTCTGTATCCAGCTGAAGGAGGGAAAAGAAAACCCCAGGAAGTTTCACAATTCATTTGTTTTAACTGGGCTTCAACAGGAGCGTGGATCCCTTCCAGTTGAATTCCCTGGAGCTGGTGGCTCTGGGTGGGATGTGGGCATGTCCCTGTCCCCTCAGTGTCCCCTCAGTGTCCCTGCAGTGTCCCTGCAGTGTCCCTGCAGTGTCCAGCCCCTTTTCCAGGGGCTCAGCCCCACGGGCAGCTCCATCCATCCCGTGGTGAGCAGCACCGATCAATGTCCCACGGTTAATGAGGCCCAAGTGAAATTAGGATCGATTTCCTGTCTCCTTCTCCTCCCGACGATGCAAACTCGCTGTGCCCCTCCCAGAGCTGCCTTTGATCCCGGCTTTTACAGGCACTGCCCAGCCCTGTTTCATTGGGAATACTCAAAAACCTCACAAGCAATTTTGGCTTTTGATTTTTTGTTCTCTGCTCAGTCTTCACCCCGGGGTTAATAGAGAATGATGTCAAACACCAGGAGTGATTTGTGGAAGTCAGGCAGCTTTTGGCACCCTGAGCTATGGATAAAGTCAATTGCAAATTGTTTGCACATTCTAAATTACTGTACCCAGCTCTGGAGGAGGCTGGAAAAACTGCCAGGGGGAAAATGTGGGAGGAGGAAAGGTTGTATGCTTATCTCTGAACTGAGCTGTGCCTCAAAAAAAATCCATTTTTTAAAGCCAAACCTCTGTGCTGAACGCCAGGGATGGATTTTTCCTGGGAATTATCATGGATGTGGGGATTCCCAGCTCCACATCTGCCACATTCAACTGGTGCTGCTGGAACAGGAACTGGTGCAGACTGGAAATGTCTTCATTAAGAGCCTGGATAGGTTTTGATTGCAGAACAAAGATTCTGGAAGCAGGGGCTGGAGCTCTTCCCGAGACCATCTCTGGAATTAAAGACACCCAACATGGGAAAGAAAACATCCCTCTTTTACTCTGTGTATTATTTTTGTAGCTCTGATATTTCATTTCAAACTCCTGCTGGATTATCAATAAATTATCCGTTTCCTTGTCGTTATTATGGATTTCTAAGTTTGAAATCTCAGAGGTGACACTCGAGGGATTGGTTTTGTTTCAGGGTTGACTCAAAACTCGGTTTGCCTTGAGGCTGAGAGGGAATGTCCAAGGGCTTCCCATAAAAATAATGAGTATTTTTTTCTCTCTCTCCTTGTAGGAAGAGCTCAGGAGGATCCAGCACACCCTGGAACAGGTCAATGATGGCAAAGACTCACTCCAAAGGTAAAAGTGCCTTTTCCAAAATATCTCACCCATGAGAAAGTGAAATGCATTTCCCAAGGTGTGAAACCTTTGCTGAGGGACCCTCTTTGTCACTGACAATATCCCAGATTTTGCCTTTCTCCCACAAACAATCCTGTTTTTAGCTACAAGAGGATAATTTCTGACAATGATATCCTTGAGTGCCCAGGAAAATCTCAAAGTAACTCCACAGGTTGGGGTCTGCTCTCCCAAATTCTCCTGCTGAGAGCTGCCATTCAATCCATGCTGCTGCTCCCATCCAAGGCAGCGTTCCAGATGCTGGATTTGGATATTCCAGAATTTTCAAATTGCTTCCTTCCAGCCATCAGTTCCCAGCAGCAACTCCTCGGCCATCATTTATTACAAAGAATTTATTCTGCACCCCCCACGTGGCTTTTGCTGCAGTAACTCATTTGCTGCCAGCATTCCCATTGTTCCTTTTCCTCTCCAGCTTTCCCAGCGTGGCTGTGGGGATGGAAGTTAATTTAGCAGGAATATCTGTTAGATTTGCCAGGTTTGGTGTTTTTAAATTTTATTATTATTTACAGCAGCTCTTTTGCTGGCTGAGCCTGTCCCTGGAGCTGTGGCAGCTGGGAGATTTAAAGCAGGGATTCAGGCAGGTTCCCACTGGAAAACTGGATCCAAATTCCCATTCTTTTGTTGGGAACACAGAATTTCAGATAACTTCCTCCAAAGAGAGCAACACCTTCTGATCAGCAGCTCTTGTTTGTTCTTGTCGAGATTATGGAACTCATTCACATTAATGTCAGGCTGGAATATGCTAAACTCATTTCTTTTTCTTTCCTGTAGCCATCAGCTCTCCATGGATGAAGAAAATAATATCCAGGAATATCCTATCAACCTCCAGCCCTCGGAGTCCAAAGTGAAAATGTGAGTAAGGAAAAGTGCTGGGTCTGCCTTGGAATGCAGCTGAGGCTGTCCAGTTCCTGAGCTGCAGGATCCACACTGGATCCATCCTGGATTTCTGTGTGACTGGATAAAAGAGCTTCCAATTAGCAAATTAATTAAGTTTTCTATGTTTAAGCATGTGGAGCTGAGAAAATTGAGGTTGTTTAGCCTGGAAAAAAAAAAAGAAGGCTCCAAGATGACCAAATGGTGGGAATGGGATGGGATTTACGTTCCCTTCCCACCCAAACCATCCTGGCATGAATCACAGAATCACAGATTCCCTTTGATCCCAGTTTCAAATGTTAAACACCAGTGCTGCACTAATTCTGTCATTCCCTCTGTGTAACTGAAGCATATTTGGGAATCATGGGATTTTTCTGTGTGCAGAGAAGCCAGAGGAGGGAAGGGCAGCACAGAACCTTTCCCTGGTGTTTTTCCCATCCAACATCAGTTTCCCAGGGATCCCCTGGAAGGAGCAGCCCTGGAAGTGCAGAATTCCTGCTTGGGGGGGTGGCTTGGGAAAAGTGGGATTTCTTTGGGAATGAGCTCCCAAATTCCAAATGCCACCAAATCAGGGAATCATGGAATGCTTGATGTTGGAAGGGACCTTTAAAGACCTTTTAGTCCAGCCCTGAGCAGGGATGGTTTCCATTAGGGCAGCTTGTCAGCCTGATTTGGGGTGTTTTTAGGGATGGGGCATCTCCCACCTCACCACCCTCATGGAAAAAATCCTTCCTCATATCCTAAATCCACCCTCTATTCAAATTATAGAATAATTTTAATTTTTACTGTACATTACATGATATGGAGTTTTCCCTGGGGTCAGTTATTTTAGAAGTCTTGATTTTGAATAATTAATTTTGAATAATAACTTCCCCATGTAGTAATCAGAGTCCAGGATTCCTTTTGGAGCTTCTCCCAGCATGGATCCTCCAGCCCTGTCTCCATCCAGCAAACACTGCCTCACTTACAAGCTTAATTCAAATATTAATGCATATTAAAATATTAAAAGGACATGAAGTTTCAAATTAAAACCCAGTGCCTTTTAAGCTTTTAGTGATGCAAATAAAAGCCAGATGAAAGAATCCATTTTCAGGGAGCTTTCTAGGAGGGTAATTATGACTTAAGCTCAGTCTATTCTCCAGCTTAAAAATAGAAATAGATGTAAATATAAATATGTAAATATAAATATGTAAATATAAATATGTAAATACTGTTCATCCCAATGAATAAACCCTCAGCTGCTTAAAAATCCTACAAGGAGCTAATCCTATAGTGAAGTTGTGGATGCTGGAATTGTTCCAGGCCTGGCTGGATGGGGTTTGGAGCAACTTGGGGTAGTGGAAATCATCCCTGCCCATGGCAGAGGATGGAATGAGATGACATTTTCCAACCTAAACCATTCTGGGATTCCATAATTCCATGATACTGCTCTGGCTCTCAAATTCCAGTTGTATCTGAATTATAATCTGAAATGTGGTATAAAAATAAGATGTAGAAGGTTGTTAATTCCTTTAAGTGGACAACTGGATATTTTTATTTTGATTGCAGGATGTAGGACAAATTCTGGGTTCTGGATGGCCTCAGCTGAAATCACCTCCATAGGTTTTGGGATTGGGCTGGACTCTGAGTAACATGGCAGGAGTTTGGAACCAGATGGTCCTTAAGGTCTTTTCCAACCCAAACCACTCCAGAATTCCCTGATTCTCCTTAATAAATATCCTCAATTATCCCAGTGGTGCCTTATACAAATCCTACAGAGTTGATCTTTATCCACATATGAAAACAAAATGCAGGAACCCCCAATCCCAATGTTTTGAGCCAGGGATTTGAACTGAAATCCTTTGTTCCCTCAGCATCCAGCGAGCATGGCGTGAGCACCTGCAGCACCAGGAGCTGTCCCCGTCCCCAGAGCTGCGGGACAAGCACAGCCCGTCCCCAACATCCCCAAAATCCCCCAAATCCCCAACATCCCCAAAATCCCCAACATCCCAAACATCCTCAACATCCCCAACATCCCCAACGTCCCCAAAATCCCCCAAATCCCC
>JAOTQP010000469.1:23552552-23581394 GCA_026413545.1 Cichladusa arquata | reverse complement strand
TCCACACATTTAAATGACATTGATTGTGATCTGTACTCTGCTGTCTGTTGCTTATTGATCAGAATATTTACATCAGCAATTATTTAATTGGTATTGGTTTATTTAATGCAACAGACTTTGCTTTTTGCCATGGCAAATGTCACCTAATTATGGATAAAATATTCTGGATAAAACATTTTGCACCCCTGAGTTTTAATTCCTGTAAATTACCCCAAGTCCATGAAAGAACCTCAAGGTTTATTCTGTTTGCAATCATGAGGCCTCTCTGAAAACTTCCAAAAAAAAAAAAGATTTTTAAAATGGAAATTAACAGAATCCATAAAACAATTTAATAATTTGTTGGATATTTAAAATGTCATAATTGTATATTTTTTATCACAGCCATTACACAATTAAATGACAGAACCAACTCGTGATACATTTAAAAATCAGTTTTTATTTAAGGGAAGATACACAAAAGATGCTTTGTACTTTGGATGCAGATTATACAAATATATTTCCTGCATCCAAATATATATTAAGATATTTTTAAATTTACTGAGGGATTCACTAATGTTCACAGAGTAGAAAAAAAGCAGCTTTATCCCCATTAATTTGATAGGTGAGCTTATATTAATTCAAATAACCACTCATATATTTGTATACAATATACAAATATAATGTATAATACTCTATATTTGTACATATTTTTCTTTTTGTTTCACTCCCATTTTACCAATTTTTATCCTGCTGTACTTAAAGATTTGTGATTTTATGTTACTACACAGAGTGAGGTGTATTTATAAATAATATAATTTTTTCTTGAAAAGTGAAAAATTTCTCATTTCATTTTGGGCTTCCAGGGTAAAATTCAAAAAAGTCAGGATATCTAATCAATTTTTTGGTCATTAGTTAAAAGTGAACCAGAACTCACCTTATATCTGCAATCTTCCCCTGCAGAAAGAATCAGATCATTCACTGAATTCCAGTCAGTTTTTAAAATCAGCCCATCGTGGGCTTTCCACTGCAGTGGAAAAAAAAAAATCAATTCAACAGATGCAACAATCCTGACAATTTCTATTTTCAATATTTATCACTCCTTGGACTTGATAAAATTGGAGGTTTTTCCCAACCTTAAGGATTTTGTGATTTAGCAGGAAAATAAATTAAATAAAGCCTGAACAAGGCAGAATCAAAGCACAAAAATCAAGTTTTCAACAACTGCTTCTTAACAAAGAGAAAGGTTTCTGCATTTTTATTTATGAAAATCAATCTGATTAATTAATCAGATTATTAATACCTGCAAAACTTTGGCATTTGGCTGGAGGGGTTTAATAATCAACTGCTTCCCTGAGGTGTAGAGAACTTTGTCAGAGTCAGGGGCCCAGGATACTGAGTACACTGGTGTTCCTGTGGGCATGGAAAACAGGGAAAAAACCATGGAAAACATTCATTTTTCATATTAATATTAATGCTAATATTAATAACAATATTATTATTAATAAGCAATAGTGCACAATAAATAGAATATATAATTGTATGTAATACATAGATATATATGCTGGATATTTAAGTACATAAAATGCAATATATTATATATATTACATATAAATATATTTTATAGTTATTGCATAAAATAGATTTGTATTTCATAAATACCTATGTAGATAAACTGTATTATATAAACATATATACAACATACATACATATAATATATATACAGAATATATACTGTATTATATAAACATACATTACACATTCATCCTAATTGATATCTTTTATTATAAATTTTATCTTTCAATTTTTAATATTTTTAATGTGGTTATCTTTTCTTGATAACCACATTACCAATTTCTAAAACTTTTACAAATGAACAGTTTAAAGTCCAGAACAAGTCCAGAAAACCATCAGGAAATTGGTTTATTTTGTATTTATATTCAGATTTTACCCACTGATACAATTTTAGTCCCAACTGTCACTCCAGACATACAGAAAATCAAAATAATTCTCACCAGGAGACATCACAAAATAAATATTTTCACCCCAAATTATGAGGCTGAACACAAATGTGGGTGGAAAAAGTTTTGTGTTGCACCTACATTATTCTAGTTCAGATTTTTGGGCACCATAATTAACCCAGATTTTTGTCATCTCATTCCCAAATAATTTCCAAAATAAATGACAATAAATAAAACTGACCCACAGACTTGACAGATTTTTCCTAATTAACTGAAACTTTCTTTGACTGGAACCCTCAGAATTTTGTATCTGGAAAAAAAAGCTGACTGTTCCATTTTAAAATCACGTTCCAGTTTTCAAATGAGATTTTTTGAAAACAGAATAAAGCAAAAATTAGATGGAAAAACATCCAAGAGGAAAAAAAAAGAATTTAAAAAAGTCAGACTTGCCAACTATGCAAATATTTTCCATGTTATTTGACAGGATTTGTCTCCTCTGAAGAAAAAATCAAAGGATTTTGCTACTTGATTCCTTGAAATAAAACTAAGAATGTTAAGTAAAAAGCACCTCCAAGTATTAAATTGAGCAACTGAACTTAAATTGTTCAAATAAACCATTTTTAATGTAACTTTATGATAAGAAAAAAAATCCAAAAGGATTAAAAATGCTCTCACAGGGTAAAATTCTCAGTGACAATTTTGGCATATTAAATCCTATTTCCAAAAATGACTCAGGAATATTTTTGTATGGGAGTATTTTGATGAAATTTAGATAATTAAGTGATTGAACAGCTACAACTGCCCTAAAATAACTTAGTTTCTCCCCACCTCTCTCTGTACAAAAAGCTGATTTTTTATGGTTAAACTCAATTTCAGCTCCCAAATATTCAACCTCGAAATTGAGACCTGCTGTTGTTGCTCCTGAAGATTTCTGCATTTCATAGATTTTCTTCTAGGGAATTTTCTTACTTAAAAATACAGAAGGATGGCAGATTTTTTTCAACTTGTCAACCATCAGAGCAGACAAGTCCCAGAAACACAACATATATTAAATAAATGTGGCTCTGGCTGTTTTCCTCCTGGCAATTCCTGGTGAAAATGCCATAAATTCTGTCACCAGCTGGAGCAGAAATTCTAAATAAACTCCATTTTTTTTTTTTTTTTTTGTCCTGTCCTAATGCTGATCTAACAATCAGAAGAGTTTTCTATTTAAACCAAATGTTTCTCTTTTTTATGATGGTTGAGGACTTAACCACAATTTCCAGGGCTTAACAGCAGGAGCTGAGTTAACTCATTTCCTTCTGCACTTAACAAGGACTGGGTTGGGAAAATGCTGCCAACACCCTGAGAGCCCTGCAGGGATAAACAGAATATTCTGGGAGAAAAAGAGGGAAAAAGGCAGAAAATTGGGATTTGAGGAAGGAAGATCCAGCTTATCCCACAGCAGACTTGGTAATTCCAAGAGTTTGTGTGGGATTTTGGATTGTCACAAGAGGAGAAACATTAATTTAAATAATTTTAGATCTTGTGAGGCTGTCTCCAAAAGAATTTAGAGATCAGGAATAAATTTCTTCCTGGGAGGGTTGGGATGGAATTCCCAGAGCAGATGTGGAAATGTCCAAGGCCAGGTTTGGGATAGTGGGAGATGTCCCAACCCAAACTATTCCAAGATTCCATGATAACCCTTGGGTTCCCAACAAGAAATCCATGGAAAGAAGTTTCCTCATCAAAATGGATCAGTGGAAGGCCAAATCCAACATTTCAGTGTAAGGAGAAGGAAGAGCAAAAGGAAGAATTTTAATGGAATCCAAGGAGGAATAAAGGCCAAAGACAGAACAGGCACATGGATCACCATCCCAAAATGTGAGCCTGAAAATTTATTTCTAACACAAAGAGTGGAATGAGGCAAAGGAATGCTGGCAATGGGAATTTTTTCAGTTATTATAATAAAAGAAGGGAAAAATTGGTTGAACAGGATCCCTTAAACAGCAGCATTCCTGCAGAATCCTGTCCTGATCCCACGTATGGCCACGTTTAAAGGAACTAAAATTCTAAATTCTAAATTTTGGGATTCTAAATCTGAATTTAAAGGATTTCAGGGCCTCCCAAGATTTGAAGTTGAGAACACCAATACAAGGTGACAGTTATTCCATGGAGACAACTCTGCTTTTGTACTGTACCAGAAACTTGCAGAAACCAGTGAAAATCCTATTTCAAACCACAGCACAGAATTTACTGTATATGCTTTGTCAAACCTCAAATAAGCAAAATAATTCATAAAAAATTTGACAACATAAACTGAGAAATACTAAAGAATATGTGCTTCAATTTGAATTTTTTTTACAATTCTAGTTCAGTTGGTTTATCTTTTTACCTGATAAACACAACATGAGCATGTGAACTTCCTTAAAAGACCTGAAATGCACTTTACAGTCACTGCTGTGGTTAAAATGCCTTCCCCAGGTTGAAAGAATTCAGATCATTTGTTTCAGACACAGATAAGGGCCTGACATTTAACCCAAGCCCAGGTGCATGTGGTTTCTTCAAAAATGTCACAAGGTCACATGGGCTCCATCTATGAAGTCTGAAAAACAAAATTTAGCTGAGGATCTTCACTGAAATGGCACCAAATCCCTAGGGTGGGACTGAGACTGCTGCCTAAAAATACTGCAACACTTGTAATTTGAAAAATGAAATGTTTATAAAAAAGTCTTATTAAAATGCAACATTAATTTTAATTAAGTCCTTAACACCCTTGAACAAACTATCAGTGGCATATTTAGGGTGTGTTATTTAAATATATTCCAGAATAACCCAAATGAACAAGTTCTGATGGAGCTTTGAGCAGAGGAACTCACCTTGCTGAGCCAAAGTGGATCTCAGCATTCCACTTTTAGACCAGATTTTCACTTGGCCATCCTCCCCAGCTGCAAATGAGCACAGAAATCAGCAAATGCCATGCAATCATCAGTCTGACAAATGTATTTGTATTTACTCAGCAAACACCTGAGTTAAAATAAATCCAGCTTTTCTTACAGGTAAATTAATTTTGTGTAGTTTTACAAACATGCACTAGGGAGTGTATGAAGGAAAAATATTTAAGATGGTTCTTTTGTTATGGTTAACAGGTTTTCCTTTCCTGAAAATCCCTGATTTTTTTCTGAAGCTGGTCCTAGGAAGGGAAAATCCATCATTATTTAAATATCCCAAATTCTGTATTTTTGATTCCTCCACTAGTCCAGAAGCTGCTGGAAGGAGTCTGAGGAGCCCCAGGGGAGCAGGAGCAGATTTGATGGATTAAACTGGAGATTTCACAGCTGATAAATGGTGGGAGTGAAGATAACTCTGTTTGGGTGGCTTCAATTTTCTACCATAACTGTGTGTTACCAAATAGCTCAGTTTATTTATTGAAACATTAACTGCTAAACACTACACAGCACAGTCAGGGCTGCTTTACCAGCACAGAATTCCTGGTGTGGTGTCATTTTTAAAATGCTCTGGTCCTTCAATTTAGGCCTCCCAGATCCAATTAATGACCAAAAGGTACTCCTAGAAATGAATGGATTCTTCCATTCAAATATCATTTATTTACCACATTTCAGGTTTTTATATCTGGCCAATGTTGCTTCAAATGTTCAAAAACTGTTTAAAAAAACCCCTCAAAATTAAAAAAATTAGGGCACATTTGATGCTGTTCAAATATAATCATAAAAATATTTGAAGTGGTGCAGCAGCAATGATTTATTTACTCTTCCTCCAAGTACAGCTGTGGTATAAGAGGAGTTGATCTCCTCAGAATAAACTGGAAGTGGTGATGAATTCCCACACTCCCAAAAAAGTGTCAGTGTCATGCAGTCTCATAAAAAAAAAAAAAAAAAGAGATTCAAAAGACAATTTTGACTTTGTCTTTGGAGAAGTTCCTGAGGCAAAGCTGTCTTTAAGAAGAACAATATTTCTGTCCCTTTGGGATTTCAGAGGAACAGGCCAGACAGAGTTCCTTGAAGCAGCATTTCAAAGTCTGGAAATGAGCAGATCCAAAATTATCTTCAGTTCTTGTGGCCTGAGCTGGAATTTGTCCAGAGGAATCAGCTGTGCTCCATCAGCAGGAGCTGACACCACCAGAAATCCCAGCAAGGAGCCCAGCCCAGGGAATTTCAGCAGCTCCCCCCAACACCAAGGTGGAATTTGGGACAAAAAAACATCAAAAGAAACTAATTAACAAAAGATTTAGGAAAAAAATGATATAGAAATGAAGAAATTGTAGGCTCACTCCCCTAGCATTAATATAAACAGGTTGTAGGTGATAATTACTGATAATTAAGGAATTAACCACAGGAATATTCAAGATCAATGAGCCTTTTTGGATAAAAACCCCCAAATGTGCAGGGATGTAAATGTATCAAATGAGCAACTTTTTCTTGTAACAGATAGAAAAAAAAGAAATAAAATATTCTCCTTTCTGAAGTTCAGAACAGCCAAAAAACCATCTAAGCACTCTGATATTAAAACATTTTCTTTCAAGTAGATTGGATCACTTAAATGAAAAAAGAAAAATATTTTTACTAGTTCTAGTAATTACAATGGACAACACTAAGATAGAATTGATTAAGTAGTGTAAAATGAGCTCCTAGTAAACAAGGTGATAACAACCTCTGAGATAATTAAGATTAAAAAAACCAGATTATTATTTTAGTTTTGAAAGGACTTTATTAATATAGGAATGCTCACCTGTAACCAGGGCTGTTCCCTCATAATTCCACCTTCCTGCAAGGACAGCTCCACAATGTGCTTCTACACTTTTCTCCACTCTTCCTAGCTTGGAAATCAAATGGAATTTCCCTAAAAAAACAATAGTGTACATAACTTACATCATTAATTATATAGAAATGATTCATTATATTACACAATTATATGTTATTACAGCAGTGCTGGTACCTTCTGTGGAAAACACACACACACAAACTAAGAAACCAACAATACAAAGAAAACATCCAATTGTTTTTCACAGCTCAAATCAGAGCTATTCCTGCTCCCAGGCTGCAGCTGGGATGGAATTCCACAGCAGCCAACCCCAAAGTTTGTAATGATTTCAACAGCAGGATCAGGAAGTTTTTCTTCCCAAATAAGGGATGCTGCTAAAACCCAGGAAGATCAAATTGAAACTGGAGCAAAGAGCAGACAATGGAAAGCTTGGGAAAATGAGCAGTCCAGTAACTGAAATTAACTACTTTAAAATCCAATTATTTTTAGTATTATTTGATCTAAGCTGCCAGACTGAACCACTGCAAGGAAGTTCCTGAGTGACCAGAACTTTTGGCACAATCACCCAGCCAAATCTCTGTCAATGCAAGATGTCCAAGGAAAAGACTTTTAACACTGATAAAAAACTATGGTTTGGATAAATCAGTTTATTTGAACAGACCATTGAAAATATCATGGAATCCCAGAGTGGTTTGGGTTGGGAGGGACCTTAAATCCCAATGGGCAGGGACACCTTTCACAGACCAGGCTGCTCCAAGGTGTCCATTTAATGCATTCCATTACTTTATAACTATAAAATAGAATTTATCTCAATAATGTATCACTTACTGTATAGAACATCTCTCAGGTCTGAGACGTTCATGTTCCACGTGTAAGCAATAGAGGAATTTAGAAGGAATTCAATTTAGAGGAATTCAATGTTTTCTCCAATTCAATTGCCAAAATGGCCTCTTTTGCTTTTACATTAAAAACAACTTTTATTTCCTGATAAATACATTTTTTCTTCTCTACACCTTTTTCCATGCAGTGTCTTTGTTCCATCTGTATCCAAGACCTTTTTCACTGGAGAATCCTTAAACCCAACGTCCCAGGACCAGGAATATTCCCATGCCATCACCTACAGGACTCAGCATGAAGGGGCTGAGTATTTCACAGCCATCACTTCTTTCAGGATATAAAGAACTCCATGGCATTTTATATATTGAAACAGCTCCCACTGATCTAAGCAGAATCCCTGAATATTTCTGTAACAATTCCTCAACTCCTAAGAGACAAATGAAATTCCAGTGGAAGCAGAAGCAGCTGGGAAGGGACTGAAAGCTTTGGTGAAGTCAAAGTATCAGGAAAACAGGCAATATCAAAGTATCAGATAAAATTCTGTTATCCAGGGAAAACTCTGCTATTTTCCCAATCTTTTGCATCCTCTCCCACTCCACAGCTCCTCCTTCTCTCACAAGGCCCCTTCCAAAGAGGGAAACAGAGGAAATTGTAGCTGAGCAGGGAAGAACATGGTAACATGTAAAAGCAGGATCAACTTTCCAGAATTCCTCTGGAAAAAATGTGATCATCACTTCAAACTGTATCATGATCCTTCTGCAGAACAGGGGAGATCAAGGTTTCATGGGTATCAACATTACTTCTACAACTTCTTTGCTTTTCCAACAGGGGAATTTACAATTGTTGACTCAAATGCCTTTTCCATGGCATTCCCACAGGGAGGTTTCTCCATTTCCATGGATTTTTGTTCTTCAACTGAGGGAACAGAGACTTTCAAATTACAACTTACTACACAAAAAAGGAAAAAAATTTTAGCCAAATGCCTGGAGGAGGTAGAAGTGATTCAACTTAATCTCATTTATTTTTATTAAGTACTGAAGCCAGAACTGTCCTCAACCTGAAAATGACTCCCCAGTTTTGAAGGAATTTCCAGTGGGAGACTCTCAGCCTAACCAAACACAGAATATAAAATAGATGTTTTGTTCATTAACTTCCATGGACTATCAAATGCTTACCTAATATAAAATCCTTTAAAAAAAAAATTTAAAAAACGTCGAATCACTTATGATTTGTGTTTAAATTTGGAGGTTAAACACAAAGGCTTGATTGTAAAGTCAAGCATATTCTTCATTTTTGTTAAAAAATAGCAACAAGACCAATGTCAGTAGGAAATAAAAGAACAAAATCCCCCAAGAGATGCATTTCAGAAGAAAACCCAGGGGGACTAAATTTACATTTGCTCTGATTTCAAACATCTGCAGTTCAACTGGGAATTAATGCAACCCTGTAAAGACATTATGCTCCTTTTCCATTTGATTCAGCAAGTTTCCAGGAATCCTGATCACTGAGGGGAGTTTGCTGGTGCAGGAAAATTCATGCAGGAAGAAAAATCTGGCTGGGTGCAAAATCTTTTTGGGGAGAAGGGAAAACAAAACCTCATCCCAAGCAATCCTCAAAGCTTCTCACTCCCCAAACAACACCTTGTATTTGACTGACATAAACACTATGAAACAACATATATTTTAAATTTACCTAAGTATTTTCAACTGCCTTACCATCAGAACTGGTCAGAACAAAGCTCTCAGCCTGGGATTGCTTCTTGCCCCCAATCCCTCTGGGAAACCAGTGCAGATCCAGGGGATAAACATCATCTGGGAGCTTCACCACCCGAGTGGTCTCGCTGCTCACAGGGTTCCATTTCATGATCTGGTGGTCATCACTGCAGGAGTAGAGCTCATCAGCTGTTGTCCATCCCACACAGCTCACCAAGTCCTTATGTTTCCTTCAATTAAGGAATCTGAAAAGTTGAACTATTCAAAATAATCAAATACTCCATCTCTACTCAGAACTGAAAGGACAATACAGGAAGATTATTTTGGTAAGATAGTATGGAATGTTCTATGTTAAAAAAAAAAGAAATTTCCTTTTTTTTTTTTTCTTCTCACATGCCAAGAACAGCTGGCAAAAACAAAGCAAATTTTTATGTAAAAATAAAATTCTTATCATGATGTAAAGTTATCAAAACATGGTTAAAATGTTGGATTAATGAAGGGTCTTAGTGCAAAATACAAGTGCAAAACATCCAACTATCATTCAAAAGTGTTGGTTTATTCACACCACATCATATTTAAGTGTTCAATAGCTCTTAAAAAGTTGTCCTTGAAGGCTGCACTCAATGACAAGAGGAACAAAGGAAAAGCAGGAAAAAAAGCCATCTGCAATTTACTAATATTTTACTGTAACTTCAAGAATAAAAATATATTTTCTGGAAGAGTCTATTCAGAATGAACATGATGTTCCATGTTTTTTTCTGTGAAAAAGGATATGTTTGGGCTCCTTTAAAAGGGAAGTCTTCAGTCTCATCTCAGTTATTCAGATGGAGCATTAAAACCATGTGTTATAACTGTAATAAAAGAAAACAAATACACATATAAGTATGCATAATTAACATAATATATATACATGTACAAGCAGACAAAATTTAAAAAGATGACACACTAGAAGTTCTGAAGTAGCATTACACCACTACTGGGGAAAAATAAACACTAAGAAATACCTGAATTTAAAGAGAATTCTGTTTTCACATTATCCAACTGAATATGGACAACTTAAAGAAAAAAATTATGCTGTGAATGGTGAATCTTGAATAATTAAGGCTGGAAAAGATCAAGCCTGAAACACCAGAGGCTGAAGCACTGGAGATCTCTCGTGCTGACACACAGCCAGGAAAGAAAAAACTTGGTATTTTCCTTTCAAAGCCCAGAATTTTATTATCATTTTTAATGCATTTTAATCGCTGCGTGTGCCGCAAAAAGGATGAACGCCCACTCCGGGCCATCCACAGGTACATCCATCACTACCAGCCCACGTATTCCCCGCATCGCAAGGAATCCAGCAGCGGCTCCGCTGGAATTTTAGGAGAGATGTGGCAATAAATAGGAATTACAGGCAGGAATTATCGCGACTGGAAAAGCCAGAGTGCCTCACGCCTCCTCCTTTTCCCCTCCGGAGCTGCTGGGCTGGAGATGGGGATCAGGGACGGCGGAGGAGATGGAGCAGGAGAGGGATGGAAGAGCAGGGAATGGCAAAGGCGGGATGGGGGGAGCAGGGAAGGAATGGCAGGGGAAGGATGGGGACGGAAAACAGCCGGCGGGATAGGGATGGCAACGGGAAGGGATGGGGGCACCGGGAAGCAATGCCACAGCAGGATGGGGGGAATGCTGAGAAGGGAAAGCAGCCAGCGGAATGGGGGACACGGAGAAGGAGACACCAAACCCTCAGGGCAGCCTCGGCCACCACCGCCCGCTCGCCAACTCCCGCTTTTCCCTCCGCCTCCAGCTTTCCAAGAAGCAGATTATCCAACTCCTCCTGAGGGCCGCCAGCAGCCGGGGGTCACCGCGCTGCCCTCAGCTGTCCCCCGGAGCTCTCCCTCCTCTCCATCCGTCCCGTCCCACGCCCAGCCGGGGGTCACGGCTCCCGACCCTCTCGCCCACCGCGGGGTGACTCAGCTGAGGGGAGGGGAGCGGCCGCCGCCTCCTCAGGGCGCCTTTACCTGCGCGGCCAGCGGGAGGGAGCGCGCAGAGCGGCGGCCGGAGCCGCTCCCAAGGGAACCCGCCACGATCCCGCCGGCGGATCCCAGCGGATCCCGGGATGATCCCGCTCCCGGCGGATCCCGGGATGATCCCGATCCCGCTCCCGCTCCCGTCCCCTCAGGAGCGGCAGCACCCGCTCCCCCCGCACCGCCAAGCGCCGCCGTCTCTATGGCGACTTCTCGCGAGACCGCATCCCCTTCATCCTCCTCCTCCGCCACCTCACGCGTCCCCCCCGGCCCCCCCAAGGTGCCACGGCACCGCCCGTTAATTAATTAAACCCGCTTCAAAATCGCCGCGCTGTCGCCATTTTTAAAAATTTTTTTTCACTCATAAATTTTTTTTAATAATTTTTAAAAATTATTTTTAAACCGGCGCGCGTCGCTCAGCAACCAAGCGCCGCCCACTGACCTAGTTCTAAAATTAAAATTAACCCCTTTCTCCACCAGCACGGCCGCCAGGCTGTGTTACCGCGTTGCCCTCACGCCCTAATGTCCCCCATCTCTCCGTCTCTCCCCAGAAAAAGCCGCTCCCGGCGGGTTTCTGCGCGCTTTCCCCTCCCTGCTGTAACGAACACAAGATGGCGGGCGGGGGCGGCGGTGCCGTTCAAACCCGCGGGCCCGGCCCCTCCCGTCCCAGCCTGCCCCGCGCTTTTCTAACGAATTTCGGTTCGAGTTCGCTGTTTCGGCGCCATTTTCGAGTGTGGAAGCGGCCGAGCTTCTACAGCAGCCGGAGCTGCCCGCGCTGCCGCCGCCTTGTCGGGGCACGGAGCCGCCGGGACGAGCAGGTACGAGCTCGGCGGGAGGGAGCGATGGTGGCTCGCCTCAGGGCGGTGGGCTGGGGGGGCTTGGCGGCGGAGGAGGTGTCCTCCTCAGGGGGTGCTGAGAGGATGGTGATAGGGGAAAAAAAAGAGATGCTGGGAGATTTAAGAGGAGACAAGGGATGCCGAGGTGGAGGTAAGGACTTTTGAGGGGAAGGCGCTGAAGGGGAGACAAGGGGTGTTGAAGGGAAGGCGCTGAGGGGACGGCGGGGGGTGCTGAGGGCATGGCAGGAGGTGCTGAGGGAACGGCGGGTTCTGCCCCGCGCTTTATTTCCCCACTTCCCTCCTCGCCCGGAGGGACAGAAGCGGTGGCAGCGCCTCTCCCCCGGCCGGGCTGCCCCGCTGAGGGTTCCCCCGAGGGCTCCGGTCCCGGCTGCTGTCGGCTCAGGGCTTTGAGCAGCGGGTCCCAGCCGGGCAGTGCCGCCCAAAGGCTCCGCTGTGCCCTTAGGGGCCCCCGGGCACCGCGGCTCGCAGGAGGACGGGCAAGTTCAGAGACGCGGAAAGACCCGATTTTAATCTGCTTAGAGCAGGGACCCTTCTAACCCCGGCTCTTCCTGCTGCTTTGGTGCTTGAAGGATGAGAGAAAAATCCCAAGAAAGCCTTTAACGATTGGCTATTCGCTTAAAAGAGCTGGACTCTATGATCCCCGTGGGTCCTTTCCAAGTTGGAATATTCTGGGATTCTGTGACTTGGAAAGAGCGTGACAAGGGTGCAGTCTGGCTCCTCAGGCTTTAAAAAAAGTCCCAGATTTGTCACTGACAGGGCTTGTCGCTATCAGATGTAATCGGCTGTTAATAAGGAAGTTTTTCTGTCCGTCTCGGGTTCTTTTTTCGCCACCCCGTGAGGAAAACGGCGCTTGGCAGGAGAGATGCTTTTACCAAACACCTTGGAGCTGGCTCGGGGGAGGGGCTGGGCACGAATTTGTTAAATTTGTTAGAGACTATGTGGCAGCTGATTTATCGCGATTTAAAAGCTGAGGTCAAGTAGTTCGGCTTGTTCATTCTGGTGAAGTATCCGAGGAGGGGGAAATGTTGGGAAGGTAAATAGGTTTATATTGCACAATTCTGTTGGAATGGAGCAGTTTGGGGAAAAAAAAAAAATAAGTGTGCTTTGAGAGGCTGTAATTGTCCGCGACAGCCATTGCGGAGCAGTTCTGAACGGGGGCATAGACTGAAATTGCCTGAAAATGAGTTCTGTGTCTCATTTCCCCATCCCCCATTGTCCCAAATGAAGGACTCTCATGAGAGTGTGGGTTGGGGGTAGGTCTGAAAACGTCAAATGATTGGCACCAATTGTAAGATGACTTTCTAACCACGTCAGTTTTTTATCTTGTGAGAAGTAAACTTTCTCATGTCTGTTTTTCTGCGAGCTCACTTCGCCACTTGCTGCGATTTCAACTCTTTTGGGGAGGGTTTCGCTCCTCACTCGTCTTTTCTTCTCATCGGGTGCTTCACCCGTTTGGGGAGCTGTGCTCAAGTGCCAGCTGATGGCTTTTGTAGTGCTCGTCCTTGCTCAGATCCCTTTACCATCCCAGCTAGATGAAGGTATTTCGTTTTTTTGCTTTCTCTCTGAAATGTTGAGTGCTGGCAGGAGGGGTTGTGTTGTATTTTGTGAGCAGAGTGTGTTGATTTAAATTATTTAAGAGTCAAGCCTTTGCTGTAATCGCGTAGGGCTTTTGTTTCTCTATCTGTTTATCCATCTCTCTGTATCCATACAAATATTTAGCACGGATTATTGAAAGTAAAACGAGTGTCAAGTCTGAAATATAACGAGCTCTTCCAGGAGAGTAGAGACATGGGTTTGTTATTCAATGTGTCTTTAACTCTTTTGCCCCCAGCACCACGGTGGCTTTCAGGGGGCAAAGTCACTGCCCTGAACGTGTCCCCACGATCTGGCAGCAGGTAGATCCATGCTGTTAACACAGATTAGGCTCAGCCTCTCGTTTTGGGGGTGATGTATCTTAAAATATATCATTATGAAGCTGACCTCGATATTATGTATTTTTGTCTTTTAAATACCTCCAGTCTTATGTTTCTAAATGAGTGGAGCATCTGGGCAGAGGTGTAAGGTGAATTCCTTGCGGGGCTGTGGCTCGGTGCTGGGATCACGGGCTTCTCTTGTTTGTGTTAGCAAAGGAGATAGAGCCCTTCGCTTGTTTGATTGCTTGGAATGGAAGGGGAGCAGCCAGCAGGGACCGTGCCAGGCAAGAGCACCAAAACCTCCAGTGCAGCCCAAGGGAAGGGCAGGAAGCCCTTGGAGGAGTCCTCCATGGAGGTGGAAGAGGAAAACGAAGGCACCAGGGAGCCTGACAAAGAACCTCCCCAAGGTAGGTCCAGGCTGCCTCTGTGGTGCTGATTAGCAGCAACTTGAATTTCCCAGCTCTTCCAGATGGGATTTGCTCTTTTCCCTTTTACAAAGCAACCTTGAAACCCCTGGCAATTTAAAACTGCTTTTCAAATGGTCAAAAGAGCTTGCTAAGAGTTAAAGGGTTTGGCCCAGTGCAAGTGCAAAAGCAGTTTGGAGACTTGCTCCTAATAAAGCTTCTTTCGGAGCTCTGATCTGGGACATTGTACTTAAGATTGTGGTACAACAGCAGGATTTTTCAAATTTATAGGCAACCAATGGTATGGGATTTCTTGGAATGGAATAAATGTCAAGTTTATTTACTTAACTCTTAAAATGATTTGACTTTCTTTTTCATGAAGCAGTGTATTTTCTTGAGTTCCTCGAGTTGAGCTTTTGCAGAAAAAAAAACCTGCAAAACCAGCAGCTGTGTAACTTTTTAGGGGAGCCAGATGTGCAGTTGTTACAGGCAGGTATTTGACAAACAGATGAATACATTGAAATTGGTTGGAAGAAGGAGCTGCTGGTGCCTGGGGAAAAGCTGCTCTGCTGATATCCAGGGGGCCAGTTTGTTTTCGTAACAAACTTCCTGTCTTTGCAGAGCAGCCGTGCTGTCATTGCAGCTTTCAGAGCCTCGTGCAGAGATCCCCAAATCTTGCACAGTGACTCTGAAATGTGGCTTTGCACTTATTCATTAGGAAGGCTTTGCCTGCTTCAGATTTGCAGATTTATTGTGATGGTTGGAGCTGTTGGAATTGCAGGGGGCCTGTTAAAGTGTGTCGGAATAAGAATTACATAATGAAAGAACAAACCCAGCGATGGGACATCTTAAGTAGCTCTTAAAAAACATTTTGTTTGTGGAAAGAAGAATTTTAATTCCACTCAGCTCATATTAATAATGTAGTTTGGTTCAGACAGAAGTGATGTTTGCTTTTTCGGTTCAACATTTTAAAAGGTGTCAAATCATTGAGAGCTTACAGTTGTTTTTTGGTTTTGTTTTTTTTTTTTCCCTTTGTTTTATTTGGATGGGTTTTAGCAGCCTCAGATGAGGTGGTGGATAATCGAAGTTTAGAAGAGATTTTGAGTAGCATCCCTCCTCCCCCACCTCCAGCAATGACCAGTGAACCTGGTGCTCCTCGGCTCATGATCACTCACATTGTAAACCAGAACTTCAAATCCTATGCAGGGGAGCAAACTCTGGGACCTTTTCACAAGGTATCTTTCTTTTTCCTTCAATAGTTTTGAACTGAAGGTAAGACTTCACTGGGTGCTATTATTCCTTCCTGCATTTTCATCTAAGCTGACCTCAAAATAACTGAAAAAATATTTAAGGTTTAGAAATATTTTGATAGTAATATTCTAAATTAAGTAGAGAAAACAGTTTCCAATGCTGTGCAATTTTAATTTGCCAGCACAGCTTAGAAAAGCTCTCTTTTCTCTTGATTTCGTTTGCTGGAGAACTTTTAGGGCTGTGTTTGAAGAAAGAGAATATTTTTTAGTGCCCACAAGAGACTTACGTGGCTGAGCATGAAACTTTGCTTGTGAAGGGCTGGGACAGCTGAGCTGAGCTCTGGGGCTTTGATTCACTTTTACCTGTGGTAACAAAAGCTCAGCTCTCCCTTGCACACACGGGGAGTGAAGTGCTTTAAATGGGTGATGGAGACTGGGCAGGATTCCTTGCCCTTTGAAGATGACTTTTCCCCCTTCTCTGTGCAGCGTTTCTCGTGTATCATCGGGCCAAATGGCAGTGGCAAATCCAACATCATTGACTCCCTGCTTTTTGTCTTTGGCTATCGAGCCCAAAAAATCCGATCCAAAAAACTCTCGGTGCTGATCCATAATTCTGACGAGCACAAGGACATCCAGAGCTGCTCTGTGGAAGTGCACTTCCAAAAGATCACTGACAAGGTATGTAGGATTCCAGGTTTTTTTTTTCCTTTAAGGAGCTGAAAAACTTTTTAATAGATGCTTATTTTTGTTGGAGCTGGGGAAAACTTCATAGCATGATTAGTTTACCTTTGGGATCTAAACCATCAGTGTTAATTAACTTGAAAAATCTTCTGTTGAGTAGTGCAGCTCTTAAAATCTTAGTAAGGATTTTTATTTGCTGCAGGACTAATATGTGGTAGATTTCTGTTAGAAAACAATCTAGAATTTTTTAATCATCATTTTAAGAAAAACTCGTTTTAGTTTGTAATCTCGTTTGCCTCAAATGAAGAAACTTATTTCTGTAATTAAAAGTATTTAATAAAAATTTATAAGTCTATGTTTGGACATATTAGATATTCTGAAATGTAGAACACAAATATATGTATTAAGAAATAAAACCTATTTAAGCAAAACTTTTCAAACCAATTAGAAATTATTTTAGGTTATCTAAATTTAGAAAAATATCTAATGAATCTGAAACTTATTTACACTTTATGTACTGTAATCAGGGCTGCAATTTTGTAACAGATTTTTCAGCAAAAATTCTGGACCCCACATTTTACCACTAAAATTTTTTGAAGCTGATATTTTGTTTGAATGAAATAGAAAGTGTTGGCAAATTAAAAAAATTTGTTTTTGCTTGCTACTTTATGTATTGATAAAAACTTGAGCACTTTTTTGTTGATTTATCGCAATTGTGATACAAAAAATTTATTTTTCTTAATTTAAATTTCTTTTTCATGCACACATCCCAAATTTTAAATTTAGGGTCAACCAAAAAAGTGGGAAGTGTACACTGAAATTCCAAAAATGGTGTGAATAAAGTGGCAGCATTTGCAGCCTTTTTTAGGAACTGTTTGAAAAGACATTTATATATTTTTCTTTTAATACTTATAATAACCAGATTAAAAAATTAATCTATTTAAATTTTTTAAAAATTTTTTTTGTTTTTCTTTGTGTTAACACCCAGAAGCTGAGTTTGATTTAAAACCAGGGAGCAATTTGGGGTTAATCTGGGTGAGTTTTAACTTCTTAAAGCCTGGCACCAGCTTTATTTTGGCTGCTGCTCTGGAGGTAAATGGAAGCTCTCTTTTGAAGCTGCTGATGTCACATTTGTCACATCTTTAATGTTTGGCTGTTTTATCTTGTGTTGTTTCTCTTTGGAGCTGTGAGCTGAGAGCAGCTCTGGAGGAGCTGGAAATGCAGAGAGCTCTGCAGCTGGGGCATTGCTCAGGGAATCCAGGCAGCACTTCCAGAGCAGCAGCTGCTCTTAGAGGTGGCAAAGGCATCAGGTGAACACAATTCAGGGTACTTTTTGTCCACTTCTCAAAGCAGTTTTTATTTTTCTCTTTTTTTTCTTTTTTTTTTTTTTTTTTTTTTTTTTTGAGAGATGCAGTTTTAAGACAGCTCCCACTTCTAGAACTCAGAGTCCATGATAAAAACATCTCATGATGAAACTTAGCTGCTTAATTGTGAAATAGGAGGTAAATCCACAGCTACAGTCATTGTTTCTCTGGCTTTGTGTTTCCTCAAAGCAGGAAGGAGATGATTATGAAGTCATTCCTGACAGCCAATTCTATGTCTCTAGAACTGCCTATAGAGACAATTCCTCCACCTACTACATCAATGGCAAGAAAAAGACATTCAGAGATGTTGGGATGCTTCTCCGAAGCCATGGCATTGATCTGGATCATAACAGGTTCTTAATTTTACAGGTTGGTGTGTGACTAAAACAGGTTTAAAAGCTGTATTTCCAGTTAAAACTCTAAAAAAAAATGCAGGTTTGAAATATTGCCTGGGAGGCCTTGAAGTGCTGTAGCAGCACATCATGGTTTGCATGCTCTGCTCAAGGTGCGAATCATTATTTGCTGCTGTAGGAATTGAAGGCTCAGAAGCAATTGGGGATCCTGCTGTCCCTTTTTTCCAGGAGGGAATTGTGTTATCCTGCTGTCCCTTTTTTCCAGGAGGGAACTGTGTTATCCTGCTGTCCCTTTTTCCAGGAGGGAATTGTGTTATCCTGCTGTCCCTTTTTTCCAGGAGGGAATTGTGCTCCTGGCTGCAGGATTTGGGGAATCTTGCTGTTCCTTTTTCCAGGAGGGAGTTGTGCTCCTGACTACAGGATTTGAGGATCCTGATGTCCCTTTTTGCAGGAGAGAATTGTGCTCCTGACTGCATGAGCTGGGAATCCTGATGTCCCTTATTTCAAGAGGGAATTATGTCCCTGACTGTAGGATTTGGGGATCCTAATGTCCTTTTTTCCAGGAGGGAGTTGTATTCCTGATTGCAGGATCCTAATGTCCCTTTTTCCAGGAGGGAGCTGTGCTCCTGACTGCAGGATTTGGGGTCCCTGCTGTCCCTTTTTCCAGGAGGAAATTGTGCTCCTGCCTGCAGGAGTTTGGGATCCTGAGGTCCTTTTTTCCAGGAGGGAATTGTGTTACCCTGCTGTCCCTTTTTCCAGGAGGGAATTGTGCTCCTGCCTGCAGGATTTGGGGTTCCTGCTGTCCCTTTTTCCAGGAGGGAGTTGTGCTCCTGACTGCAGGATTTGGGGTTCCTGCTGTCCCTTTTTCCAGGAGGGAATTCTGCTCCTGCCTTCAGTAGTTGGGGATCCTGAGGTCTTTTTTTCCAGGAGGAAATTGTGTTCCTGCCTGCAAGATTTGGGGTTCCTGCTGTCCCTTTTTCCAGGAGGGAACTGTGCTCGTTCCGCCCTAGCAGCATGTAAATATTGGAGTGTAAAAGAATCCTTCAACCCCAATATTCTTGTGCTGCTTCAGCGTGGCAGAGACTCAGCAACTGGGGGTGCTTTTATCTGTACTCCATCAGTATGAGTTAAAATTTGAATTGTTGAATTGTTTAATCTATTGCTGTCTGCAGCTCTCACAGAGACATGGTTTTACTGAGAAATGAGTGTGGGAAAATGAACTGTGCCTAAAATAAGTGCAAGAAAAATCCCCTGAATTGTGTTTGTTGTTTACACTTTTTTACCAGCTCCAGAAATTACAGTTTACAGCCCATACTGTAAAAATAATCACAATTTGTCACTATAATATCATTTATATTCATGTTTGACCTTCAGATTCTCAGGCTTGCTTGCATCTGTTTGCTGTTTTAAAGTCAGGCTGAAGGGAACAGTATTAATTTTCTTGTAGTTTTTAAATAAAGGGAATTTTGCTATCTGCCAGCCAATTAAAATGTAAATTGTGCTACAAGCATTTAAATATTAATTCCATTCAATAACTATTTCTGCCATTGCCTGTAATTACTAATAAGTCCCAAATCTATTCTGGCCTAGAAATCAGAGATCAGTGGGAGCTTCCCAAGGTCTGAAATGTTTTAACAGTTTATTTTAGGCCTGATTCTGTCAAAGGAGCTTCCAGTTCCCCTCTAAAAAACCCAAAATATTTAAAAAACTTGTTGCTGGGTGGCTGTGCTTGCTTCACTTCCTCCAGGCTTTCTGTGCAGTCCTTTTTTACAGCTACACCCACAAAAAGAGGATATCTGCTTGCAAGTCTCCATGTAATTAATTATTTCCTCCAACACTTTATTCCTCTGTTTTCTGCTTCAAGATGGAGCAAGAAGCACCTCTAGGAAAACAACTTGGAGCAAATACATCCTTTTTTTAAAAAAACATAATTGTTCTGAAATCTCATTTTGCTAAAATTTCCAGAAGGGAGAAATGTAAAGTGAAAGATGAAGCAGGGTGGGAATGCTGGGGCAGAGACACCCAAAGCTCAGAGTCAGAGAACATTGGGAGCAGGGGAGGGGAAATTTGGGAAAGAATATTGATATCTTAATTTATTTTATATTCCCCCTCCCCAAATGGGATTTGTTTTTTTTCTCCCACACATTGTTTCAATGAGGGGAGCACCCCTTTTTTTTCTGAAAGCTGGAATTTCAGCTTTTCCACAAAGGGAAATAAGGGGAAGTAGAGCAAATATTACCCATAAACCAGAGTTTCCCCACCATCATTTTTTATTTCATCCCACCAGGCTTTGTCTCAGAAACTGCACTGAGATTTTCTGCTTTTTTTTAGCCTTTCTGACTGTGGGCAGGGCCTTTCTCTTTGCCTGTTTAAATTGAAATCCACTGATCTGACTGTCCAAAATTCAGTATTTCCACTTGGGAAATGTAGCAATATTTTCCACAGAATGACAGTAGAACTTCAACCCTCAAATCCCAAAATTTATAGTTAGAAGGAAATAAAACCATCTAAGGCTGTAGATTTTTACCACAAGGATTGCATTTCCCCCCTTAATGTTTTCTAAATTATTTAAAATTAAAGGGATAAGTAACAGGTTTATTTGGCTTTTACTCGTTTTTAACAGCAAAATTAAAATTTTAATTAAACTGAGTTTAACTAAATATTTCTTATTTTAAGTGAGTTCTACAACTCTGATTTTTGACTATATCAATAGGGTGTAATTAAAATATTTCATTTGTGCTCTAAATTTTGGGGAAAAATATGAATTAAGGATTATCAAATGCTGATTTGGGTGTGTGACACAACATTTGCTGTCAGTGCTAAAGAAAATGTTGTAGGAGAACATGTCCTACATGTAGTAACAACACCTTTAGAGCTTTGATTTTATCTTGCTCACATAATTGCTATTACTCAATGGAAAATATTTACTTTTTAGAAGACTGCTTCAGGTTTTTTGCTTCCTTTTCCCTCCTTTCACCCCCTACTTTGCAGTGGTTTTCTGCTGATTTTGGTGCTTTTCAGGGTAAAATTTGAAAGCTGAGTTTTGATTTAGGTATTTCTGCTGATGCTAAACTGAAAATATTCAAATCAAACTGCTGCTGACTTCTGTGAATAGAATTACAAAAAAAAAAACAAAAAAAAAAAAAAAAACACCACCGGTGGGAAAATAGAAAATGGGAGAGTAATTGAGTAATTCTAGAAAAATTACAAATTCTGTGCCTGAGCTTGTAAATTGAAATAAATCTGGTTTCAATGGGATGTTGCCAGCACAGAACAGGAGGAGTTTGTCACTTCTGGGATCCTGAACTCCAACACTCCACAATGCATGTTTTTAATAAATTGCACTGTGCTTTTAGTATTCAGGAATAGACAATTATTTTGCATTATTATAATAATTATTATTTAAAATTATCACAAATCTCTTGCATTTTCAATGAGCTTGCCACAGCCTGAAACTGCAACAGGAAAAAGTGCATCTTGTCACTTAAAAAAAGAGAATTTGGGGGGAAAATCTGGCACCTTGCTGCTGCTTTTCTGTCTTCCACACCTTTCAGGAACTTGGAGAGGTGTAAAGAATAACAAATAAAATAATTTAGCTTTCACTGAAAGCCTTGGAACCCTGCTCTGGCCAGGCTGACAAAGTCAGAGTAAGTATTTGTGCTGTTCTCTGCAGTGACTCCTGAAAGGTTTAAAAAAAAAAAAAATCTCAGCCTGCTTTTCTCTAAGGAATGATGAAAAAATGGGAGCACTGCAGGAATGGCAGGGGAGGGAATTTTTGGGATCTGTGGGATGGGCAAGGTGAGAAGCAGAGTCCCCAAAAAGGGTGGAAAAGCCACGTGGAGCTGCCCAGGTACAGAAATATTGCAGAATTCATTCTGCATTCATGGCAGCAAACTTGGAAATTGATCTGAATTTATTTTAGAATCTTCCAAACAAATTAGAACTGCTTTAAGTCAAATTTGTCCTAATTACAGTGGTATTTCACTTGAATATATTTGATAGGCTTAATTAAAATGTTCTGTGATCTAAACAAGTGCAGGGATTTGATTTGGTGTGTTTTGGAACTGATGGGAGCTCAGTTTTATCCTGTGGCAAGAGGAGGTTGCCAGGAAGGAAATTCTGTCAGGTTTTTCACCTGCTCCTGTGTGGAAACAATGTGGGAGTCACTTCCAGGGGAGTGGGGAGGAAATGAGGGCCAGATTTTCTTCTCCTTTGAGATAAAGCAGAAATTCCCAGTTGTTGAGGTCTGTGCTCCTGATGGGACATTGGAGCTGAGGCTATCAATGGGTTTTTAAATGGAATTATAAAAAAAAATCTGTGCTGCCACCATTGGGGGTAAAGAGAGGGTTATTCTGCAGAAAAACGTGGAAAAGTGGGAGGAGAAAATGAGTGATAATTCAATAATTTCTTTAGAACACACCAATAACAAATCAACCATTGCAGGTTGGGTTTGCCAATTCTGACTTAAATTCCAGAGTGACTCTGGATTTGCATTCATTTTGTGCTCTTATATTAAACACAGGAATGTCCTTAAAACTTCTAAACTTATTTCCTGAATGCAGAATTGTAGTTTTGTGCAAACAACTAAATGTTGTATAAAGGCTCAATGTGGGATTTTCCTCCTCTCTGGCCAGTGGTGACATTGTAGATTTTTAGACATTTATTTTTTTATTTGATTTTATTTCCCACTGGCTTTTCCTGGAAAGGAAGAGGTTTTGGTGGCTTTTTTTCTCCTCCTGTATTATTCACCATGTGGTAAAATTGAAGGGTAAAAATGAGATAGGACTGCAAGTATTAAATAATAGCAACAATGACATGGAATTACAGGAAAAAAATCCCAAAACAATCTGTTCTAACTTCCCAGAGCTGTGTTATAGCAGGAGAATAATGAGCTTATGGGAATATTGGCTCTCTCCATCCATATTCCAAAATCCATGGATGCAGAATTGGAATTCATGGGCAAAGCTTTGTGAGATGGGATAAAATAAATAAACAGAAGATACAAAAATTTAGGACTTACTTTTGCCATTCTTTACTGTACTCCTGCTTAAAAATGAGAGCTACCATTGTGATAAAGTGGGGGGGAAAAATCCCAAAGCCAAATGTGAGCACATAAAAGAAAAATTTAAAGATTGAGATCTGGGAGAGAGGCTGAAATCAGTGGAAGCTGCAGTCAGGGAAAGGGAGACACTTTCGCTGCCTAAAGACTTTTTGCAGAGAAAAATGCACTTTTGCTGCCTTGTTATCAAGAAATGAATGGCACAAACCAGCCAGGAAATAAAAATGCAGTGAGAAAATAAAATTCCTCACCACCCAGGCTACCTTTCCTCTAAATTTTCCTCTTCCTTGGCTTCTGCTTTTTGCAGTTCCAGGTTGTGTCAGCCAGGTGGGATTGGAGCTGAATGAGCCAAAAGCTGAATTTAGGAGCAGTAACTTTGTAATAGTGGTGGTTCTACTCCATGTACAGGAGGGGGGTGAAGAACCAAAGGAAAAGCAGGAATTAGTTTTGCATTTTCTCTTTGAAATCTCTAGAAAAACCAGCTTTATAATAAACATTCCAGATGTTTTAATCTGATTTTCCTTGGAGCAAATCCAGTGTCCCTGTGTCACTCTGGCTTTGCTCCTTGTGATGCTGAGGAGTTTTCAGCTCCTGGAGAAGCTCTTGTAAAATCTGTTCATTTCCATTTGCTTCAGTGTCTGAGAGAATTGAAACATTGCTGTGCTCTGGAAAAGAGAGGAAAATATAGCTCGAGTTTTATTGGAAAACAGAGTCAAATATAGCTTGAGTTTTATTAAGAGGAGTTTGCCCTGTGCTGGGTCACTTTTGTCTCAAATTTCATGGTAAAAAGTTCAGAAAATAATTGAAATTGGGGTGTAATTTGAATTAAGATGGTTTTTTTACATTTGGACAAATAGTTAAAATGGTTGTTACAACTGCAAGCACTGCTTATATTAAATTTTAATTAGCCATGCATTTATAGTACTATTTAATCACAAATATCCCTTAATCTTGTGATGCTTGATAAATTCAATTATGTCCTAATCACTGCTTTCAGATACTAATTCCATTTCATTTATGTAATACCATAAAACTGCAAACTAATTAATGCAATCACTCAATTTAGAAAGCAAATTGTACATATTGAGAAGTTAGAATATTAAGGTATTATTATTAAATATTAAGTTACAGGATAATTGGAATTGTGCTGGAACAGGTGTTATGGTTGGATTACAGAAAAGTTTGCTGAGACTCAAAGATTTGGGTCTCATTAAGAAAACTTCTTTTTTATGGGAGTTTAAAAAGCCTTAAAAGCTTTTCTATTATAAAAATCTGCTGCTGCTACAGTGAAGCTACTAAAATAATGTCCTGAATTTTTAAAATTTGTCTTAAAAATAGTAAATATGCTTAAAAATACCAAGTATCATAGTCACAGTTGTCATACATTAATTTTTCTGGTAGTTTAATGGGATTTTGAAACAAATTTCTATATTTTGACCTGTCCCCAGCCAGGGAAGATTTTCCTGATCCATAGTGTTGCATTTTCCAGGAAATATTTTCTCTAAAGCCATTTCTCCTGAGCACAACTGTGACTTTCACTTGAGTCAGATGTCACATTTCTCTACCTCTGAGTAGTGATGGAAAGCTTCCCTAAAAAAAACCCCCAAACCTAAATCACCACAACTGCACCACAAAATTCCCCTCAAAAACCACCCAAAGTTCCCTCAGCTCCTGCCCAGAGCACGGTGCATTCCCAGCTACTCAATTCCAAGCTCTCCCAAGATTCTCAGCTTTTAAAAACTGAGCTTAAGACAGGAAAAGTGGTTTTACCTCCTTGGTGCCATAATTATTCAGTGGGACATTGACCCAGAGCTCTGGGAATGCTGCAGTGACAGTTCAGACAAAACTCAGGGTGTTCAAGGTGCTGCCCTCCCAAAGCTTTATCCCAAATATTCAGGATGCAAAGAGGAAGCAATAGTCAATAAAACAAACATCCTCCTAGGTTCTCCAGAAACAGCTCATCCTGCCCCAGGACAGGGATGGATGAGATTTTGAGAAGGAATTCTTGGCTGGGATGGAATTCCCAGAGAAGCTGGAAGTGTCCAGGACCCCCAGGATAGTGAAAAGTGTCCCTTAAGGCCCCTCCCAACCCAAAAATTGTTGTTTGTTCTTCATGAAGAGTTCTCAAGCTGCTGTCAGTAATTTTTCCATGCCAGGGGCTTTTTGCCATGCCTGTCTCTTCCACAGCAGAATTTTAGGATGGAATGTGGTGGCTGGATCCCAAAACTGCCTCATTCCCATTCAGCACTATGCCAGTGCCCCACAGTCCCAGTTACAGCAGTGGGGCTGCATCCTGTCCCTGCTGGGATCAGCACTTTGTGCCATTCACACTCCACAGCTCTGGGAAATGAGACCCAGTCCCAAAGGGAAGGCAAGTGGGATTTACCTCTGTAGGATCTTGTTTCTAGACCACAGTTGCAGGGAAAGCCTCAAGAATAGATCAAACCTTCCCTTATCTGGCAGTTAGATAACCTTGTTTAAAAATATAATCCATATGTGCCAGAAAATACTGGATAAACTCAGGTTAGAGCTGCCTGAGAGGATCAGCTGTTTTCCTGCTTTTAGAGAAAAGAGTGGTTGTGGGCAAATTCAGAATTTTAAACCAGTGCTGGAACGTGCTGCTGCTGTTTGCCAGTCCTGAAACTGCTTTTAAACTTTTCCTCTTTACTTAGGTACAACAGAAAATTCAATTCTTAAATTGAGGAAGTATCTTAAACATCACAGCTGTGAATTATTCAGCTGTGCAAAGAAACCCAGATTCCAAATGGCAGGATTTTATTCCTCATGCTTTTCCCCAGAGGAGCCACTCCTAGCTGAGAGGGGGCTCTTCCCTGATTTCACAGCCCCAGGGCTCAGCTGATGGCTGGAGATGTTTCCCCAGGTGAGGGTGGTGTAGGATTCCTGATAAGATCCCTGAGGAATTCTGTGGGAACTGGTGCTGGGATGTGTGGCCATGGTCTAGAGCTGAAGATGGCCACTTCCAGCTCTGAACCTGCATCCCAGGGGATGGATCCACATGGATGTGGAAGGCTCCCCATGCTGCAGAGGCTGGAATTGGGTTTGTAACTCCATTTAGAGCCCAAAGGGCTTGATGGGTATGGAAATGTGGAATCCCAGGATGGTTTGGGATTAAATCCCATCCCTGCCAGGGCAGGGACCCTTTTGCTGTCCCAGTCTGCTCCAAGCCCCAGTGTCCAGTCTGGCCTTGGGCACTGCCAGGGATCCAGGGGCAGCCACAGCCTCTCTGGGCACCTGTGCCAGGGCCTGCCCACCCTGCCAGGGAGATTCCTTCCCAAAATCCAATCTGAGTCCTCCATCCTGCAGCTAAAGCCCTTCCCTGTGTGCTGTCCCTCCAGCCCTTGCCTCTCCACGTTTCCTGCAGCTCCTTCAGGCACTGGAAGGTCACAGTTCAGTCACCCTGGAGCTGCTCCAGGACAGATCCAAGGCTGCTTTTTTCTAGGAATTCTTTTCTTCCCTTGTGTGGATGTTTGGTTCCTTGTTGGCACTGCCATGCCTGGGTGTTGACATCCATTTTGTTTGTCTGAGCAGAGCCTGCTTTTCCTTTTTATTTCACCCATTGCTCCCTGTCCTGAATCTCTGGGCCACAGGAAAACAAGTGAGGGAAGGAATTCCAGAATTCCAAGGGTTCTGGTGGCAGCCTTGGCAAAGCTGGGGGTGCCAGCTCTGAGGAGCTGCCCCAGCTCCTTCCTTCCCCTCCCTGCTCAATAAATGGCTGCCTGCCCCGCCTTGGTTTCACTTTCACAGCCTCGGGGCATTTCAGCATTCACAAAGAGCTTTGGGGCTTTGAAATTCATCATTCAAATAGTGGAGCAAGTAGTGAGCACTGGTAATTAATTAGGAAACACTGAAATTGAGTTTTAGCAGTTGTAAAATCTGTTAGCTCTGTTAATTGTCAAGAAGAGCAGGTACAACCTTTTCACTCTCCTTTATCAATTAAAGAAAAACTTAAATTTTTTTTCTGGAAACATTTCTTTTAATTTTTTTCTGGAAGCATTTTTGTTTCTTGAATCTGAGCTGAACTAAACAGATTTCTTTCTATATTAACTGAATAAATAGTATAAATATTATTTAATGCTTAATACTCTTTATTATTTAATCAATAATTATAAATATACTTATTTTTGCCCTCAATAAGGAAATAATTCAAGAACTCAAATTAGTGAGCTACAGAGAAACCCCACAGCTGCATCATCATCTTTCTTAGAGGTGGTTAATTATCTTTAGCCAAATAATAAAAATTGGATTCATTCCTTGCTTGTCCATAATTCCATTTTTCCCTGTTAAACCCAAGGTGGGTTTGTGATTTCCAGCACTGAACACGAGGGCTGTAAACCCAGTGTAGAAACCTCTCAGTCCTGAGCAGCATTGAGTTAAATCTTTCCTGTCATTGTTTTCCTGTGGATGTAAACAGAGGAAATGCTTTTATGGAAGGAGGAGAAAGATTTCTGACAATCCCAGAATCACTGAGGAACTTGCAGAGTTTTTTCCCCCCAAGAGCTGACAGGCAGTTTTGGGGAGAGAACCCACACTTCTGTGCCAAGGCAGCAAATGGGTAATTGGGGTTTTACACAGTCCAGCAGAGTTATTCACAAACTGATTGTTTGCTTTTTGAGATGTGCAAGATATAAAATTAAGAATTGGGTTGGGGTTTTTTGTCTTGTCAGACCTGCAGCAGTAACACAAACTTGTCACTGGCTCTGTTTAATCCTTTCTAAATCTTATTTTTGAAAATTAAGTTTATTTTTAATACCACCTAAATGACTTAAAATTTATGTGGTACATGAAGGGAGATTACACAGAGAGACCCTCATACCTAAAGGATCCTTTTCTTTTTCCACCAAGGAAGCCTCAATTAAGTGAATTACAGTTCTGGTTCATCCATCAGCCAGGATTTTATGGACTTTGTTTCTAAAGAGACCTTTAGGGACTTCAATCCTGATTAAACTCTCTTGCCAAGGGCCTGCTTTATTCTCTTCTTCTTTTTTTAGGTTGGGGAAACCCATTTTGAATCTTTAGAGAACAAAGGAACGGTCAGACCTGCAGGGTGGCTCCACATCTCCTGGGAGAGGAAATGTCTCTTCATTCTGATCTTTGTTTTCCCCAATAAAAGTGAAGGTTGGACTTGATCTTGGAGATCTTTTCCTACCTTAACAATTCTGTGCTATTCCAGTTTGAATAATTTTGATTGCTGCCTTATTTTATTATTTCCTTTTTAACAACGTCTCATACTCATTCCATAGATTTTTTTTTTTCAGAATACTTTCCCCATCCCAGAAAAAAAAAACAAAAAAACAACCTATTAAGAAAAGAACCACCCAACTTTTGTTTCCCAAGGGGGAGGTGGAGCAGATTGCCATGATGAAGCCCAAGGGGCAGACGGAGCACGACGAGGGGATGTTGGAATATTTGGAGGATTTGATCGGCTCGGCGCGGCTCAAGGAGCCCATCCAGAGCCTGTGCCGCAGGGTGGAGCTGCTCAACGAGCGCCGGGGGGAGAAGGTCAGTGAGCACAAATCCTGCTCTTGGCAAGGGTAATCTGACAGGAAAGCCTCACAGATGTGTATCTATAACAGAAAGATCTTTAAATATGGATTCTAAAGTGTCCTGGTTTGAAGGACAGGTGTCTGCCAATAAAGGCAGGAGCTTCTCTTTGAAATGGAGACTGTAAATCCTCTCCTCTTCCAAAT
>JAOTQP010000469.1:23537444-23552076 GCA_026413545.1 Cichladusa arquata | reverse complement strand
AGATGGCCCATGAGCAGATAATGTGTGCCAGGAGATCAGGGTCACTGCCCCACCTGGTTTAACAGATGGGGACAGAACACACATTTCTGCCACATCAACCCCACACAACTCTAAAGAAAGAATAGAAATGATAGCAAGTTTTGATATAGAAGAAAAGAATTACTGAACCAGTCTTACTGGGTAACTAAGAAGTCAAAGAGCAAGTGAGTTGGAATGACTGAGCAATGGATAAATCCACCTCAAACAAAAGATGTTTTTACCAAGCAGAAAGATTTTCACAGACAAACCAAAATGCCGTGTTGCAAGTAGAAAAAAGATCTCAAAATTTTCCACTGCAAGAAAACAGAAACAACTTCTAGCTTGTAACATACTAACTTTTTGTGATTGGAAATTAGTAACATGAAGAAGGTAATGTGGGTAGTTGTGGTAGGCTATAGGTGATAGTAAAGGTGTTGATTGGTTGTCATGTGTTAAAATGATCTACAATGAAAAGTATGTAATGCATTGTAACCAGAACTAGAGAAAGCTTTCAGACAAACCCACACCAGCCCTGTGGAGAATTCCAACTGCACAATTCCTGCTGCCCAACCTGCTTTTGCAACATTTTATTGGTGCATTAAGTGTTAAAAGGGCTAAAAAAGCTCTAAATAAAATCAAAGTTCATTTTTTTGATTTGTCCATGGTAAATCCTGTGGCAGACTTGTTTTAAAGGTAACCAACCCCTGGAGTTGTAGGAATTAGATTTAAAATGCCCAGTCAGAAGGGTGAGAGAAAGGAAATCACCATAAAATTGCCCTGCAGAGGTAATTCCTGATACCATTTTTCCAGAGGATTCATGTGCTAGGAGGGTTTGGAGTTTTCTCCTTGTGGTTTCCTCCCGTAGTGCTGGCCCTGCCTCAGCTCTGCCCCTCTGTTTTCTGCAGCTAAATCGAGTTAAAATGGTGGAGAAAGAAAAAGATGCCTTGGAAGAGGACAAGAATAAAGCCATTGAGTTCCTTTGCTTGGAAAACCAAATATTTAAGGAAAAGAATCAGCTCTGTCAATATTACATGTAAGATTCTCAGGTTTGGCTCTAATATGGTGGGGCTGCTGTTAAACCTTGCTTCAGTATCTCTAATTAGAAATATTTTCTGTTTCTACCTCTAAATTATTGTTACTTTTTGATACTTTACATAAGCCTGATGTTACACTGAGAATTGGAACTAAAGATTCATTGTGAAGATGGAGAAGAGTGAGGATTTATTGTTGTTTTTTTTTCCTAGCCATGACCTAAAGAAACGAATAAATGACCTGGAAATGCAGAAGGAGAAAATTAATGAAGAGACTAAAAGTGTTAATGAGAAAAGCAGTAAACTTGCAGAGGAAACAAAAACCAGGAATAAAGCTTTGAAAGAACTTGAGAAGTGAGTACTTCAGGGATGTGTAATACCATGTTTTACATGTTTCCCACCAAAAAGTTAATTATCTGATGAGCAGAGTCACTTCTGGTACATCTAAATATACAAAAAAGCATTTAAATAAATGCACAAAAGTAAATTAAATGCACAAAAATAAATTAAAGCAAATTCACATTCTGGGTAAGAGTCACAATTACAATAAAAAAATGTCTGATCTTTGTAATGGATTTTAAATATTTCTTTATATTGACTATACAAAAAAAGAATGAGTAAATGCTTTTTAGATTTACAACCTTATTGCTTAGGGACATGGATTTGGGAATTTTTCCCTAGTTGCCTCATGAATTATTTATGCAAAAATAGTGTTTCTTAAAATTGCTTTACCAATCCAGCTGCCATATTGACCTGCTCAATCTCAAGGAATTACTGGGGAGAGATGGGAATTATCAGTTCTGTCAAGAAAAAATCAAAAATTTCTGAAAATATGTTCAATATTGCTTGAGTAGTTGATCTTTTCCTGACAGAACATCATTTTCCCAGGGAAAATACTGGGAATAAAGTGAATATTGGATGTTGTTCACCACAAAACCTGAGTAATATTAGTTTAAATTCTTCATGTTGAATTATTAAGCCAAGCTGAATAAGCCTTATTTTTAAACTGCATGAAATCATTCTTTTTTTCTTTTTTCCATCAGGAAATTCAATAAAATTACAAAGTTCATAGAGGAAAACAAAGAAAAATTCACTCAGTTGGATTTGCAGGATGTGAAAGTGAGGGAGAATCTCAAACATGCCAAGAGCAAGGCTAAAAAACTGGAGAAGCAGCTTCAGAAGGACAAGGAAAAGGTAGGGGATGGATCAGCAGGATTGGCTTGGAAAAGGGCAAGAGAAAGTGGGAGATTGTGGGAGAAAGTGGGAAAGGCACAAAGAAGGTGGAAAAATGGGGTTGGAATTGTTTTAATCAGATATTTTCAGTCATTAAATCAGCCCGAGGTTTTATTTGCTGATCACTCCAGGAATGGAGTTAATTCTTGGATCTCTGTCACCCACTTGGGATGCCTTTGGATGGAGGAGGGGTTCAGGAGCTGCTCCCACTGGGAGAGGAGGCTCAGAGTCCTTTCCTGTGCAGGTGGAGCAGCTGAGGAACGTCCCCTCCGCCAGCACCAAAGCCATCGAGGACGCCACGGCCAAGAAGGAGCTGCTGGCCAAGGCCAAGGACAAGGAGGAGGCCAAGCTCAGGCAGGTCCTGGCCAGCCTGCAGGAGGAGACCAGGGGAATCCAGAAGGAAAAAGAGGTTTGGGCAGGCAGGAATTACCCACCTGCTGTAACTTCACCCTTCTAAAGGAAACCAGCACCAGGCACTTGTAAAATGCCATTTATTGACAATTCCACTGTTCCTTGTGGGAGTTCAGAGGAGCCTCGTTGGGAAGTTAATCTTAAATTAATAATTACAGCTAAGTAGCTCATTCATAGATTTAATATAAATAATACACTTTGATTTTCTGCCACCAAAACATTTAAGCCAATGGTGTTGCTTGAATAAATAAATATATTCTGGAATGATCTGTTCCCAGCCTTTCCCACACTCTAAATTAGTGGACAGCTACTTTAACATTTAGTTATTTTGGTGGTGATGTACAGTACCTGGAGGCTGGAAATTTATCCTGTAAATTTGCAGGGTTATTTTCTGGCCTTGAAAAGGTGGATGCTCCATGGATTTGAGCTGTAATTTAACTCCTGAAGTTTTCACAGTTAGGAAAAGCCTTGTTAAATTCCAGCCATTGATGTTCATTAATGAAGAAGTGCTGCTTGTCCCTGAGAACAGAAGTGTTTCCTGGTGCCAGGGCTGGAAAAGCAGATCCCATTTGCTGTTCCTGTGCCCAGCTGAGGGGCTGAGCTGTCCCTGGTGTCTCTGCAGGGCAAGGAGAAGGAGCTGATGGAGTTCAGCAAGGAGGTGACCGAGGCCCGCTCCAACATGGAGCTAGCTCAGTCAGAGCTGGAGCTGTACCTCAGCAAGTACAACTCTGCTGTGGCTCGCCTCAGCCAGGCTCAGGAGGCCCTGGGCAGCACCTCCAGCACCCTGAAGGAGAGGAAAGCTTCCATCAGAGACATTGCAGTCAAATTACCCCAGGCTGAGCAGCAGCTCAAGGAGGTGAGCCTTGCCTTTCCCATTTCATTTTGGGTCACACACAAAGCAAAGGCCACTCTTCTCTGGGGCAATAATCATGGTGAAAATAAGCCATGACCCATCTCCTCTAAAACAACATTGAACAGCTGTTTTCTAATACTCACTGTGCTGGTGGAGCAAATATTGGATTTCAAACTTACTTTGTTAAGCCAATGTTGACTTAAATGAAATCCTACATATCCCTGCAAGGGGATAGATTTAATTTCACACTGAGACATGGCTGCATTCCTGAGCCTTCTTCAGGCCCTGGCACAGGTGTCCCAGAGCAGCTGTGGCTGCCCCTGGATCCCTGGCAGTGTCCAGGTTGGACACTGGGATTGGAGCAGCCTGGGACAGTGGGAGGTGTCCCTGCCATGGCAGGGGTGGGGCTGGGGCAGCTTTAATGTCCCTCCCAACCCAAACCATTCCTTGAATTTCATTTCTTGCTCCTCAATGATTCCCCAAAGAACAAAGCCATGCATTGAAGACTCCCTGAATCCAGTAGGTTTTGGGAGGCTGAGCCACTGTCTTTGAACCCCCAGAAAGAGAATGCTCTGGAGAAGCTGGAAAGGGAAGAATCCGGGAGCCAGGATCTCGTGCGGAACCTACGCCAAAAAGTAGAAGAAGCCAAAAGTTCTTTGGCACAAAGTCGGAGCCGAGGGAAAGTGCTCGAGGCTCTGCTCCAGCAGAAGAAATGTGGCAATATTCCTGGGCTCTATGGAAGGCTGGTAAGTTTTAGAAGGGTGTTACAGTTTCAGTGTTGAATTTCAGAGGAGCTGAGTGGTGTTCCTGTGATGAAGTGTGGGCTGCCTCACTTCCCTGGCATCAGGAGTTTAGGGATGCCACACTTCCCTGGCATCAGGAATTTGGAGAGCAGAGCTGTAAATCCTATGGACTTGTTGTAAAATCAAACATTTTTCAGTTCTTTCCAAGCAACGTTGGTTTAAAGTTCTGAAAATTCAGAGCTGAGATTTTCATTCCTGTTGCATGTCAGTGTAATTGTGCTGGTTTTGTATTCTGCAGTTTTTTGCCCAAGGATAATTGTCTCTGCTTCAAAAAAAAACAGTTTATTCAGATTTTAAAAAGTGCATTTATGGATTTACTGGGCCAGAACTCAAAGAGCAGCTCAGGTGCCACCTAAGCAGTGTTTGCTCCTTGTCCCTCCATCCTCAGGGAGACCTGGGAGCCATCGATGACAAGTACGACGTGGCCATTTCCTCATCCTGTGGAGCCTTGGATCACATCATTGTGGACACCATTGACACTGCCCAGGCCTGTGTGAACTTCCTGAAGGCTGGAGGCATTGGAGTTGCCACCTTTATAGCCCTGGACAAGGTGAGTCCCACCCTTGGGAAAACAAAGCATTTTACTGTTAATTGCAGTCTAATTACATTAACAGAATAACAGAATGACCTCAACATTTATCCCAAAGATTGATTCCTTGGTTTCCTTTGTGGATGTAGATGGCTGTGTGGGAAAAGAAAATGCATAAAATCCCAACCCCTGAGAATGTCCCTAGGCTCTTTGACCTGGTGAAGGTGGAGGACCCCAAAGTTCGCCTGGCCTTCTACTTCGCTCTCAGGGACACTCTGGTGGCCAAAAACCTGGATGAAGCCACCAGAATAGCATTCCAAAAGGAGAAAAGGTGGAGGGTGGTAACCCTGCAAGGACAAGTCATCGAGGTGTCAGGTACTGCAGCCCCCATGGAGCTCCACTGGAAGCACTCTGTGGGTGATAGTGAAGCCCAAGGAGTTCTCTGACCTCTTCTCATCCCTTTTTCTGTAGGAACCATGACTGGTGGGGGAGGAAAAGTCATAAAGGGCAGAATGGGCTCCTCAGTTGTGATAGATGTCTCAGAAGAAGAGGTGAGTACATCTTGGAAATGGAATTCCAGCAGAATTCCTGTGGGCAGCTCAGCGTGAGCAGGAGTGATCTGGGATGGAAGATGATTACAAAGGGTTACAAAGCCAGAATTCCCAGGGTTAGCAGAGGTTATAATGCTTCCAAGTGCAGCAGGATAAAAGGGTTGTCACTGGCAGGGGCTGCCCAGGGAGCTTTGGAGTCCCCATCCCTGCAGGTGTCCAAGGAAGGCCTGGAGGTGGCACTCAGGGCTGGGGACAAGGTGGTGACCAGGCACAGGCTGGACTCTGTGGTCCTGGAGGGCTTTTCCAGCCTCAGGGATTCTGGAATTCTCTGTTCCCAGCCCAGCCCATTATTTGCATTCAGTGTCTCAGTGCTCCCTTTGATAGCTCAGACACCATTTTGGCAGAGCAGGATACAATTTGCTTTTCCTTCTGAATTCCATTTATATTTTAATCTGGAGCTGCTCCAGTTGTTTCTCACTGGCAGAGCTGGTGTTCCCAGCACTCAGATTCCCCAAGCTGAAGTTTCTACTGCACTTTCTCCTGTGTTTTAAAAGCTGTTGAGCACAGGGATGAGCCCTGGCTTGGTTCTGTCGTGGTGACACCAGTAAATAATCCTCTCATTCTGTGTAGATCAGCAAAATGGAATCCCAGCTGCAGAGGGATTCCCAGAGAGCTGTGCAGCGTGAGGAGGAGAAATGCCAGCTTGAGGAAACCATCAGGAAACTGCAGCAGGACATTCAGGAAATGAGGAACACCTCTGAGAAATACACAGCCAGCATCCAGGTGAGAATCCCTGAGCACTTCCCAGCCCCACACAGGCCTGGCTGGTGGCCAGGAGTTTTCAAGGACAAGATTCCAGCCCAGTTTTGTGTTCTCTGCAGGGTTATTCTGAACAAGAAATTAATCTCAAAAACCAAATCAAGGAGCTCGAAGCCAAGGTCACTGCTGCTGCTCCAGACAAAACCAAGCAGAAGGAGTTGGAAAAAGTCCTTGATGGTTATAAAAAAGGTACAGTTTGTGGAGAGTGAGTTAGAGATAAAAGTTGTACTAATCTCCTTTAGTAAAAGAAGAAGGATTTGGATTTGGGTTTGGGTTTGTGCTTCAGTTCCCTGTCTTGGTTTGGGACCTTGTTTTTCTAAGGTGTTTCTGGAGATCAGAGAGTAAAACCCCTTTTCTTTTTATCTGCTCAAGTTCATGTTTCAGTCAAGTTAAAGTAAATGTGAATTTCAATATTTTGTTTCTTTGCTTAGGTTTTTGTGGTTGTATCACACATTCATAGGGAAACTTACATTAATTAGGGGCAAGAATTGTTAATGAGGAGGTAATGATATAAAAATCAAGTGAAGGTTTTTGCCAGGCTCTGAGCAGGCTCTGCCATGAGTCTATAAAAGAGATCCCTGTACTCTTTGTGGGAACACATCCCTTTTGTGCAGTGATGCTGTTCAGCAGGGGCAGGAACCACATTTACACCAGCTCCTGGGAAATGCTGGTGGCCAATTCTTAAAATGTAACTTTGGAGCATCTTCCCATTAATTAAATGCAAAGAACGACCTTGGAGTAACTTCTAATGCACCACCTCATATATTTAAGTATTCTGTGTACATTAACTAATACTGAGTGGTTTTTATGGCAGGAGAGTTTTGGTAGAGCAGTGACAGAAAGCAATTGGGTGGATTTTGATGTTTGTCCCAGATAAACTCATCATTTATCACAGCACAGGCTCTCAGTCCCTTTCCCTTGCACAGATTACGAGCGTGTGGCTGAGAAGGCTGCAAAGATGGAGGAGGAAGTGAAACGCCTGCACCAGCTCATCATGGACACCAACAACCAGAAACTGAAGGCTCAGCAGGACAAAATTGATAAAATTGACAAGGAAATGGATGAATGCTCCTCAGCCATCACCAAGGCTCAGGTGGCAGCCAAGACTGCAAACAGGTACTGCACTCACTCAGTGCCTGTGCTAAGTGGGGCTCAGGGAGGGAAAGGGAAGGCAGAGTTTGTAGTTTCTAATAGTTTAAAAGTCACATTTAATCAGCATCTCTCTAGTGTTTGCCTGGATTATTTCTCTAATATTGCTTAAACTGCAATACTCAGGATAAAGTCCAAAATAGCACTCGATTGGATGTGCTGGAGCTGTTCAAGTCTGAAGGGACTGATTTTATTAGGAGATCTGTCAGGAAATAAAATGGATCTATTTTTTATGGGAGCTCACCAATCCATAGAGATTCCAAACTCTGAAAGAAGAAATTAAATCAGTGAGGTCTGGCTGCTGAGGATAACTTTGTTTTCCTTGGATCCTTCTGGAGCTGGGGGAGTTGGTGCCTAAAGCAGCCCTTGCTCCTTGTTGTCAGTGAGATTGTGCTCCTGGATTGTTTTCTGTGCTGTTGCCCCATGTGAGGTGCACAAAGATCCTTCCCTGGGCAGGAACCTGAAGAAATCCGAGGAGGCTCTGCAGCGCACCGAGAAGGAGATGGAAGAAAATGAGAAGGAGATGAAAAACTTGACAGCAGAGCTGACAACACTGGAGGACAAAGCCTCTGAGGTGATGAACGAGTGCAAGCAGGCTGAGGTGAGTCCTGGGGGCACTCTGGGCTCCAGGGAAATCAGGGAGAGGAGTTCAGCCCTCCCTGTGTCCCCCTGATAGCCCATTCTCTCTGCAGGGCAACCAGGCTGTGGCAAATGGTGAATTTTTATTTTTTATACTCGCCTGGAAATTTATCCTGACCCAGTTTAGGGAAAAAATTACACCAGGTCTCCCCAAAGAAATTGCTGGGTTTATAAAAGTTGCTTAAACATAAATGTGGGATTTTAGTTTCTCATCTAGATTTCCTAGAGAGAGGGAAAACCAGGATGGCTGAAATGCTTTCAAATAAACCTAAAATTTGGTGTCTTTCTCTAGTTAGCTAAAAATGAGTGCAGGACCCATTTGATCCAGATCTGGAATGAAAATACAAACTGCAGCATTTTCTCAGTCATTCCAGAATTCAGGGATCAGTTATAAATCCAAGAATATTTATTTGCTTCCATCAATAGTCATCAGTAAATTAAGTGAAAGGAGACTTTTCACCCAGAAAAAGAGAGAACATTTTTGTAGGTTATTGATTGATGCCCTTTTTGGGGGCAATTGTCATTTTTCTATTCAGGAAGCTTTGCCAGCAGTGCAGGAGGAGCAGAAGAATTTACTCCAGGAGATGAAAACTATTCAGGATGCTGAACATGCCCTTCAGAGTGAAGCTCTGAGCATCAAGCTGAAAATGGAACAAATTGACAGCCACATCTCCACCCACCAGGGCAAGGTTAAATACTGGCAAAAGGAGGTAGGAAATGGTTTTGTTCCTAAAACTTAAATCAGGGAATTGTGGAATGGTTTGGGTTGGGAGGGACCTTAAAGCTCATGCACATCCACCCTCAGGGACACCTTCCACTATCCCAGGCTGCTCCAAGCCCTTGGACACTTCCAGGGATCCAGGAGCAGCCACAGCTTCTCTGTGGATCTCACAGGATGGGCTCATCAACATCCCCTTAGAAAACAGAGGATTTGGGAGAAAATTCCTCTTCAGGTCCTGCTGCGTGTGCAGGAACAGGACAGTAGGATAAAGAGATATTTATTCTCTTTTTCACATCCTATTTTAAAGGGACTTGTGGGAAGAATCTTGGAGTGTTTGGAGATCAGAAGCTTCCCTGTGCTAACCCAGCAAAAACTCATTTTAGACGCAGCTGCACGTGTTTGTTGGAGCTTCCCACAGCCCGTGTTTGCTTTGCAGATCTCCAAGCTGTCCCTGCACGCCATCGAGGGCGAGGCCCCCGAGGAGCTGCGGCTGCTGAGCGGGGAGGAGCTGGAGGCGCTGCAGGAGCCGGACGCGCTCAGCAAGAAAATCGCGCTGCTGGAGGCGGAGCGCCACCAGCTCCGCCCCAACCTGGGCGCCATCGCCGAGTACAGGAAGAAGGTAAAGCTGCAATCCCCGGGCCAAGGGCCCAGCCCAGCCCGGGGCACTGCAGGAAAACGGGGCCTGAGCCTCCTCCTTCCTTTTGGAAGGCTGGGATTTGCCTGTTCCTCTTCTTACCAGCCAAGGTGAAAGTTGTTTCTAGGAGTTTTTTGTTTCCCACACCATCAGTGTCAGGTGACAGGGACTTCCTGGGTGATCTTGAAGTCTTTTTACTACCTAAATAATTCCATAATTCTCCTGGGAATGTTTATTTAGTAGGACCAAGACTTCACAGCCAAGACAGACACACAATACCTGGATTTTCCCTCTTCACATCAATAATACTGAACCATTCAACAGATGAAATGTTTTTTTGACACAGGTTTTTTGTTTTCCCTCAGCAGCAGAGATAGGAAAAGAGAGACAATTTGGGGATTTTGTTTCAGGGCAAAAAGAATGTTTGAATGGTAGGAAAAGTGGTTTAAACTCTAAAGTGAGGAGGCAGCTGCTCTAAGTGCCTTTGGGTTTGTTGTTTTCCCCTGCAGGAAGAGCTGTACCTGCAGCACGTGGGAGAACTGGACAAGATCACCAGTGAGAGGGACAAATTCAGAGAGGCCTTTGAAGGGCTCAGGAAACAGAGGCTGAATGAATTCATGGCAGGATTTAATGTCATCACCAACAAGCTGAAGGAGAACTACCAGATGCTCACGCTGGGAGGGGATGCTGAGCTGGAGCTTGTGGACAGTCTGGATCCCTTCTCAGAGGGAATCATGTTCAGGTTTTCAAAATACTTCATATTCTATTAATTTTTAATCATCACAGTCCTTTTCTCAACCTGTTTTTAAAGTAAATGTTCACTGACCATCAGTGAACCAAGACAGGTTCAATGAAGAGTGACAGCAACCACAACTGTTTAGCTCAGAATCCCTCACAGCCCCAACTCTTGCTCTGTTCCAGTGTCCGGCCTCCCAAGAAAAGCTGGAAGAAAATCTTCAACCTGTCAGGAGGGGAGAAGACCCTGAGCTCCCTGGCCCTGGTGTTTGCCCTTCACCACTACAAACCCACCCCCCTCTATTTCATGGACGAGATCGACGCCGCCCTCGACTTCAAGAACGTCTCCATCGTGGCCTTTTACATCTATGTGAGTTCCTCTGGCCTCACCTTCCTCAGATGCTCCCTCCTCCTCCACGAGGGACACAGTGGCCACACAATTAGAGGCAGTTTAAGGTGTGGGATGCTGCTTTGGCTGCTCCCTCTGAACACACAGAGACTCCCAAAAGCATCAGCTCTTGTCAGAATACACAACTTCAGCTGTCACTGATGGCTCCATGGATCCTTGGATTTATGCTTCCATGTCATTCCCATCAGTGCCTTTGATCTGTATCTTAATTAGTACTAATTAATTCTTTTCATGCTTTTAAAATTTCTGCCCTCATCACCATATTTAATGAAAGCAAACCCCTTACACAGCTCAGGTCAGGTAATTAAACACTGAGTATTCAGAGTTATTAACTGCAGTTTTGGGAACAGGTGCCAAAGATGAGGAGCAGCTACTTCAGATTAGGGAAACACCTGGAGGCTCCCTGCCTGCAGCTGCAGTTTTAAACTTGGCTTTGTGTTCCACATCTGGACAGAGGGGATTTTGGGAATGCTGGGCACTAACACAAATCACTTCTGTTTCAGGAACAAACCAAGAACGCCCAGTTCATCATCATCTCCCTGAGGAACAACATGTTTGAGATTGCAGACAGATTAATTGGCATTTATAAAACCCAGAACACCACCAAAAGTGTGGCCACCAACCCCAAAATCCTGGCTGTGAAAGGACTGGAGGAACTTTGCCCCCCTGAGTGCAGTTTAGCCCAAAAATAGGGAGGAGGCAACCTCCAGCCCCATGGCTGCTGTTTCTTTTGGTCTGATCTCATTTTGTATTTTTGTAAATTTTGAATAAAGTTTGTAAAAAATTATATTAATATAAACCCAGCCTCAAAAAATTCCACTTTTTGAATGTGAGGAAAGGGAGATGTAAATTGATGAAAATAAAGAGTGGATCAGGTTTGCCAGGGGGCAGGGGCAGCACCAGAGACACAGACACCAATTGAAGGAATCAGTGTAATTTACTAAAATGCAAAACTGCCAAGAGTTACAGGAGAAGTTCAGCAATGCACCTGATCTTTGGCAAAGAATTCCAGGAGGATGTCAAAGGCTGAATTCCACAGCTGTGGATCGAGGCAAATCTCTCCTCTCTTCACCTTAAGTGGATCAGAACTTTAGTTCAGAGGAAATCCATGCAATACAGAAAAGGAAGGATACAGAAACAGAACAAGTGCAGCTTTTGAGTAGAAAATGAAAATAATGCTGGATTGGTGCACTAGGTTTCCAATCTAATCAAAGTCGTCAGGAAAAATTCTCCTGCAGAGCTGCAGGGGCAGGGCAGAGGTGTAGCACAGCTCATACACTTTGTCCTGCAGGGAGGTGCAGCAATCCTGATAAATCTGCAGCAGGAATCTCCAGAGGTGCACCAGACGAGCTGGGATGGCTGCAGATGAGATTTCCTCGTGCCACACCACCACCACTGAGGTCAGGATGAGCAGGAGAATGCTGGGTTCAGTGAGAGCAGCCCAGAGTGCAGCTGCTGCTGTTTGCTCTGCAGGCCTTTGGTGAGCCAGCTGCAGCTTTGGAGTGTGGATCTTGTGCAGCTGCCCGATCTCACTTCTGGAAATGTCCTGCAGCACCTTCTCCATGCTGGGCTGAACCTCCAGGGGCTCAGGCTCTGGGAGCTGCTTCTCTCTGAGGGCCTGGAGCCGCTGCTGCAGCCCCTGCAGCTTCTCCAGGAAGAGCAGGGGCGACTCCTCCTTCTGCAGAGCTGAGTGCAGCTCCTTTAACTCCTTCTCCTCTAACTTCAGCTTCTCCACCTCCTCGATGAGGGGATCGTATTTCTCCGAAACGCACCTCTCGACATCATCCAGCGCGCTCAGCAGAGCTGCTTTTCTCTGCTCCAAGGCATCACCAAGTTCCTTAAAGCACCGCAGCACGGCTTCCCTGTGGCTCTGCAGGGCGCCCTGGCAGCGGGCCTTGTGCTGCTGCAGCCTCTCGGAGCAGGAGAGCACCGCGAACCAGCGGGACTGATCGCTCAGCTGCTCCCGGAGCCGCCCCGAGGCCGCCCTGGCTCTGCCGTAGGCGCTGCGCAGATCATCGATGGGGTGCCCGCGGTGGCGGCCGATGGTGACGCACTGGCCGCACACCAGCCGCCGCTCCTGCAGGCAGTAAATGTTCAGCGGCTGCCGGGGGTGCGCGCTGCACGTCCCCCCCTCCTCCTGCTCCTGCTGCTCCTGCTCCCTGGCTCGCTCCTCCTGCTGCATCTTCTCGATGAGGGCTTGGAGCGCGGAGTTGAGGGGCAGCGCCTCGGGCCCGGGCGCGGGGGCGCGGCAGGTGGGGCAGCGCAGGCTGAGCGCGCCCGGGGAGCCCAGCGGGGGCTGCAGGAGCCGCCGCAGGCACGGAGCGCAGAAGGTGTGAGAGCACGGCAGCAGCCGCGGCTCCCGGAACGGCTCACAGCAGATGGCACAGGTCAGCTCCTCCTCCAGCCGCTCCATCGCCCTGGGGACACGGACAGACACACAGACAGACAGACAGACACACACACAACGGGGATTAATCTCTGGTCACACCCACCCAGTGACCCACGAGCCTCAACAGCCTCTACACTTGAGGGGCGGAAATAAACAATGGAAGTGAGCAAAGGAACCCAGCGAATTCCAGGCTACGCTCAGAGCATTCACAGAATTCACAAAATCACGGAATTTTGGGTTGGAAGGGACCTTCACGATCGTCGAGTCCAACCCAGCCCTAACTCAACTAACCCATGACACCCAGTGCCACATCCAGTCTGCTTTTAAACACATCCAGGGATGGTGACTCCACCACCTCCCTGTGCAGACCATCCCAGTACTTTATCACCCTTTCCATGAAAAACTTTTTCTTATATCCAACCTGTATCTCCCCTGGCATAGCTTGAGGCTGTGCCCTCTGGTTCTGTCAGTGCTGCCTGGAGAAAGAGACCGACCCCACCTGAGCACAGCCACCTTTCAGGTCCACCCAACCACATCCACATCATCCACCTCCAACCCCTAAAAATCCAGGAAAAGCAGCAATCTGCCGTGAGACACTGGTTACAGTGGACAACAGTAGCAGAGTGGTAAAAGCCAGAACCAGAATTTCTAAATAACCTCAGAGCTATGGAAATTTTCTCCCACCACCAGGAGTAATATTTTCAGTGTGAACAGAAGTACAGAATTTTGTTGTCTCCCCCACTCGTTTCCAGTGTTACTTTTGTAACATAAAATAGTCATAAGTGCATTGAACAGTGACATTTAGAAGCTCTCTCAAGGCTCTGGCACAGAAAATCCAACTCAGCAGCCCTCCCAGACAACACCACACCTGCAATTACCCCTGGGTTACTTGAATACGAAACTGAAAATTAACTTTCACTATCCTTCCCCCTCGGTCTTTCGATTCCATTGCCAAGACTAACTCTCCACCCCTTGTGACTCTGCCAAAGCTTCTGGCCACGAGCATTCCCTGCTATTTTCCGCTCAGTCCCGGGCAGCGCAGCCAGAGCGAGGAGCACACCTGGACACACCTGGACACACCTGGACACACCTGGACCTGTCCCTGCAGCTCCGACACCGGCAAAAGGGATCCGGCCCGAACCTGCCGAGTCACAGGCACGGCAACGAGCTGAAACACGAGAAAAGCGGCCCCGAGCCCCGCGGTGCCCCGGGAGGGCGGCGCTCACCGGGTCGGGCCCCTCGGGCTGCGGGGAACCCCAGCGCCCGCCTGGGCTCTGCGGAGGAGCTCCGAGCCGCTCCCGGGGAGCTCCGCTCGGGGATGGAGCCGCTCCGAGCCGCTCCCGGGGAGCTCCGCCGGGCGATGGAGCCGCTCCCGGGGAGCTCCGCTCGGGGATGGAGCCGCTCCCGGGGAGCTCCGCCGGGCGATGGAGCCGCTCCCGGCCCGTCCCAGTAGCGGCCGCGGCTCTCGAACGCCAATGGCGGGAGCGGGGCGGGAACGGGCGGAGCTGAGGGAGGGAGGGCAGGGCAGGGCCGGAGTCGAGGGCCGGGCCCCGCAGCAGCGGGAGGAGCTCGGCAGGCAGAGCCCTTCCCTCGGGGCCAGGAGAAGACGGATGGATGGATGGATGGATGGATGGATGGATGGATGGATGGATGGATGGATGGATGGATGGATGGATGTTGGAATGATGGATGGATGATTGTTTGGTGG
>JAOTQP010000469.1:23525776-23536639 GCA_026413545.1 Cichladusa arquata | reverse complement strand
ATTGTTTCCGTTTTTCTCTGAAGCTGCTGCTGGCAGCTGAGTGGATTTGCACACCTGCCAGGACACTGGGAACGGCTCCCACGGCCAGGGGATGGGCTGGGTGGGATTTGGGGAGGGAATTCTGCCCTGGGAGGGTGGGCAGGCCCAGAGAAGCACCCAGTGAAGGCTTTTCTCACATCCCACGTTATTCTCTACTCAGTCACAGCTCACTGAAATTACTCTCAGCTGTTACAGAGTGAATTTGAAAGAGAAATGAAACTCATTGAATGTTGAGATGTAAATCATAATGCACCATCATTCAAAACTTACCTAAACACATCTTTAAACGACTGTGTAGAGAATATTATACAAATACTCTAGAATTACACTTCAAATAATAAAACCCCTCGAACTTTAACCACAATTTACCCAACACATCACAAATAGCTCAAGGGGAAAACTACAGGAGCACAAAATCTACAGGAGCTCCTACTACAGGAGCTTTTGACAATAATTCACAATATTTCAAGAGTATTGTAGCAGAGACTAAGAACAGATGTTGGTTTTTATCTATTTTCTGTACTGAAATGAAGAATTCAAGGTGAAGCAGCATTTCCTGCCATTCCAGGATTTAAATCTGTGATTAAACTCATGACCTGTATTGCTGATACTGACCCTCATCTGCCTTTCCATAAATTACAAAACTTCTGGAACACATTTACCAACACTTGGCATTTAAGATTTCCCAAAATTGGTGTTTTTCTAGAAGAGCAGCCTTTAGTGCTTTATAGAGATTTTAAATGGGAAAGCATTGACATTTTAATGACAACTTAAGGAAAACTCTTCCTCAGCTTTGGGGCACACCCAACCAGCAGGATAAACACAGGATTTATAATGGACTGACAAACAAAAATGGGAATTATCTGATGGAAATGAAGCTTCCAGGCACTTTGCTGTGACACTGCAGCAATTTTAACTTTGCCAAGGATTTCTGTGTCCCCCGAGTTTCACTGAGCAGTAGCTCCCACTTACCCGGAGTGAGTTTGTAAACTTGACACGTTTGCAGCTACTAAGTTTCCTCTCACCAATATTTGATCCAGATGCAGAATTCCTCTAATTGCTTCCAGCCCCAGGAGCAGCTTTCCTGCCAGGAATTTGGTGACACGCAGAGCTGAGGAAACATTTATAGTTAAAAGTGGCAAAGAGTCTCTGAGTTTCAATGTGAAGAAATCCTGAAGTTATGAAGTGACTCTGCCAGGGCTTCATTTGCCTTGGAATCCTTTTAATTTGGTCATTTTCTGACTGTTCTAGGCAGAAATTAGGATTTTTACCAGGCTGTAAAATTTTCCCTGAATTTCCCAAAGCAGAAATTCACAACTTAACTGGGAATGCCTGGGAAGGAAGATGGGATGAGGTCTGTCCAGGAAATGCTGAAAAGCTTCACACAACCAAGGAAAATTCCACTTTTAGCAGAGAAAGGATCAACTTCTCTCAAGAAATCCCTTTCCACTCAGCTTATTCTTCTTCCCAAATCCTAAAATTCCAGAGTAGCTATTTGATTTTTTTTCCTTAAAATAAAAATTCCCACCTGGCACAGCTGATTTGTGGATTAATTTTTGTCCTCTTAATATTTTAAATCTTTTTCTATTTGCTATCCTTAACTCAGATGAAAAGATAATTTTCTACTCCAAAATACAGGATATTTGAATATATCTTACAAATAAATATGGATACAATACCCAAACTCAGTGATCAACAGTCCCAGAATTCCCAAATTATTTCTTGTTTGTATTCCAAGATTCCCAAACAAATTCCCCTTTCCCCAACAATGGAATCAAGGGCATCACCTCAAAATGCAAATTTGGGGGAAAAAAAGCTCCTGGAGAGCTGCAGTGGTGCCACCCTGTGGAGGCTGGAATATTTCAGATTCCTGTATTTTGGTAAAGGACAGTGACAGGAGCTGCTGTGAAGCAGGGAAAGGGAATTTCCCTGTTAAAAACCCACCCCAAACCCTCAAATCCACCAAAAAAGGGGAAAAGCTGGAACAGCAGCAGCTCAAGGGGATTTTTTGGAGTGGTGTTAGACCCAGAAAGGCATTTTTGGCATTAAATACAGAGTTTTGGTGGTACTTTGTTTTTAGAAAAAAAGAGAAATTGCCACAAATACCTGTTCTCCTCTTAGCCCAAGAAGAAAGTTTGTAAAACAGGAATTTTCTAGGCAACACACCTCATAAAGGTGTTTGAGGGTGAAAATTTTAATTTACTGGTTAGAATTTTCCTAGAACATTGCATCTCCCATAAAAAGGATTTCATTTCCCTCCTCCATGGATTCCATGGATCCATGAACACAGCCCTGATTTATTTCATTACAGAGGTAATTAAATAAAATTGAAGTAAAATTATTTTTTTAATCATTTATAGCAAAATAACTCCACGCTTCCAGCCTGCAACACACAAACCTTTAACAGGTAAAAACCTCAACCCAGAGCCTTTAAAAGTCACTTTCTCCAAACAATCTCTGTGTTTTATGATGAAAAATGTGAATATTCTATAAAGAACCAGCCAGAGCAGCAGAGTTGCAAGTTTTAATGTTTATTTCCCCAAGACAGCCTAGCCTGCACTCTACTTGGATAAATTCACAAGCTAGTTTTCTGCTGCTTCTAGTTTTAAACTTTTAACCATGTTTCTGATGACAAGGAATGCTGCAAAAATACTCTAGTCCAACAAAGAGTTATGATCACAAAATAATCTTTATCCATTCTACAGTGTTTCAGAATTACCAGCTGATTTGAAAACACAAGGTAGATATAGATGCTAATGGTGGCTAACCTGGGATGTTTTATTATAGCAAACTGTTGTTCATGCAACACTTGTGCTCAAAGGGGAAGGCACAGCATTTCCTACAATGAGCCACCTTATCAAGAGTTCACTTTGTACAAATTTGTAACATCACCTTGAATTTAGTGTGCACCACCTCAAAACTGAGGCATTCCTCCAATTATAAAAACACTTGCATCCTTTTTGTGCAAGTTTTAAAAATACAAAGGTTTTTTCTTTTTTTTTTTTTTTTCTCTCTAAAGTGGCTCAAAATAGATTGTTCATGGCTGCCTACATCTAAGATAAAAAGAGTCTAAAACAATTGGATTAGGCATATTAAAGGTGTTCAAACCAGGACTTGATTTGTACATCTATTCACACCTCTTTTTTTCGCTCTTTATTCAGCAGTACATATGCACCAAATTTCAATTTTAGACGTTTCCATATCATTTTCATAGAAAACAAAGTTTGAAAACAAGTAACATTGAAACACAGCACGGTATCCTACCACAACAGAAACATTTTGGTTACAGGACTCAACGAAATCTAAAAATGAACTATGCTGGAGATTACCACATGCAAAGGTCTTCATGTTATCTTTGAAAATGAAAAGGATGAGGTTTTATTACCACATTTTACTGCTTTCTACTATTATGGCAACTTGTGTACTGCAACACAGTCTAGTTTGAAGGGAAATGGATGATTTTTTATTTTTTTTTTTTGCTTGTTTGTTTTTACATGCAAAAAATCTACAAATTAGTTTTGATGATATGGAAAAGCTTTTCATAACATCAAACATTCATCTGGTGCAAATGCACAGGGAAGCCTTCCTGAAATTCTGACTTTTACAAACAACTAAGAAGCTGTAACAGGAAAAGAAATTAATAAGAACTGAAAGGAAAAAAAGAAGAGGGGAGAAAAAAAAAAAAAAAAACCAAAAAAGAGGAAAACACAGGCTGCAGGAGTAAACCAGAGTCTGCTGCTAAACCGGTCTTGGTGTGTCCAGTGTCATCAACACTTTGAACTCATTGGGTGATTTTGGGTTTCTGGGCCCCTGGAGGCGACTCAAGCTCACTCACAGCTCACAGGCACATCACAAGCACTCTGCTCTCTCTCCCAGCCCGGGCTGGCACAGGCCCCGGGGCAGGGTGCAGACACTCACTCCACGCTGGCCATTCACTCCTCACCCTCCCCGGGGCTGCAGGGCAGGGCAGGGCAGGGCTGGCTGCTCTGGCTCGCTGCTGCTGATGGTGACAGTTCTGCGGCCCCCCCGCTGCTCCAGGAGCTCGGTGTTCCTTCTCAGGCACTGAAGATCTGTGACCTGTAGCCCTTTTTTTTTTTCTTTGAACAATCTAAAGAAGCATTCAGTGTGAAGTTTGTCATTGCATTTTGCCACTCATTCTCACTCGCACCCACTCGCCATCTTGACTTCATTTGGGCTTTTCTGGGATTCCAAATGAAATCTTCACTTTTACTTTCCCGATTTAATGCAGCAGCAGATCCCATGAGCCAAGATTGATGGATCAAACCTTTTTTTTTTTTTTATTCAGTGCTGCATTGTACCTAAACTTCCAAAATACCACTCTAAAACTGGAACCCTTCTGCTGGTACATTGGCAGATGAATTGAAACCAAACGTTCCTCCTTGGATTGCTTCTGGAACAAGGCTTGGATCTTCATCAATCTGGAATGCAATGGGAGCACTGTGAGCAGGACACAACAAAACCTCCCCACTCAGGAGCCCCAAAAGCAGCTCCCTCTTCACCTCCTTGCACCCAGTCCTGCCACCCCTCCCTGAATTTAGTGAGGGCACTAACATAAAGTAATTTAAACCCAAATGTTTTAGCTCCTGTTTGTCAGGGAATCCTACATTGCACTCAAACCCCCTTGTTGACACCATTTTCTTTGCTGGAAATCCTTCTGGCAGTCTCAGAAACTGTCTCAGTTCTTAGGAGAACACCAGCTAAGCCCAAACTGTGGTTCCCAAACTGACACTGGATTAAATTATTAAATTCCAAGTCCAGCTGTAAATGCTGAAGTAGAGTTCCTAACCAAACTTGGATCTTCTTGTTCACATCAAAGTGAAACTTCCAGGTGAATGCAGCTGAAACCCTCCCTGCATGGCCCAGACTGCCAGGGCTGCACTTCCCCTCTCTGCAGTGAGCTCCTGAGACTGGAAGTGCACCAAAATAAAAATCAACCTTTGATTTCTGTTCCATGTTTGAAATGGAAACAACGTTCCTGATCAGCACATCCACCTCTGGAATTCTTCAAATATTCTCTAATATTCCAACTACTCTGTTCCTTAAGCAGCAGCCTCAGCCCTGGAGTCAGCAGGGAGCTTATCAAATGGGAAATGTCAAGCTGAGAGTTCAGGGAACTATTCACAGCCTGGGATTTTAATCCCTGGAGATGAGCCTTAAATTAGGCATCAGATCTTCTTTAGGTGCCTCCTCATGAGCCATGGCAGGAGGTGCAAGAGGTTCAAACCAGGGCTGGCTCTTCCCTGGGCCCAACAAGTGTCCCAGAGCAGCCCTGGGGCTGCTGCCTCCCTGCTGCAGCAGATTGAGAAGTGAAAACAGGGAACTGCACACTCACATCATCTGAAGAGAAGAACTGATCAATGATCTCATAAGCCAGTTTGTAGATGTCTTCATTTTCATGGTTTTGTAGCTGCTCAATTTTCTCCAGGCCTGCAAGCAACACACAAGAGATCTCAGAACACCAAACTCAGGCCAAACAACTTCCAACAAAGAAATTCAAATTACATCTGGGACTAGATTATGAATCATCTGGTTATGAATAAGATGCTGTTAAAGCCACCTGGCATATTTATATATATATTTTATATAAATAAACAGATGTTCAGAACACAGAAATCTTTCTGAAGCTCTGACAAGCAGAGTTTTGGCACAAACACCTCTTTTCTCCTCTCAGTCATCACTTAACCTTTCTGCCCTCCCTCAAGATTTAGTATTTTAAAGATTATTCTACTCCCTGTTAACAAATCCCAGCTTTTTTACCTGTGCCCAAGTTTAATATCACTGTCCTTTCATCCCTGAAAAGTTTCAGTCAACTCAAACCACAACCAACATGGAGAGAGTCTCAAAGTCATGAAGAAATTAGTTATTACATTTTTATAATCATTGTATGTAGAATTATTTTTCCAAGTTCACCTGGACATGACTTGTGCATGATTAAGATAAGTACATCCACAATGACTAATTTAGTTTCTGTTAATTAGACTAACTTGTTTAATATGCAGACATTACAAAATTAGCACCTAATAAACTTTTACTGCCATTATCCTGCTCCTCCACATTTTATTTGATCATGAACTTAGGAAAAGCTGTGGATGTTCACCTGATAGGCATGAAAAGGCTGCTTTAAAATGGATTTGCTTAAAGTATCTGTGTCACCAATAAACCCAACACAAGCAGGATGCCAGGGCAGCAATCCCTGGAAAAAATATGAACATTTTGCTCTTCCTACCTCCACACTCCTCTATAAGATTGGCTATGGTTTCTGCTTCCTCTTCAGCCATTTTTAATATATTACTTAGTCCATCCAGAACCACTTGCACAACTTGTGCATCTTTTACTGTCAGCAAATTGCAGAAGGGAGGAATTACATTTTGTTGAATTAAGTAAGCCACCTGAGGGGGGAAAAGCCAAGAGTTACAGCAGGAATGTGGCAGCAGCAGCACCAAACACACCCCAGCAATCCAAGCTCTCAGTGTCACCACCCAGCCCAGAGCACCCTGCAGTGGCCACTCCAGGGATCCCTTTTTGGAACAGTCAAAGGAAAAATCTGGGTATTAAAATATGAATAGATGTGAGATTTACAACACCACCCAAGGAAAAAAAGACTGAATTTTTCAGAGTGAAGCAGCACCCCAACCCTGCCACAGATCTCATACTCTGGGCTTACAAGAGACTTGTGTACTAAGTGGTTCCTGTCCTTTTAACTATCACATCCTTAAGGTTTGGGAAAAAAGGTAAAAAGATCCCATCAGAGCCTGACTGAAGTCACCCATCCCAACCCCCAGGGATGCTCCTGACCCCAGGTGACCCCAGAAACAAGGGAAGGGAAACTGAAATCCCATGTGGAGAAGGGCAAGGCACTGAGCAGTGGACTCCAGCACCTCCCCAGACAGTTTTCTCAAAGCTGGACTCACCTGGTCTTTTCTTCCACTGATTGTTAAGTTGCTTATTGCCCAAGCAGCTTCTTTCTGAGTCCCAAAATCCCCCTGAAAGCACAAGAGAGACAGGAACAGTCATTCCAGGGCTTGGGTCAGGCAGGATTCCCACAAAAGCTGCATTTGTTACAGTCCCCTCTGCGTGGTGCCACTGTAGCAGTTTTCTGTGAGAGCAACAATAAATCCCCTCCTGTTTGTGTGATCATCCCTTCCCCACAACCAAGGTTTGCAATTCATCTTCCAGGGAAAGAACTTTATTTACCTCCCAGCAAACAGGGTGCAGCACTGCAGTCCCTATCAGCAGCTGGCAGATCCTGCAGGCACAGCTGTGATAAACCCTGCACACTCTGCAGCTGGGCTGCTCCTGCCCAGGGCTGGGATTCCATGGAAAAGTCTCCACACTTCTCACAGATCAATTAATTGGCAATTAACAGAGCTGTTAGAGACCAGCTCTGTGTTATTTATCTTTTCCCTTAAAGAATTCCAGCATGGTTTTATTTTAGCTGTTCCTTCTTTCTGCCCCAGCAGATCTTGGCAGCACAGAGTGGTTTGGGGAGTCACTTTTTAAAAGACACCAACACCCAACAGCTGAAACTTGCTGAATTTGAAGCCCCAACACCAATCCCTGGGATATCTGACCTTATCTAGAAGATGGATTATCATTGGAACAAGGTTTGCATCTATTACTGCCTGAACTTGCTGCTGGTTTCCTGCAGTGATGTTAGATAGGAACCACACTGCTTCCTGCAAAATAAAACATCAGCAATTAATTGACAAAAAGATTCTACATCATTTATATGCACTGCAACTGGCCACCCTTCAACACAACCAAACAATCAGAGGTTGATTGTGCAGGGCTGAATCCTTCCTCAGACAAACCAAAGGGACAATCTCACCCAGGACACCCCACAAGACTCCTCAGCCTTTCACTGTTACCAGCTTCAACCAAATACTTCACATTAAAAGGAACAATTATTTGGAGACAGAAAATGCCAAATGAGCACTTCTGATTGCTTCCAGCACTGCTTCAAGCAGGTTTCAGCTGCTGGCCAAAATTCCTGACAAATCCTGGATTCCAGACATGGCAGTGCAGGACACAGTTCTTTACCTCCTTCCTATTGTCTCTTCTTAGCTCCAGGAAAATGCAGCATTATTAATTAAATACTTGATTTTTAACAATACTCTGGAATTTGTGACTCTTTATGCTCATTCTGCCCAGGCAATGAGAGCAAGAACAGATCTCTTCCCCAGCATCCCCTCCCTGAATTAAACTCAGAGCCCTCATCTCACTTTGAGAATGGAAATCAGGAAGTAACATTTTTAAATATAATTAAGTATATTCAGAGTACCAACCTTTTAAAACCCCACAGATAAGATTTCTCCCTTCCTAGAAACTCTCCACCATTCAATTCCCTTCTCAACCTCCCTGAAGGAGAACTTTCCTAGCAGAGAATTTCTCTCCAAATAAGATTCACCAACGTTCACCCTTCCTCAGTGACTCTCAGAGATCAGATCACAGGGTCTCTGCTGACCCTGGCAGAGATTTGGGCTGCCTGGGGCTCTCCTGGTGGGCTTTTTTTGGGGCTTTAATCACAGGCAGTGTTGCAGAGGGGCCCCAGAGGTGCCCAACACGCCTCAGATGCACTCCTGGCTCAGCACTGCCATCAGTGCCCCCAGGAGAGCCCCCACATCACCCCCACACACACGTCCTGCCCCCTCCTCACACACACTCCACCCAAACACAGCCACCCATCTCCATCTCATCACTTCCAAGAGAGTCACTTTAATTAGGGTGACATTTCACATACTGACAACTCCAACTTTTAAGTCAGATTTCCAAGAGAAAGCTTTGATTTCCCATATTAACATTCCTGCCAAGCACAAATCTGCAGCTCCCAAGACATTCCCTGTGGATATTAATTTCCAGTAAAAAAAAAAAAAATCAGTACTTGCTGAAACTTGCCACGAACTGGTGGAAGGAGTCAAATATTCACATCTTTATAACACTGCACAGTCAAATATAAAAGTTACCAATCAGGTAAAATCCCTGGTGTTGCTCACCTTATTAATTTTTTCTTTGGGATGTGTCAGAAGTGCTGGGAAATGGGACAGAGCTTCACAGTTGAGGACGACCTGTGTCTGCTCATCGGTGCCAGTGACAATGTTCCCCACAGCTCTCAGTGCAGCTGTCTGAAAACAAAACATTTCCTTTCAAAACAACAGCTCTTCAGCAAAGCTCAGCACAGAAAAAAAGTTTTATGCAAATGCTGCAGCACGCAGGAAAAAAAAAAATTAAGTTTATTTTTAAAAATTCCATTTGAGTTTTTTTTATAGTGAGCTATAAAAAGCAAGAGTTTTCTGTAGTAAATTTTGGGGGTCACTTGCTTCATGTGATCCAAACTCACCTGGACTTTGACTTCCTGGTGGCTGAGGAGAGGAACCAAGTGAGGGACAATTCCAGAGTCTATCACCATCTGGATCTGCTCATTGCCAGCATCCGTGAGATAGGAGAGAGCCCAGACTGTATCTACCAATATCTGCCAGGAGAAAACAACAGCTCTGCCAACAGCACAGAAATCACCAACCCTTCTGGATTAACTGACAATTCATTTGAATTCATTCACAGAAAAGCCAGTTTGAACAGCAGAAGTGTGAGCATTTCAACTGACAGCTTGCAAAAATATTGAGTGAGTTGTTTGAGCCTGCAGCTCTTGAATGGCTCATCAATACAGGCATTTCAAAAATTCAAATAAATTTAATTTCACCTCCTAACAGACAAGAAATTACATCACATCATTACTATAGGAATACTAAAGTCAATATAATTTTTTGCAGAGCACTGTTGCCATTAACTCAGCTACAACTTCTTTAAGAAGCAAAGAATTAATCTTAAATTCTGATTTATGTTCAAACAAAAAACTGACTTATTCCACAATTTCAACAAAGTCTTGCTCATTTACTTCACTATTAAATAATTTTATATTTTACACACCTCAGAAGTTACATCTAACCCTGACATTTGACATGTGCAGCAGACACTGATTTTTCTTTCATTCACATTTAAGTGCTAGGCAAAAAAAAATATCCTGTATTTCTCTGTGAACGAATGCTCACAGAAATAAAAATAAAATGCAGTCATATTAGATATATAATTATATTATATATCTGTGCAATTATATTATGTATTTTACATATCTAAAGTTTAAAGTGTAATATAAAGTATAAATATAAAGTTTATGTAAATATAAAGTTTATAAAAATAAGTGCAGGGAAAGCACATGCAAATGAACACTTGCAAAGCCAGAAATACCAGGGAAAAAACATCACTACTTAAAAATAACATCAATATTTTAAAATAAGCAGTTAAGAGTTAGCCAAATAAGCTTGCCCTAATCAAAGGGAAGAATATAGATTTTAATTATTTTATATTTCAGCTAAAAACTACTTTGGTTTTTAAAACAAACTAAACTTCTACTACAGCAGGAAGTGGAAGTGGCTTTAAGAGGGGTCACTCACATTTACATCCGTGTGGTGAATTAGAACACAGAGCGCTGGCAGGATCTGAGGGGGGAAGAAGTATATTTTATATGTATTTATATTTATATTCTGCTTTTAAAAACACCTGGGGGTTATTCTGAAAGCAGCCAAACCCCCAGCAGGAAACCAACCCCACCCCAATGGCGAACCCCAATGGCCGAACCCCAATGGTGAAACCCCAATGGCAGAACCCCAATGGCCAAACCCCCAATGGTGAACCCCAATGGCCGAACCCCAATGGCCGAACCCCAATGGCCGAACCCCAATGGCCGAACCCCCAATGGTAAACCCCCAATGGCCGAACCCCAATGGTGAACCCCCAATGGCCAAACCC
>JAOTQP010000469.1:23514562-23525611 GCA_026413545.1 Cichladusa arquata | reverse complement strand
AACCCCAATGGTGAACCCCCAATGGCCAAACCCCAATGGCCAAACCCCCAATGGCAAAACCCCCAATGGCAAAACCCCCAATGGCAAAACCCCCAATGGCAAAACCCCCAATGGCAAAACCCCAATGGCAAAACCCCCAATGGCAAAACCCCAATGGCAAAACCCCAATGACAAACCCAATGGCCAAACCCCAATGGCCAAACCCCCAATGGCCAAACCCCCAATGGCCAAACCCCAATGACAAACCCAATGGCCAAACCCCAATGGCCAAACCCCAATGGAAATCCCACTCCACCCCATTCCCATCACCTCCTGGATGGTTTCCATCGGGGGAGGGGGGTCTTTGTGGCGGCACAGGTTCACCATCACCCAGGTGACGTTCCTGAGGAAGGTGATGGGGATGGAGGGGCTGATGAAGGACAGCAGTGGCTTCACTACTCCAAGGCTAATGACATAATCTCTACACTGGGGTCCATCACCTGGGAGACAGGCAGAGGTGTTTGAACAGAAAATATCCCATTGTTTACAGATTTTAACAGAAAACCTCGCAGGGATGTTTACAGATTTTAACAGAAAACATCCCATCATGTAGAGATTTTATCAGAAAATATCCCTCTCATCATGTACACATTTTATCAGAAAACATCCATCCTATTATTTACAGATGTTAACAGAAAACATCGCATCATTTAGAGATTTTAACAGAAAACATCCCTCCCATTATTTACAGATTTTAACAGAAAACCTCCCTCCCATCATGTATAGCTTTTAAACAGAAAACCTCCCATCATGTACAGATAGTAACAGAAAACACCCCATAATTTACAATTTTAACAGAAAACATCCCATCATGTACAGATTTATGGTGATGGGTAAGGGAAAGGGGTGGCAGACAACACCAGAACAGTGAGAGTCCAACAAATCCCTGAAGATTCATTGATAAAATTTCCAAACAACACTAAAACATCCCCAGGGGTTGGTGGTGGCAGGAAGAACAATAATTAATAATAAAACTCCCCAGGGGTTGGTGGTGGCAGGAAGAACAATAATTAATACAAAACACCAACCTATGATATTTCCTAAAGCCCACACTGCTTGCTCACAAACATTTTGATGAGGTGAATGCAGCAGTCTCAGGAAAAGTGGCACAGCATCTGAAATAACCAAAATAACCCAGGGAAAAGGTTAAAAAATGCATCTCAAAAGAGCAAATCATTCACAGAATTAACTCTCACATGAGATATTTTTTTTCCTGTTAAGAGCTGGTCAAAGCTTCACTAATTTCCCAGGTGATATTAAAATAAACCACTGCAATAATTCTTGCTTTGCTGCATATTCTTACAGAGCCTGCACTTGAGAATATTAAACCCTTGACATTTCATTTGTTTGCAAGTCTGGAGTGTACTGAAGCTTGTCAGGATCCAAATTTAGCTCCATTTACTGAATTCAGAAATTCTCTGCTAAGTTATGCACCAGACCCAAGTGCAAAGTAACACCAAGGAGCAAACTCTGCCACTCAAATGAAGTAAATTGAGAATAAGCAGGAATGGGGTGGGAATTAAGGAGTGGGAATTAAGGAATAGGGCAGGAAAGGAATCCACATTTCCATTTTTATCCTGATAATAGCTCAGTCTATAAGGAATCCATTTACTGCATATATTTCAAGAGAAATTTGAAATTCTTGGATTTTTTCTTAATTTAAACCATGTGTTTACTAGAGATACAAAAAATCAGCAGGATTCTCATTTCCTGCTAAATAAAGGTATTTACAGTGTCTGTATGCAAGGAGAAAAAAACATCTCCAGCAAGCAAATAATAAATTTTTATGGAAAAATTACAACAAACCACATTTTTAATTGAAATAAATAATAATTTCAAATGTCACAGCTATTAAACTGACTAACAGAGTCCAATACAGACCTAGAGAAATCACTGAAAAAGTGCTCAAACCATTGATAAATTAGATTTAAAGTGTTCTAGATCAGGACAATAAATTATCAATTAATTATATTTCCCAAAGAAAACTCAGGTTGCAACTGGGAAAGGAAGAGGATGGAGAAAAGGTAAAAGTATTTTACTTTCTTTTACATCCTATAGGGGTGAAAATCAAATTATATCAAAGTTCACAGGCTCTTACTCTGAGTTTGAATAAGTAGAAGCAATTGATCTTGCAGCCAACATAAGTTTTGTGTATTTTTTTCCTTAAATTTTAGGAAAAACTCACTTCACAGTATCTTTGATTCTTCAGGAAGCTCTGGTTTGTTCATTCAAATAAAAACTCTGCCCACTTAATTCTGATTTAGCACCAGAAGCTCTGCTTCAGGACATGCTGGAGTCCAGAACAAAGTTTGCTTTGCCTGGCAGCTCAGATTCCAACAATTCCTTCCCACTTTTCAGATACCTCAAAATAGAAGGACAGCTTTTTAAATTCAACTTGATTTTGGGGGAGTTCTGGTCCATGAACATCCTCCCCTCTTCCCAACAGGGAGCTTTCCAGAGGGGTTGTTTGGTTTTATTTTAATTTTTTTGGTGACTTTTGGTGGTTTTTTTTTTTTTTTGAAGTTTGAAAACTGCAAACCAGCAGATATCAACTCTACTCAGATATTTTGAATTTCCAGCTGCTGCTCATCATTAGGAAACCCAAGTAGGTTTAAAATGAAGCCAAAACTAAGTGTGTGAGGTGAACAGCTCCTTCAGGGCTTTGATTAACAATCTGATTCCAAGTAAATCCCAGAAGGGGATGGAAGCACAAGCAGCCTGCAGCACTCACTGGATTGAACTACAGCCTGGGTTTGCTCCGAGGTTCCAGAGGCAATGTTTGTCAAAGCCCACGCAGCTTCAAACTGTAAGGAAGGACTGCAGAGAAAGAAAAAGCCCAGGAATTATTATTCAGCAGTGGTACATCAGCTGAACAGCAAGAATTGGTGCAATTTGGAGTTTTGGCAATACTCACTTGTCATCTCTTTCAAGACAGTGCACTAAGATTGGTAATATTCCTGATTTTATTAGGTCGTCAATGGGTGGGTTGCGGTCACTGGACAGCAGCTTCCTGTGCAGGGAAATGTGAAAAAAAAATCAAATTACAGACAAATCCTGCCTGGAAAGGAGCAGGGAGTTGTTTCATCCAGCTTTCCCCTCAAAAGGGATCAGTGCTGCCACTGCAGCAGGGCAGTAAAGGCTTCCTGTGCTTGAGTTTGGGAGCCCCAACAACCAAATTCCTTCCCAAGTGTTTCTCTCCTTCTCCCAAAGAGCCACAGGATTTGTTTCCTCCTCTTTAAGTGAAAATAATCCCTCAAAGTGAAATTATTGAGCCACTGGAAAAGCAAAGCCACCTCATTCCATGTTTTCTCCCCTTTGGAAGTTTATCACCAGTCAGGAAAATAAAAGATCAGAGTTACTCAATTCCAACTCCCACAGCTTCTTCCTTCTCCACCCAGCAAAGGAGACACTCAGCTCTTTCTGCATTTCAAGCCAAAGATTTTACAGCCCTTTCAAGAGTGTATTTTACTCTGTCAGAAGCATCAAGTTTGCACCAAATAAATCCAGGTATTTACATGTGAAGAAAATTCACACTACTTAAAAAGTCTGTATATTCTGAATTCTTCAAAGTTCTATTTTCCTTTTAAAAATCAATTAATTCAATTTCACTTAAGCCAGACAACATTTTCTAACCTTAAAAGCATGATAAAATAAGAATAAAATCAGGATATTTAAGTAAAGTGTGTTCTTACCTTGCTGCCTGCACAGCACTTAACTGAATACCCTGGTTGTCACTTGAAGCATTCTAAAATAAGAAAAATTAGATTTTTCACACATCTGTCATCATGCCACAAAGAATATTCAAACAATTTAATTGTTTTTACCTGTACTATTGCCTCCAAAGAAGTGTTTTGCTAAAAAAGAGAGAGAAAAATCAGTTAGAAATTTAGAAATTCCAAATGTCTAAGTTTGCAAAAAAAGAAGAAATTCTTGTGAGTTAATTCTTACCACTCTGAAGTCCCCATCTACATCAGAATCTTCACAGATATCTTCATGAGGAACATTCCTTCTCTTCAGGAGATGCTCATCTCTTTTGTTCTTAAAGAGAAAAATGATGGAATACCTTTAAAACTTGTATTAGGGGGAGTGGGGGTGTTAAGAAGGGAAGAGAAGCTCCTGTTTCAAACAATCCTAAATACACCAGCAGTGACACTTAAATTATCCAAAAAAAGTTGGAAAGGACTGCACAGAGAAGCACATTTTGGGAATTCTTCCTAAAAAATCCTGCATCCAACTCGTGCTGAAGTTCCCATCAACATTCCAACATCCCAACATCATTTCTAACAGGACACTGAAAATTCCCAGATTTTCTCTTCTGCCCAGAGGAAAATAATTCCAGTTGTGATTCCTTTTTTCCAATAATTTCAGTGTTACCTTCACACTCTTCCACACTCACTTTGAAGGAAATAACTTTCCACTGCAGATGAGCAGGAACAGCTGATTTTCAAAGGAAAAACATTTTTTATAAAAATCTTTAAAAAACTCCTGGAAGTGCAAGAATGATTCCCTTAATTAGGTTACAAAAAAACTGCTGGTCTTCAGGACAAAAGTTGTGGAACACCCATAACTTCAGAACTTCTGAGTTTTTAACCAAAACTCTTCTATTTTTTCTGGAGTAAGAACAAAGTCAAATCCCACTGAGGAGAGTAATAATATAAAATAAAAGAATAACAATATAAAATAAAGGAATAATAATCCTGGGTCATCTCACCTTTCTCAATTCCACAACAACTTCATTTCTTTGTCTTCTCATAGTCTGGAAAGAATCAAGAACAAAAAACATGATAATCTGAATTTAAATCAATTTTAAAAGTTCTTGTAAAACTATTTCAGTTCATGCACTTTAAACAAAACTTTTACACACAGGGTTTAATCTTCATCATCAAAGTAGAAATCTACAGAAAATGGAAATAATTATAATATTTCTGTTATTTCACAGGAAAGCACTCTCCTAAGTCTTCATGTTGAGGAAAAAAGGAATCAAACCATGTCTGTTAAAGGGCAAAATGGAAAAGAGTTGTGCAGAAAACAGCATCAAAAGCATTTAAAAGACCATGGCAATCTAACAGTAAAATAACTTTATAGACAAGCTCAAATTGAGAGACTCTGCAAGCAAAGTTGAGTTATAGAACTATTATTTATAAATTAACACCTTTGATATTCTAAGAGCAATTTTTTTGTCATTTTCTCTACAGCTGCCACTGACAGGATTCAGGAAAAACTCAATTGTAAATACACAAATTGATTTATTGCTGTTTGTGCTACTGCAGTGAAAACAGAGAAATAAATCAGTCTGGAGTGATTTTATTCTGCACTTTGAGCTCTGCAGTGAATGAGAACAGCAAAATTCCAAACAATTCCATGTTTATTGTGACAGGGAAAGCACAGGACAGAAGGAAAAGGAACCTCCTGGACAGCAGAGAGATCTGAAGATCAGCACTCAAACCTCACCTGCCAAGCATCATTATTTTTATGAAAATAGAATTTGCAGTTCATCAGATCAAATTTCAGCTGAGCACAAACACTGCAGCTCCTCAAAGGAGCCACGAGAAAAATGATCAAATAGGAAAAAAAGTGGCAAAGGGAGGGTTCCTGGGCATGCAGAGAGGCAGACTTTGCATGGTCTGAGAGGAAAATCCAAACTCTGCCTGTCTGGCATACCCAAGATGAAAATCATCTGAGGAAAGCCTCTGATAATCAGATTGCAGAACCGTGCCACACCTCTGATGATCTCACAGGACTTTTAACACCTTCCCAAAGCACAAGCCAATAAAATCAGCATTCCCACCCAAAAGCTGTCCTGGGAGAGGGATGGCTTTGCTGGCCACAGCAAAACTCTGCTGATATAGGGAGAATTAAGTGGGACCAAAACAAATATTATAAGAAAAAAAAGCCTTAGATGTGTCATTTAGAAAATTCTTTACTTGAAGAATCCTATCTGCAGTTGATCAGACTTTAAAAGAGAAGAATATTCTCCCTCCTGCCACAAGCAGAACTCCTGCCTGCACAGCCTGCAATCACAAAAGCCTTCACATGAAGGACAAGCCACCAGTGAATTCACTCCTAAGCACAATTTTCCAAAACCTGGCTCCACCAAAACCACTCTCTGTGTAAACAGTCTGTTGACAGAATAGTTACAGGTCAACCTGGCACTGCTCATCCTGTGAGGAAAAGCACAACAAGTGAGAACTGAAGCCAGCTCTGCCACAGGATTTCCCAGTATCACCAACCCAGCTAGAGATGGAACAGTTTGGAAAAAGTAAAATACCAAGCAGAGTCAATATCAACTCGTGCTGAGAACAGCCCAGAGGGCAGAGATGAGGGATGGTGGTGTCCTGGCACGTGGGGAATGATCCCTTCTGAGCTGAATGAGCTCCCAGCTCCCACCAGCACAGCTGGAGCAGGAAAGCACTCAGAGTTCATGGGAAGGGCTCCAGTTGAAAAGCAGGCACCACTCTGGGAGGACTTCACGTGGCTCTCTCAGTCACTGGATCCTGTTTGTCATTTGCTACATCAAAAATCAAATGATCTGATCTATTTCTGTCCCCTGTGATGGCCACCCCTCCATCCTCCTTTTTTTCAATTATATTTAGCTTCAGATTTATCATAAGGGCTATTTCTGACCATTAGTCATGACTGAGCCCTTCAGCTTATCATTAAAATCTCCTGTTAGTGATGCCTGCAGGATCCTGAGACATTCTGGGGGTTTTCACAACAACATGAGCAACATTCCAAGCAGCTGGGATGCACCAGCCTGGAGTGGGATCTTAAATACATCTGGAGTGGGATCCTGCCCCCTGCTCCTTTCCTGAAGGGATCAGAACTCAGCCTGTGGTCACTCCTGGGTGGGGTGGTTTGTTTTTTGTTTTTTTTGCTGGTGTAAAAGATTCCAGCCCATTTCTACACCTCCAACAGGAAGGTGTGGCAGCACAGGAGTAACTGTAGAACTCTGGCTGCTCCTCTCACGCAGGGAATGGTTTCCAAAGGCACATTGTTTCTGTTGGGGAACTGCAAAGTCAACAGTTACTGTAAATAACAAATGAGTTGGTTGTGCCATCCTTCCTTCCTTCCTTCCCAGGAAGTTCCTACCAGCACCAGTGTGGTCTGGGATTCTAAATAAAAGACACCCCACAGGGAACAGACATGTGAAAACAGATTTTATCCAGTGGTTCAGGCCCTACTCCATCCATTATTCCCCTCCTATACAAATCCTATCTCAATTCCAAACTGGAGCCATGAAATCTGCTCAAGATCACTGATAAAAAATGCTCTGGGATCAAGATACCCCCAGAAATCACATCTCAGAAACACTTCCCACTTCAGAATGAAAATGGGAGTCTGAGTTCCAGATAAAAAAATAAAAATCAATATGGCATTACATGTGCTACCAGCCCCATTTTTCCTGGAGAAGCTGTGCACGGCACAGAAAATGCCTTAAACAAATATCTCAGTATCATTTCAAAGTGACAAGATGGATGAGCTTCACCACAGAACTCCAAGTCAGCTTAAAGGAACCTATTTTTATCTCACTGAGTGAAATTCCTGCTCTCCTTCAGTTCTTCCATATTTAATCCCATATTTTGTGTAGGATACAGAAAGGGTTGAAAAGCTTGAAAGCACCTGTAATATTTAATATACCTCACACCACCACCTTTCCTTCACTCCCCTGGAGCTGCCTTGGTGTTCTCAAATATATTGGGATTTTTAAAGTCCAGTGAATGATGCTGGCAACTCTTACTTCAAGCATCTTGATGCAATGGCTGCTCCAAAATTAGTTTTGAAGTGCTCTGCATCACAGAATTATCATCATTTCCCTTCATGCATCTCTCAATTGCAGAGCAGAAATCTCTATTTAACACCTCTCCTGTGCTGGCACTGTTCAAGCAATCCTTAATCTCCTCCCCAGCAACACAGGTGAGAAAAGATTCAGCAGATTCTTCCAGGATTTCCAGAGAAATAAAATGCAGGAAATATTTTTTTATTTCATTTTTAAAAAAAACCCTAAATGTCAGTCAGATTGCAATGCTGCAGCAGGGAACAATCACCAAGAGAAAATGAAATGTTGAATCACCAGGTGAAGGAAAATGAAGCAAATAAAAAACCCTAAAACTCTGCAAACCTTCCCAAATCAAGACCCTTAAATGCAGACTAAAAAGGTATTATTTAAACTCAAATTGCTAATAAGACTCTAGCACAGACACAATGAACAATTTGCACTTTTCTGGCCTTTGAACAGTAAAGATCTGGTATTTAATTCCAAGATCTGTGGAATAATGGCATTACCATTAAAAATAAAGCTTGGTTGGGTGTCAGCACAGCCATCCCCACAATAAACAATAAAATTTCTTTCTCATCCAAGGAAAAAAAAAAAAAGCCCAAGTTAAACCTGTTCCTCAATGAAGACACAATATGAAAAAAGTCACCTTACCCTGCTCCCTAATGGATGAGTATTTGCATAATTTAATATCAGAGTCCAGATAAACCCTTCTTCAAGCCAGATTTTGGGGTTGGAAGTTAAAGAGAAAAACTGTGGCCACTGCTGCAGTTTTTAAGGCTCTTCTTTGTGCTGAACCAATTCTGTTTTCCCCCACAGCTCTAAAATCTTGAAGACCCTAAAAAAATGTTGCAAGCACTGACCAGAAATCTTCAATTCCTGCCAGAGATGCTGCCTCAGCTCCAAATGACTGCTCTCCCAACATCAACTTTCCTGCTATTAAAAACTTGATTACTCTGTGTATTCCTTTGAGGAGGAGCAGAAATCAGGGAAAGGACAAGGAATCCTTGGAGATTTCTGCTCCCAGTGAATCCCTCTATTCCCAGTGTCACCACCAATCTGTCATCTCCAAACACATGGCAGCAATTATTCACAAGGTGCCAGTGCAGGAAATGTTTACCCAAGACTGCAGCATAGGAAGGAATTTTGTTAAATATCTTATGTAAAACAGGTGCTTGTGTTGGGGTTTGTTGGCTTTTTCCCCTCTTTTTTTTTTTTCCTCTTTTCCAGGCCAGAATTTGTATTTTTAGAAGCATATTGGGAAAAAAAAAATTAAAAATTCAAAGTCTAACTTGAACTTAAGTGTCCAAAAAGATGAATAAATGTTTAGTACTTTAAGGGATAAAATGTAGGAAATTCCCTAATTTTGGTCAGAAAGAACTTCCTGTGAATATGGAAAACAGGAACTGCTGGCACTGGAACTGTCAATGGGCTGATGTGAACACATGGAATTAAGAGATAACATTTTTAGGAAGTTTGCAATTCACAACATTCAATTCACCTTTCCAAACCTCTAGAAACCCCTTCATTTAGCATTCACCAAAATTAGGGTGATTTCTTATTTCTCTAGAGGCAAACTGCCATGGAAAATTTTGAAAAAAAATGATGGCTTTGTAAAAACAACCCAAGGCCAACCAGAATTTCAGCAGAGATAAAAAAAGGGGAGGAGTGAAGGAGATAAAGATCAAATGTTGGCTTCCTCTGTGACATAAACACAAAACTTGCTGCCCAAAGAGCCCTGCAAGGTGGATTTTGGGGCTGTCCTGCCCCAGGAACTTGGCTCAGAGTGGCACCAGCAATTCCCTGCTGGCCAGAGTGATGTGTAAGCAGTTAATGAGCAGCAAGGACAGCCAGAAGCCTGAGCTATTGTATGAAAAATAGCCCTGCACCGTGGTTATTTTAGGGAGCAGGCGTGTGCTCCAGGATTTGCTGGATAAATGTCACTCTCTAAAATTTAACACGGCCCTGCAGTGGGTTTGGACTGTGGAAAAAGGCGTTGAAGTGCTGCAGCAAATAAAAAAAAAAAGTGATTGAAGAGCTTCCCTGCCTTCTGACACACTCACATGTGGTGTTACCTGCCTGTGTCCATCTTGAATCTTCCCTGCTTCAGCCCTTTTCCCTTAAAATTCTGCTCCAAAGCACCCAAATTCCAGCCTGTGTTCTCTCATGAATCCCATTTTTCACTGCAATAGAACATGCTGGGTGCATTCCTAAAGATGCCTTCTAGAATTGTCTATTCAGTGGTAACAAAATTTATATAAAAAGGAATTGATACATAAGGCAAGGGGTTAACAACCAACCTCACAGCTCTGTTAGCAAACAGAGTGATTAATTACTCCCATTCCCAGTATTTTTGCCAAAAGTTTGGACATAATTGAATAATAAACTGTTTTATTAATCTAATTGGACATGTTAAAATCCAGCTGTTACAGATTTATGGGAAATCTGGCTGATGTTTTAATTAATACAGACATAAAGGAGTTTTTACTTTTGGAATATTGTAATGTCTTCATATAAAAGAGTGGAATACTATGGAAACTAGGGTAGTACAAAACAGCCATGAGAATGCCAAAATTCTTGTCCAGAACCCTGTACAGAGAATTTTAAGCTCCAACCAGCACTCCTGGCCCAGTGTTTAAAGGTGAGGATTGATACTTAGCTTTAAAATGTGACAATTTCCCAAGGAAACCCCAAGTTAATTATGCAGACTGCTGCGTTTGGGAAGCACAAATAATTGAACCACCAAAAAGTTCAGGGGCTCTGTGCTACAAGGCAGAAAGTGCTACAAGGCTTTGAAAGTGTGCGAGCAGAAGACAGAAACAGACAAAAAAATTTAAAAAAGAAAGAAAGAGAGAGAGAGAAAAAAAAAAAAAAAGATTAAAAAATGCTGCGAAGCTTAGAGCGTTATTTATTTAATTAGGTATCCTGGAGACACGCAGGCCCTAATCCTGACTCAGGCGTTTCGGGGCTGCTCGCAGAGATGGTTCCTGCGGGAACTGAGCGATCGCAGCCCCAGCCGGGGCCGCGGGGGCAGGGACGGGCCCGAGCAGCTCCGAGCAGCCCCAAACAGCCCCGGCCGGCCGCGAACGCTGCCCCTCGCTGCGCTCCCCAGGCCCGGCCCCGAACGCTGCCCCTCGCTGCGCTCCCCAGGCCCGGCCGCGAACGCTGCCCCTCGCCGGGCTCCCCAGGCCCGGCCCCGAACGCTGCCCCTCGCCGGGCTCCCCAGGCCCGGCCCC
>JAOTQP010000469.1:23475360-23488553 GCA_026413545.1 Cichladusa arquata | reverse complement strand
GCAGCGTGTCCTTGGTTCTGGGGCTGGGAAAGGATTGGTGTGTGTGACTGAGCTGGGAGGAGAACTTGTGACACTTTATATGAAGTTCAGAGTCACACACCAATGCAGTGCAGGATCTGGAAATATGAAAGCTAAAACTGAAGGCATCAATAGAACAGCACAATTGCAGCTGGCACTTCAGCCAACACAAGGAAAAGGTAAAATCTGACCACCAGCACTCTGAGTGTCACTTTCCCCTTTCTTTCTCAGCAAGGAAGATGCTCCAGGAGTTGTGGAACAGATCCTGAGGGACACCAGCACACCCCAGCCATGACGGCGGCTCCCATCAGCGCCTTGTACATGAGACCCTTGCGATGGATTTTCCTGCTGCTGCTGCTGTTTTCCCTGCTCACCATGTGGTACATCACCCTCTCCTCCAGGGCTGGCCTGGAGAACCTCAACCTGCTCTACTTCTACGAGTACGAGCCCGTGTACCGGCAGGCGCGGCCGTTCGCGCTGCGCGAGCGCCGCCGCTGCGCCGACGCCCGGCCCTTCCTGGTCATCCTGGTGGCTTCCAGCCCCGGGCAGCTGCGAGCCAGGCAGGCCATCAGGATCTCCTGGGGCTCCCGGGACTCCTGGTGGGGCCAGCGCGTGCTGACGCTGTTCCTGCTGGGGCGGGCCGGGCGCGGGGAGGACGGGCCGGCGGCGCTGGCGGTGGAGGACGAGAGCGTTCTCTACGGGGACATCATCCGCCAGGATTTCCTGGACACCTATGACAACCTCACCCTCAAGACCATCATGGCCTTCCAGTGGTTCTCTGAGTTCTGCCCCAACGCCAGGTTCTTCATGAAGACCGACGTCGATGTCTTCATCAACACTCCCAACCTGGTGAAGCTCCTGCTGCGGCTCAACTCCTCCGAGAACGTTTTCACCGGGTTTCCCCTCATCGAGAACTTTGCCTACAGAGGCTTTGACAGAAAAAGGTTCATCTCCTATGAGGAATATCCCTTCAGGCTGTATCCTCCCTACTGCAGCGGCCTGGGGTACATCCTGGATGGAAAACTGGCTCTGAGGGCTTATGAGCTGATGGGCCACGTCAAACCTCTGAAATTCGAGGATGTTTATGTGGGAATTTGCTTGAATTTACTCAAAGTCAACATCACTCTGCCAGAAGACGCAGAACAATTCTTCCTCAGTAAAATCGACTTTGATATCTGTAAGTACAGGCATTTGATTGCAGTTCATGGCCTTACAGCAAGTGAACTGGTCCAGTTTTGGCAGGATTTGTCATCTGACACTTCCAAAACTTGCCTGTGATTGTGGATTTATTTGGAAACTCCAGTTTGGTGTAAGAGTGGCCTCTAGAGATGTGTTTCTCTTCACTAAAAGCAGGGATTCACAAAGCCCTTTTCCACCCAGAGGTGCCTTGGGATGTTCTGTCCCTTCTGCCTCTGCTGCCTTCCCCTGTGCTCAGAGCAACCCTGGGATTCCCTTGGATCTTCTGGAAGGTACAAAATGCCACTGAGGAAAGGTGTTTATGCCAAGAAAGCAGCTCTGAGGATGCTCCCCAAACTCCTGCATGGATTGGTTTTTTTTTGTTTTATGGCCACTTTCCATTATTTGTTCTCTGCCCAGCATGAAATTTAACCCAACCCAATATTTTTTCTGTGTAGCCCTCCTGAGTGTGTCACACCTTGGTATTTCAATGTGTCACCTCCAAAATGCTCCCAGGAGTGTTCCCAGCCTGGGGATCCTGTGGGATCTGCAGGAGCTGATGGGAAATGCTGGAAATGTCATGCACTCTGTGTGCCCATATTAAAGGGAATGCTTTTCCATTTAATTTCCATTTTCCACATGGCTTTGGTGTTGCCAGACCAGGCAGATGAAGTGGAGCTCACGAGCCATTTGGACATCCCAAAAACGTTGGGATCATCAATCCCCCCTCCCCTGTGTGTGTGTGATGCATCCCAGGAGTTTTGGAACCCTGTGGGGAAGATGAAAAATCACTTCTGCTGTGATTTATGGCTGCCTCTAAATGAGTTTTTTGGTTCCAATTTTAAAATGTAAAAAAGGAAAGAAATGCCCCCTTTGATACTTTAAAGAAGACCAACTCTGCCCTGTGTGTAAAGACCAGTTTTTAATCACTTTATTCATATCAGCAAGGCCCAGTTCTCAGTAGTTTACACTTCTAATGGACAACAATACAGAATTTGCAATTGCATGAACATAATTAACCTGGACACATCCACTACATGGGGGAGAGGCCATGGAGACGTCCTGGCCACGCTCCCAGGGATTCCCCCTGGGCTGGCACAACCCCACAGCCCCTTTGTCTCTTGGAGACAAAATTTGGGGCACTTCAGGGGCTGCCCAAACCTCCAGGAGCAGGGCTGGGGGTCACCAGTGCCTGGAATTTCAGGATGGGCTTGTGGTTTTTTAGGGTAAAAAGCTCTTGGGGACAACACTCCAGACAAGGATTTCAGATCTGATGGTGAGAAGGTCAAAGCTTTTAAAAAATAAAGGGTTTTTTTGTTTTGTTTTGGTGGAGGGGGGGAATACAGAATTGCATAATGAGGGAATGATGCTCTTGTGTTCCTAAATCCAGGTGAAATTCCAGCTGTGCTGTGGGTTAGGAGCTGGGATTTGGCTGTTCTCTGAGCAGGTCCTGGGAGACCTGCCTTGTTCTCTGATTGTTTACACCTCTTAAACTCCAAACCCCTCCTTTTTTCTCTAAGCCTGTCATGTGAAATGCTTGGAAATAAATTATTTACCACAATAACACTGATACTACAGCACAGCTTGTATTGCTTTTTAAAAAAAAAAAAAAAAAAAAAAAAAAGGAGTTATGACTCTGCTGCCTTCAGAAAATGGATAAAGCAGAGAGTGCTCGTGGTGAGGGAGGAATGGGAGTCCTGGGGAGGTGAGGATGGCCAGAAATTCTCCTGTCACCCGCAGGAATTTGGGTTTTTCTGCCCCAAATGCTGACACTGCTCACAGGTTAGGTTTATACACAGTGATCTCTTTGTGCCACCTGAAATTAATTGTCATTTACAGTGCCAGCAGCACTGGAAAAACATCCATCCTGCTCCTGGTTTTCCTGAAAAAACCCTCATTTCCAAATCTGGCTTTTATTTGATTCTGACTTTATTATTGCTTAAAAGGCTGTAAAATTCCTAACTGAGCTCCTGTTTCTGCCCCAAGCCATTCTTAGGGAAGTTTTTAGTGTGAGCAGCCTGGCAAAAGGTGAAAAACCTTAAAAGTTTGAAATAATCTGGGCATGAAGTAGGGAAGGCCCAAATTTTATTGCATCTGCCTAGAATATTGTGCTAAAAACAAAGTGTAAAACACAGGTTAAAGGTTTTCCAAATCCTAAGTTTTTTTTTTTTCTCCTGCAGCTGTATGAAATCAGTATTTAATATTTAATCTGTATTCCAAATATTTGTGATTTGGATAGGAAAACTGTGGGGTTTCCTGACCTGAAAAGCCTAATAATAATAATAATAATGATAATAATAATTTGGGCAAAGATTTTTGGAAGTTGCTGCTGGGTGGGGAGCAAAAAGGTGAAATTCCCAATCTGGATGTTATTTCAGAGTTAAAATGCTGCAAAGCTTTGTGTGCATCCTGGAACAAACAAATTCCCAAGAAATCCTACAGGAGATGTGGGGGCAGCATTCCCAGGATGTTTGGGATATTTCCCTAAATTTTGCCTCACATTTCTGGATGGTTGGTGTCAGAGCAGGCTGGGAAATGGAGAGGCTGCCTGAGTCTATGGATGCAACTCCACAGGCTTCAAAAAATGCAGAGTTGGCCATTAAATATGCTTGGAAAAAAAATTGCTTTAGTTCCCTGTTTCTCAGATAATGCCCAGAATCCCAGACTGGTTGGGTTGGAAGGGACCTTAAAAACCACTTTGTTCAAACTTCCCTAGGACTGAGCAGAGCAGACACAGGAGCTGCCCAAATCCATGAAATCCATTTTTTTTCCCCCAAGAATTGCCCTCAAACCTCTGTTGGTGGTTCTAGCTGCACCCACCAGGTTTTGCTTTCCAGAGCACCCAAATTATCTTCCAGAGCTGGACACAGCTGATCCCTGGAATTTTTAAATTACCTCAGGAAAATCCATATTTATCCACCTGCTCCCCCAAGCACTGTAAAAACAAAAGTCACTTCAGCTCATTATTAACTGTACAGATCTTTGTGAGTTTTAGAAAGGCCATTTATGAATATACTGGGCACCAGGGGCAGCAGCTCTGGGCTCTGCAGTGGCCAAACTCCAGCAGAACATTCTCACTTGGGATTTTGTCCAGAGGCCTAAAATGCTGCTTTGGGAGATGAAAAGCTGGTGAGGTGTTTGGTTTTTTTTCTGGTATAATCACTGAATGCTTCTCTGTGTAAAACAAGTATCAGCTACATTAGCATTAAATCTGTATTATTTAAAGCAGGGCTGTCTTGTAGACACAAAATTCCCTTTTTTTTTAGGCTGTGGCATTGTTGTTTCTGCAGCCAGCACTGCTCAAGCAGCACTTGAATTCTGACTTCTGGATTGGATATTTTTAATTTCACCTCCGGTTGATGGTTTTATGGTTAAATGGTTTAACTGCTCCAGCAGTTCTGGAGCCCCTGTGCCACAGCCAGCAGGACATTCCTGCCCACAGCACCTGAACCCTTCCCAGCTGGAGGATGGAGTGTTAAGGCAGTGGGAGAACCCTGGGTTGGGCAGCTTGCATAAGCAACATGTACAAGGAATTCATCCTGGCGGCCTCCAGCTGTGTCACCCCAGAGTTTGGCACAAATCAGCACGACTGGAAAGTTGGGAATGCTTTGATTTGGAGGAAAAACTTCCAAACTTCCAGCTGGGAGCACAGGGAGGCACTGCACGTGGGTGTGGAGACCACACAAAGCCTCTCACCTCCATCAGTCCTTCCTCTTTACACCTGAAGCAGCTGAAGCTCCTTTTTTAAAAAGTAATTAAAGCAAAAATCCCCAGGCTGAGCAGGGATCATTGGCATGGATGGCTTTGGCCAGGGAGGGGGCACAGGAAAGGGAAGGTGCTGAACCTGTTGTTGCTGCAGCAGGAGTGACACAGGGCTGGTGGGACAGGGAATGATCCTGGAAAGGTCCAGGCAAACCTGCAAACCCCCCCTGCCCTGCTGGGCTTGCCTCAGTCCTGTGAGTGTGGCTCACTTCCAGTGGGAGCTGCTCTCCCCTGCTCCTCCTGGCTGGGAATTCCTGCCAGCTCCTTTCCCTGGCTGGGAATTCCTGCCAGCTCCTTTCCCTGGCTGGGAATTCCTGCCAGCTCCTTCCCCTGGCTGTCCCAGGGCTGGAGGGGCAGCCAGCTGTGCTCCAGAGGTGATGGATCCATGGATCCCTCAGGAATCCTCTCTGACCTTGGGATGCAGCCAGCAGCTCCCATCCCAGTGCTGTTTCCTATCCTGTTTTCCTGGGAATGACTATCATGGGTTAGTGGGGATCCCTCTGGACACAAACATCCCTCTCCTTTAGGGCTGCTGGCTGGAATTCCCCTTTTCCCAGGGCAGCTGTGCCCTCCAAAGGAAAGGCACAATGGGAATGTCTCCAGGGAAGGCAAACTCCACACCCTGAGCCCTGGAGCTGCTGCAGCACTGCTGCTGTGCCATTCCCAGCCCAGAATCCAGCATTCCCATGGAATCATCACCCCCAGAGCCACTGAGGATGTGCAGGAAAACGTCAGGAATTCCAATCCTCTGGGAAAGGAGCAGGGCAGGCTGAGCCTGCTGCTCCAGAGGCTGCTGGACACTTGTCAGGGAGTTCAGGATGAGCAGAGGGATCCAAACACATTTTGCACAGCACTGGAAATGCCACCAGAGCCAATTAAGGGCTGAGATTATCCCCAGACAAATTGTTTAAGGGACAAATTATCCCCCTTTCTTGGGGGACAGGTGACCTAGGGACAAAACTGGAAAGACAAAGATGGGGATTCCTTCTTGAGCAGAAATTTGTGCTCTTTGACTTTTGCCTCAGCCCCTCCCCAGCACAGCTCAGCGTCCCCCCAAACCCCTGCAGATGAGCTGTGGCTGCCAGGCAGCTGGGAAATGAGGAATATTGGACTTTCCCAAGGAACTGGCAATGCCATCACATCCCTGATCCACCTCCAGACCCAAACACAGGCAGCCTCCAGCACCCTGAAGGCTTGAGCAGATTGTCCAGGACCACGTTCTGGGGGAGACCCCAAGGACTTTTGTCAGGCAGGATGAGGATATCCAAATTCCATCCCAAATCCTGCCTGCCCTGTCCCTCTGCTGCTACCAGAGGTGCAGCAAACTCAAACTGTCCTCATTCCAACTTACAGCAGTCACAGATCCCAAAACACAATTAAATACTCAAAGTTAGATCTAAACATATTTTTAAAATCTAGATTTAACACAAGCTTTCATCTCTACAGTGCATTGATGCTGCCTGGCATTTGCATGTCACCCCAAAAGGTTCCAGAGGGGTCTGCCCTGGGATTAACACCACAAATCCATCTGCAGTGGGACAGGGAAGTCTTTCTCAGCCTTGACTTCCAGCTGGCAGCTCTGAGGAACGCCTGGATGAGGCTCCCAACAGTCACCAGTGAAATTCATTTCCTCTCCCATCACTTTGCCACAGAAATAAGGTCAGGGTGATTCTCGGTGAAGGGCAGACATTCTGCTATCCCAGCTGAGCTCTGTTCCCACCCAGGAGGTTCAGGACTCCCAGGATTTTGCTGAAGTTCACCATTGCTTGGTTTGGATACAATATGGCCTAGAAGAACTGTTGTAGAGTAATGCACAGCCTGAATAAACGTGGTGATCCAGGAGCTCTACCTACTCACATGCTCGGCAGGGTTTATTCTGGGAGAGGTCGAACAAAGCGAGACCAGCAGTGGCAGCAGGCTGAGAGTTGCCTCCTCTTCCTCCTCCACATCACAAACCCTTCTCCTGTCCACCCTTCTCACTGCAGCTTGGAGATGAGGAAGGTGAGAGCAGCTTGTGAGCAGTGACACCCACGAGGGAAAAGCAGCAGCACTGCCCTGACCCTGCCGCGCCCCTGAGAGGGGAGGGATCAAACCAAAAAATCCACACAGGACTGGTAAAGAAAAGTGAGAAATGGCAGCTTCCAGTGGCTTCCTAAGGAGCAGCAGGGCACAGGAGGCAGGGACACGGGGACAATCTGGATTCCTGTGGTGGCTCAGCATGGATTTGTGGTATTGCTCCTTTTGTCAAGCCGAGAACAGAGCGCAGAGAGATCTGCTCCTCCCGCGGAGCCCCGGCGGCGTTTCTAGAGCTTCCAACTACAGCAAACCTGTTCTGAGTCCTGCTGGGCCTGGAGGCTCCTCACTGCTGCTCCTCTGCTTTGCTGCTATTCCTGAACTTCACCACCATGACTGTGATGTTGTCGGGGCAGCCTCTGTAGAAGGACTGCAGCACGATGCTCTTGGCGCCGAAGTGCGGCTCGTCCAGGCGCTCCTTGATGAACCTCACGGCCTCCTCGTTGCTGAAGGCGTCCCACAGCCCATCTGAGGCCAGGATCATGAACTCTGGCTGCAGTTTGTCCAGGTCAAAGCTCAGGATGTCGGGATCAGGGATCACCACGTTCAGGTTCTTCAGGGGGTAATCGCCCAGCGAGCGCGACATGGCCAGGATGCCCTGCACGCGCCACGAGCCGTTGAAGCTGATGAATCCGCCTGGGGAGAGACAGCAACGCTCACAGCAGCTCTCTGGACAGCCAAGCAGCTCTCTGCTTCCTGCCACACCCCCCAAAAACTCATCCTGAGGGCTCACAGAGCTCAGAATGCAGGAGGTGCCTTTGGCAGATCTCAGAGTGATGTGGGGAAGAGCTGGATTGCAACAACTGGGGACAACTGGCTCTGCCTTCCCCAGGAGTAGCTCTGCTCTCCCCAGGAATGGCTCCGCTGCTCATCTGCTGCCACCTCTGCCCTGTGACATCCCACTGGAATTTTGGGTGGGAAAGGGGAGATTTCATCTGCTGCCATCTCTGCCCCGTGACATCCCACTAGAATTTTGGGTGGAAAATGAGATCTGATCTAATGATTCTGCCCTGTGACATCCCACAGGAAATTTAGGTGGAAAAGGAGAGATTTCATCTGCTGCCACCCCTGCCCTGTGACATCCCACTGGAATTTTGGGTGGAAAAGGAGAGATTTCATCTGCTGCCACGTCAGCCAGGCACTTCCCACCCTCTCCTGGAGGAAATGCCAGTTTTGCTGACAAATAAAAGATGAACCTTCCCAGAACTCACCAGCTCTCTTAATCCTCTTCCTCTCCTTCAGCTGGTAGGGTTTGTGGTCGTGGGACAGGGGGATGGCGTTGCCGTCCTTGTCGCACAGCACGCCCCGCGAGTCGCCCACGTTGGCCACCGTCAGCTCCTTGTCGGACAGCAGGGCAATCAGACACGTGGTGCCTGCAGGACACCAGGGTGGGAGCCAAAAAACCCACGGGGGGGGTGAGGAGATATTCCTGAGCAGCAGGAAAATGTTCCTCCTGTCCCAGGATCCCAGGGTGGGAAAGACTTCCAGGATCGGGGAGTCCAACCTGTGACCCTGTGAGCCCACGGTAACAGAGAGGCTGAAATGGCAGGAATGTTTCCCATGATTTCCCTTTTCCTTTCCCTCACCCAAAACCAGCAGGACCCCATATATATAAAAATATATATATATTGGATATGCTATATTCATATAGATATATAAATATATATATGGATGTAGTAAATATCAGCTAAAAAAAAAAACATTCTGGAGCTGACACCTGGCTCTGGATGCAACCCCTAAATATCAATATCTCTGGATATTGATATCCCAGGACTGCTTGACAGCAGGGAAAAATGAATCCCATCTCTTTTTCCTTTTTTTTTTTTTTTTGTTTTTCAATAATGCAACTCAATTTATCCAAGACTCCTAGGGAAGAAGGGCCATCCATTAAGGGAAAAAAAAAAATCCACCTCCAGAATCTCCCAGCAGGCTGGAATTCCCTGGCACACTAGAATTAAATGCCAAAATACCTTTAAATAACCAAAATTTGCCACAGATCAGGCACTGACCACCTCAGATGTTTAGGGATGCTGTAAATCAAAGGAATGGGATTAAGAGCCAGCAAAGCTTTGTTGGGAGAAAATATTCTTGCACAAAATTACCCCAGGCTTAGCTAGTCAAGAATGCCACTTTTTAAACTAAAGGATTTCGAGATTAGGAAAGGATTTGTTCCCATCTGTCACTTTTGGCCTCCTTTCATTTTTTAAAGCTTCCTTACTCAAACCTCACTAAAAATCTCGCCAGGCAAACTCATTTTATATTTGTAGCTCTGATTTTCTAAAGGGAAAGATTCACAGAAAGAAGGAAAGATTCACATTGGGATGTGGAGTCCATCAAGGCTGCACTTTATTAATATTGGATGTTGCCAGAAAAGCCAAATTAACTCCCAAAATTGTGCCAAAAGCCACTTTGGGAAACATCCCTGGGGAGAAAAAAGTTACCTGGGGGTGCAAAATGCTCCTTCCAAGGGGGATGGGAAAGGTTTCCTGGCTGGAAAAGGTGTGGAAGTGTTTCCCTACCCACCACCCCTGCCACCATCAGTGACTGAGCCCTTGCAGCCCCTCAAAATTCTGCTTTTCCAGTTTTTCTGGCTGGAATTCCAGCTGCTCACCATTATTCCAGAGATTAAAGAAGGGTCTGGGTGATTCCCTGCCAGACAAAATTGTATTTTCTCCCCTTTCATCACCAGGATTTTTATTTTGCCAATTTTTGAAGGATTGTTTCCTTCATTTTTTTCCTCATTGAGTTGATTTTGCTGGGGAAAAAAAAAAAAGCCAAAAAAAGGGAAAATGCTACCACCAAGGGTTGAAGCAGCCAAGATCAGCCACTGTAATGGTATTTATTAATTATAATTTATTACTTATTATATTTATTAATTATCTTATGCCCATTTTCTGTGCTCTGCTCACAATCAGCTCTCACTTCAAGGGCAGGCAGAGCCATTTGTGCCTTTCCCATAAATCAGGGACACAATTAGGATTATGAGGGGGCTCCACTGCTGTGTTTTCATCCTCCACCTGCTTGGGAAGCTGAATTTTGGATTTTCATTTCCAGCTGCGCTGCTGGGAATTTTCTAAACCAGTTATTACAGAGCTTCTCATTTCCACACGATTTTTGCTGGATGAGATAAATCCTCAAATATGTGATTCAAGCAGTTTTAATCTTTATTTTCGCTGTACAAACACAGAGATTTCCATAAAGGAAAAAAAACCTTCTTTTCCTTCTGACAGGAATCAATAATTTCCCTGCATTTTCTCCTCCCTAACAAACTCCTATAAATGAAAATAAGTGGAGAGGAGCTGGAGTGACCAAACTGAGGTCACTTCGAGCAATTTTTTGGGGCAGTAAAATGTGAATTAGAAGGAACCACTTCAGGAGGAATAAATATTTACAAAAATGAGAACAAAAGCTCAACCTGCACAAGGTGTTTGGGGAAAGACTGAAAATGAGCAATTTTGGGGGGCATTAAAATGTGAATTATGAGAAACCACTTCAGGAGGAACGAATATTTGATAATAAAAGTTCAACCTGCACAAGGTTTTTGGAGAAAAACAGAAAATGAGAGATTTTTTTTGTCCAACACCAGTTCAGGAATAAATTTTTCTCAAAAACGAGAACAAGTGTTCAACCTGCACATGGAATTGGGTAAAGACTGAACACGAGCCATTTTTGGGACAGTAAAATGTGAATTATAAGGAACCACTTCAGGAGGAACAAATATTTCCCAAAAACAAGGACAAAAGCTCAACCTGCACAAGGAATTGGGTAAAGACTGAACACGAGCCATTTTTGAGGCAGTAGAAAGCGATTTTTGGGGGCAGTAAAATGGGATTTTCAGGCAGTAAAATGGGATTTTTGGGGGCAGTAAAATGGGATTTTCGGGGCAATAAAATGGGATTTTCGGGGCAATAAAATGGGATTTTCGGGGCAATAAAATGGGATTTTGGGGGGCAATAAAATGGGATTTTTGGGCAGTAAAATGGGATTTTTGGGGCGGTGAAATGGGATTTTTGGGGCGGTAAAATGGGATTTTTGGGGGCAGTAAAATGCGATTTTTGGGGGCAGTAAAATGGGATTTTGGGGCAGTAAAATGGGATTTTTGGGGCAGTAAAATGGGATTTTTGGGGCAGTAAAATGGGATTTTTGAGGCAGTAAAATGGGATTTTTGAGGCAGTAAAATGGGATTTTTGGGGGCAGTAAAATGGGATTTTCATGCGATTTTCGGGAGCCCAGCCATACCTGCCTCATCGTAGGACACGGTGAGCTTCTCCAGCATCTCCCTGTCGATGGAGAGGATCTGCTGCTCCAGGATGCTCTGGTAGGACAGCACGCTGTGCTCCTTGTCCCGCTCGTAGTCCTGCAGGTGCTGCTTCAGCACCTCGGGCAGCCGCGACTTGACGTACTCTGCTGCCGACTGCGGGGTAATTAACCAATTAACACGGGTTAGTTACTGCAATTGGGGCTATTAATACACATCGGTAACTGCAACTGGGGCTGGCATTGATACACATTGGTAATTGCAATCGGGGTTATCATTGATACACATTGGTAATTGCAATCGAGGTTATCATTGATACGCACTGGTAACTGCAATTGGGGTCATTAATACACATTGGTAATTGAAATTGGGGTTATTAATGCACATTAGTAATTGAAATTGGGGTTATTAATGCACATTGGTAACTGCAATTTGGGTTATCATTGTTACACATTGGTAACTGCAATTGAGGTTATTAATACACATTGGTAATTGCAATCGGGGTTATCATTAATACACATTGGTAATTGCAATCGGGGTTATCATTAATACACATTGGTAACTGCGATTGGGGCTGGCATTGATACACATTGGTAACTGCAATTTGGGTTACTAATACACATTGGTAATTGAAATTGGGGTTATTAATGCACATTAGTAATTGCAGTTTGGGCTATTAATACACATTGGTAATTGCAATTTGGGTTATCATTGATACACATTGGTAACTGCAATCGGGGTTATCATTGATACACATTGGTAACTGCAATTTGGGTTACTAATACACATTGATAATTGAAATTGGGGTTATTAATGCACATTAGTAATTGAAATTGGGGTTATTAATACACACTGGTAACTGCAATTGGGGTTATTAATACACATTGGTAATTGAAATTGGGGTTATTAATGTACATTAGTAATTGCAATTGGGGCTGACATTGATACACATTGGTAATTGAAATTTGGGTTATCATTAATACAGATTATTAATTGCAATTGGGGTTGTATTGATAGACATTGGTAATTGCAATTTGGGTTATCATTGATACACATTGGTAATTAATTGCAATCGGGGTTATCATTGATACACACTGCTAATTGCAATTGGGGATGCATTAATACAGATTATTAATTGCAATTGGGGATGCATTAATACAGATTATTAATTGCAATTGGGGCTGCATTAATACACGTTGGTAATTGCAACTGGGGATGCATTAATACAGATTATTAATTGCAATTGGGGTTGCATTGATACACATTGGTAATTGCAATTTGGGTTATCACTGATACACATTGGTAATTAATTGCAATCGGGGTTATCATTGACACACACTGCTAATTGCAATTGGGGATGCATTAATACAGATTATTAATCGCCATTGGGGCTGTCATTAACACACACTGTTAATTGCAATTGGGGATGCATTAATACAGATTATTAATCGCAATTGGGGCTGTCATTAACACACACTGTTAATTGCAATTGGGACTGTCATTAATACAGATTATTAATCGCAATTGGGGCTGTCATTAACACACACTGTTAATTGCAATTGGGGCTGGCAGGGGGAAATCCCACCCCGAGCTGAGAAACGACCCACGGTCCATCAGGGAATTCCTCCCCACCCAGCACAGCTTGAACTGTTTGGTCTAAATTTTCATTCTAAATTTTAAAGCACCACGTGGCAAAGTGAAATCAAATTTCATGTGTTTATTCTAAATTTTACAGCACCAGGTGGCAGAGCAGAATCAAATTTAATGTGGTTTTTTTGTTACACTTTAAAGCACAAAGTGGAATCAGTTCACCTGCTCTTGATACACAACCAGGCCATAAATATTTATATTTATATTTATATTTATATTTATATTTATATTTATATTTATATTTATATTATATACG
>JAOTQP010000469.1:23432817-23450169 GCA_026413545.1 Cichladusa arquata | reverse complement strand
ATATGCATATATGTGTATATCTAATGTACAAAACACATATAATAATAAATATATATAAAATATATATATTAATATATAAGTTGTGTATATATATATACACACATGTACTACAGCAGTCTCTGCAGCCACTCATAAACAAGAAAACTCAAATAATTAAGAGGCCACAATAATTGCAGTGAAGTCTGCAGAGTTTAAAACACTTTTGTGATTTTTAATTCTCAGTAGGACTCTGCTGCCTGTGGTTTTGCAGCTGCTCTCCAGGAACACAAGTGCAAGGATTCTAATAAATCAATATATTCAGTTTAGTGCAATAATCTCATCCAGCACAGCCAAGCTGACAACACAGATTTGCCTGCAAAACATGAAAGATAAGGGACAGATATTCCTAACTCTGGTTTTGGCTGCACCTCCTCAATGCCCCTTTAATAAATAACTGTATTTTGGGCTTCTCCAAGGAGTTACAACTCACTTGTGCATGCAAAGTGTGTTTTAGATTTATGACCTGTGACAGAATTCCAGTGAAAACAGGAACTGGAGAACAGGAACCCCATAGAGCAGGGCACCCTCTTTATTTCAAAGTCATCACTGGGCATTATTTGATGTTGTTGTCATCACTGGGCACTATCTGATGATTTTGTCAGGGTGTTGGAGCCAGGGGAAAGGAATTTCTGCTTCATTTTAGGAACCAGTTGAGGTCAGTGCAGAGGAGAAAAGCTGATTTTTTTATAGACTCACACCAAAGCTCTTCCAAGGAACAGCTCCAGCTGCAAATTCCCCATGAAGAACAGCCTAGAAACCAACCCTGAGCTATCTCAAAAGCCAAATTCTTCCACAAACTCAGGGTTGGATTTGTGACCCTGGGTCTCAGACATCTTTGGGGCTGGGAAGAAATTCCAGCTCCTTTTTTCCAGCCTGGCCCTCCCAAGGCCTGGCTGGGAAGGGTCATTAGGCTGAGGGAAAGCCATGAACACAAATGCCCCAAAAATAGGAATAAATTTCTATTATTGCAAGAGATTCCTCTTGCAGGGTCAGTGAACACCTTCATGTGATCTCCTGTTTCCCCTCCAGCCTAATGGACCAGCACCAAAGCATTTCCCTTTCTGCCTTCTCAGCTCCTCCAAGATAAATATTAATGGCAGAGCACAAGGGAACACTCCAGTGACTCCTCTGCAGCTATTTCAGGAGAAATAAGCTCTTTAAAGTGTTTTTTTTTCCCCATCAGATCTTCTCCTCTGAATATTTTCCAGGCTTTGCTTGGGTTTCTCCTTGGTGCCTTCTACAAAACTGGGTTTGGGGTTGGTGCAGAGCAGCTCTGTGGCACAAAAATGCAGGTTTTTGCATTTTTCAAAAGAGGATTTTCTGCTCTTTGCTGGTAAGAAAAACCCCTCCCGGGGTGATTTTATAAGGTGGATTTCATCTCTGAGTGTTCACCCTCCAACACAACCCCATGCTCTGAGAAAAGGATGCTCATAGCCCAAAAAACACTTGACAGCAGCCACTTATCCAGGGTGAAAACACAGAGAAAACACAAATAACACATCCAGGACCCAATTCTGTTAAAAATCTCTTTGCAAATATCACATTTCTGCTTTTAACAGGGGATAAAGGCAGCGTGGATGTGTCCATGCCTGACTTGAACATCCACGGGCAATGCCTCCTGTGGAGCTGGTGTTTCATTTGAGGTTGTCTTTCTTTCCTGTAATGAGTAGAAAATTAATTAAGGAGACCAAAGCCTCTGTGCCCTTCCATAATGCACAAAGCACCCCTCAAGGCCCAGAGTTCCTCCCTCCCTCCGAGAGCTCAGGGGGTTTTAACAGAGAGCTCACTCCGTGCTCCCCAGGATGAAACAGAGCCTGAATCCCCAAGTAAATAGAAAATGAATAATCTGGAGTCTGCACATTCTAAAAATAGCTCCCATGTACATTCTGCTATGAATAATTCCTCAGTTTGGGGAGACTGAAGAGCCTTTTAAAGCTGAGACTACAGAGTCTGCACTTTGGACAGAGAGAGAGAGAGCTGGGGGAACTTCTGCCCCAAAAAGCCAGGCCTGGATCATTTCCCCCAGATTGTTTTGATGCCACAATTTGTTTTTCAGGATGATTTTCTTCCATTGATACAACACTGCACACATCCATACTCCTGGAGATCCCAAGGGGGTGTTTTCCATTCATAACTCAGAGATCTTTACACCTGCCAATTATTAGACCCTAAATGAACAGAGGGATAATCCTGGATCCAGGAGGGAGGGGGGGATTGAGCTGAGACCTGAGCAGTGCAGGAGGAGCTGCCAACAGCACCTCAAAAATGGGTTTGTGTCCCAGTCTGCCCCAAAACCAGCAGGGATAAACTCATTATTTCAACAAACTTCAGTCAAATGAGCCAGGAAAATTCAAATTCCAGATGCAGACTGTATTCCTCTGCAGATGTATAAACACTCAAGAATTGTTTTGGGTCAAGATAGACAAAATATCTTTGAAAAACTGATTTAAACAGGATAGAAATAAACCTGTTTGATTCAGCAAGTTAATTAAACAAGGAACTTGTTTTCCTTGCATATGGACCATAGCAATTTCTGATGATTTAAAAATGTGCCAGGCAGTGCCACCACCACTGATTTCATCTTCCTTTGGAAACAAAAGCCTTTGTAAACTGAAACTCTGCTGAATTTCTCATCTGATAAACTGCACTCATAGAAAAGTCAGGGTTTAGCTCACAGCTGATTGCCTAAAGGCTCATTCCTTCCTTTTCTGTGAAGTCAGGCAGGAAAAAAAGAAAAAAATCACGAAATGGTGTCTTTGAAAAGAGAACTTTCTGGCTGAAAGAACACTCTATAAATAGTGGGAATTTTCGTGCAGTGCTGTGTCACCCAACAGGCTCCAGGCAAAGGCACCTGACTTGGGGACATCACTCCATGCCACCCTTAAACAGCCAAAAAACCCAACACAGGAGCTCCCAGGGAATGTTTGTCTTGAGGGCTGGCAACAAAATGAAACCAAATTCAGTGAGGGTTTTATTTAACAGAGCAATATCCAAGTGTCACCTCTTCAGCACTACTGAGCCTTCACGCAGTCAGTGAGCATTAATAAATCAGATTATTCAACTTGGTAGAAATTAAAGTGAACATTTATATAACAGATGCACCAAAAATTTGGACTTTTAACACTGATGCTGCTTGCCACAGCCTTTCCACAGGAGCAGGCTCAAAAAGCCATCCTCTCCTCATTTCTGCCTTCCTGCTGAAAGCCACAATTATCCCAACAACTCCACATGCTCTGCCCTGGCAATCTGTAAATGAAAAGCTGAGATGCCATTCATTAAGGCTGGCTAATTAAAAGTGACTGTATTTATCAGGAAAACTGCATGTTTTGCTCCCTGAACATCACTGAAACAGGCTCAGTGCTGGAACTTTGGCTGCTTCTGGAAGTTATTCACAGCAGCTCTTGTCAAAGAACTTTTCAGCCTTTTAAAAAAAATCCTAAATTCCTGAACAGCCATTAAAAAAAATCTACTTAAAAAGCCCCCAAAATAGCAAAAGAAAAAAACAAACCAAAATAAAAAAATCCCCTCCAAACAAAACAAACACCATAAACTTAAAACTGCCTACCAAAAACTGTGCTTACATTTTACATTAAATTCGAAGGGTGGCCTGAAATAAATAAAGAATTTCTCTCCATTTCAGGCCCCAGAATTAAAGCAGTGTACAGCTAATTGGGACAGGCTTGGATAAATCAAGGACAGAAGGAAGCCCATGATGCCAAGCAGGATTTGGGATTTTTCAGGAAAACAGGAGCTGCATCTCCCCAAACCACCCTGAGAATGAATTCCTGGTGGTGCTGGTGGAAGAGAAATAACTTCATAATTCCCTTTTCTCTCATCCTATAATCACCCACTCCAATATCACTTTGGAGCAGCTCAGAAAAGCACACAAATTTAAAGCCAGGGATTACAGACAGATCAACCATTAATCCAGAACCCCTTTCCTTGCTGCACATGCAGGATCAGAAGAATTTATCTTGCACATTTTGCTGTGGTTTTGTTTTACAAGAAGTGGCCAGAGAAAGGTTTGTTTTTTATGAAACAGGAGGGTTTGCAGGGTGTTCATCTATTCAGGGCTGGGGAAAAGAAGGAGTTTTTAGTGGCTGGAGAAATCAGCTGAAAACCTCACACAAGAGGATCCATCCTGGATATTTTTCTCAAAAAATGCCTTTGTAGTACTTAACATAATTAAGTATTTATTAAATATTTTAAATATATTTATTTATAATAAATAATTATAGATAGTAAATATTTTTATATTTATTTAATACTCAAATCTGCTGCTTGAGTTTTTGTTGATCTAAATCTATTCAGGACTCAACCACAACCAAAATTTAAAGCAGTACCAGGGCCTGTCCCCTGCTATCCAAATCTACCAGAGAAGCTAAACTGTATTTAAGGTGGATTTAAATTCCTTTAGGTGACACAGTAGGTTTAAAATTAAAGCACTCTTAACATGAAACTGGGTTTTTTTTTTTACTTTGGTCAAAGTCTCTGGAAGAAAAGCAGCAATTACCAACTCCCCCTCCCTGCAAACCCTGGGAAGCCTTTTCTCTTTTTCTGAAAGATGAGGAAATTACAAACACCTCTTGCATTCAAACCTGCCCCATAAATCTGATTTTTCTTCTCACTGTTGTACATGAAGATCACTCAGGACCAAACAGCAAAGCAGCAATAAACAAAATATGTCCCAAAATGTGTTGTCTGAGCAAATCTGCTGCCTGGAACCCCAAACCATCTTTAAGATCATCGATGATCACAGAATCATTAAACTTGGAAGAGAATTTCAAGATCATCCAGCCTCAAAAAACTGCAAAACAAGGTGCTGATCCTATAGGATCCAACTCTGAGCCTGCACAGGTTCCCCTGACACCTTCCCAGGCTCCCCACTCCAAGGATTTGCAGCCCAGCCTATTTTCCCTTTTTTGAATGGGCCACCCCTCAAGCACCCAGTGGCATAAAATAAACAATTGCCAGCTCCCAGAATAGACAGGATGGAGCAGGGAAATGCCACCAGGGGAAACAGTGAGCCAGGATTTGTGTCAGGAGAGCAGGGACAAAGCATCCAGCACCTGGAACACCAGGGAGGGTTCAGGGAACCCATGGAAATTCAATCACTGCCCAGGCTGGCACAGGAATTCTGCAGCCAGGGGCTGATCCAGGCACTGAGCCAGGATCCAGGAGAGGCACAGGAACAGGATTGTGAAGTTCATGTAAGAATTCCCAGAAAAATCATGGAATGGTTTGGGTGGGAAGGGACCTGAATCCCATCCTGTTACCCCCTGCCATGGGGACACCTCCCACTGTCCCAGGCTGCTCCAATCCCAGTGTCCAACCTGGACACTGCCAGGGATCCAGGGGCAGCCACAGCTGCTCTGGGAATTCCATCCCAGCCCCTCCCATCCTCCCAGCCAGGAATTCCTTCCCAAAATCCCATTAAACCTTCCCCCCTCCAGCCTAAAGCCATTCCCTCCTGTCCTATCCACACCCTTCAATTCCCTCTGCAGCCTCCAGTAGGTGCCTAATTGGGCAATTATTGGCCCAAATAATATGATCTTAGACTAGAGACGCTTTTTTTTTTTTAAAAAACCAACTTAATTTTTCATTCTGAAAAAAAAAATAAAATATATCTTCAATACAACACAGTCCTGACCAAACACAAAGGTTGCTGGGCAGTGATCACAGAAATGTTTTAAATCAAGGCAAACAGAAGTGGAACAAAACAGCCAAGAGAAGCTGCAGGCTCTGTTTGCTCACCTGGCTGAGCTCAGCTCCCACTCCAGATGGTTTCAGGTTCCTGCTTAGAGGAGCTGGCACTCCCAGGAAGGTTTTTAAACTTTAAACAGATGCAAGAGGGTGAAATACTAAACCTTTAAAATCAGTGGCAAGGCAGGTAATGACAAGGGGCAGCTCTTTAGGCAGAGCTTTTGGAGCCTGATTTAAGATTTACTCCTCATGTGCAAACTTCCTGCTTAATACAGGGTTTTACACATTTATTTATGATTTTTTAAAAAGTTATTACCAGCTGAAAGTTCTCCTCCTGGGACTGCAAAGCTGAAAGCTTTTAAAACAAGGATTTTTCCAGAATGCTTTTTTTTTTTTTTTTTGCAAATGATTTCTACATTCTTCTGCAGAGTTTATCAAAAAGCAAAGCCATGGAGGGAGCAGGGTTAATGTCATTCATTTGTAAGATTACAAAAAGGACAAACAAACATTTGAAAATACATAAAATGGGATTCATCTCATCATTCTATTTATTTAATATTAATGTTAGCTGGGAGTATTTACCCCCAGCCAGTTAATTCCTTTAGTTTTGTAAATACAAACCCAGCAGAATAATTCAGCAGGAAATGTGGATTTGCCTTCATCAACAGCACAGAGCAGAGCCTGATCCCACCTCCCTAATTCACATGGATAAAAAGGGGGGGGAAAAAGAGAAAAAAGGGGAATAAAAAGGGAAAGGGAAGCTGGGACTGAAACAATTGAGCAGAACAAGGCCCTGTGATCATTTATTCCCAATTCCTAGAGGATCCCAGGGAACTCCTATCACAGGGAAAGGATTTTACACTCAGCAAGCAGAAAGGAGCCACATCCAAGTGAAAGCCAAGGGATGCTTCATTGCCAGGCTGGGGATGAAGTCCTGGACCTTTGCTGGAGCTTTATTTCCCCCAAAAAACCCAGGAGTGTTTTTATTCCTTGTGTTTCCCTGCCTATGGGAGAGCTCATTTTTGGGATTTGGTGTCATTAAACGTTTAGCTCACTCCTTACCCAGCCCTCAGCCCTGTGATAGCTAATTTGTGCCCATCTGTCTTGAAATGATTAGGGCCTAATCGAGAGAATTCATTGGGCTGCTATTAAACTCTTCCTGAATTATAATGATCCACCAGCAGAAAGTCCTGGAAGATGCTGTTTGTTGTTTTGGAGATGCTGATCTCCATAAAAAAGGAGCTGATGGAAGAAGGAGCAGCAGGCCTGGCTCAGGTGGAGGGGGGGGGATTCACTGCAGAATATTTAAATATTGATTTTACTCCTCTTTCAGCTCTGTCACTGGAAGTCACCTCCTCTCCAAGCTCATTAGACACCACGGGGTGTAATTAAAACACCACTCTGCAAACAACAAGTGACACCAAGATGAATTCACTGCTGTCCTCTCCAAATTCCTGGGGGAAAAGCAGCTTTTAAGGAAGGTATGTAATGACCACAGCCCATTTCTGAGTGCTAATAACCAAATAAAAAGCTCTTTTGTCAGCACAGAGGGGGATGGCTGGGATGACATTCCAGCAGCAGAGCAGGAGGCAAAGAGGGAAAAGCTCTGCAAGAACAATTCCCTTCTATGAGGACACCAGGCTGGCAGATTTGGGCGTTTTTTTCAGTATTTTGTTGTCCTGCACACACAATACATTGTTCTTTCCTTTTCCTCCCCTCTCAAGTGCTGGGGAAGTGCCTTGGGACTGTGCAGAGCCGTGGATTTGTCTGGAATTCCATCAGAGATCCCCCATGAGAGATCCACCAGGACACAGCAGGACAATCCCTCACTGCCCCCCCGTGAGGATGCAAGGAGATCACAGAAATTCTGGGAGGAACTGAGCAGGAAATTCTACAAACAGCTACAAAAGAAGGAATTTATTCCTTCAGAAATATGCATTTAAAAATTTAGCTCCACTTTGTACCCTGCTCCTCAACTCTTGTTCCACATTTTAGGACTAAGTGCTGAAACAGTAAATCTATCCAGGCAAAGAAAAGCAGCTTTTCCAGCAAAGGAATAAATCAGACTCAAAAAGCACAGAGGGGATGGATTCCCACTGGCAGAGGGCAGGGATGGATGGGATTTTGGGAAGGAGCTGTCCCTGGGAGGGTGGGGATGGACGGGATGGAATTCCCAGAGCAGCTGTGGCTGCCCCTGGATCCCTGCAAGTGTCCAAATCCAGGCTGGATGGGGCTACAACATTGAGCAGTTAATGGGGAAAGCTGGCAACCCCCCAGATTATTGGAATACATTCTCTTTTTCTCTTTTATTATTGGAATATATTCTCTTCAATGATCTTGTAATTCTGTTGCAGAGAATCACAAATTAATTATTGTCCGTGCTTATTTCCATGCCAAACTCACCCCTTTGAGCTCTGCACTGCCATCCTGTCAGAGCACAGAGCACAATTCACTTGAATCAAACCAGAAATGCTCCTCCCAAAGCCACAGAATTTGTGCAGAGAAAACCACACAGAGACAAGGAGGAGGCAATGGGAATCCAGGAGTCCTTCCCAGCAGGAAAGGACAGAGAATCCAAACCAGGAGCTGGAGCTGAGCCCAGATCCAAGACTGGCAGTCCCAGGAGTTCAAGCAGAGTGGGAGAACTCAGCATTAACAACATGACTGGAAAAACAGAGGAGAAAAGGGAATTAATGACCAGAGAAAGCCCCTCACTGATTATTCTGATGCATTTGTCCTCATGAACCAGCTGGGAAACACCACTAAAAAACCCCCAAACACTCCCAGTTGAAGGAAATTAATGAGAGTTTGTCAAGGTGTTGCACAATTTGTCCCTCAGATATTGAGACTGTCAGTAGGGAAATTGGAATTAAGTGATGGATGAGCAGGAGCTGCAGCAGCTCAGGGAGCAGAGGGGAATTCTGAATATTTCACCTTGGGCTGGGGGAGAAGAGAAGGGCCAAGAAGGTGGGGAGAGGAGGAAAAAGGGAAAACAAAAGTTCTGAAGAAGTCTGGAGTGAGGAGGGAGAGAACACAAAGCACAGGGAGGTCTGAACTCAAAATCAATTCAGAGGGTCAAACCACAAGGATCAGGGGGTGAAGATTTTGGAAGAAAGATGCTGGCAAGGATGTGACAATTTGATAATTTTATATAAAAATGTGCATGTCAAAAATGAATCCAGGATTTTTCTATAAACCTACACGGCTGAAACCAGGGCACAGCACGGCCACACTGATGAAGAAAAGTGAAATAAAAACTGATTTATTTTTTCTTCTCAGTGTCTCACTATTTAAGGTAAAGATTTTGTGGGGACAACCCTACAACACCACAAAGCCAGAACACCAAAAATATCAATTTTGGGGCAGGAATGAGATCCCTGGAAGTTGATTTGAAGCCTTGGAAGCAGCTGAATATCTGTGACACACAGAGGTCAACTGGTCTAAAAACATCCCTTACTCTCCAAATTCCTTATAAACCACACACCTAAAATCCTTATAATATAATTATAATCCTTATTGACAAACAACTTGTTAATAAAATCCCAGAAGGTTTATTTGGAACTAAAAGAATAATTTCTTTAAGTTCTGGAAGGAAAACCTCTACACTAATAAACTTCTAAAACTACACTGATAAAGCCATACTATTATTTCTACAATGGTGTAATTTAAAATAGAATTGATTTTGCAGGGAATAAATTAGAAAATTAGAGATTTGTTATCTTAACCTCTCCAAAATGTTGGCTTAATATCAGGTTGAATGATTTCTAAGCAAACAGCAATTCTAATTTAAAATCTCTTTGAGTCTTTAGAGCTGTAAAATAATTGTAATTTTCACTCCTCAAATTTGCCATCTGAAGCTATTTTGGGGTGTACTGGGATTTTTATCAAGTTGTTTTTCTGTTTCTCCCTCACTAACAGCTTGACTGCCTCGTGCCACACGTGGATTTAACACAAAAACACCACTTTTGGGGCTGCTCCTCCCCAAAGTGAAGCATAAAAATCACTTTCATTACTGCTATTTCCAGCCAATACCACAAATTAAAAGGTGCCAAAATGACACTCCTGTGGTGCTGGGCTTTTTAAATGAAATGACATTGTCACCTTGATTTTTACAAACATAATAAACAACTTTTCTTCCTCTTCTTTTTGAAATTATAGCAACACTTATTTGTGGGCTGGCAGTGATTTGTGCTGGGCCCTCACTGAGCTCAATATTCACAATACAGATAAAACAGCACAAGTGGAAAAAAAACCTTCCCTTCCAAAATCTGCTGCATGAACATCATCCCTGCCTTAAAATCAAATATCAGCACTGACCTAAAGAGATTTTTTTGTGGGGCAGATGAGGCAGATTAACAAATCCTCCTCCTTTTTTGCCACGTCTGGCAGGATGAGCAGCACATTTCTCTGAAATATCTGCAGGAAAGACATCAAGTGGTGTCATTGATGTCACTTACTGTGATTTTTTGGGGATGTGAAGCTTTTCTTTCCCCCTGGGTGACTCTTGGCACAAATCCTGAGCCATGCTTGCCCTGAGTGTTTCCAGGAATTCCCTCCTGTGGGAATGAACATCTCCCACCTCAGCACAGAGCACTTTAAAAGCACTTGGCAAACTTGGTTCCTCCTCAGCACCTGAATTCTTTTCAACCTCCTTTCATACACATGAATAAAGCACAAATTAGGATTTCCTCCGTGGAAGGTATTTACAAATAGAATGATTTTAACTGCATTGTCTTTTTTAAAAAAATTAATTATTTCCATTTTCTTGCATTCTGCTTGATTTTAGTCGTCATTTCAATGAGAGCAATCAGGAGTCTTTAATATCATGAAATAAATATCATTGCCCAGATTGATTCCATTGCAGACAGACACACTTAAATAGACAAAAATTCACCTTAAACCACCCAGCCTAGACAATTACTTTAAAAATAAACAGATTTCTTTTTATAAATAAATTATCCAGCCATTGATTAAGTTTAGCCCCTTGGGTCCCAAACTCATCAGATCAGAGCTGATTTCCACCTATTTCACCAGAGACAGCAAAACTAATTAACACATCTTTATTGCTACAAGAAAATGTGCTGGTTGGAGCCTTATTTAGCAAACTTCCAGCTATTATTAGACAATCCCTGACTTTTCACAGAGCAAACAGCAAATGGGATGGCTGCTTTCACATTACAGCAATTATAAATGAACAAATCTGGCTGAGATGATACCAAACAGGTCAGGAAGCAAGAAAAGCCCACTGGGAATCACAAAGTTTTATTTTCATTTTCCACTGCAAAATGAAAATAAATGGGATACTGAGAGTATGTGAAATGCAACAAAAAATTTGCTAACCAAATGTAATAACATGACATTTCAGTAAGAAATTATTGATATATTCAGTGTTGGCTCCATGAAGGCAGCAGCTGAACTCCAGATTCCCCCCAAGTTAATTTATAGTGGTAGCACTGTCAAAAAACCAAAAAAGACTGGACTGGATCACATAAAAATGATGGAATAACACAGCACAGATTTGATTTATTGCTTATTTGGGAGTTTATCAGCATCCAGGAGATAAACAGCCCAGCCAGATGTGGTGACCCTGCACAGAAACCATCCCAGCTCCTTCATGGAGCTCTTTATCCCCAGAATTCCCATCCCAGCTCTTCTTTTTCACTGGCAGCTTTTGCAAGACCAAAGTGCTCTACTTTACCTCTCACTTCATGAGTCACCACCAATAAATAAAGAATTAAATAAAGAATAAACCACTTTATCTCTACAACCACCACCCAAATCCAAAGCTGCACACACAGAGTTTGGCTTTAAGCTGAGCAGGGGTTTCAATATAGAGAATTTATTTGAATACAGCAGCCACACACACTCTGAGGGAGTTATTTCATCAAGGACACCTTCTCCAAGTGGCTTTGGAGAGAGCCACAAGTGCCAGGCTGTGGCACATCCCTGGATGTGTGACAGAGCCTGCAGCCTGTGCCAGGGGGCCCATTCCTCTCTTCCCAGAGAATTTATGGAGCTGCAAATAGAAAACCTTTGCAATGTTGTATTTCACTTGCCTTGTCATGGCTGGAAGGAGAGGAGTGCTGCTCCTCCTGCTGCCAAAATTCCTCTGCTCCCAAATTGCTGCTGCTGCTTTTAGATCAGAGAGGCCTCAGTTCAAACCTCCTCCCCAAAAAATTCCCTCTCCCTGTTATGTTTGGAAACCTTGGAATGCTGTTAACTCTGGGATGAGTATTAATCCAGCCTTTGCTAAGCCTTGCCTGTTCCAGGGTGTTTTTAAACCTGCAATAACAGTTTATCACATCAGAGACAAGCCTGGCTTTGTGACCCTGCCCAAAGCAGGCACAGACTCAAACACCACCTCAGTCACCTGTCCTGCCCCTTCCCACCAAACAGAGCCTTTCCCAGGATATCAGGGATGAATTCTGCTCTTTAAAAACTTCTACACCCCTCTGGAGGTGCTGAAGGATCCATTGGTTCTCCCACAGCTTCCCAGAACTCAAACCCACCAGCAATTTCCAAAGCCAACAAAATAAATATAGAAAGGTCAGCATGGAATAGCTGGGACACCAAGGCTGGAGGAGCTCAGCTAATCCCTGGGGGTTGGAAAAGAAAGGAAAAATATTTCTGCTGAGACACAGGTGTAAAAACCACAGCTGCAAGTCACAGAAATACCTGAAGATTGCCCCAAGGAGCTTCAACTGAGGATTTGTGGGATAAACCAGGTTTTTATGTCATGTTTATTCTGAAAAACAAGTGCCTGAAACCACCATGTCTAAGCAGGTGATGCTTGCAAAGTCCCTCTCCTCCCTGGCTCCAGGAGTAAAAAAACTGGGAAAAAAAAAAATTTCTGCCAATTCAGCTTCTCAGAGCTGCTCTTGATGGGCAGTGCAGTGCCAGGGCAGGACGAAAACAGCAGCAAGAGGAAATTGTGTTCTTTAGACCAGCTTTGCACCCCAAAACCACATCCTGGGTACTTCTTGAGCCTGAGCAGATGGGCTGTGGCACAGCCACCTCGGGGAGAAGGAAAAAAAAAACATTTTTATAGGTTCAGCCATCTCTCTGGAATAAATGAATTTGTGTATTTTTATTTGAAAGTCATGTAGTAACAGTAAATGGCTTCCTTGAAGGACCTGGATTTTACTGGGACAGAGCTCTGAACTAATTCCTGATTTAGCTCATTTCAGTGGATATACTTTACTTTTTTCCCCCTTCTTTCCCTTTACTTTTTCATAATTTTTTTACACTCTACTTCAGCAAACTGCACAACTGCTGAGGAGGAGCTCCAGGGTTTTCTCAACCCATAAACAAGAAAAAACCCCCCAAACCACAGAATTTTTGACTTGGAGAGGGAGTGCCAACCCACCTGCATAAACCAACCTCATTTCAAGTCTGCCCTGCTGGGTTTTTATTGGGACAGCACCCAGGGGAACTGTGGAATTAGGAATGCCATCCCCCTTTTTTTTTTTTTTTAAGCATCATGGAGGAAGCAGAATTAACCTAACAGAGAGAGAAAAGTTTAGCTGAAGTGTTTTGAGTGGCCAAAAAAAATGGGAGAAGGAGCAAGGCAGGCAGGAAAAGGGTAGGAATGGGGTGAATCCTACACTGGAGGATTTTTCAGAGCTGTGTGTTGATGCAATGTAATTTAGTGCAGGTGAATTAAATGCCAATCTAGTGGAACCTCTGCAATCCAGGCTACTGAAAGTACAGAGTATTGGAGCTATTTTTGATGAGCTCAGGAAGAAATTACTGCCTGAGTGTAAATCCAAAGCAGGAGGCTGGAAATGTGGCAAATTTCCTGGTGAAACCTGGAATAACTCAACTGGGGTCACCCACTGCACTCAGGGATTTTATTTGACACTTCTCCTGTACTGAAATGCTTTTCCATCTTTTTTTTTTCTTTTTAAATAAAGCACAACACACTCCTCCAAAAGAGCCACGAAAATCCATGTGTTTACCTTATTGAAATTTTCCCAACTATTTCAAATGTTTTAACTCCAAAATTCAGGCATATTAACTTTTTTTTTTACTAATATCCAAACATTCCTGCTGCAGGTTTTCTCCACAGCAGGGAAAGCAAGGACCTTTCTTGGAAAGCATTTATTTCTCTGTATAACTCTGCCTTGGGAGAAATACCTATTTAATTTCATGCATATTTAAGAATACCAAGTGGATTTTATGCACCATGAAGAATATTTTCTCCCTGGCAAGGCAGCCCAAGGGAAGGATTATTTGTGACCACCCCTGGGATGTGTTGTCACACACTCAGGACACTGGAGGTGTTCCCAGAATATGGAAATTTTCTCCTCTATTACCACCAGAGGATGAGGGCTGCACACAACCATGAAGGATTTTAGGTAGGAGAAGCCAAAAAGAAGATGGGGAATAACATCCCATTAATTCTGCCCGGAAAAACAAGGAGCAAGAGCTCATCCCAAAGAGATCCCACTGCAGACACCTCCTGGAACAGCAAATCTGATATTTTATTTCTATTGGACTGCTGAGGGCTGAAGGGAACTGCTTGTCCAGTCAAAATATTATCAAATTACAGAGGGGTTTTGTTTCAATTTGTTTTCATTTCTATGTATAATTAAAAAAAAAAAAAAAATTAATTTGCAGGCAGGCTTGTTCTGATAGGAAGTTCCTCCAGTTTGCATCACAGCTGTGATGGTCATTCCCAAAAAAGTTGTATTTCCATGGGTCATGGAATGAGATGTTTGCTTGCAACACAGCTGCTCAGATGATTAAAGAAAAATTAAATTAAAAATTAAAAAAATAAAGAAAAAGTTTAATCTGCATGATTTCTACAGAGTGGCTCACAAATTTAAAATACCAGTAACAACATGGTTTTGGTACAGTGAAAATCAAATTGAGACTGCAAATCTGCAGTTCCTAGAGATTAACAGCTTTTATAGTTCAGCAGAATTTTCTCTTCTATCTTCTTTCAATCTGGAAATAATTGAAAGTTTTTCAAATGTGAACTTTTCAAAAAGGAAATGTGCACTGAGCTCTGCAATCAGTCATTGCCACAGGATGGGCATTACCTCAAAACTAAAAAACAAAACACTAAAGCATTACAAGAAAACCCTGTTATTTATTGGGATTGAGAAAGATCAAATAATCAGAGTATGACAATAAAATGATTATGAAATGAGTATGAACATATCCACATTTTAAAAAAATTAAACCAAATTATTTCTCCGAGGAGAATTCGTATCTGAAGACAAGATTAATTCCAGATGGGAGCTAATAAATCCAACAACACACAGATGATTTTAAAGGCTCGTGTTTACAACAGCTACTCCAAATATTTGGAAAGCAAACTCTGCTTTGCACCAGAAAGGATCAGTGAGGGGAGGTTTTGGGATCACCACCCCATTTTGGTGGCAGGAACATTAGACACAGAAAAGCTCAGCCTCTCCTGTACCAATCCATTTTTTCACTTGGAACAATTTAAAATAATGAATCTCCCAGACCCTCCTGACTAACAGACCTAAACACCAATAACAGACCCAAACACCACAGATTTTTCATCTCCTACGTGGTTTTGTCTTCAACTCCTGCCATTCAGCTCTGATAAATTCTGTGGATGGGCAGCTTCAAATTGCAATTTTTCAGTGGGATCTCTTGTTCTTTGTAGCTGGGGAAATATCACAAAGTTTCCTTCGAGTATTTTTAATTTTTGCTACAGAAATCTCCACCTTTTCATCCAAAAGGCTCCAACCTTTCTTTAGCTGGCTTTGCCCTCATATTTTCCCTGTATTTTTGTTTGGCTGGATTGACACCCACGAGTTCAGCAGGCTCTGAACAGGTTCCAGGGCGTTCCCTGACATCAGAAATTGTTGTCATTCCATTCATCTTCTGTCAGCCAAGCAAGAAGGGCTGAAAACACCAGCTGGGAGAACCAGGAGAGGACAGGCAACAGTGCTGGACATCCCCAAAAAAAAAAAAAAAATAAAACAAAAACCAAAAGCAGGAATGAACTAATGAACTGGATCCAGCTGCAGCCTCAGCCTCTTTTTGCCCTTTCTCATCTCTCCTCATATCCTGGTTAAATCTTGGGGGTTTTTTTTGGTCTCCAAGTTCTGTTTCCATTTCATCCAGATCAATGCCCTGCAACTACAGCAGCCTGGAGAACTGGGACCTGCAGTGGGAAAAGCTGCAGTGCATCAGGATTACATCCAGGGAGCCATGAATTATTCAGCCACGATAAATCTACACTTTTTTCCTCTGTATGGGCAGTTTGAAAAATTGATGATTTTCACTTTTAGGGCAAGTTTCCAGCAACCTTTACAAAATGGGAGCACAAAGTTACCCCAACAAGCTCTCCCACCTTGGCACAGCAAGGATTGGTGCATAAACATCCCTTACAGTCAATTTGGATAGCTATAAACAATAAATGAATAAAAAAAAATCACTGATCCTACAACAATTTGGGTTAGCAAGGATCCTAAAGATCATCTCCCAGGTTACTCAGGTTATTTCTTAAACAATCCAGATGTAAGAACTGTTTTTACTTTAAAGATGACCCCTCCCAGCTGTTAATAAACCTCTATTAAATACATTTTCAGGGTAAAAATCCAAGCTGCTTTTACAATAGAACATTTTGGAGCCCGAGCTGCTGCTGGTCACATCCACACCGTGACCCACAAATGCTTCTTCCCACACTTGATTCATGAAATGAATTTCTATGCAAATTCCTTGTCCAGAAAAATGCATTACTAACTCTGATGAAATCCAGAGATAGGGCTTTGCAAACTTCCCTGTTCATGCTTCAAAACCATCTAAATCCAGATTGTTAAATCCCATTTAGAATTCAGTTTTTGAGACACAAGGATTTTAAAAGCTGCATGTAGAATAAGAAAACCTAATACTCACAGAATGAGTAATTGGTACTAAAATCTCTCACACAGAGCAGAATCTTTACCAAAATTCAACAGACAAATGAATTGATTTTGGTTTTCTGTATAAAGGAAAAGGAAAGACTTTACTTGTTTCACTGTTGTTTTTTAAGCTTTCCCTCAAAGCCCCCTTTGGACTGCTGAGATCTTCAGTTTATTTTTTGATAAATGAAGGAGTCAAGCTCATTTTGTGCTGTCCCATAATGCCATAAATTCTGCAAATGAAGAGGAAGGTGGCAGTTCCAGTGCCAGGCCCCTGCCAGGTATCCAAGGAATGCACCTGGCACTTCAACCCAGCCTGGCTTTGGTCCATCTGGAATCCAGCTGCAATTTCAAACAGCTCCACTCTCATCAAGCTGATGCAAATGAGACCTAATTAAAACATTTACTGACTCCAAGAGGTTCAGATGGCCTGGGATATTGAAAATCATCACACCTGAGTGAAGTCACCACTGGCCTTACACCTCGTGCTGTAGTGCAGGGAACAGTGACAATTCCACAATATCAGATGCAAATCCCACAAATCCCCAGGAACAGGGATGGGAGCTGTGCTCCCAGGACACCTGCAGAGACATGAGAGCAAAAAAAGCTTTGCTGGAGTGTTGTGGTGGGTTATGTGGCCAGAAATGTGAATTCTGTCCCCATCTGTTAAACCAGGTGGGGCAGTGACCCTGATCTCCTGGCACACATTATCTGCTCATGGGCCATC
>JAOTQP010000469.1:23415209-23426163 GCA_026413545.1 Cichladusa arquata | reverse complement strand
TCTCTCGCTCCACTCTGCTCATCCCTTCTTCCTCCCTGCCTTGTGCACTCTGTACATCCTTTCCTCTGTCCACTCTGCTCATCCCCCCTTCCCTCTGTCCACTCTGCTCATCCCTTCTTCCTTCCTGCCCTTGTCCACTCTGCTCATCCCTCCCTGCCCTTGTGCACTCTGCTCATCCCTCCTTTCCTCTGTCCACTCTGCTCATCCCTCCTTCCTTCCTGCTCTTGTGCACTCTGCTCATCCCTCCTTCCCTTTGTCCATCGTTCCTCATCCCTCCTTCCCTTTGTCCATCGTTCCTCATCCCTCCTTCCCTTTGTCCGTCCTTCCCCTCTCCCTCTGTCCACTCTGCTCCCCCCACAACCCCCAGATCCCAAGATCCCAGCCCAGTGTATCCAGCTGACCACCAGCTGCTTTTCTGGGGTGTTTTTTCCACTGGAGTAGAAATAAAGGTGGGTTTCTCCTCCATCCACATCATTTGATGGCAAATCACTCCAGACCTGAGAGCCAGCTCTGAACAACGACTTTCTGTTCTTTTTTGGTTTTTAGCAGGACCAAAATATTTCCCTTGATCCTTCTTGCATCAGGCTTGATGTGGTTCAGGCTGTATTTGCCATACAAAAATCAATTTCACTGCATAAATGAGCAGTTATTTAAACTAAAACTTACCATTCTCACCAGTCTTACTTACCCTGAGTATTTGTCAGTATTCTGGCGCCTGCAAACCTTTTTTCTCTCGTAAACTGTAATGAAATTTGCATTTTTTCAAAGCTATGCTGCTTTCAAATGAAACCTACTTCTGGCACGAGCTTTAAACTGCTTTAATAAAACCACCAGCTGAAGTGTTAAACACCAGCTAAAAAACAAGAGTAAAAGCAATAAAACAGCCCAAAAGGGAAAAAAAAAATCTGCAACTTGTTACAACTCCTGATTTTACACACAAATTACAACAGCCTGGAGATCCAGCATGGACATTTTTGTCAGGATGAAAACTTCCTGTTGGGATTGCCTTATCTGTAGCCTTTGCTGTTTCATGACCACCTGGGTGAAGTGAAACTCTACAGGCTCATAAAGAAAAAGGGTTATTAAATGTTGATGACCTTCTCCTACACGAAGAATCCTGGGCTGGGATTGAGCCAGAGGAACTGGTCTGGCCAGCTGGGCTGGGATCTGGTGACAGAGCCACTGCTGGTGGCAGCAAGAGGAGCAAAGGGAACCTGGAGTTCCAAATTCTCCCTTAAAGCACACAATCCACCCCAGGAGGGCTGGAATGGGCACAGCTCCTTGGGACACAGCATTCCCTGAGGGTTTGTGGGATGAGGGACAGAAATGTGGCCACATGAGGAACGGGGGTGAGGAATCTGTGTGGAGCACAGAGCAGGGGGTGGTGACTTCACTCAAACATCAAGAATTTACCAAATATTGCAATGAAAAATTGGAGCAAGAGGCGTGTGACTTTGTGTGCATAATTAGAGCAGCTGCTGCCCTTAAATTAGGTTTGGGAAGTCTCCTTGCAAGGGCAGAGATTCAAAGCAGGAGGAGCACAGGAGCATTTTGTTCCTTTTCCCAGATCTGTCACTGTTTCTGACAGCAAGACCTGAACCTCGAGACCTAAGAAAAATTTGTGCCAGGTACCTCTGGATTGTCTTTCCTAGAATGGTTTGGGGTGGAAGGGACCTTAAAGCTCAACTCATCCCATGGGCAGGATGCTCCAAACCCTGTCCAGCCTGGCTTTGGACACTTCCAGGGATGGATCCCCAAAGCTGGCTGATCTCACAGCACGATCCCGCTCACTTCTGAGCAGATCAACACGTCCAAAAGCTCCTGGGGCTGAGGAAAGGTGGGGTTTCACTTCAGTGCAAGCAATACTGTGTGCTGAGGAAGACACAAAACCCCAGATGAAGAGGGACAGAGCTGAAAAGGCTTGAGAAGAAGAAAAAAAATAAATTTAGAAGTGCCAGATCCAGCGCATGGGAATCCTGCCATGAGCATGGGACAACTCCACAGTGCCAAAACTGCTGCAGGAAACTGCAGCCACCAGCAAAAACCAGAGACAGCAGCAAAACACAGCAAGCACGTGCCAAGAGATTGTTTCAAAAGTGAAACTGCCAGGAGCCAAATCCCAGTTTTAAGGCACAATTTACACCGTAAATATTTTGGTTTCTAGCAAAAAGGGAGGGAGGAGAAATCCTACCCTGCTCCAAAAGACACGACATTGGAGGCAGAGCAATCTGCTGCTTTAATTAACCCACATGACAGAGGACATGAATTCTTTTTTTCTCTCACACTGTTAAACACAAAAATATCCAAACTCCTGAGCTGTGGAACAGAAATTAGTAAAATCCCACTGCTCCAAGATTGCTTCCTCCCCATCCACAGTAACTCACAACACGTGCAAGAGTCTTGAGTTCCTCAAGTTCACCAGGAAAACTTCAATGACTTTCATAATCTGAAAGCAGCTCATCATCAAAATTGATTTCATTAAACCAGTGGCAATCTGTTGGCAGCTTGAGAGCCCAGACAGGGAAACACCGATTAAAACAAAGCTGGCAAAACACATTAAAAATTAATGGACTTCTTGATTTTTATCAAAATTGAAAAAAGGCTCAATTCTACAGCCAATGATACAGCCCTGAATGGCAGCAATTAAAGTTCCTCCTTCCAATTACAGTTTTTTACAGCATTTTAATCAATTTCTGTACAGCAAATGAGCGTAGAGTTTAACCCTAAATCGAATCAGCATGGTGTTGTAGGGTGAAAATCATAATCCTGGAGCATGACATGCAAGAATAAAACTTAGATAAACTAAAGAAAATGACAGAAATGTTCCTGTAGATCATTTTTGACTTGTATTTTAGGCCACTGGAGGGGAATTCATAAGCAGATTTGGGACTTGCCTATCAACATGACCGCACCTATGTAAATATTTATTCAAACATTTGAGCACATTGCAGGGGATTCTAGTTTAGAAACCAAAGGAAAATACTCTAAAAGGAAAAGTGTGCCAGCAGTTTCTGTTAAAAAACTGCAGACCCTCAAAGACTTCACCTTCCAACTGGGCTGTGACATCCAGAGAAACTCCAAAGCTGTTGTTTGATTTATTCCTGCCTTTTATAAAATCCCAAGCCATTAATCCTTAACAGCCTTGACTTGAAAGCCTGATAGATAAATTTTCATTGCTGAGATTGCTTAAGTAGTTCAGTATCACAGGGATGGGGCTGGAATTTGAATTAGCAGATTGAAAAACCCCCAAAAAATGAACCAAAATTGTCAAGTTGCCAGCTTTCTCTTCTTTCAGCACAGCACAAACACCTTCTGCTGTTTGGGTCAGAGCTGGGTTTGAATGCACAGCAGGTTTATTTAAACCCAGCTGGCACAGTGCCCTCTCCTCCAGCCCTCACCTCAGCATTCCCAGAGCCTCACACCAGGCTCCTCAGCACTCTCCACCATTATCTTCTGACCTTTCCCTTTTTTTTTTTTCCTTTTTTTTTTTTTTGTGTCTTTCTAAGTTAATCAGTAACCAGAGACTTGGTGCTGCTGATATCAAGGTCCTGAGCCCTGTGGAGCATCAGCCACTTCCACACCGTTCCCTCCTTCCCCATTCCAGCTCCTCATCCTTTCCCTACACAGGGAATAAAAAATAAAAATAAAAAGGTATATTTTACATCCTAAAACACTGGCTCAGCAGCTCCAGAACCCAATTACCCCGTGCAAAAAAAGCTCTTACCCACAACTACACATCATGAGGGACAAGTCTTGCCACCTCCCCGTTCAGGAGGTGGAGGGAAATAAAAAGAGACATTTTTTATGAGACAGTTACTGAGCTTTAATTTCCCACATCCGTTTATGACTGCAAACAAGCCCAGGCAGGGGAAGGTACTATCTATTACCATAATTATTTTTAAAACCTTCACCCCACAGGGCTAGGAAAAAAACAATGATTTACAGCAGGGCCATAACTATAAAACTGCAGATGGGAGCTGAGCTACTTTGCCCTTGTCTGATGCTGAGATCTCATTAAACTGTGTGCTTAAACCTTAAATATTTGAGAGTAAATGGTAGTTTAAATGGGGAAACCATTCTCATTAAGCAGCCAGCCTTTCCTCTGCTCAGCTTCCCAGCTCATCGTCTGTTATTTGGTGAAGTTTGGCACTGCTTCATCTTCCAGCCTGGACAGCCCCAAAACTCCTAAATAAAGGCAAAAGGGCAAGAAGAAAAAAGCACTCAAGTCATTTTTAAACCTTCGAAAGAAGCTGATGAGAGAAAATTTTTTCTTTTATCACTTTGAAGGGTGAACCTTTGGCCAAAGTCATTCAGTGAGACAACAGGCAGCAACTTCTCTTTATCTTTTCCAAATCTGCTCTTTGACCTCTACTTGCTCTGCATTATTATTATTATCATTATTATCATTACTGTTGTATCTCCAAGAAATTAACTTTTAATAAAAGATTGCACTACACACCCCACATCCAATTTTCTCTTGGAAATATTCTTGCCTTTCAAAAGTTAGTGCAGCAAACCAGAGAATTAATAATTATTTTTGCTTTCTCCTTTCTCAAGCCACCCAGAAAATCCAAAGCAAAGGCTGCCAACCTATCCAGGCTAAAACTGGAAGCTGGAGAGGAAATGACATAAGAGAAAAGTAGAATTTATGCAAAATGTTGGCGATATGAAAGCAGAACTCAGAAATCTTCAGAAATTAGCAGTGCACAGTAATTGAAGCTGCTTGAATCATGCTCCTCCATCCTTCCACTTCAATGGGATATGGCAGGAAGTAATTAATGGAGACAGGCTCCCTTGCATATAGCTGGAAATAATTAATCTGGCATCTCATTTCTGATATTGGCTGTTTGGAAAAATAAATTTTTCTTCATATAGAACAGTTTGTTTCACACGTAACCCCAGGGATCAGCTGTTCTTTATTCTTTAAATACACATAAAGACATTTCATGGGAGCCCATATGGAAAATGTAACCTTCACAAAGGCTTTGCCACGTGCCTACATAAGGTGTTTCACAGAGTATTTTATGTTTTTAAATAAATTAAAATAAATTAAGACACATAAAACCCCAATTCAAACAGAGACTTAAAATGCAGTATTATGTACTAGGGATTAAATATGAGCATAAATTTTTATTTCTTCTCCCTCGTTTTCTACTCAAAATTACAAAACTTGCTTAGAATAAAACCTGTTCTTCATTATTTCTTTTTTTCTGCTGTATGCACAGCACACAGTTCATGTTCTTCTGAACAGTTTTACCAAAAAAATTTAAAACTTGAAACTAATTCTGTCCTCAACTTATTTTTGTAGGAGTAAAGGCCATGAAGAACACTCAGCATTCCATTATGAATAACAGATGCGAGATGGGTACATTTATAAAACACTAAATTTAGAAAGATTCATGGAGAGTTCTGCTGAACCTTTCAGAATGAAAAACCTCCCTGTACTTTGCCACTGAGTCCATCAGAGCTCAGAGGAAGGAGAACACAAAAGGCCAACGAGTTTTCCACGGATCCAACATTAATGCATCTCATGGATGGAATTTCAAGATGCACAACAAAGCAGGGGCACATTAGCTAAATGCCACCATCCCCTGGGCTAGCTGGGGGGTTATTTAATACCCTCAGCTTGCCATCTCGTGCAGGGCAAGCTACAAAATTAATGAAAGAAATCAGATCCCCCTTTCACCCTGCATCCCACAAGCTCGGGATAGTCTGTTTAAAAACACCACTCGGATCCTTCCCCAATTGTCTGGGCTGCTGGGCTCCCACAAGGAAACTCAGCTGACACAAAGGCAGAGCCCCAGGCACAGATGTCCCCAACAAACTGCTCGGGGCTCCTGTTCCTCCAGGAAAAGCTGGGAACCACTTTGGGACACAACAACATTTCCACCCCCGTTCCTCGAACGCCCAGCGACAGCGAACTGGCTGAGGATGCCAGCAAGAGTTGGCACAGCTGTGCCCCAAGTGAAATCAGATAAAAACCCCAAAACAGGGCTCAGCACCACCAGCATTCTTTAAATGAAGCTGACAATTCTCAATATCCAAAGAGTTTGTGTTCATTTAAGAGGAGCAAAACACTTGACATGAGAGGAGAGCCCGAGTCCCTTCCCAAGGCTGGCAGTGATTTCCTGACCCTGAGCCCAGGGCCTGGATTTTCCAGGCAGCCCTTCCAGCTTCAGCAGGGCAGCAGCAGCTGCTACCCCTGTGCCCCTGAATGTCTGGGCACTGCCAGAGCTTTTCTAGGAAGGATTTGGACTCCTGGATCTGGGGGAGCAGCTGGAGGGACACACAGAAAATTCCCAGCATTTCTCTCCATCATCCCACCAGGTTCTCTCTCTCACACCCAGCAAAAGCCCTGCAGGAGCTGATTTGGCCCCACAAGGACAAATCCCTCGTCCTTTTTCCCAGTTATGAAACGTGTGCCTTGTGCCACACCAAAAGCTGCGTGGCAGCACCACATCCTAAAGGCAGAGGAAGCTGCAGCTCCCACATTTGTCATCTGCAACCCAGGGAATAATCCCAGCGAGCTGGAACCATCAGCCAGCACAGCCTGCAGGAGATCCCCGTGCCCGAAAAGCAGAGAGGTTAAAAACACCACCGAGTGTCACAGTGCCAGCCCTGCTGGCTCTGCTCTAGGGAAGGGACAGCGCGGTGTCAGGACATCAACTCTGCAATTCCCAAACACCGTGCTCATGATGGAATCACGGACAGCACATTTTACACTTCAGGATCCTTCAGCACCGCTCCTGTTTAACCTCTGCCGATGAGCCCGGGGGAGGAGATGCCAGCCCGGTGCCAAAATCACATCCCAGCACACTTGGCTGTAACAAAAGATGACTCCGGGGAGTTTGTGCTCATCATCATCGCTATTCCACGCACGTCAGAGCCACCTCCAGCAGCTTCAATTAAACCTTTACTACTGCAAAGGGCAAAGGGGGCACGGACACATTTCTGTGTGAGACAGAAGGGCTAACGAGGGATAAAGGGAGGATTACACAGCCCTTTTTAGAGACATCCACCCCCCTCCACAAACAAGGGGCAAGGTACAAGATAACCACACAAACCTGGTGGGTGAGAACACATCCACGCCTTGCCCTGGACCACCCCTCCCGCACCCCCCTTTTCTTTTTTTTTTTTTTTTGGTGGTGTTGTATTATTTTATGTTTTTTTTTTTCCAGCTGAGCACTTGCCTCTCCTCCGTGCCCATCAAATATGCCGAAGATGGAGGGGTGAGTCTTGTTCACCAGGTCGGTGATCACTTCGAACCTGTCCTCCATGTGGTCCCTCCGGCCTTGGATGGAGTAGACAGCCACGTTGTGGCTCTTGAACTCCCACGTCTTGGAGAACTCCGCGTCCAGCACGTCCAGACCCCCGAGCCTGTCATTCTGCATGATCTCGGCCACCTTGCCCTTCACCATCTTCACCGCATCCCTGCTGGACTTAACAATGGTTTTCACCTCATCCGTGTGGAAGAAATAACTCCACAGGGCCAGGCTGATGCACAGCAAGAACAGGGTCTCCGGTCTGAGCAAGAAGTAACGCATGATCCGACCCAGCAGAGACAGCAAAGTCATTGTATCCTCTATCATTTATTATCGCGACCGTGTCTCCCCACAGCATGCAGCGGGGCGGCTCCGAGCGCGGCGCCGCTCGCCTCAGTGCATGCTCGGCCGGCCGGAGCCCCGCGCTCCGCTCCCGCTGCTGCCGGCCCTGCCCTGGGCCCGCGAGGGATGCTCCGAGCCGTCCGCCGCCGGATCGCTGCTGAAATCTGCCGCTGCGGGCCGGGAGGTGCTGCCGGGGCCGCCCGCGGTACCTGCGCTCCGTGTCCCCCGCGCCCGCCGCCGGCCCGCCCTCCTGCCGCCCGGGCGGAGCGTCCCGGCCGCCGCCCCCGCCGCGCCGCTGGACTACAAATCCCGGCAGCGCCCGCGGTGCGTGCCGGGGCGGGCGGGGTGTAGGGCGTGCTGGGAGTTGTAGTCCGGAGAAAAGAAAAAAATTATTTAATCGAAGTGTGTCCTATCCTTGGAAGTGTCCAAAGCTCGGCTGGACGCGGCTTGGAGCAAGCTGGGATAATAGAAAGTGTCCCTGCCCATAGGATGAGATGTCCCCTAAAGTCCCTTCCAACACAAACCGTCCTGGTTTGGTTTGGTTTCATCTAAAAGATGAATTTGAGTCTCACATGTTCCCCAATTCCCTTCAAAAACCCGCGGTCAGAACGCAAACAAAGCAGGATTTTGTCAATTACTAAACCGAGAGTAGAGTTTGCCAAAGGAGCGTTTCACTGAAACAAACCCAGAGCATCGATCACCTTTCCTGAGCTGTTTGTAAATTGTCATTTTCCTGCAATGGACAAGTACTGAAAACCACAGGCTGGGAGTTTGTCAGCAGAAGTTTGCTGCAATAGAAACAATGAAATAGAAACAATGAAATAGAAACTATTAAATAGAAACAATGAAATAGAAACTATTAAATAGAAACAATGAAATAGAAACTATTAAATAGAAACAATTAAATAGAAACTATTAAATAGAAGCTATTAAATAGAAACAATGAAATAGAAACAATGAAATAGAAACTATTAAATAGAAACTATTAAATAGAAACTATTAAATAGAAACAATTAAATGCAGTGCCTGAGCTGTTTGCTGCCAGCTGTGGGGTGGAAAACTCACAGAACCCACCAACCAACCTCAGAGCTGCCACAAGAATCAAACACAAAATGAATTAACAAACCACAAAACCCGCCTGAAATTCTGAGTGAAAAGCTGCAAACTTCAGGTACGAGCATCCCAAGTTGTCCAGCAGCTCCCACTTTCTTGAGGATTTCTGTTATTGTACAAGTCACACATAAATTCTTTTTTTTTGCCACTTCTTTCAGGGATCAGCTGAAATAAATTATAGAACCAGACACGTTCTGTGTCCCATTCTTACATCCAGCTCTGAGAAACAGCAAAATTAATGACAAATATTAAATATAAGGATGACACTGCTTTAAATTTAAGAGCTGCATAACACTCTGCTAGTGTTTTATCCAAAATTTTACATTTCAGGCCTAGAAAAACTCTCACCTTTTCTTCCCCTCTGTCACGATTTGCGTGAGTTGAGATACAGATTTTTTACCCAAAAGGCCAAAATTTGCACTTTGGAAATGAGGAATGAGGTACCAGCACAGGCGTTGCAGCATCAGTAGCTACTGAGGCTGATTAATTAAATTAATTAAAAATACTCAATGAATACTTCAGGAAAACTGAGGCTGAGTGTCCTGAACAGAGGTAAATAAGAAGAAATAATATTTTTAATACTACAGAAGTGAGTAGCTGATAAATGTTTTCCTAATAATTTTAATACTATTATTTGTAACACTCTATTGTGGCTTTTAAATTTCTATTAGTTTTATATTAGGGAAAGATAAAATAAATGTAAATAAAGAAGGAACTGCTCTCTCCCACCAACCAATTCATTATAATTTGTCATTTTGCTGAAATATAAATGTGTCACTGTCCATTAGCTACAAACTGCATAGCTAATAATTCTAATAATATTATAATATCACTCTCTCTATTGTGGTTTTTAAAATTCTATTCATTTTGTACTTAAAGAAAGATAAAATAAATGTAAAATAAGGGGGATGCTGCTCTCTCCCACCAAGCAATTCATTATTAATTTGTCATTTTACTGCAATATAAATGTGGAACTGTGACTCCTGTGTTTCAATTAAAAACAATCTGAATTAAAAAAATATTCTGCACCAGTTAAGTGCAAAATTCAGGGATTATTGAGCCAGCCCCGTGGTTCAAGCCCAAAAAAATCCAATTCCAAGGTTCGTTCTGCACTCCAGCAGCTCCTCCCAGGAGAGAAGCAGAACTTCAGCATCCAAAAATTCTTTTAAAACTGGAAATCAGCAATAAAAACCTCACCAATATTCGGGGTATCAGCTGCTATTTCATTCTGGTTTTGTTGAGGGGGCGACCTCAGGCTTTTGGTCACTTGTGAAAGGAATGAAAAGTGATTTGTGAATAAACTGGATAATTATCTGCTTGGAAAACTGGGAAAAAAACATTTCTTGCTCAACAGCTCCTCCTCCTGCTCGTCCATAGTAAAAAACCATCAGGGCTTGTTTTTATATATTTAATTTGTTTTTATATTTTGGCTACAGAAAGAAATCAGCTGATACTGCAAATTCATTCTCGATTCAGCGCTCTGATACACAGGAATTGTGGGTTATAAACAGAATAAACTTGGGAATTGTTTTGGCTCCAAGAGAAAAATGCAGCATTCAGCTTTTGCAGGCAATTTTGTGGTACCCAGAATTAAAATAGAGAGTGAGATAATGGAGAAACTCTCACTATTTGCTAGTGTGAATAATGGGAACATTTTTATCAATTCTTGCTTGTATTAAATAAATAGTTTTGACTGGAAGAAGCTTCATTTTGTGAATGTGTTTATAAGGATAAATAAAAATAATAACAGTGAAAAACTCTTTAATTTCCTGTAGTTGCAAACTGAGTTTACCATTATTTCACCTTGGGGATGAGCAGTGAGGACACAACAGCTTTACTGGACAAAATCATAACAGGAAACATTGAATTTGATGGCAATTTCCTCCTAAAAATACTCCCAAAATACATAGAATATCTGTTCTATAATATTCTGGGGATGCTAAAATGTGGAGGATGATTCTGTTGCTGTTGGCTGAATTCTGCTGCCCAGTAAAAAGGTTTTCTCAGGATTTTCAGATATTTAATTGGCACAAATCAGATGTGCACAATAATGCATTGAAGATTAGTCCTGGAAAATATTAAATTAAAGTATTCCCCAAAACTTGTGGGTTCACCTCCCTTTTCTTCTGCTGAGATATAAAATCAGAAGAGAAAAATCAATGGCAGGTTTCCTAGCTCATGGAGATATCAAATGTGTTGCTGATGCAGTGTATCCTGACACTGTAGGTTTGGAATCT
>JAOTQP010000469.1:23363106-23403989 GCA_026413545.1 Cichladusa arquata | reverse complement strand
CCTTTCTTCCTTTCTTCATTTCTTCCTTCCTTTCCTTCCTTCCTTTCTTCCTTTCTTCATTTCTTCCTTCCTTCCTTTTTTCCTTCCTTCCTTTCTTCGTGTCTTCCTTCCTTCCTTTCCTTCCTTTTCCTTCCTTTTTCTTCCTTCCTTTCCTTTCTTTCCTTTCTTTCTCCTCATCAATTCAATCCCTGCTGCTACATGTAGTTTCCTATTTTTGGAATTCTGTATGTGTGGAGTTCTCCATGCTCTCAGTTTGCACCTGGGCAGCAAGGTGCATAAAATCCAGTTTGCAGTGGCAGAAATCAGCAAATTCTGTATAGAAATCCACAGGTGGGAAGGAGGAGGAGGAAGGAGGGAGGGTTTAAAGGGATTTTTAATTAAGCTGCTCCAGCAGAGTGTTGAGTAACCCAGTGCAAGGTGCAATTCTGGCAGAGCTCAGCCCGGGGAGGTGGGGTTGCCACAGCTCCTGGATAAAACGAGCTCTGGTGGAGCCTCCTTGGTGAGGATGGGGCACTGAGAGGTTCCCATCTCTGTGATTCCCCCTCCTCCATCCCACAGGCAGCTCTGGGAAGAGATGGATGTGAAGAGCACCCTGAGCTACCTGCACTGGCTCTTCTGCCAGTTCGAGCTGATCACCTGCAGTTACCTGATGGAGCCCTGGGAGAAGCTGCTCTTCTACTCCTTCAACCTGGCCATGCTGGGGCTGCTGCTCTACACCACCTATGTCTGCCTGGCTTTCCAGGCCAGCTCAGCCTTCCAGCTCCTCTGCAGCTGCCTGGGAAACCCACAGGAAAATGCTCTTGCTGTGGTGAAGTAAAACCTCACCCTGACCTTGGGATCCAAGCCTTTCCTCAGCCCATTTTTGTCCAGGAGCAGCAAACTCTGCTTTATTCTCTTGTCGTGTTTTGCTCTGACAGAAAATTATTTTTGCTCCAATCAATCCCTGTTTTTACTATTTGATTCTTCATGAGCTTTGGATTTTAAGGACCTGATGGAATTACAGAGCTGGGATTGGGACAGGAATAACCCTCCTGAAGATTTTATTATTTCAGGGGAAAGGAGCAACACCCCTGAAGATTTATTATTTTAGGGGAAAGGAACAACCCCCCTGAACATTTTATTATCTCAGGGGAAAGGAGCAACTCCCCTGAAGATTTTGTCATTCCAGAGAAAATGAACAACTCCCCTGAAGATTTTGTCATTCCAGGGAAAGCTGTTTGGGTATGGAAAGTTTTCATCTGGAGAAATGACACAGCATCAATTTGTTCTTTTCTGCCAGAAGAGATGTGCACACAAAAATCCTGGACCAGTGGGAACTGCTTCCCTGAGCTCACTGTGTTTTTATGGAATGATTTCAGGATTTATTAATTCTCCTTGATTGTTTTATGCAATGAATTTTATTATCATGATGCAAACAACGCCGCTGATTCATTAAAAATGGGAGGATGTGCTGCTGTGAAAATTTATGATTGAAACTCTGAGATTCTTGGGCTTTATAAAAACAGATAATTTCTGGTTTACTTTAGAAGATGAGTAAATCATGTGCATCATATAGAGAATATAACATTACAGATTCACTTGTGGTAGGGTTTCAGCTGAAAATAAAATCCCTAAAAATATAAAAATACAATGTCTCCTTTTTCCTAACCTTTTACTCTCTACTTTTCCCATTTTACACTCTCCCTGTTGAGCAGGGTCTGAAACACAAACTCCTGAGCTGTAAATAATGTGCTGGATTTGGCTGGGACTGCTTTTGTTCCAAATTCCATGACTTTTTAGCCTTACAACCATGAGATTCCTGTGCTGCCAGCTTCCTGCAGCAGGCAGGAGCTGCACTGGGATGAGCTTGGGAATCAAACTGGGGTTTGGAATCCTTGGGGGATGAAGGGAGTAGAGCAGGGTGACACAAATCCACTTTTTTCACCCACACTGAGATGAGTTTGGGGAGTTTTCCCAAGCTCTCCTTCCGGAGGATGGCTTCTTGCTGGAGGAGGCAATCCAGGGATTTAGGGAATGAGGTTTGGGCACAGGAGGCGACAAAACAAAGTGAAGACATTAATTATGTCATTTGTCACCTCAGCTGCTTTCCCAGTTTATAATTATGGGGAAGTAAGGTAGAAGATGGAAATAATTCCTCTGGGAAAATGAGGGCAGCTGTGCTCAAACTCACAAGTCTCTTAACAATGCCTAAGTATGTCTAAGTTTGAAAAAAAAAAAAAAATCTATTCAATACTTTCAAATTTGGATCCAATTGGATGTTTGATTAAAGTGATATAATGGTTGAAGTAGTAACTAGTGTAGATTCGCTTTCATGCCTAGTCTGTATTTATATTTACTGATATTTATCAATATAATTTGTATTTACTGATGTTTAGGAGCAAGAGGGAGCACCCAGTATTTTAATGAGATCAATCAGTAGACAGTGATTTTTTTTTCCCAGTCTCTGACACAGAGAAATACAGGCAGTACTTTGCATTACAGGTGCAATATCTCTATTTCTCAAGACTATGTCAATAAATATTGCTGCAGAAGTGGCTGGGAGTGAGCCCAGGGCAGGGCAGGTCGCCCTCAGCTCCAGCAGAGGATTCCACAGGGACACCCTGAGCATTTCTGCACATTCAGAAATCCCACAGCAGGAACTTTGCCCTGTTTGTTATTGCTGCCCTTCCCCACGTGGTTTGTGGGCGCCTCTTGTGCAATGACTGGGGCAGGATTTGGGACAGGATTTGGGACAGGATTTGGGGGATAGCCCAGATCCCAGCTGGGCTGGAGGAGCAGGATAGAGCCAGGAAAGCACCAAAATCCAGCAGAGAAAACAAAGGGCCAAGTGGCAGCTGGAGCTCCCCAGAGCTCCTGATTCATTTTCCTCATCACCCCCTTTTCCCTGCCTGCCCCAAGACTTCAGGATTTAAAAGATTTCAGTTCCCAGCAGTGCCTGGGCAGGTTCCTGCTGCAAGCACCCCGAGCCTGAGGGGCTCCAGATTTGTCTCAGATGTGTCAGGCCAGGCTCAGCTGGGAATGGGATCAGGAGCAGGGGAGGTTTAGGGTGGAGATCTGCCAGAGCTCCAGGGATGCACAGGGAGGATTTTTGGGGTTGAACAGGCTCTTTCCACATTTCTCCAGATTTTTCCACAGGCTGCTCTGAGTGGCCACAACATTTAGTTTTTCTTGATGCTCAGTGTTGCAAACCTAAATGAATGAATGCATGGTTGAGGCAGGAAGTGTTCCAAGAGGAATGGGAAGTGGAATATTCCCTGCACACCCTTCTCTGTTGGGAGGAGTTTCTGTCCTGGGGTTCTAAGAAAGGAATGCAAGGATAACATTCAGCACCATTCAGATCCCTGCCATGTGAAAAGGAAATATTTAAATTGCACAACTTAACCCACGCTGGTTCAGCAAGAGTGGAAACTAAAGAACAAAATAAGAACCAGCTGCTAAAATCAAATTGCTCACCAGGAAACCTTTGATGTTTCCAGCCAGAACATCCTGGTGGATTCCCTGAATCCTCAGGAGTCATTTTTATTGTAGGACTCTCACACCTTATCTCCCATTAAACTTTAATCTGTGTTTTATTGATCCAAAGAGTTTACACTTCCTAAAGGCACTAAGGATGCTTCTGTCCATGTGGAATTTTCCCTCCTCTGCTGCTGATCACTTCAGTTTTTAGAAGCTTAAGATCATTTCTTACTCCTTGTTGTTGCTGTCATTGTTTTGCACTACAGCAGCTGCACTTTGCTTTATTTACAGCCACGTGTAATTGCAGTTCTTATCTTTGCTGTTCATTACCTGACCTGAAAATCCTGCTTGTAAAATGAACCTCTCAGCACTTCCTGGCCTCTGCATCCCACAGGACATTTCCATCCTGCAGGGCTTTGGTCAGAGCAGGAGGGAGGTTCCAGCAGATCTGTTTGTTTTTCCAGAGCTGACCTGAAATTCCTCTGTCCTGCTTGGCTGACAGTTTCTGCTTCACTCCCCTGCTCAGCTGAAACTGCTTCATGCAACAGTTGAGTTCCAGTCTCCCTGAGACAGGAAATTCCTCCTTCCTCTGCTGCTGACATTTCCAGTCTAGAGCACAGGTATTGTATGAAATAGGATTTATTCAGGTATTTTTCCAGGTATTTTTTTTACAGGGATCAAGGTGTGAATCATCATCCTTAGAGCACAAAGTCTCAGCAGGGTGTGCAAACAACACCAAATATTTCACAGCTTCAGGAGTTTCCTTCCATCTCCCAAATCTCACTGACCAGGGTTGAGTCTAAAATTGGCTTTCAAGGCTTTTCAGTCCTTGTTGGGGATTTGTGTTACCCAAAATGGTTTCATTTTAGGAAGCTGAATATTTAAATTGCCCAAAATCCCTTCAGTTTCTTGCTTTACCATCAGGCTTTGGTTTTGTCGTGGAACTGAAATCCTGACAAGTTTTAAACTTCCTCTTTCTCACTTGGCTTAACCAGGCTCCCATCTTGTATTTAGGAGGAAATAAAGATTCTGACAGCAACAGGATTCTTTGTTCCATGATTATGTCCTGGAATGAGCTACAGGAAACATTCCCAAATCCCTCAGGATTTCCAATTCCCACCCCTCCCTTACCTGCTCTGGGAGGTGCAGCTGAAACTCAGGGCCCTGGGCTGAGCTAAATCTGCAGAAGGAGCAGTTTGAAATCCTTCAATACCAAGCTCAAAGCAGTTTTTGCCTTATTTTTCTTTACCTTGGTGTTATTTTGAATTTAAAGATGAAGAACTGCACGAGCATAAAGAGTTTTTCCTGAGTTTTTTTCCTTGGAGCAGGGAGCAGCTCCTGGGGCCATGCAGGAACAGTGACATCAGCTGGACTCTCATGCTCAGCACAGGCACATCCTGATTTTTCTATGGATATTCCTGCAGGAGAATGGGGGAGAGATGGGACTGGATCCATCTCTGTCAGTCCCAGGGTGCAAATGGAGCCAAACTCTTCCCACTGGCATCCAGTGAAATTATTCCAAATCCCAAAATTCCAACAGAAGGAATCTCTACCCTTGTGGAACTTTTTATGGAAAATTTCCTGACACAATATTCCTCTGGAATTCCCTACTTTAAGCTACTTCCAAGAGTAAGAGACTAAATAACACTGATTTTGTTGGATTTTTTTTTTTTTTGTTGGCCCAGGAGCTGTCCCTGGAGTGCAGCCAAGCTCAGGCACTTGGCCTGAGGTTAAAACTTTTCCCAAAAAGTTTTCCCATAAATATTTCACCTCAGGAATTTCCATCTGACCCATATTTAGGACCCCTGGAGTTCCATCCACTAACAGATTTTAAAGCAGTTAAAGGTGAAATCATCACCTTAAGCTTTACATCAACACACAAGACTTTTATCTAGGAAAAAAAATTAAAAATTAGTGTTTGCACACCCCAGTCCCCTTTTTCTGCTCATTTTTCCCTCAGTTATCCAGCTTTTGTGCTGTAAGGTCTGACTTACACAACATTTTATTTCACCATTTTCTCTGAGCAAAACTGAATTCCAAAGCTCTGCACAGCTTCTCCCATGACTTCCAACTTAAAACTCATGAACATCTGGGTGGAAATGCATCATTGAGCAGTTCTGACTTAAAATCCTGAATGATTTCTGTTGTAAAAAAGGAGCTTTTTGTGAGAGATTTTCAGGAAGAGCTGCAGGGCAAGTGGCAGCTTTTATCCATGACAATTAATGCCTCTTGTTGCAGTGGCAGTGAAAATACTGGCAAATATTTAATTTGCTGGACACTCCCTAAACCTCTCTGAGCTCCCAAAGGGGCACTGGAAACTTGAGAACCTACAAAGAAACCCAACTTTGGTTCTGGGGAGCTGCTCCACCAAACAAATCCCACAAATCCAATCCTTGGATTCGTGGATCCAGCAGCACAAAATCTTTCCAGACAAAACTTCTGCTGGAAGATCCATGAAAGGGGGGAAAGGAAGAGGGAGATCTCCAGGGATAAATGGGATGAGACAACACAGCAAATATCCAACATTCCTGGGAGACTCCAGGAAGGAAAGGGACTGATGAGAACAGCACAGTTTAAACCCAGTTTTTATTACTCCATCACCAACCACCAACAGGGAATTTATTATTCTGTCCTCCTTGGGCTTGCAGAGTGCAACTGGATTTTAAAATGAACTAAAAAATGATGAAGCAAAATATCTCAAGAGGTTTTTAATCCTTTATAGCTGATTTATTAATTAATTTCTGTGCATGTTGCTTTTAATCCACTGATCCACACGTGGGATATAGTTTAGTATTCATCACACTCCACAGGATTTTCCAATCTTTCTGATCAAGGGCTTTCCAGGGAAGTTTTCTTTGTGTAAGTGAACAGAAATTAGTCTTGAGCTTCCCCAAAATATGGATATATGGAATAATCTACCAGTATCATAAAAGGCTTCAAATCATTGTGCCAAAAAATGGGGAAAACTTTCTCCATGTAAGAAATTAAAGCTGTAACAGTAGGTAGGGACTTTACCTAAAATCTTTCCCTCTGGACATCTTTCCTTATTTTCTCCACTGCAGAAATTGCATGGAAAGATCCCTCAGGGATGGGAGGAACTTGTGGAATTTATATTGCAATGCTTCCACCAGAAATTGAACTTTAATTGCTGATTCTCTGGAATATCATCCATAAAAAATGAATTCCAGGCCATTGTTTTGGGCTGCAGTGGGAGTTTTGTCACTTTTCCTGGCTTTGTGATGGTTAATTATGGTCTGGGGAGTTTTTTTCTCCCCAAAGGAATATTTATTGAATGGAAGGCACTGTCCTTACTCTGTCAGCATTTCTGCTCCCTCCCCTCCAGTGGCATCCTGGGAAATGTGGAGATCTTCCAGCATTTCAGCCAGGCTGATCCGTGGAGCTCCATCATCATCTGTGTCACTCTCCACTGGAATATCTGCATCTAAAAACACACAGAAACCCCCCAAAAAATCAGCTAAGCAAAGGAAACAAACCCCAAAACACCAGAGCAACCCCAAGGGAAAATGGGGGGAAAAAAAAAAAATCAAACCAACACCACCAAAACAACCAACAAACAAAAAAACCTAAAAACTCAACAGTCCCCTCATAGATTAAAAAAAGAATTTTTTTTAAGAAATCCTTCACCCAGCAGGGATTTTGAGTGCAGGATGAAAGTTCTTTTTCATGTTAAAGGCAAGGAAACAAAACCCATCAGGTGAAACATCTGTGAAATACTTTACAGCATTTCTCCAGGCATGAATAGTTTGGAGAATGCAAACAGAGAATTTCAGCAAAATTATTTTGCCTCAAACACAATTTAACTACATCTAATAAAGGATTTTAGAAGGCCTTACTTCTGTAAATGTTGACATTCTTCCTTATGGTCTCATCCTCTTCCAGATCTTCCAGGAAGTCCTGGTATTGTCTGTAAAAGATGTGGGATGTATTTACTCACTTTTCCTTTGGATTAATGGAAATTCATGCAGCAAAGTAAAACTACAGAAACAAAACCAGAGCTGAGAGCATTCCCACATTTCCAACTCATTCTCACTGTTGTTTTCCTTTGGATTAATGGAAATTCATGCAGCAAAGTAAAACCACAGAAACAAAACCAGACCTGAGAGCATTCCCACATTTCCAACTCATTCTCGCTGCTGTTTTACCCTCACTTATTAACTCCCAACTCATTCATCTCTCATTTTCTCCCTTTTTGCTCTCAGCTGGAGGTTATTTAGAAGCTGGAGCAGCTTTGTCACTGCACAAGGAGAGCAGATACTGAACCTTTCATCATCTGTGTCCGTGGCCTCCCTGTCCCTCTCCAGCTCCTTCAGCTTCCAGTTCCTGCGGCGCTGCCGCCTGGAGCGGTCGTAGCTCTTCTTGATCAGCACCTGCAGGGAAAAGCAGCTCCTTTTTCCACCTCCCAAAATCCCAAATCAGCACCCAAATCCACATCTGGGCATCTAAAACCAGCTGGACTGGCACTCAGCAGTGTTATATGGAATTTACAGGGATTTTGTCAGTTTTTCAAACACTCAGAAAATGGTCCTGAAGAGACAGGCACACACTGGGGTTATAAATCAGTTTTCAGCACTCAGTGATTGGTAATTAGAACAAAACCAACAATTAATGTATTATCTAACCACTGTAATTGGAAAAAAAATCCAACAGTAAATGTATAATTTAAAAACCACTCAAATATTTGAGGAAATAATCCTTCAAAATGAGATGGTGCTCAAATTTCACTGTTAATATCCTCTCCTCCTTCAGGCACTGCTCATTATAAAATCACACTCCTTCCTAGCCCTGAAGAACTTTGTACAGACAAAGGGATTTTCTTACCACATCAGGAATATGCTGGGGGTTCATCTTGTTGGCAAATTCATCATTTAAGTTGCAGTTGGCCAAGTCGAAGCTAAAATAGAAACAGGGGTTTTATTCTGCTTTACAAAACACGCTGAGCTCAATGTTTGAGTTAAAGAGCAGCACAGTGCAAGGTGCAGCTCCTAAGGAAGAGAAATAATTCCAGGTGAAGGCAAACAAATAAAAATTCACATTCATGTGCAGCTTTCCTAAGTCTGTTGGCACTTCCCAACCTCTGGAATCCAAACTGCAGCACCCACTGAGGTTCTGCTGGGCTCACAACATTCATGCTTAAACTTTTTTAAGCACCACCTAATTTGCCTAATCTTACAAAAAATTCATATTTGTTATCACTGTATGTGATATTCATTAGCAAACAAATAATTAACTGGTGTTTTAAAAATCCTTCCCATCTATTTGTGGCTAAATTGTGATTCCAAGATCTATTTGTGCCTAAATTGTGATTCCAAGCTGCACTCTGAAGGAAATCAGCTCTCTTATTTCTAACAATTTTTAATGAAAACTCCTTCTAGAACAGAGATTTCCTGGATTAGGATCAGGATTATTCCACCCCTTTTGCTGCTTTCACACTTTTTTGATAACACATGAATTCAGTCATTAAATAATCATTTAAGAAAAGTTTCAGAAAAGAAGAACAGACCCCAAGACCAGGTCTCCAGGATTCAGGATGTGCCCCAGGTGAGTACAGCAGAAATACTGGTGATCAGTGTCCAGCTCTGAGGTTTTCCTGACCCAGGCTTCAGCCAGAGTGTGCTTTGGGAATAGAAAATAAAACATTCCTTAACCAAACCCAGCTTAACCCCAACATCTGCACTGATTTAAACTCCACTTGTCATTAAACTTGTGTTTCTGTATCAAATATCCAATGCATCCCTTGCTACTCCTCATTGCTCATTAAATAAAAGTAAGGAAATGGACATGGCAACTCCCAGGGATTCCCAAAGGCTGTTTCCATAAATAGACACCTATTTTAGCTTTTAACTGAGACCCATTAATTCTGATTAAAAAGAAATGCTTCAACAAAACCAATTCACTCATTAGAGCTGCAAAGTTAATATTTCAACAACCAGTAACAAGCAGAGTTTAAACTCTTCAAGAAGAATTCCTGGAAGTGGAATTCACATCGTGCCTGTGCCATTTCCAAACCAAATGGTCCCAAAAAAAGCTTTTGCCAGTGGCAAGATCCAGAACAGCCCAGGCAGATCCAGAGCATGAATTCAGCTGAGCACAAGGCCCAAAAGAGAGAAATTCTCACCTTGTTTGAGCGAGCCCCTGCCCCAGCACCTTTTTTCTTCTCATGGACCCTGTTGATGTCCATGATGATGAACTCCTCCAGCTGCTTGGGGTGGAACAGGCTGTTGAAGGGGTGACGCCAGTAGGTGTTTCCATCAATTTCAGCAACTGCAAAATGATCAGGGAGAGAGTTTCTCGTGAAAAAAGAACCATTCACCAAAAGGAAGGCAACTGCCAGACATGTTTTGTTCATCAGTGTAACTCAATTATTTAGGACATGACCCACATTGCTGCAAGAGCAGCTGATCTGGGACAGACTTTCCTCAAAGGAATTATTCCCAGGATCCATCCTTCAGAGGGATTCTGCTGCCCAAGCAAAACACAGAATTTCTGGTACTGAAGTGGCTAAAATTTAATCCAGATGCCATCTAATTATAGAGGAATAAATCTGACACAGGTAAATGCTCAGAACATCCAGGAACTCAAGCTGAGCCTGCTCATTCTGCCCTATGGAAATCAAGCTTGGAGAACTCAGCTCACTACAAAATTTCTACTGTACAGATAAACTGAACAACATTAAGGTCCAAAAATCCAAGATTTTGTGGAAACAAACCAACAGCAATTGTGGCAGCAGAACAATCAGGGGCTGAGGAAAAGCCCAAACTCACTCTGCAGAGTTCTGGGGTCGATGAGGTGGATGGTGCTGGTCACTCTGATGCACACACAGATCTGGCTCATGTTGCCCAGACTCTGGGCCAGCTTGGGTGACAGACACACAACGTTGTCCTGCAAACCAAAACACATAACTGACATTCCCATTTCCTCAATTTTTAACCAAAACATCTGAAATAAAGTGTTAAACTTTGGTATTTTTATGTTTCTAGCCCCAGTAACTTCTACATTTCCCATGTGGATCCTTTCCCACCTCCCATACCCCACAATGTGGCCTCCATCTCCAAATCCCAACTCTTCCCACTTCCCACAACACCCTAAAGATGAAGCAGAGGGAAGCTACCTTGCATATGGGAACAATTTCCACAGAGAAAGTGCTTTTGTAGTTGTAGACATTACTGTGAATGTCGTGGGAGATCAAACGTTGGGATGATTTGGATCTGTAAAACATGAAAATAGTTTTCAGGAAACAAGAGGGACATCACCTGGAACAGGAGATCCTTGGAACAAAGTGTCTGTATCATAAATAAAAATATTAAGGAAAGCAGAGGTAAATTTTTACCATTAGTGGAAAACGTGGGATTTTTGTAGGAGGGATTTTGTCTGTTTTGATTAAAATACAGATTCCTTACACTTGCATTTACAAAATTATTTTAAGACAAAGGATTTAGGACAGTTCCCCAAAGTTCTGAGTGCTCAAGACAATGACCAGGAGTGCTGTACCTGGATGGAACTGTACACTGAAGGAAATCCACCATCTTCTGGGCATGTTGCTTGGAAGAGTAATAAAAATCCAGGCCATCTGAAAAGAGAGGAAACAAATCTATTTCTATCCTATTTTATCTCATATAATTAATAAACTTTTCTCTACACAGCTCCTAGCACACACAATGAAAACATCCATCACAAATCCAAGTTATTCTGCCTCCAGACCCACTCACCATGGATTTCTTTGATCCTTAGTGTGTTTTGATGGAGCCTGTGCTTCAAAATCAGCTGCTCCAAATAGTAAAAAGTCTTCTTGTGCACAGTCTAAAACCAAACAAACACAAAAGCATCAAGGTTATTTAAAAAGCATCAAGTACAAAGCAGGATATCTGAAAAATAAACATTTATATGAAGAGATCACCTAGAGAAGGAATATCCAAGTAAATGAAATTATTTCAGGGTGCTCTACTTATACCAAATTATTTAAAGCTTCCATTTCTCATTTTTGTGTAACTGGTTGCTAGAGAGATCTATTTCCTTTAAAGAAGATTTAAATATTTATCCCACTGTTTCCAAACTGCCTTAAAATACAGGAGAGTATTTAGTAATCCACACAAGATCCTCCTGCCAGCATCATTTCAAAGACAGCAGAAATTTTTCTAAACTGAGTAAGATAAAATTCAACAACCTTGAACACAAAACACGTCCCTGTGGCTAAGTGTAATTATATTTCTGTCTGAGAAATTCAGAAAACTACACAGTTCTTTGATTGTTCTGCCACAATTAAATAAAAATTCAGTTTGTCTCTACCTTTTGCCTGACTTGCACCACAGCTTTCCAGAAATCCTTGGCTTCAATCCTGTGGCAGTCTTCACACATCTGAGACTGAACAATGTACTCCACCACAAACACCTGCTGCAGAACTGCCCCATTTATCACCTGCAAAACCAAAGTTTAAGCTCTTTTTGGGTCACAAATAACAGCAGTATTTTCCCATCTTTACTGCAATAGACAATAACTTTCTTCATTCTGATGAATGGCACTTTAGCAACGAAATTTAGGCAGGATGAAATCTAATAATAAGAAAATTAATAATTAAAGAATCCTGTTAGCCATAAAAGTTTTTTAAAAGCCACAGGGAGATGGTTGTGCTCCAGTTACCTCTTTCTGAACAGTCAGTTTGAGCTTCAGCCTCTTGGAATGTGGTTCTGTCCAAATGAATCCTGCATCAATGAGCCGGACCTGCCCGTGGGGAAGGACAAGAGCTCAGTAAAACCAAGTCTAACTCCACAAAGAGAAACTTATGGTTCAGTAAACAAGTGAAGAAGTGAATAATCCTAATTAAAAATATATGTATTAATATCTCCAATCCAATTAATAGCCAGAACATGGAGGTTGATCAATGTAAAATAAAGGTGCTCAATCTCAGGTCTTTCCCTCTAATAATAGTCTGAACCTAAGGGATGCTTTATTCAACCTAAACATGTGAATTTGAGTTAATCTATATACAGACCTCTGCAACCCTTTTTTATATCATCATCAACCAGTGAGAACAAACACTGCATAAATAATTTGTGAAATTCTGAAATTAAGGTACATTAAAATTAGCATCCCTCAGTTCATTCTGCTCAGCTCCCATCTCTACAGTAACAACTGTGACCAGCTGTGAAATCCCAGCAGGATCAGCCTCTCACCTTGCTCAGGGAAGCTTTGATTTTCTTCAGACACAAAGCCAGCAGCTCTCTGGATTCCAAGGCACACTGGATCCAGGTTCCTGGAGGCTGGAGATACCTGGGATACAGGGAGCACTTTACAGCACCTGAAAGCTGCTGAGCACCTTAAATCACTCCAAAGATGAGCAGCTATTTCCAAAGCTTTCATTTTAGTAACACCAATGCAGCCACAACTTTTGGAATCACAGAAAATGATGGGGAAGCGTCTGAGTGAGTTCATTCCCTCAGCACTGCCAAGGCCATCACTCAACCACATCCCCAAGTGCCACATCCACAGGGCTTTAAAACCCCTCCAAGGATGGGGATTTCTCCAGTGCCAGGCTGGACAACCCTTTCCATGACGAATTTTCCCCAATATCCAAACCAACCCTTTCCCGGCTGTCCCCTCCTGTCAGGCAGTTGTGCAGAGCCACAGGGTTCCCCCGGAGCCTCCTTTTCTCCAGGCTGAGCCCCCGCAGCTCCTCACCACCCAGCTTGTGCGCCTTTGCCTCCCCAGACCCTGAGGCTGATGCATTTTGCTGCCATCCCCAGCGACTTCGCGGCTCCTCACCTCTCGCACTGCTTGCAGAAGTGCACCGTGCCCTGCTTGGGGATGCCCTCGGTGATGTCCACCTGGGCCCGCAGGCAGCCCACGCACATGTTGGCCGGGTTGGGCGGGATGGGGACGCCGCACTGGCAGCACAGGCTGGGACAGGGGGACAGAGAGAAGCACAGTCAGTCACAGCCACAGCCACAGCCACAGCCACAGCCACAGCCACAGCCACAGCCACCCCCGGCCCGGGGAGCCGGGCCCGCCATCGCTCACATGTGTCCCTGCGCCGGGGCCGCCGCCGGCAGGTACTCCATGGCCGCGGAACACGCGGCGCTTTCCGGCCGCCGCAGGAAGGGGAGGAGACGGCGGCGCCGAGCCCGAGGCGGAGCGAGGGGGACACGGAGAGGCGGGCGGGGACAGTGTGGGGATTATGGAGGAGCAGTGAGGGAACACGGAAAGGGCTGTGAGGGGCTATGGAGAGGCGGGCGGGAGCTGTGATGGAGCCATGGAGGAGCCCTGAGGGAGCTGGAAAGGGCCGTGATGGAGCCACCATGGAGAGGCGGGCGGGAGCCATGAGGGAGCCATGGAGGAGCCATGAAAGAGCCCGGAAAGGGTCGTGAGGGGGCCGTGATGGAGAAGCCATGGAGGAGCCCTGAGGGAGCCATGGGGGGATCGTGATGAAGCCTCCATGGAGAGGCGGGCGGGAACCATGAGGGAGCCATGGAGGAGCCGTGAGAGAGCCCGGAAAGGGCCGTGAGGGGGCCGTGATGGAGAAGCCATGGAGGAGCCCTGAGAGAGCCATGGGGGGATCGTGATGGAGCCTCCATGGAGGGGCGGGCGGGAGCTGTGAGGGAGCCATGGAGGAGCCCTGAAAGGGTAGTGAGGGGCTATGGAGAGGCGGGCGGGAGCTGTGATGGAGAAGCCATGGAGGAGCCCTGAGGGAGCCATGGGGGGGCCGTGATGGAGAAGCCATGGAGGAGCCCTGAGGGAGCCATGGGGGGACCGTGATGGAGCCTCCATGGAGGGGCGGGCGGGAGCTGTGAGGGAGCCATGGAGGAGCCCTGAATGGGTAGTGAGGGACTATAGAGAGGCGGGCGGGAGCTGTGAGGGAGCCATGGAGGAGCCCTGAGGGGGCCATGGGGGGACCGTGATGGAGCCTCCATGGAGAGGCGGGCGGGAGCTGTGAGGGAGCCATGGAGGAGCCCTGAGGGAGCCATGGGGGGGCCGTGATGGAGCCTCCATGGAGAGGCGGGCGGGAACCGTGAGGGAGCCATGGAGGAGCCCTGAGAGAGCCATGGGGGGACCGTGATGGAGCCTCCATGGAGAGGCGGGAACCGTGAGGGAGCCATGGAGGAGCCCTGAGGGAGCCCGCAGAGGGCCGTGAGGGGCCATGGAGAGGTGGGTGGGAACCGTGCGGCACGTACTCTGTTAAAATTAATTAATTAAGAATTAAATGATGCTTTAATTTACAAGGAGGAGCCGGTACAGTCCTCTCGGTTTATATTCCATTTGTGATGTACCCTAAGCACCCTTTGGAAAGGAGGAACTGCCGTGGCAGGAGGAGAGAATTAAATGACTTTTAAGATTGTTTCCAACCCAAAACATTTTGTCATTTGACGATTCTGTAGTACCAAGGTTTGTTTGTGGATCAGCATTTGTTTCCTGTAAGTTATGCTGGAGAAAAATAAAGCTGATTTGCATCAACACGTTGTGTGGGATTTATTTTATGTAGTAACATCCTGATGGAAGCGAAGAGTTCTTTCACTCGAGGATGGAAAATCACAGCCTGTCGAGCTGTCTGCCGTGTTTTTAATTCTTTGGCACACTTTTCTTTGGTGTGCTGCTTGTGCTCACACAGTTACTTCTGCTCTTTTGAAATTAAGTTTCTTTGCAGACCTCTCTGGAGACTCACTATCGACCATATTATTAAAAACAATGAAAGGAAGAAGCGCAATAAAAAAAAGAGAAATGTTTCCCTGCTCAGAAGTTTTGTTTCAGAACCTTTGCTACACAGTGAGTGTTACATAGTCTTTACTTTGAAGCCCTGATGAATCACTCGATCTTTGATTCAGGAAATAAAACACTTCCAGGCTGGCATTTGGAGAGTCTGGCATTGGGAGAGGGGTAGGACAAAGCCTGTCCTTTATGGAAGCCACATCTTTGAAGTCACTGGGAGGAGAATTGGATCCTGATAATGCTGGAAAAGTTTCCATTGCAGATTTCAACTGCAGATTTATTTTCTCCACCTAATTTTGGTGCTGATATACCAAATCCCACCTCAGCTCAAGGCACAACTTCAGTGAATATCTGAGTTCTTTGTAGTCATCAAGGTACTTTTTGTTGCCTCTGCAAGCTCTAGTTGTCCTCTGGCCTCTGTGGAAAATTAGTGTGTTTTAACCTGTGTTACAACCACTTCTGAAGGATTTTATATTTTTCCACAAAATGAGGTAAAAAGCAAAGCAGCCTGGATCTCACCCCTAGTGGAAGTCACATCAGTTTGTACTGATTTCTTATGTGTTTTTCAATATTAAATGTTACATTGATTTTAAATAGTTTTCTGCCTCTACTGCCATATTCTTTCACGGCATTTAAAGGATCTGTGAGATAACCAAGGACAGCAAGCACAGCATTTAAATATATGTTAAATGAAAAAAATTAACACTATTTAAAAACAGGTTTCAATACAGATTTACTTTCAGGCTTATTTGCAAGTGGCTGGGCCTCAAGCAAGTCCCTGTAGGTGATTTGGGAAAGCTCAAGTGCCAAAGCCAGAAAAACCAGGAGACTGTGCCAGTGACAGCAGCTCCATTTTCAGTAGGAATGTCCATTAGAGCAATGGAATGGTAAATTCATGGGAAATATCCCTGTGATTAATTGAACAGACACCTGAGGTCACTATTCCCTCATAAACTGCATCCAGGAAAGGAGGTGCCTCTCCTCCAGTTGGAGCTGCTCTGACCTTCCCCAAGAGGGTTTGTTCTGGGCTGCTGTTTTCATTACCTGTGCTCATTTCAGTGTAAAAATCCCAGAAATTGAAGAACACAACCAAACTGTTCTACACTTACTTTTTCCTATTCACTCTCATATAAACTGGGGAATCAGAGCAGTGTACACAGCACATCCACATCACAAACAATAAAAACATCCTCATTTAACTGTGGGATTTTAGTAACAGCATCCAGGTGGAAGCATGGCAAGGGCTGTGCAATAACAATAAACACCTTTCTGGTCTGTACTGGTGCCTAGTTTAGTTTTGAGGGGGATGCTGGTGACACCCAGTCTGTATTTTAGCTGTTGAGGTGCTCAGTGTTCACACATTCCTGACAATTTTGCTCCTCTCCCTGTTGTGTGAAGTCACGATTCAGGGAATGGAGCAGTTTCACTCCAGAGAGAATCTCCAGGCTTCAGAGAGGGGAATTAAAGGCAGGGCTTTTTCCAGGAGCTGTTTCAGGATCCAGTGCCACCAGAGACATTCTTGGGCAGGAACAGATTGTGCCTGGCCCTGTGTGTGGGGTGGCAACTCCCAGATTTATTCCAGGGCAGGATCTAGCTCCCAGTTTGCAATCACACATCTCCAAGCAGTCTATTCCTTTGGAAAGCAGGGCTCTTTTCACGGGTTGCAGCTGGGAAGTTGCAAACTGATGATTTCAGCAAGCTCTGCTGCTTCAGCTTGTCCTGTGTGGTCTGAACAGGAGGAATAGCATTCCCTGATTCCACTGGGACACGGCACTTCCAGGGGCTGCTCACAGTGAACTCACCTCCACTCAATTTACTGCCATAATGCTCCAATTATTTTCCAGCTCTTGCCAATTCCTTCAGTTCTTGTGAGGAATCCAATTAGCAATCCAATTTACAGTGCAAGCCACGAGCATTATCACTGCTGAGCTTGGGAGGCAGGAACAAAAGGAGCCAGAAGAACTCCTTTAAAATAGCTCGGTGGCAGGGATGGGGATATTGTGACATTCCACTCTCAGCTGATGGAGGTGAAACTGTATTGCATCACCAGCTTTAATGAGCGTTGTCACAGCACAAATAGCCGTGGCTTGGCTTCCTTTCCGTGTGTGTGTGAAACTTGCACGTCCAACACGTTGGGTGCAGTGCAGGGAGAGCTCTGGAAGTGCCCTGTGTCAGCAGAGGGGGAAAACTCCCAGTGCTCAGTGTGCCAGGGGCAGAGCTGCTGGGTTTGTGCACTCAGGGGGACAAACAGCATCCTCTGCTTCCTAAATCCGTGGAATTTTTTTTTCTTAAACTCCTGCTGTGCCTCTCATGGGTTTACAAACAGTGGGATTTTTCTTAGCAGCCTTTATAAACCAAAATAAACCAAACTGTATTGAGCTGCTCAAACAGGGAGACATCCCAGATTAATGAAAATAGATTTAGGTTAGATATGAAGGAGAAATTGTTCCCTGTGAGGCCCTGGCACAGGTGCCCAGAGCAGCTGTGGCTGCCCCTGGATCCCTGGCAGTGTCCAAGGCCAGGTTGGATATTGGGGCTTGGAGCAATCCTGGGATGGTGGAAAATGTCCCTGCCCCTGGCAGGGGGTAGGATGGGATGGGATTTAATCTCCCTTCCAACCCAAACCATTCTGGGATTCTGGAATTCTGTGAAATTGTGGTAACTCAGACATCATGGCTTATCCTTCCTTGATAACTGGACAGCCATGGCAAAGGTTTCACTTTAAGGCAAAGCATGGACAGGAGCCAGGAGGTGTTGCTTTAGTCCTGCTGTGTTTGTTACCAGGCTGCACTAGGCATGAACCTCAGACTAAGAAATAATTGTTTTAAAAAGGTAAATATTTGCTCACCAGAACACAAGAGGGATCTGAGGACCATTGTACAGGAGCTGTTTGCTTTCCACTTGCCTTTGGTAAATCTTCCGTGTCCCAGTTAAAACATCTCATCCCATTAAAGGTGGGGTGAGCTGAGAGCTGCAGGGAGAGGACAGCTGTGGGCATCAGGAGAGGTTCAGGTTGGATAACAGGAAAAATTCCTTCACTGAAGGAGTGGTTAAACATTAAAATGGTCTGCCCAGGGTAGTGGTGGAGTCACATCCCTGCAAGTGTTCAAACAACACTGGATGTGGCATTTTGGGGTATGGTTCAGTGGGTTGAAGGTTGGTCTTGATGATCTTGGAGATCTTTCCCAACCTCAATGATTCTGTAATTCTATGATCAGGAAAATGAGTGTATTTTTCACTCTGAGATGAGTGATGTGCAGGTAAAAATATTTTGCAAATTATTCCTGTTCAAAAGCTGCACATAAAAACTCTGGGTAACGTTGACACTCCTGGACTTCACTTTCCTGACTCTCCTTGCCTCACTCTGTCTGGCTGGAGACAAAACCAGGGAAAATGCCCAAAATACAATTCAGTGAATGAAGATTGCTTAAACAATCAGGGAAGGAAAACATGGGAAAAGGAGGAGGAGTGGGAGGAGGAGGAGGGCAGGGACACTCTGTCCACCAGACCACTGGGACATTTTAGCATTAAGCATCTTCCCAGTGGCAACTTAAGATGTGCTGAAATAAATGAAATTTCCTGAATGAAATGACAATTAACTCCTTCTTCTTAATTATTCATGATTTCCTTTTGCTTTCTCCAGTCCTCCCTGATGACATTTGCACGTTACAATGATCAGTGAGATAAATTCCTGGGGGGAGATGTCGCAATTGTCGTGGGATGGATCTTTCCCACCGCTCCCACCTCGCTGGCACCTGGATCTGACACATCCCTGGGAAAAGGTGTTTGTGCAGGTCCTGCTCAGCCAGAACATTGCAAAACCAGAGCTCCCTGCACGGCCAAGGGAGTGGAAACTTCCCGAGCTGATCCCCGTGCTGCAGCTCATTATTTATTTACCAGTACCTGCATTTGTATGAAAGATGAGCCCAGTGATGCTCGTTTGGCAGTTGAAGATTTCTTGAGGAAAAGCAGCCATGGAGCCAGGGGCTGTTTCAGTGCCTGAGTCCTGGGGTGGATGGAGGGGATTGGAGAGGGATGGTTTGGCTTGGAAGGGACCTTAAAGCCCATTCAGTGCCACCATGGGGACACTTTCCACTGTCCCAGGTTGTTCCAAGCCCTGTCCAGCCTGGCCTTGAACACTTCCAAGGATGGATCAGTCATCATTTCTCTGGGCACCCTGTGCCAGGGCGTCCTCACCCTCCAGAGAGGATTTCTATCCAGTTCTGATGCTGGACTGGGTGTGGGGCTCTGAGGTATTTTGGTGCCACTAAAATACATCTGTGATAAGGAAGTGCTTTTGGATATCAGAATTAGCCAAAATTTGGATTCCAGTTACCTCAGATTATTGGATAGCATGTGAGGCACCTGTAGCCAGCTGTGGAAGGTTTGGGCACAGGAAACACTTGGAATTTTTTGATGTCTCCACACCGAGCCTGAGGCAGCAGGGACTGCTGGGTTTAGGTACCCACACCTCAGTACCAATCTGATTCCACTTGATTTCACCTTTCATTCTCACATGGGGAGAAATATTGGAAAAGGAAATGAAAAATGTGTGGAGAAAATTTCTTGAAGTGAAATACCAGATGTGTCCCAAACCTCCCCTGAGCAAGGCACCGTGGTGTCCAGAGCTGGATGTGTCAAATTCATTTGCAGCATCTTTTCTTGAGCTGCTCCTCCATAAATCACTCAATCTGTGCATTTGGCAGATAATTACTGCCTCAGTGAGGCTTCTCTCTTGTGCAATTTGTGGCTGTGGGAAATGCAAGGAGCTGCTGGAAGCCCTTTCCTCTGCCAGCCCGATGGGTGAGGCTGTTGCTCCCCATCTCTAATTACGGTGCTGCAATCCCAAAACCCTTCCCATGTCAGCCTGCTTTATCCTAAACCTGGCCTCACTTGTTTCATGCCAAATTCCCCATGAAGAACATTTTACCTGCATTTTCTCTCCCTGTTCTTTTTTTTTTTTCCTTAAAAAGAGTACCTAAAACTCCTAAAAATTCACAGAGTGTAGCTCATCTTTGAGTATGACCTTGAAATAAAGAGATATTTCTGATTTACTCCATGATTACAAAGCAAAGATAGGAGCTGCCAGAAAATATAACGGGAGCAACACCCTGGCTGCCAATGGATCTATTCCTGACCCTGCCACAATTTGCCTTCATTTTCTCCCTCTTTGCTCAGTCATTGTAAGAAAAGCAGAATCTGATTTTTTTTTTAAATATAGATTTGCCAGGTTTATCCTGTTTTCCATCATGTGGATATTTCCCCTCTCCTCTTTGTCCTGGTTCCTGACTTTTTCCTCTTGCTTGAGCATATTCCAGCACTGAGATTCTTATTTTGATGCACAGGGTGCATGGTTTTAATTTCACCTTTAAACCCAAACTAATGTGTGTTGGTAATTGAGGAGGGCTGTAACTTACATTAGGCCACATGAAACAATTTCCACAGCCAATTTTGAGCTTGGACCTCCTTATTTCAGTAAAAAGGAGGCCTTGGCTGTCCTGGCTGTCCTGAAACCCCAGCATCAGCAGAGTTTATCAGCTCTTACCTGTCCTGATGGAGCAACTGCTGAAATAAGGGTGGAGCAGGCAGGGATGATGACAAGTGGGAATTCTCAGAGTTAATTCTGACCTCCACCCGTGAATCAGAGCCTTCCAGCCAGGGAGTTCCCAAGGAAGTTGCCTGGAGATATTCTCAGGATTTGGGCTCCTCCAATTCAGATAAAAATTGCTTATTGCAAGGAATATGAAGGACAAAGCTGATTGTGCTTTGAACACTGGGCTTTATTCAGTGCAGGCTCAGTTTTCTTCGCTCTGTGTGAGGATAGAGTGAAGAGGAGCCCATTTCCTTTTATTTCCTTTTATTTCCTTTTATTTCCTTTTATTTCCTTTTATTTCCTTTTATTTCCTTTATTATGGAGCCCATTTTCCTTTCCTCTTTTCCTGCTGGAGCCGTGGGACAAGCTCAGACCCAGCCTTTGGAGCTCCTCAGGAGGCACCACACCTCCCTTGTCAGCTCACAAACACTGAATTTTCAATTTCCTGGGATTGTTCTCCCTGCACATTTCATTAATTTCAGCTCCTCAATTCCCTTGACTGCCAGCTTGCAGCAGGGCTGCTTTGGGTGGTTTGATGTTGAATCTGGGAATCTGCACTTTGTGTCCAGCTTTGCTCCTGACTTTTTCACTTTGTGGTAGGATTTCAGGATAGAGCTGTTGTTTGGTGTTTGAGGGAAAATAATTGAAATTATTTAGGTAGGGGTGGGAGGACAGGGCTGCTTTTGCTGTATGAATATTGATCATTCTGAGTGATTAAGTTAATTATTCCACATTCTGTAATATTTCATTTGCATATCTTCCTGTTCTGCTTTAATTCCAGTGCTCAGCCTGGCACGTGGCCACTTGTCCATGTCTGTGCCCTGGGGTGTAGCAATTCATTTGGGAGAATTGTCCCAATTTTGGCTCTCACTGGTGCTGCACGAGTGTAATTTGCTGTTCTTGTGGTTCTGCTGACTCTTCTACACCTGCTGGGCTTCTTTTACCATGGCTTAAGGAGTTGTGTGGATTTTTTCCTTAACTTCCAAACAATTAGGGAATTAAATTTAGAACTGGAGCCTCCAAAGTAAGAATTTTGGATTCTTGCTGAATTGCAATGATGAGAAAACTTTAAAATAAAACTTAAAAAAATACAAAATAAAGGAACTTATTTAAGATTTAAAATTTTTATAAGCACAGGAATTTTCCCTGGAATTCTGAGTAAATTGGACACTCAGACATGCAGGGGCACTGGTGGTGATCCTGGTCCCTGGGGAACAGCACTAAGGAAAAGGTCCTTGGGAAGCTGTTTTTAATAGTTTGGGGTAAAAGCTGTCCTTGGGAAGCTGTTTTTAATAGTTTGGGGTAAAAGCTGCCCTCGGGCCTTGGGAGGAAAGTTCTGGAGGTTCATGGTGTGGGCACATTGGTGTGTTGTGGCTCTCAGTAATGGATTTGGGAGGTGATCCATGAAATTGGCCAGGAAACTTTTATGGCAGGAGAAATGGGAGCTCTGATGAGATGAAATTAAGAAAATGAGTTTTAAACAAGAGGTGTATGGTGCTGGCCAGCTGAGCCCTAACATTTCTCATCCCTTTAATTAATGGGGCATTTGTACTTTTGGGGTCAATGCAGCTGGGCTTGGATCATCTCCTGTTCTGCTTTGGTTCCCTTTCCCACTGCTGGGTTATTGGTTCTGTTTGCTGCTTTTATTTGCATTATTTTTGGTGTGAACACTGCCAGCTGCTGTGCTACAATTAGCCCAGTGGAGCAATTAACTACAATTAACATGGAGCTGTAATGAAGCAGGAGAAAAGAGATTTTATAAAGAGCCTGACATCATAACCCTCACAAGAGAGCTGCCACTGAGCATACTGGGGTTACTGGGAGCTCCAAAATCCCACCCTCCCTCCTTAGTGATCCCATGGAAACCTCTTCCCATTGTTCAGGAATGGTTTTTTCCTCAGGGAAAAGGATTTCAGAGCTGGAACATTTCCTAAGATGTGGTGTGGTCTCAAGCTGTCAAAAGTGTTATCTCACCTCCTCTCTCTTTCAGCTCAGGGAAAAAAATGCTTCTGTTCCCTGCTGAGTGCCAAAAATCCTTTGAAGACTCCTGCTGGAACCCAGTGATTTGAAATATTAAGTAGGGAGAGTTATTCCAGGTTTTCTGGATGCAAGGAGAAGTGAAAAGGGCTGGGGAAATCTCAAAAGGCTTCTAGCAGAGATTGTTTTCAGCAGCTTCTTTCCTTCCTAGCAAACACCTCTTGCCTAAATCCTTTACAATTTAGTAAACAGGCTGAAGAATTCACACAAAAAATGAGTTTTTACTCAGTTTAAAACTGCAGGGACCTTCCCAAAAAGCACCTGCTGCTGTTTGCCTGCTGCTTCCTGCACCTCCCAAAGCCAAACAGAGGGAACAGGCACAGGCACAATAAGGAAGAAAAGTGCTTTGCATGGATCCCACCATGGGAGGGGATGGGAATCCTGAACAATCCCTCTGCACGTTCTGTTTGCCAAATGAAATGTTTAAAGAGCAATATTCCATCGGGTGTGGGCTCCTGGACATAGGAGCTCCAACCTTGACATTCCTGTAAAAAACTTCTCCTTGTGCTCTGAAAGTTGAGTTTGATGTCGTGGGGAAGAAATCCAGTTTTTGAGGAATTAAAAGTGGCATTAAATCCACTTTTTAAGGAATTAATGGGAACAGGATTTGATGAGGAGGTGCCCTGGCACTCACACCATCATTTTATCTGGAGGAGCAGAATCTTTGGAGATAGAATTTATACCAACTTTCTAAGTAAATATTCTCACTTTTTCACCTCCAGCGTTGGGATTACAACTTTTAGTCTATTTTACAGACACTTTTAAGAGGGATTGTCACAGGTTTTGCCATTTTTCATCTCCTCCAGTGCTGTGTTATTACTCAAAGTGTGATTACAGCTTAGCACCTTGTATTTGCAGGTTACCAACTGTGATAAACTGTCAGGACAGCTCCTGTTGGAGCCCAAACCTCTCAGCTGAGCCTCAGCACACTCAGGTATTTGTTCATGCCTTAATTTGAAGCAGATCAGAGTTTTTTCTCCCTCCAGGAACAGGAGAGGTCTTGGGCTGGAGTTCACCCCAGATCCATTTAAAGGATTCTCAACCCTTGCCCCAAAAATAATAAAAAAATAATAATTCACCACAAAATAATCCATCTGCCACAGCATCAGCCTGGCCCACACACATCCAGAATATTTATGAATGAGTGGAAAACACAGAAGAGCTGAGTCATGCAGCCAGAGGTAATTTCTGAAGAATAAAATTTTATTTTTTTGGGCTGGAAGAACTGCATACACATGTTCAGATCTGGGCAACCTTCACCACATGTCTTCGTTTCCAAACAAACTTGTGCTTTGAAGCATGCAGGAGCCCACTGCAGCTTGAGAAAGAAGTTAAGAGGTTTTTTTTTCTTCTTTTTTAATCTAGAACTGTGCAAACATCATTTGAAAGCTATTTACATTTTGCACCTCTCACTTCTACTACCAGGAGCATCAGCTGGTGGAGACGTGCAGTGTGCAGCTGTAATTTATGATTTGGCATCCACGTTTGATTTGTGTAGAGTGAAAAGCAAACAAACCTCCCATTGTTCCAAAACCTCCCCACAGGCAATGGAAATAAATCACATTTCTTTGTAGAGGAGACCTCTTTAAGCCTTCCCTGCAGGTATTAAAATATGACTTCCTCTCTGGATCCTCTTCCCCTGGTGTTGATTTGCACTTTGCTGCCTTGGTGAGTGGGAGCAGCAAGAAAAGATTTGATTTTCATCTGAGAAGGCAGGAGGGCACTGAGACAGAGCAGGGCTGCTTCTTCCTGCCATCCTCACTGAGCTGCAAGATGAGGTGGAGAATTTTTTCAAGAAGAAAATATTTTAGACCATGTGAGCTCAGATGCAGGAACTCAGATGTGAAAAAAGCTGGATTGAAGTTCATCCTCCTGTTGCTCTCTCTTCCAATCCATTAAAGCCTGGAAGTCAATCACCAGCCATGAGCACTCCAATCCTGCTGGATATCCTCACTTTTTATCTGGGTATGAGCCAGCAGAACAGCCTGTGATGGTTGGATGAGGTGCTGGAAGTGGGAGCTGCAGGGCTGTGTCCCATTCCCAGAGTTTATGGAGGAGGGGCTGTGCTCAGTGCCTCGCTCTGCTCTCGCAGGTGAAGCAAGCAGGGTTTTCCTAAGAGCCAAACCTCAGCACAGAGGTGATTTCACAAAGCTGCCAGAGCTGCTGGGCCCTGCTGGGCCCAGCTCAGTTCAGCACTGCACTCTCAGGCTGGGGGCCAAAGATCTGGGAGAAGAATTGCAAGGCCAGGCGGACGTGGATGGGCACGAAGACGTAGGCTGTGTACACCACCATGGCCAGCACGGTGACAGTGATGGTGTGGAACATGGACTGCTCCCAGGGCTCCAGCACATAGCTGCAGGTCACCAGCTGGTACTGGTAGTACAGCCAGTACAGGTAGTCCTTCACCCTCTTCACATCCATCCCCAGCTCCAGGAGGGTTGGAGAGCACCTGGAACGACAGGGGAGTGGGATTAGTGTCCCATGGAACCACTTCACTAACGCGTTTTCCACCACCCTGGGCCAAAGGAAACTTGAGTTCTGCAGCTGCTGCTCAGTTATTGGAGCTGTATCAGTATCAGCTGGGCATTCCCACTTCCCAGAAAAGCTGTGGCTGCTCCATCCCTGGAAGTGTCCAAGGCCAGGTTGGGGCAAGCTGGGATAGTGGAAGGTGTCCCTGCTCATGGCAGGTGTGGCACTGGGTGATTAAACTCCCTTCCAACCCAGACCTTCCTGTTATCCCATCCATTCCCATATTCCAAGTGTGTTTTCCTATTCATTCCCTGTGGAAATCAGGGAAATAGGCATTTAAAAAGAAAGGCTTTGGGCCAGCTTCCCTAAATATTCCGTAAATTCCATACATGTTCCACAAATTCCAGAAATGTTCCATAAATTCCATGCATGTTCCATAAACTCCACAAATGTTCCATAAAATCCCCAAATGTTCTATAAATTCCTCGAATGTTCCATAAATTCCACAAATGTTCCATAAATTCCATGTATGCCCCGGAATAAAGATGAGATTAAAACAACTGCACTGTAAAAACTCTCTGCTTACTTTTGATAATCATTTTTATTGCTCTGCAATTGTTGGGAATAAAAGAAAAGCCAAGTTATGAAAGAGAAAGGGAGAAAAAAGTAATCTCAGATTGCAGGAGGATTTTTTTTGCAGCTCATTCCAAAGAAATGAAAAATATTACAGATTAAAAGAGTATTTAATGGAAATTACAAGTCTAGGAAAGATTTTTTTCCTGGGTAATAGCTTTATGCATTCATTGCTCCACTTGGAAAAGAGAATGGCTGAACAAGAATTAAATAGGAAATAGGGTTTGCTTCCACTATTCATTGTTAAATGTGCTTTTTGGCATTTGAAGCAATCTTTAAATGCAGGCTAAAAGCATCTATTTAGAGAAACTAGAATGATAAGGAAGTGTAAAAGGTTTTACAGGGGAATTCCATTATTTTGGGGTTTAAGGACATTCCAAGCAGATCAGTCCATAGGGAATTCAGCAGATTTCCCTGCTGGAAAACCTCTCAATGCCCCATTTTCTTCTACATTTGTGCTGCCTGAAATGTCAGGACAAAGAGGCTTGGACACATCCCATCCCTCCAGCCTGCTGTTCACTGAGAGTTTGGGGTGTGACAGAACTTTGCTGTCCCTCAAAGCAACAAACCCTAAAGTGGCACTGGGAAATTTGCAGCCTGGGATTAAAATAATGATCTAGGTCCAAAATATTCCAATATTCAGTGGTTTCCTGCTCTGTTCTAGGGGGATGTGGGATTTACCAAAGGGAAAATTTCCCTGCTAATTCTCCCAAAGTATTTCCTTCACTTCCATCTTCCCATATTTCCTAGACCAAGAAAGTTCCTACAATGCTTTTGGGGGACTGACCAACATGTGAAATTGAGCAGTGGCTGCTTCTGTGACCAGCTTTTCTTTCCAGAAAGGCACCACTGCTGTCTGGCTGGGCATGAATGGAAGCTGATTCCTTTCAGATCATTTATTTGAAGGCAGAACTCCAGGGAGAGAGGCCTTAAAGCCTTGGAAATATTGCAAAGCCTTCAGTAAAAGTGGCCCAGCTGGCAAAGTGGGACTCCCTGGGAGCCAAAAGTGTCTCTGTTCAGACTTTTCTGTAAAAAAGAGCAGAGTTTTCCACTGAGGGGGTGAAGCCCTTTCCTGTAGTGGGGAGGAGGAGGAGGAGGAAGAAAAGGGGAAGGGAAAGGAGAAGGAGAAGGAGGGAAGGAGAAGGGCCCTCTCACACTCTCCTTCTCCAGGATTATGGGATTTACACTGGGGTTGGGGCTGTGCTGGTTAAACTCATCCCTTCCCTGGGTAAATCCCTGCTAATCCCAGCCCCTGCCTGGAGAAGCTGCAGCACTGCTGGGGCTGTTTGAGGCTCTGAGTGACCAGGGGTGCACAGCCTCCATCCAGAGCTGGTTAAGGACAGCCAAAGGCAGGAAAAACAGCCCCAAGGCTGATTTGACTGATATTCCAGGCTGCAGCCTCACCATCATCACTTGGAGGGCCACATGAATAAAGGATGAGGCAGTTAAAATGATGAGCAGCCCTTTGGTTTTACCCACAGCCCTTGGCACCCTTTTTCCAGCCTGGGACTGCATTTCCCTGCAGCTCCAGCACAGCCTGGCTTTCTTTGGTTGTCCCAGCTCCCAGTGCAGTAATTCCATCCCCAGGCACTCAGGCATTCTGGAATTCCAGGAGGAACACGAGCTGCCTTCATGCTCTGTGGTCTCCTAATGAATGATGGAGGTTGGGATAAGTAAAAGGCAGAAGCAAATTACAGTCTGTGCCCTCCCCACTGACACACTTCCCCTGCATTTCATCCAGCCTCTGCTGGCAGGGAGCTGTGCAGGGATAACACAACTCCAGCTGCATAATTTATAAAGGAAAGCACAGGAGGGGAAGGGAAAAAAATCCATTTTGAATCAGCTGCTGAGGCAATAAGAGGCAAGGCTCCCCCGTGGCACTGTCACACAGATCCCCTGGGGAAGGGACAATTTGCATCCCTTTGGGGCCATTAGGAGGGATAAGGAGTAGCCCAAAACCCCACAAACCCCACATCTCCAGAGCTCTGTGGCAGCTTTACCACCCAAATTAATTGTAGCAGCAATCAAAGGGAATAGCAGATTACTAGGCAAACTTTGGAGGCTAAAAATCTGTATTTTAAACAGGATTCCTCCTAGAGAGGCTTCACTTGCACGGCTGTGTTTTATTCTATCCAGCTGACACTCCCACTTGAAAGGGCCCTGAGTTATTCACTCATCAGTTCCCACTATTCCAAAGCAGGAGATAATTTGTTCTTATGCAATTTTAACTCAACATTCATTTGTCTACAAATTTGGATTTAAACATTCAGTGGTGTTGGGGAAATGCCTTCCTGTTTAGTGGCCATGGGACTGTTACAGCCAGCTATGAATGAAATGAAGAGAATTCAGCTCCTGTTAAGCAATATTCAGATTATTTTCAGCAATTGCAGCTCCAAGAGGAAAAAAAAATGCAAGAAGAGAAACCTGTAAAGCAGCTTTTAGTGTTTTAAGTGGCTGCCTGATTTTCTTGCTTGTTGACACATGTCTCTGATTAGGGCAGCTGAAAAGATAAATCATCATCCAAATATCAAGGTTTCATTTCAGAGCATTCCTAATCTCCCAAATTTCTTTATTATTGACCTTATTTTCCAGAGTCAGAGCCAGCTGGGAGTTAGAAGATGCCAGTGTTAGGTCCTTTAGTGTATAATTTCTGCTTTGAGCAGCTGGAACTTGGGAATTTTGGTCACATTTTCAATCTGCCACTCTGACCCGTGGCCGGACAGCTCCTGCTGGGAAATTCCTGTGGAGAGAAACATTCCTGCAGGGGAACTGGGAGAGACTGGTTTCCAAAGAATGCTTGAAAAACACTTTATGCCCTCAGCAGGAGGGGTTACACATACAGGGAAAAAGGGTTTCCAGCATAAATTGAGAAAAAGTTCATCTGGAGTGGGGAAAAACAAAGCCTGGAGCTGGAAATGGCCTCATGATCATTCAACAGGTGATCTCTGCTGCTTTAAATGCAAAGTAGGGATGAGATGAGAAGGAAAAGCAGCAATCAATCCATCCATCCCCAAAATACAAATATTTAATTGGCTAAAAATGGCCATTTGCTGAGTAATTGCTGGGGTAGCCCAGCAGCAAGAGTGGATGGGGTTTGCAGCATCCTGAGGGAAATAAATTCCTTCCAGGAGTCCCTGAGGGGCTCCTGAGCACCCACGTGTAGGCAGGTGCAGCCAGGCAAAGTGCCAGGATGGATTTCAAGTTGTCAGATCTGTAAATAATTTTGGATATTAGAAGCTGAATGGGCAATCACCTCCTTGGGATCAGCACAGAAATCCCATCTGCAAGTCACTGATGTGGAACTGTTCTTATTTGTGACTTCACTGGGTTCTCTGGGTTTGTTCTGAGTATCCTGATTTATCCAGGCTTGTCCCTCTAAATGCTGACATAATTCTGGGATGAGCTCAGTGGTTTTATGCAGGCTGACACCTCCAAGTGCAAACAGAACCAGGAAGGGATTCCCATTCCCAGTCCCATTCCCAGTCCCAGCCCATCAAGCATTTCCTTTCATGTTTTATTCAGTGAGCACCAAGCACAAGGAATGAAGTGATCAGCAGTTGGACAGAAATTGAGATGAGGCAGCAGATTCCAGGGAATCCACATCCCAGAATTTCCTGGAAGCACCACCCCAGCCTGCTCCAGGGAATCCAAATCCCAGAATTTCCTGGAAACACCAACCCAGCCTGCTCCAGGAATGGAAGGGGTAGGGCTGAAAGACAAGGATACACCTCAAAAACACCTTTCTTGCAGATTTTAATAAATAACCCTCCCTGGAATTCTGGTGCACAGCAGAACTTGTGGGATTTGTTGGGAAAAAAAATTTCCAGGAGTGGAAGGAGCAAGGCAGAAAGAGCAAAGGTGTTTTCAGCCCTTGTTTGTATTTTACCTCGCTCAGGAGAATGAATTCAGCATCTTCCTAATCTTTAACCCCAACTTCCTTCCTGCTGGCCTCAGTGGGAGCATGCAGGTGCTATTTTGGTCCTTTCAAATGTTACACAGGGCACACAAAACTCAGGACATTTCCCTGTCCAGGAAAACTTCCTGTTACCTCTGGGAACTCCAAACCCCTCCTCGAGTGGCAGTGCCACACCTGCACAAAGTCTGACCCAGCTTCCTTCTCCAGCCTTACCCTGATCTGTGTGTGTGCTCCTCCTCAGCAATTCTGGGCTCCCAAATTGGGGTTTGGTCCTGGAATTCAGCTTCTCCTCTGCCTGGAGCAGATGGATTCTGCAGCACGAGGATTCCTCACCAGCTGCGTGGGACAACAGCCAGGGAGTTGCTGAATTTTCTCCTTCAGCTCAGTTAAGTACACAGATGGAGTTTATAATGACCTACAACGATGTGGAAAAGTCCTTTCAAATGAGATCCACAAATTTTTGGCCCTCAGGAAAGCAGAGCTTGGTCTGCAGCACCCACAGGGATCTTGTTTGGAGAGAGGATTCTCACCATTCAATACCAGCACAGCAGTTGAAAGCAGCTGAAGGTTGCACTGATTTCATGCCTTAGCTGTCCTCTGGCAGCTGGAGGCTGCTCCCAGCAAATCCACAGCTCTAAATAACTCAGCTGCCCCTAACTTTGCAGCCTGGCTGATTTATCCGTGCCCAATCCCATCCTTAGGCACAAGGAAAGAAGATGCAGCTTCTCTGTAACAACATTCCTGGAGCAGCTCTGTCCCATTTTCTCCCAAGGCCAAATTAATTTTTCAACAATTTTCCTGTTCTTCCCTCCCCTGAAGTTTCCTCAGTTGTTTCCTTACATAACCAGCTGCTCCTTGCAGTTTAGGTACAGATCCTTTCCTTTCCAGCTTTCCTGAGCTGAGCATGGTTTGGGCTCTGGGTCCTCCCCCTGTGCCAGGATTTGTACCTTGGAGCAGAACAGCTCTGCCAGAGAAGATGAGGAAAATGGAAAATTGAATCCCAGGGAAGGGGAAACCTTTCCCTCTATTTTGAGTGTAAGTATAATTTAGGAACATGGCTTTGAACAGAACTATTCCCAACCAAACCCTCAAATTTGGGACTAGAGACCAGCCAGCACCAGGTTGAAATTGCAAATACCTAAAAATTGAAAGTTTTCAAAGAACTGTCCCAGGAGTATCTCAGAGGGGTTTTGCATTTGCTCCTGGTGACAAACCTCAGTTCCTTGTGAGATTTGGGACATCATCTACATCCTTGGAAGGCTTTCAAGTTCAGGAGGTTGTGTAAACATGTCAATCTATCAACAAAATAACTGAGATGTCTGGGCTCTAAAATAAGATTTACTTTCAGTTGTAGCCCTTATTTTATTCTGATTTCTTTGCTTTGCTCTGAGTCATTTCTAAGGCAGCTGAAAGTAGCAGCTTGGGTTGTGTGCAACGTGAGGAGGTGAATATTGTCACAGCTATGACAAGTATTAGTGGAAAATGGGACCAAACTCTTGTGCAAGTGCAAAGCCCTTGAGATCTCATCAAAGGAAGCAGAGTTGCACCACTCCAGTCACTGCTCCAAGAGGGGAAAAGCAAAAATGGAGTGAGATTCTTGCAACAGATTAGAAATAAAAAGGGAGATGCACTTTTTTCACAGATTTAACCCCATCTATGCAGCTGGGAACAGCTTTGTTTGCAGGCTCCTTCCTCGCTGTGAGCAAACAGGTTTGGACACACAAAGCTGTTGGTATCCATAAAACAAATGAAAAGCTCCATAAAATGTGTGTTGGCAGCACCCAGAGCAGAGCCCTGGCTGCCTCTCAGCAGCTGGAGCTCAGTGCCCTCTGCTGAGCTCTGCACCACCCATGCTGGGTGCTTTTTGGGCACTGAGGGGTGGCACAAGCATTGCCATGGGCCCAAACTGCTCCCCAGGCTGCGTTTCAGCATCTCCCATTCCAGCTGGAATATTGGAATAACCTCCATGCACAGCTTCCCTGCTTTGCTCCACTAAACCTGCACCAGAAATCACTCCAGGCACTCATGGAATTGCTCTCAAGACACATTTGTTCCATATTATTTGTACCATACTCATGATATTCGTGAGAGAAAGAAAACCCAGCATCCCAATTCCTAAAGCATTAAAATCCACATTAAAACCCCGCAAAGCACCTTGTGCTGACTAAGCAGAGCCCGAGCATTTATTGCAGGGATTCTCCTCCATATTATCCAAGGTTTATCCAACAGGGAGGGCAGGACTTGCACCTGCTTCCCACTGAAGGCAGCCACCAGCAGCTCTAAGAAAACCAAAGAGGAGAAATGCTCCAGTGATGAGCATTCCCAGCACAGCCACCTGCCCTCCTCCATCACCCCCCCACCTATTTTCACCTTTTCACTCCGGGGTGTTGTGCTGGTTTTTAGGGAATCCCTAAGGCAAACCATCTCCCTGCCACCTGGAAATCCCTGACTGCAGAGCTCCAGCAACAAGTCACAGAATCACGGAATGGTCTGGCCTCAAAGCTCGTCTCATTCCAGCCCCTTAAACCCGAGAGCGCTCGCTGGAGGCTGCAGGTGCGGCCGGAGCGGCTCCAGCTCGCGTGGGGAAGGCACAGCACGAACCCCGCAGGTTCTGCGGTGCCAGCCCCGCTCCCGGGCCTCCCCCCGCTCCTTACCGAGCCACCGGGGACTCGCCGTGGCAGCGCCGCGCTCGCCAAGGTCACCGGCCCCTGGCTGGGAGATGCTCCGGGACGCGTCTGCGCCGCGATGCCCTTGGGCGAGCCGAGCTGAGCGGGGAATGAGCGCCGGCACCGGGAGCACCGGGATGCGGGAAGGGCAGGGATCGGCGGCACCGGGATGCGGGAATGGCAGGAGATCGGCGGCACCGGGATGGGGGAATTACAGGGATCGGCGGCCCCGGGATGTGGGAATTACAGGGATCGGCGGCACCGGGATGCGGGAATGGCAGGGATCGGCGGCACCGGGATGCGGGAATGGCAGGGATCGGCGGCACCGGGATGCGGTAACACCGGGATGAGGGAACACCGGGATTCAGCGCACCGGGATGCAGCGCACCGGGATGCAGGAACAGCGGGATGCGAGAACACCGGGATGCAGCGCACTGGGGAAGGGAAGAACAGCGGGATGCGGGAACGCCGGGATGAGGGAACACCGGGATGAGGGAACACTGGGATGAAGCGCACCGGGATGCTGGAACGCCGGGATGCGGGAACACCGGGACGCAGCGCACGGGGATAAAGCGCACCGGAATGCAGCGCACGGCGGCCCCGCGCCTCCCTCACCTCCGCTCCGCGAACCGCAGCTCCCCAGCCCGGCGCTGCCCGCACTTAAATCCTCACCTTTCCCCCTCCCTCGCTCCCTCCCTCCCCGGTCCCTCCTCCCCTGCTCACCTCCCTCCCTCGCTGCTGCCGTGCGCGGTCCCGGTCCCTGCGCCCCGCCCGCCGCCGCTGCCGCAGCCGCTGCGCTCGGTTTGCGGCGCGGGGAGCGGGGGAGGAGGAGCCGGGCTGGGGAAACCCGTGGGATGGAGCTGGCTGGCACCTCCGGGACGCCGGCTGTTTCCCTGTAGAGGTCCGTGCTTCCCCGGCTTTTCCCGGCGCTGGAGTCATGCGGGATGCGGGATGCGCCAGAGCTGCTCCGCATTGAGCGGCTTTTATCGCACTTCTCTGTCGCGACAGACACCCTTCACATCGCACGCCTAAATCGCGACAGACACCCCTACAGCGTGCTTATCCTGCCCGGGGTGCCGGCAGGTGCCTGCGAGCATCCCGGCTCCCAGGGAATGAGTGGGAAGGCGCTGGAGCTGCAGCTGCAGCGGGAGGAGAGGGGATTTGGGATAATTCACTTTGATCCGGTTCCCCCAGCTGTCGGGTGAGGGGTTTCCAGAAAGGAGACATCGGGATGGACAAGTGTTTACAAGACTTTAGCTGAAATCCTGTGCAATTCCATCAGCCTGCCAATCATGAGGCTCAGGTTCCCGTATATTCAGTTTATTCGGTTTCAGAGATTAAAAAATCTTAATTTAATGTCCTGCTCGCTACCAAACATCTACTTTAGAACGTAATTTTGCAGTTTAAGTGAGAAATAAACGTGTTTTTCCCCTGGAGCAGCAGATTCCAGGCACAACCTCCCCCTGTCCTTCCTTCTAGGCACAACTGAACAAAGCGTCGCTGCCTTCCGACCACAAAGGAATGCAAACCCTTTCGAGGGCCAGATGTAACAGCTGGTGTCAAAACTGCTCTTCTCCTGTTCGAACACATTTTAACGACGCTTTAAAACCGCTCTTTCCTTTAAAAGGCGCTTGCACAAACAGAGCAGCACAGGTGACAAAGGGGCCATCAGGATGTGCCGCTTTCCTGCCCAACCCAGCAGTGTTTTTATGGATGTTGGCTGTGGGACTGATGCTTGCTTAGGCTTTGATATGAAAATATTCACGTGCAAAGGCTTTGTTTAAAATCAGATCTAGCTGGGAGCAGAGTCCTGGAGCTCGGTGCTGTGTCTGGGCACGACTCGGGGTGCTGAAATCCCTGGAAATGGCCACAGTGGTTTTGCCAGTGATCACCCGATCCCCTAAAAACCCTGGCAAAAGCGTTTTGGGTTATCAGGGCTCTTGCTCCACACAGCAGTTTAATTTCGGGTGTTTATTCCATTTATTCTTTACAGAGAAGAATTTACAAAACCTGCCCCACAGTCTCAGTAGCACCTGATGAGCTGCTGCTTCTGATGGACACAGAATCCCTGAATTTTGGAATCATTTAGGTTGGAAAAGATCTCCAAGATCACTGAGTCCAAGTGTTCCCAAAGCCACCACTAAACTCTGTCCCCAAATGTCACATCCTCACAGCTTTTAGATCCCTCCAGGGATGGGGACTCCATCCAGCTGTGCCCTGCCCTTTCCCAGGAAGAAATTGTTCTCAAAATCCAAAGTGAACCTCCCCTGGCACAACCTGACTGTCCCCTCCTGTCAGGAGTTGTGCAGAGCCACAAGGTCCCCAAAATTATCCCCAAAAATGACCAGAATTCACCTCAGAATTCACCTCAGAATTCACCTCAGAATTCACCTCAAAATTCACCTAAATTCACCTGAGGTGAATTTTGCCCGTTTTTGGGGTAATTTTGGGATAATTTAGAGGTGAATTTGGGTAAACTTTGAGGTGAATTTTGAGGTGAGTTTTGGCTGAGTTACGGCCGTTTTGGGGGATAATTTTGGGATAATTTTGGGGTGAATTTTGAGTTGAATTTTGGGGGACTTTTGGCCGTTTTTGGGGATAAAAAAACAAGGATAAAAAAAAATAAACCCCTAATCCCCTTTTCCCCAGGCTGAGCCCCTTTCCAGCTCCCTCAGGAATTCTCCAGCCCCTTCCCAGCTCCCTCAGCCTCTCCCTTCACCCCCAGGTGAGTTCAGCAGTTGCTGGAGGAAGGGTCAATGCTGGATAAATTTGCCTCTGACACACTCTGGCTGGTGAAATGGAGAAGGATTTGCCTGACAATGAATTTCAGATTTGCTGATAATCCAGTTTTGTTTGCTTGAGACAAGACAGGGCTGCAAGGGCCCTGCCAGAAGAACCTTTGGAGTCGGAGCTGATTGAATTCAGGGTTAACAGCACTTTTCTGAGAAGTAGGACAGGGTTTAATGGAAAGGAGGCTGTGGTTTGATTTATCAGGCCCTGCTGGGGAGGGAGGCAAGGCTCTGCTTCCTCCTGAGCCTCCTGCTGCTTCCTCCCCTGACTCAGGAGAAGCCTCTGGTTGTCCCTTGCAAGGAACGAAAAGCAAATTAACAAAACAGGAACAAAAAGTGAAAAAAAAAAAAAAAGAAAAAGGAAATAAAGAATTAACTTTTCTGTTTTCAGGGTTTGAAAAGGAGAGACTTCATGTGGTTAAATAAATTTATTTATAAACCTAACCCTTGCATGTACTAGCTGCAGGATGACCCTTCTGTGCCGAGCCCCAAAACCTCCCAGTGCCTTAAAATCAGGCCTATAAAATAAAAGATGAGGAGCACAACTATATTAAACTGGCAACTTCCTCAGGGTTACCATCCTCCTGCTCCAGACCTGCTTGAACCTCAGCCTTCTCTAAAAGCCCTGTGCTTGTCATGGTGAAAATCAGACCAAATTACCTGTATAAAGTAGATAAAAATACGGATTTGTTTCCTTGTCTCCCCAGGGGCTGCTGCTCCTTTCCTGGTTTGACCCCGGGGATTTATTTTTGTTAATTATTGCTGAGGATTCCAGCTTGGCTTTGGCTCCTGCAGGAAACATCCAGCTCAGCCCCTGGAGACAGGAATAAAATCCCTGCCCTGCCAGAAAGGCCAACATGGCATTTCTACAGCCTGGGAATATTTCCTGAGCCTCTGGGCTCTGTCACAGCCCTGCAGGAATATTTTACAGCAGGCCAAGCTCTTCCCAGCCTGGAGCATGGAGGGTTTTCCAAAAGATCCGATTTCATAGAATCCCAGAATGGTTTGGGTTGGAAGGGACCTTAAAATCACCCAGTGCCACCCCATCCACGGCAGGGACACATTCCATTATCCCGGGATGCTGCAAACCAACCCTGGACATTTCCAGGGATCCGGGGGCAGCCACAGCTGCTCTGGGCACCCTCCCCACCTCCACAGGGAGGAATTTCTCCCTAAAATCTGATCTGAGCAGATTGAGGATGTTCCTCCAAACCCAACAAAGCAACAGCCTGAACCCTTTTCATTTTCTATCAGTAGGAGATTGGGATGTTTTTTCAGATTTTGTCTGGCTGATGATATCTTGATTAATGGAAAAGAAACTTCCAAGGTAAGCATGGAATTGGCAGAGTTTGCAGAATATTCTGGGCAGAGGTGATGCTCTGGCTAAACCCGAGATTATTGTGCTGCTAATTGTGTTCCCTGCTAATTGGGTGTGTGGTGATCCTGTCACCCTCTCCTGACAAAGCTGCAGTCAAAGCCGACCCGACAAATTAGAGAACAACCCTTTTAGCTAATGACAGGGCGGGCTGGACAAAGCCACCAGCGCTGCGGGCTGTGGGTGACACTTTGTGGGTGATTATCTCTCCAGGTGCCACCACAGCTCCTCTTTTGGGGATCGGTGGCTCTGCTGGAGAGGTTCAGTGTCCCTCCTGCCGTGATTTCCTTTGGAATTTTGTGCCAGGTAAGTGCCGTGGGTCCCTTCTGAGAAATTCTGTTTTATGGGAATCTGTTAATTGTGCCATTCAGTGGACTTGGGATTATTTATCAGCAGCCTTGTCCTCTTCAATATCAATATCAATATTAATTAATGATCTGGGTTAACTGGCCTGCGGGAGGGGCTGGGTGGAATTCTGGGATCAGGAACAAGTAATTAGAAGATAAAGGAATAATCAGTTTGGAGAACAAGGGCTGGGCAGGATCTCCAGTCCTGGGTGAGTCACATTTTCACATCTCTGCTTCCTGCTGGGTCCCTTGGCCAATATTAAATTGCTCCAGCCAGGCTGGGCTCTGGATGAGCAAAGCGTGATCTCCTGGGATAACTGGGATAACTGGGATTTGCTTGTGACCTGGAGGTCCCAGCATGTCCCTCGCTGGGATATCAGGTGGGAATTCCCATCTGGGAATGCCTGGGTTGCTCCCAAAGTGCTCCAGAGGAAAATCCAGCTGCTTTGGGAAGTTTGAGTTTCCCTCTGGAGAAGGCAGCTGAGTTTGGGATGCTCTGGGAGGAATCGCCCATTGAACAGATCCCACCAGTTCTCCATGGGAAATTTCCTTAAAATGAGGAATTTTTCCCATATCTGGGTATTTTTTGATTTGTTCCCCCCTCTATAAATTGCTGGTCCCAATGCAAACAGAGTTGAGCAGTGCAGGTCTCTCAGAAACTTGATTTTTGTGTTCAGAAAAATTCAATTTTGGGAAATTATCCTGGGAAAATGTTTGAAGTGTTGTGCTTGTCCTGGGTGGATCCCGATGGCTCAGGGTCTGTGGGGTCATTAGTTCTTAGGGCTGGGTGGGATTATTGGGGTGTCCTGTCCAGGAATTGGACTGGATGATGCCTGTGGGGCCATTCCAACCGGGACATTCCCTGAATTTTGTGCTTCAGCTGCAAACCCGTCCCTGACAGAGCTGTTGGGAGCTCCTGGAGCTCCCTCTTGTGCTGAGCCTCACCTGGAGCAGCAATTCCCGTGTTTCCTAAAACTTCCCGTTTTCCTTCTCCATCCCATCCCTGCTCCTCCCCAGCTCCACCTGAACCCCCTTTTTTGTCCCCCATTCCAGCAGGAGGTGACATCTGGCACAGCTGGAGGTTCTGTCCCCTCCGTGGAACCGCAGGAATCCTTCCCACCTCAGCACGTTTTGCTCCTTCTCCCTTTCCAAGGGAAAAAAACAAGAGAAGGGAATGAAAAACAAGAGATGGGAATGAAAAATAAGAAATGGAAATGAAAAATAAGAGATGGGAATGAAAAATAAGAGATGGGAATGAAAAATAAGACATGGAAATAAAAACCACCAGAGATGGAAATGGAAAATAAGGCATGGAAATGAAAAATAAGAGATGGGAATGCAAAATAAGAGATGAAAATTAAAAATAAGAGATGGAAATGAAGTCAGCCCACTTGTGCCCTAATCCTGGTGGGATTCCTGATGGGATTGCTGGTGGGATTCTTTGGGGAATTCCTGGTGGGATTCCTGATAAGATTCCTGATGGGATGTCCTGTGCAGAGCCAGCAGTTGGACTTTAATGATCTGTTCCGACTCTGTGATTTGAGTCAGGTGATCGAAAAAATACAATGTATTTTACAATTATTCATAATTCATTACTGTTATACATCCCCCTGATTATTTTTTGGAGATATTTTGCTGCTTCTGCTGCTTCTGGGTGAGTTAGAGAGTTTTAGGCAGCTTTTCCAAAGAAATCAGTGGGAATCTTCCCTCTGATTTTAGTGCAGATCCAGAGCCCTTGCAGCGAGTTTGTAGATGAGAAAAAAAAAAAAAAAAATTCTCACTCTCCTTTGCCTTTTAACTCCCTAAATTCCATAAACTCCCCAAATTCTTTGAGTCCAGCACACAGAGGCAGTTTTATTCCCAGATTTTTGCTTCCTGCTGTGATTTGAAGGTGCTGCATCACTCTGACCTGTGCTGGAACCCTGCGTTTGATGACACAGCCAGGATTTGCCAGAGCCAAGAAGAATTTGGGTGAAAGGAAACCAGAGCTTTCCATTTCCTTATATTTCCTTATTTCCTTATTTCCAAGGAGTGTTGCAACACCTGGTGAGGTGAAATCGCCTCCAAAGGGACTCTGTCCCACAAGAATGGGCGGGATCCTCTCCTGAATTAAATCTCCAAGCCCTTTGTCTCATAAAAAGCTGATAAAATGCTGATTAACGGGAGTTGGATGCTGAATGGATTTGCCAGGATTAAAGGAGGATTCCAGAGGTTTTACTGGGACTAGGGGAGGGAGCAGCCCTGCCCCAAAGGAATGAGCCGCTCTCACCTCCAGCCTGGAATTCCAGCCCCTCTCATTTTCCCTGAAATCTGGCACTGGGCACAAGGAGAGCAACAATCCCAAAAAAGCAAAGCCAGGGCTCTTGAGGATGGTTTTGTTTCCCAAACACACAAGGAAAACAAGGAAAAAAGGGAAAAAAAAGGGTGTCCATGACATCCCGGGGCTGCCTCACAAAGGGAGACCCCGGTGCAAAAGGGGAGCCAGGAAATTTTATCCCTTTTCCCTTTTGCCTGTCTCGAGTTCGCAGAGGAGACAATGGACGCGTTTCTTAGCCCAGACCTCCCGAGAAAGGAAATCCTGGAGCGGGGTTTGGGATAACACCTGGGGGAATATGTTTTACATCCCAAAAAGCTTGAAAAGCCAGCCCCAGTGTGGGAGTGGAGCCCGGAATAATTCCTGAGCTGTAATTCTGGTGGCTCCCGTAAATAACTGCGTGTTTCTGGCGCTGTAAATCTGAATTTTGGGACTCCAGAGACTGCAATAGGCACCAAGAAGTTCTTAAATAATTCCCTAACGGGTTATTTTTGGGAAATAGAAGCTTTTGGATCTCCTAGCCAGTAAATTTAAAGGGCAATAAATTCCTATTTAGGTGCAACTGTGCTCCCATCCTGCAGATTTTGGGGATTTGGATCAATGTTTGGTACAGGGTTGTGGGATCCAGACTGATGCAGGTTTTCTTTATCTCATCTTCGCCCTGATATCTGAATTAATAACACCAAATGCAATGAGACTGAATTTACAGGGAGATCATTTTATCCCTCTGAATCCAATGGAAATCCCTATAAATGCATTTTCTCTAGCCAAGCATTTAAAATCCTACATGAGCCACTGCTCTTTTTCTGTTTAAATGAAATAATTTTTACCCCACGCAGTATTTAAAGTTCTCATCACAAATGAATCCCCTCTACCCCCAAATTTAAGCTGAAAACAGAATAACTAAAAAGGCAAAACCCAAAGATTATTTTCTCATTTGTTTTCAGGATTTATTTCTCACAAGCACTTAATTCACAGTTTGATCATTTGGGGGGAAAAAAGCCAATTGCCATCCAAATTTGCTCTTAGTAAAGGGAATTTAACAGGTGTTGCTCTCATGATCCCATGAAGCTTTTTTATTTTTCTTTTACCCCTTTCCACACTCCCAGCTCAGGAGCCAAATCTGAATTTTAAATACAGAGGGAAACCTGGAGCTTGCAGAAATAAATGGACAAATTCCTTCTCCTTTGGATCCTCACTGTCCAGACAAATTCACTGAATCTGGTACCCTGTGATTGACAGAGGAGCATCCCTAAATCCCAAAAACTGCTCTGGGGGAGAGCCAAAACACCCAAGCAGCATCCCAGGGTTTGATTTCCTGGGATTTCAGTGTCCTTGCAGGGAATTTTACCAGTCCCAGCATTTGATTTTCTGGGATTTCAGTGTCACCTTCCTTCTTCCAGGGGAATTCACCAATCCCAGGATTTGATTTTCTGGGATTTCAGCATCACCTTGTTCCTTCCAGGAGACTTTTCCAATCCCAGGGTTTGATTTCCTGGGATTTCAGTGTCACCTCACTCCTTGCAGGGAATTTTACCAATCCCAGGAGTTGATTTTCTGGGATTTCAGTGTC
>JAOTQP010000469.1:23338034-23354764 GCA_026413545.1 Cichladusa arquata | reverse complement strand
TTGCTCCTGGGTGGTTTTATGAGGTCTAGTTTCCTATTAATATCATCTGTCAGAGATTCTCCTATATTTAGATATGTATATTAAATTTTTCAAGTCTATTTTGGGGTAAATTTGAATCACTTGGCTCATTTTAATGACTTCTTTGAATTGCCTTTATTTTTTTTTTAATTTTTTTTCTTCAAGCAGAGATTTTCCATTTTCTGGGTGAAACTCTTTTTGCTGCAGCCAGAACTTTTGTCCTTCACTCCTTTTTTAAGGAAATATCTTATTTCAACAAGATAAAACTGTAGCTGGACTGAAAATGCACTGGCTTTGTTTTAGCTTATCCGTCTCAGTTTAAGCTTTGGTTTGTAGCCTCTAAATTAATCTGGTTTTAGTCTGAGCCTCTCCAGACTTTGCCTCATTTAAAAAGGGGAAAAAGAGGAATAAGTCATCCTAAAACTCAGATATCTCTGTTTTTTTTTAATTCACGGTTTCAGTGATTGATGTGAGATGGATCATTTGAAAAAAGGTTTTATTTTTATTTTCTTTGAGAAGGAATTGGGTTGTGGGGTCTGCTGGAGCCTCTCTCTGGGGGAGCCAGGTAAATGTCTGGGAGAGGAGAGAAAGAAAAAGCTCTGGGTGGTTCTTTTCTATTTTTTTTTAAATAAAAAATCAATGTAAATGTGACTTTTCTAGCTGATAGAACACTGATTTACCCCTGACTTGGAAGCAGCCATGGGGGAATTTCTGGTGCACTTTTGTCCCTGTCAGAGGAAACTTTTTTTTTTTTAATTACTAAATTCTCTAGAGTTGCCTCTTGCCCACCTTTCCTCTGTGTACTTTCTACCCCTTAAACTTCAGACTTAATGAAAAATCATTAAGGAAATGCTCATTAAGGAGAAATTCCATTTGTGGAGTGCTGAGGGCTGGAAAAACTGAGAGGCTCAAGTCCAAGCACACAGGCACTGGGGCTTTGAGGAGATGGGGACTCCAAGGAGTAAAACTCCATTTTATAGACCCTGTGGAATATTATCCTCACACTTTTAATTATCCAAGGGAACTTTTATTGCTCCATAACCATTCCTCAGGCTCTAGGATATTCCTAAATATGTGTTTAACACACTGTTAAATCAGTTTGGGGTTGAAAGGGCACGAACCCAGTCAATAAAATCACCTGGCTCAGTCTTTCCTTTGGCAGAGTGGACAAAATACCAGGATAATCCCATGGTTTTATGGGAGCTAAAATGTTCTTTTTTCACTTTGACTCCTGCCCTTTTTCTATTGATATTCAGCTGGGTAACACTGGGAACTAAATTGGCTTTAAAGGTGGGAGATTGGGGTTGGGGAGGAAAGATTTATAAACACCAAGTCCAATAATTTGGGTTCAAAGCCTTTGTGATGCTGCTGAGCAGCTCTTGCTGGATAAAACTTGTCAGAATATTTTCTCTTTAGTGAAGGAAGCTGTGGAAAGTAAGGATGAAACTACAGGAGATATTGGGGATGGGAAGAAAGAGAAATAAGCTGCACATGTTTCCTTCCAAGTCCTTAATAAATAAAAGTTCTTGTTAAATTTGACAGGGCGTCTTCAATATTTCTGTATCTCTGTCTTGTAAATCACACCTCTTGAAAAAGTAGGGCTAAGGAAGTTTAGAAAATGGTGAAAATTTCCAGTGTTTTCTCTGGGATAACAGCTGGGGTGGCTGTTTTTCCCCCTCTCATAAAAATGTAAATTGGAGGAGGAAATGTCCCAGGCTGGGGGTTCCTGGCTCGGCCCTCCTGGGAGAAGGGAGTTTTTCCCAATCTCCTGATGCTGAAACAATTAGCTGATTGTTAATTAATTCTGCTTCTCCTGGCTAATGGATGGGGAGAAGGGATGGGTGTCACCTTCTCCCTGGGACTGCAGGGGAAGGGAGGAACTGTGAATTCCAGATTTTTGCCATGGCTGGCACAGCTGTAACTGGAGAATAAAGCTGGGATTTCTGTCCCTGCAGTCCCAGCACAGCAGAGGGGACAAAGTGCTGATGGGGGCAGGCTGGAATATCAGGATCTCCCCACCTGTGTTCAGGATTCCCTCTACTTTCTATTGTTCAAACATCTAAAATCCTTGGGCAGCCAAATCTGCAGGGCTTAAGAGAAAAATCCAAGAGTTTTTATTGATGGAGAAAGGCTGTGGGTTTTATTTAATGAAATTAAAAATCCACATTTTGAGTAATATTTCCTTTGAGTCACTGACTATTGAGGATGTGTTTATTGAGACAAATTGGCAATAATAATATTAATAATCTGAAGATAGATCTTTACTGCTTTAATCTAATGATTCTGGGGTGGATTTTGGGCTGGGCTGTTCCCCAGGCAGAGCCAGCTCTGCTGTTTGGATGCTGGGGCATCCCAAGGAGCAAAAAGTGGCTCATCCTTGATTTCCAAGGAGTTGGGAGCAGGGCAGGGATCAGTTTAACATCCTCCCACTGCCAAGTGCAATCCAGGCATCAGACTGGCTCCTGCAGGGAATTCCTCATTCCCTGTGCCTCTTTTTTTTCCAGGTGAATCCTCCTCCCTCCATCCCAGTGTCCTGGTGCTGCAGGAGCCTCCTGCTCGCTGGGATTTGCATCCCTGATCTGGCAGAGGATCACTGGCCAGGTGGGAAGCTGTGGGATCAGGAGATGCCCCTGCTGTGCCCGGGCTGTTCCTGTTCTGTGTCACCTGGAATGTCCCCCAAAAGTCCCCAGAGAGGGGTGATGAGCTCACCTTGCCTTGGCAGGGCTGCTCCCTCTGGAATATTCTGCAGGAATTGCTTCAGGAAACTCCTTGGTGCCTTGGAGATGCTGCTCTGTGAGCTCCCACCCACAATAATTTTATTTCTAAATCCTGAACTGGAATATATCCTGAATATCCCATCCCAGCCAACTGCTGGCAGCTCAGCAGCCTCAGTTTTCCTCTGCAGCATTTGGTGCCAGGAAATATTAAGATATTGGGGAAAACACAAATATATGGCCCTAGATGTTACAGAGACAAATCTACTCAGTGCTTTTAAGATCAGTCTTTATTTCCTTGTGTTATAAATGCAGCCCACAAAAAAAAAAAGAGCATTTAGCAGAGTTGTCTGTGCTTTGTGTGGCTCTTTTCTCCTTATATTCACTTTGTCTCTCCCCTCTGCAAACTCACAGCCTTTATTTTTCTTAAGGTTTTATTTCAGCTCCATTGCTATCCAGATTTTTCATCTCCCCAGGGCATATCTATTTGTTTGGATGACTAACTTTGCTTTTCCTGTAGAAATGTGAATTTCTGAGTTGCTGATCCAATGATAAGTCATTGTCCATCTGTTTGCTCCCTCCTGAGCTGGTGCTGGGAGCTGCAGAGAGGATTAATGGCTGTGGAGCAGGCTGCAGCTTAGCAAGGACAGCCTCATGCTCCTGAGGAAAGAATCCCCTTGGTTAGATTGATTTCTTTTTTCCTCCACTTTCCATGCCCAGGGAACTTTGTGTGGGGGGAAAAAAAATTCTAAAATCCCACCATCATGAAGACCCAGGTTCCAGCTGGCTTCATCCCACCTTCAACCTGTGTTTGATGGATTTCTCTGCAGGTTTTTCAGGAAAAACTGTGCAGGACCACGGGCTGTGGAGGGTGTTTGCAGAAGGAGGTGGCTGGGCTGGTGAATTCCTGCAAGGGTGAATCTGCTGCAGAGAACTCCCTGTAGCATCCCAGGAGCCAATTAAAAACTGGTGTTGGATGTGTGGCTGATAAAATGAGAAGTTATGAGCTGCAAGGATGTGATTTATTGTGCAGGGACTGAATGCTGGGGTAGAAAAAGCAGTTTGAGCAGTGGTGCAGCTGTGCACACCTCACCTGATGTGCCAGGATTGGTTCCTGGGGTTTTTTGTGACTCTGCATCCAACTGTGTCAGTTTGGGAGTGGGGGGGAGCTACAGGGACTTCTCTGCCAGAATCTTCCCTTGTGTCCCATGGAGCCAGTGCCACTGGATGCAGAATGAACCTGATGTTGGACAAGGCTGAGTGTCTGGGATAAAGGTTTTAGGAATTTTGGGGTGAAAACACTGGAGCTGGAGAGAGGAGAGTGAATTTGTGGGAGCAGCAACCCCTGAAGTTGGTGCAGAAGGAGGGGCAAGAGCAGAGATCCCCTTTGGAATCCAATCCATGGGAGAGCACAAATCCTGCAGCACAGGGAGGGCCCACAGCAGAGCAGGGTGGAGGCTGTGATCCCATGGGAAATTCCCCCTGGATCAGCTCTGTGATCCCATGGGAAATTCCTGCTGGATCAGCTCTGTGGGATCCCATGGGAAATTCCCCCTGGATCAGCTCTGTGTGATCCCATGGGAAATTCCTGCTGGCTCAGCTCTGTGATCCCATGGGAAATTCCCCCTGGATCAGCTCTGTGATCCCATGGGGAAATTCCCACTGGATCAGCTCTGTGGGATCCCATGGGAAATTCCTGCTGGCTCAGCTCTGTGATCCCATGGGGAATTCCTGCTGGACCAGCTCTCTGATCCAATGGGAAGTTTTCCCTGGACCAGCTGTGTGATCCCATGGGAAGTTCTCCCTGGACCAGCTGTGTGATCCCATGGGAAGTGAGCAGTCCCCTCCCCAAGGCCAGGACACCTGGGCTGAGCTGACTGCAGCCCCCATTCCCTGCTCCCTCTGGTGGGAATGATGCTGAGCCCAGGAAGAAAGGAGGAACGGGATGAAGATGGTTTTAAGATTTAGTTTTTTCTCATTGCCCAACTCTGGTGATAAATTAATTTCCCCACGTGGACTCTGCTCTGTGAGCCCTCCCTGTCCTTCCCAAACCATTCCTGGGATTTCTCTCCGAGCAGGGAAGTGATGGAGCAGCTGCACTCACTCATCTTTTGCAGCTCTAAACTCATTAATTAATTCAATTAAACCCTTCAGACCCGTTTGCAAAGCGCCGGCTCGGGGGGAGCTGTGAGCAGCTCCGCCGGGCTGGGATGCGCTCCGGGCGGATTTTGGGGATGCTGCACGGACAGCAGATGGCAATGTGGCGCTGCAAACCGACCAAAAAATCAGGAAATTCGGGATGGGCCACGAAATTCCTTGGAAAAACACGAGGAGCGCTGCTGTGAGGGTCCCGGGCACAGGATTTGGGGCTGTGCTGGGTTTTCCATAGGATGTGATGGATGGATTGGGATTTCCCAGGAGTTGCTTTGTGGATTTTGGGATGGGGGGACACTCCCAGCCTGTCCCTTCCATTTAGGGAAACTCCATTTAGGATTTTATGCCTTGGAGCCCACAATGGGGTGACTCTGTTTATTGGGGGCTCTCTGTGTGTTTATTTGGATTTAAATATTATTTTATCACTGAGGATCTGTGTCCACAGCGAGGGCTCTGGATGCAGAGAGCACAAACCTCAGTTTGGAAAATGTGAATTATTCCCCAACTTCAATAATCCCAAAAAGTCTATCACCACATGGGGGACTCTCTTTGCTGGTTTGCATACAAAGCTTGTGACAAAACCAACCAAAATCTAAAATTCCCACATTTTTGGTGCCTCCACATGTGGAAAATTAGAGAAGCTGTAAATGCAACATAAGCTTGGTCATCTCCTTGTTTTGTGGGACTAATCAATTAATTAGGCAGCCAAATGCTGTTATCTCCACCTGCAATTGATTTTTGGCTGGCAAATTAGTGGTAGACAATTAGAGGTACTCCTTAAAAATTAAAAAAAAAAAAGTTAATGAGGCTTCCTGGAACCAAATCCTCAATAAATCCAGTGGGTTTGCAGTGAGAGAGGCTCCTGCTTCTCCTTTAATACCTGCAGATAGAGGAAAAAAATGGTTTTTTCTGCAGGTGTTGGTCCTTCCCAGGTGCCTCTTTTGCTGTGGAGCAACTTTTGGATGGAAAATCAGGGAAAAAATGGGAGATTTGGGAGAGCAGGGTTGTTGTGGTTACCAAGTCAGGTAATCCAAATCCATTTTACAGCACTGAGGGTCTCTATTCCATATCCAGGTTTTTTTTCTTTTTTCAGGTGTAAACTGGACTTTGGAAGCTCTTTTGGATAAATTAATATGCAAGTTATCAAGGATAAAATTGTTATTAATATATAAATTAATCCCATTTCCTACATATTTCCATATCTAAATTCCTTCTGTGTCTTGTGCAGTTTCCCAGCTGAGAAGTGCAGGAATAACAACCTGTTGCAAACACTGTAGATGGGTAAAATCTGGATTTTTGGGCTGGATTGTGGCCCCCAAAGAGCTTTAAATTGGGAGTTTAACTCCTAAAACTTCACTCAAGCATGAAATATTTATTTAAAATAAAGAACAAAATGAAGAGTTCTCTTCATCCCTCAGTTGGAGGTTTGATAGAGTTTAATCCTTATCTCTCAAAGGCCAGGTGATTTTAGGGGGGAGAAATTTGGTGTCACTTAAATCCTTAAAAACTGAATCTTTATGATGAGCTCTGCTCTCTCTGCTCCTTTTCTTTGCCAGAAAATTCAATTTGTGCTTTTAAATGAAGGTTTCATGTACAGGTGAGGGTCCCCCAAACCTCCATTCCAAATTTATTTGACAAGGAATTCAAGGAAATTCTGGAAAGCTGCAAGGCTTTGCTTGTAGATTGGCAAATTTGGTTTATGGAGAATTTATTTATAAACCCTCCTCCTGTGACAAAACATGGAAATAAAATTGAGCTGTGTGAGGGGGAATTGGAATAAGAATATTTGTGGGATCAGCCAGAGCAATGAACCTTTGGAACTGTGATGTTGAGAGATGAGTTGGATATTCCAGATCCAGCTGTGGCCACAAAAATGCTACAAAAACTGGGCAGAAAGTCACAATATTCAGGTATTTTAAGCTCCTTAAAGAGAATTCCTCTTGTGTGGAGGTCACTGGCAAGTGAGTGAAGCAGGAATCCCTCCTGTGCCAAACCTTCTCAAAGGGTGGTGAAGCTCAGATTTGGAATCCATAAATTCCATTTGGGAATTCCAAAATCCCCTGGAAAATGGGGCAAGCAGGCTGTGCAGTGAGGGGTGAAGAGGGATGGACTTTTTTTTGGGAGAATCTGTCTTCCCATCCTGCTTTGGATGTGACCCCACAGGTGTTTTTAGTGGGGATTTTGGCAGTGGGATGGGGTGGGAGCTCCTTGGGTGGGAGCAGCGGATTTGGGATCAGGCTGTGACCCCCTGTTTGTTCAGTGCTCCTCTGCTCCTGCTGGGATTTATCCCTCTGACTCCACAGGGGCTTTCCCTGCCTCCAATCCTGAATTTTTCCAGGCTCCAGGAATGCCCAGGGAGGAGGAAGTTGCCTCTGGACCCACCTCTGAAATCCCCTTGGGATCCCCAATCCTCACTCTCATCCCTGAATTTGACTTTAGAGGTGGAGCTGAGCACAACTTCCAGCTGAATAACAATCATGGCAAAGAACTCCAGGCTCTTGGAGCAGTAATCAGACTTATAAACAGTCACACCACAGCTTTTTCCAAATTTATCTTCCCATTCCTTCATCCCTGTTGTTATCCCTGTTTACCTCCAATTGAAATCTTTCCACTCAATTGCTTCTAATTGAGTCAGTCACTTTAAGGAAAATAAGTTGGGAGGAGGAAAAAAAAAAAGGCCTAAATATATATTTTTTTTTTTCCTCATGAAGCCTTCCTAAAACTAAAAGAAAAAAATAAATCCAAATTACGAGCTGCTGTTCCCAACGGAGACAAATCCATCTGTGACATAATTGGAATTGCAGCATCTCTTGGCAGCCCAAAAGAGTAATCAAGGAGAAAAACTAAACCCAGCCCAGGCCCTGGAAAGTTATTTTAAAACTAAAACGAAGCACTTGAGCAAAAAAAAGTGACTGAAAATAAAATTAGTTTTAGTGAGTTTCTTCGGAGTAAACAAGATATAATTGAAAATACAGGGATATCATCAACTCCACAGAGAGCAATAGCTGGAATTCTTTGAGTTCAGCACAGAAAATATTTGGATTTCAGCTCCATATTACTCCATAATAGACACAGGAATATCAGGTAAAGAAATGTCCTGCTCTGTTCTGTTTTCATGGAAAAATAGTGATTTTTCTTTCTTTTTTTTTTTTTTTTTTGGCTGCTTTTTAGGGAAAGCACCAGGCAAAATGTGGTGTAAAATATTCTGAATATTCAGGAGGATCTGCTGAGTGGTGGAATCCTGCTGAAAAATCCCAAAACACTTCCATGCTGAAGGAAAAAAATGTTTCCCATTGGTCAGATGCAGAGATTTTACAGCTGGAGATGCTTCCCAGTGCTGAATCCCAGAGCAATCCCAATAAATCATCACTGCTGGAAACATGGAAAGTGGGGCTGAAAGAATTTATCTTTTGGGAAAAATGTGGGGGTTTTTATTTTATTTTATTTTAATTTTTGTTTGTTTTTTTTGTTTGTTTTTTTGGGGTTTTTTTCCTTCTTTTTTTCTTTCTGTGCTGCTTTACTGAAATCTAGGGCAGATGGGAGTGGAATTGGGGTGCTGGAGCCACTGCAGGGCATTCCCAGGGGATCCTTATCAGCCAGGATCTGCTGGGATTTATGGGAATCACTTTTCCTTGAATTTAACTTCAAATCTGCCTGAGATCTCAGAGCAGAGGAACTTTGGGGATTGGCAGCGTTTTCAAATTTGCAAATGCTAGAAATGTCATTATCTGAACAAGTCTTTATTAATCACAATAAATAAAGGTTTTTGTTTTTTTTCTCCTCTGGAGCAGACAGGCTCCTGAAATCCTGGGAGTGTGTGGCAAAGCAGGAATCTGCAGCTCCACACCTTAATAATAATAATTATTATTATAATAATCAGGAGTTATTTGCAGTTTGGTTTTTGGAGCTTCTCCTTGTGTAGTGTGGTGCATTCTTCTAATAGGTGTAGAAAGAATGTTTTAGAATCATGTTTTTATGAATAAAATGAATAAAATCCCCTGTGCTGGGGTGAGAACACACAGAAGAGAAACAGCAATGCCAGGGAGCTGCTGCTGCTTCTCCTTGGGACTCTGGCAAAAAGCTTTAATATTCTTTAATATTCTTTAATATTCTTTAATATTCTTTAATATTCTGTATTCTTTACCTTTGAGAGTGATGTGTTTCTTCAATAAACAACTTTACAACAACCAACATCTCTTGTCTCTTTGAAGACTCAGACCCATGAAAAACTCAACAAGTTGGGATGTGGGAGGAAAACTGGATTTAGCTTTGATGGCAGGGGTGGAAGTGGGTGAGTTTTGAGGTCTCTCCTACCCCAAAGCAGCCTGAGGCTCCATCAGTTTGGTTAATTATTCCTTTTGGGGTACTTGGTGAGCCCACAAAGGTGTGGGGGAAAAAAAATTGTCCTTGGTGACTTTTTCCTGAAACGAATCTGTGTTTGGGGTCAAGCCCTGAATTATTTGGTCTGTGGTATCTGCCCTGTGGCACAGATAAAATTTCCAACAAATTAATTTCTTGGTCTTGGGGGAAACAATATAAAAGTGAGAGTGGTTGAATTCCTCCTTTCATTTTTGGGGTGTGTTGGTTTTTTTTCCTCAAAACTGGCAACTACAATGAAATGGAGCTTAGAACAAAGTAAAGAAGGTTCAGATTTATTATTAATTTCAATACTATTTTTATATAATGCTGATATTTATTAGTATTAATATTAATTTTATTTATTAGTATTAATTTTAGCCCAATCCTGCCAAGCTGTGTTTATTCCAGCAGCACTTTTGAAACTTCACCTGCCCTCCTTCACACTTAGTGACACTTCTGCTGTGCAGAAATTGGTTTTGTTTTCCCTTTCCCCAAACACTCCCCCTTTTATTTGTGCATTATCTCTGTTAAAGCCTTTCTCAACCTGCCACTCTCCTTTCTGAGCTCCTCTGTCAGGATCCTTTTATTGCTTTGCAGCAGGAGCTTTTTCTGGTTTTCTGCTCCTCCTGATGGTTCTGCAGTGAATGGAGGTGTCTTTGTGCCCTTTGCACAGGCAGGTTTTTAATACCAGCAGAGTCTGAAGGGGAACAAAATGCAAAGAGTGACATTTGTGAAGAGGGGAAGATTTCTGTGCTGTCAGCTCTCCCATTCAGAGCTGGGATGCTGCAGTGATTGATTTCCTTCTTCTCCTGAGGAGCCTCCCACAAATCCAGCTGCAGCCACCTGCAAATAAAACGCTTTTTGGTTGCTTATCCCCTTCCAAAAAGTAGCAAAAATCCTTCTTTGTGCCCTGTGTGCCTGGGAATATTTTTGGGAACCCCTCTGATCCTGCCCTGCTCCCTGGCTCTCCATCCTCTGCTCCCACATCCCAGTTGGGTGGGTCACCCCTGGAAATGCTGGAATGGTTTTTTAAAGGTTTTTCAGTGTGGGCTCCACTCAAAATTAGCAGTGTGGGCAGTGCTTGAGGGAGAGATGATTTTTGACACTGTGCAGAAAGTGTCTGTGGCCTGGCTTATAAAATCATGGAATTGCTGAGGTTGGAAAAACCCTCTGGAATCATCAGTCCAACCATTCCCCAGCTCTGTCCCCTGGCCCCAAGTGCCACATGCCCAGGGCTGGTAAATCCCTGCAGGATGGGGACTCCACCCTGCCCTGCACAGCTGTGCCAACCCTTTCCATGCTGAAATTTTCCCACATTCCCACATTTTTTAGTGCTGATGTAGTTCAAGGACAGGCTCAGGAAGGGCTGCCAGGGGATTTCAGGTGCCCTTCTGTTGTGCAATTTTCTGTGTCCTATTTTCCCAGCTTGCAGACACCTCGGATTCAACAACCACGGCATATTTTAATTCATTTTTCTGCTGTAATTTACTTGTGGCCAAGAAGACATGGCTGGGTTATTAATATCCTCCTAATTGCTCTGTTTTCTGGGAGTAACTTGCCTTTTGTGCCTGAGCAGAAGGTGACAGTGACAGCCAGGCTGGGACCTGGAATGATGCGACTGCTTTGATCCCGACCTTAAAACCAGGGCAGGAGTCCTTTATTCAGATTATTCATATAAATACTTCTTCCTGCTAAAGCAAGCCTAATTTTAGAAGAAATTGGACTTATTCATAAGTTTTGATGATGCATTTTTATGGCACAAGGGTTTGGGAAGGTCTTGGCTCTGCAGCTGATGAATTACAGGGAGCAGGACCTGGGGGTCACCTCTGAGGTCAGGAGGGGGCTGGGCTTTGGTGTTTTGGCCTTTGGAGGCAAAACCCACAGAACATCCTCATAAAATATCCATTATTTGCAGTCTAAATATGAAACAAGTCAACATTTAATAGGAGAAGACAAAACAACAGGAATCTGGTGAATGGGGACCTTCAGTCCTTGTGTCCCCTCTGTGCTTGATGCTCAACCTCAAACAGAAATCACTTTAAACTGAGAGGATTTTGCCTTTTTTCCCCCCTCTACCCCAATTTCCCCCCTTTTCCTATTCCCCCCTCAGTTTTTGCCATGTACACATTGATTTCCACACGATTTCTGGCCAGCAGGAGTTCCTGATATTAATGATGATTCCAAAAGATCCTGGATTTTAGAGCAACTTTGACAGCAGCTTCCTTTAAACTCTCCTGAAAACTTGTACCACTACAATTTGTTTCAACACAAATCATTAAAATTCTGCATGATCTTGTGGTTATCACTCTCTGCTGTGAACTTGTGAATTTCCTTGGTGGTTTAGGTTGGGATCTTTTCCAACCTGATTGATTCTTTGTCAAGGAATTCTCAATCCTAAAGCTGGAAAGGTCCCTATTTTCTCCATACCTTTAATCAGATTTTTGTCCAAGAATTTCTGCTGGTCCCTTGCTAAGTAAGGAGGTAAGAAAAGGAAAAATCAGGCTGCAAACTCTGTTTTTGTCAACTTTTCCCCTTGCAAAAAGGAGCCAAGAAACCTGGGAATCCAAGTCCTCCAGGATCCAGGTGTTATCTGACCCCTCTGGTCTCCTGGGGCCACCCAAACCACCTCTTTATTTTATCTTGTTTTATATCCTGGGAAATGTTGTAGCTGTCTCTAAATGGATGCAATAACCTAATCCTGCTTTGCCTTTCCAAGAAATAATTGAGATTTGCTTGAGGATCTCTATCTCTTCTGTTTTATGTGGGTTCAAATTTAATAAATTTAGCTTGAAAAAGTGATGATGATGCCCTTACAAAGTCAATATTTCAGAACAGCTGCAAGAGGGGAAAATTTAGAGGGTGCCACCATCCAGAGTGATGTTTTTTTAATCCTTTATCTTTAATTTGTGTCAGCTGTTGTGGAATAATCTTGTTATCCATCACAACCTGGCTGGGCAGGTTGACATTCCCTCATTTTGTGTCTCTAACTCCTCTCCATCCTCATTTGTGCCCCTGATATGGAGAGATAACATGCAAAAAATTGGAATATTTTTAGTCATCCTTTAGTAAAAGCCATGAATTCCCAGTGAATGGAGCTGGAGTGTCAGGGAGAGTAATTTCAATTACACTTCTGACAAAAATAACACTTCAGAACACGCTGAGAGCTGGGAGGAATAATTGTACTTTCCTTATTTATGTGGCAACTAATAATGGAAAAGAGTTTTTTCTCTCATAACATGATTTAGTCTCATGAAACAGTGATTTGTTTCATTTTTACTGTGGAGAGTGGTTCTGGCTGCTGCTCTGAGATGGGAACAAGGGATTTTTATTTTTTTTCTGGTTGTCAATTGCTTCCCCAACCACCCAAACTCAGGGATGTGGCTTTAATTTCAGCCACATTTCCCAACATTCTGTTCAGAAAGATGTTGTTTGGCAGATAATGGATCATTTACAGCAAAACATATTAAAAATATGAAATAAAAACTGCTTTTGAGCCATGGTCTGAGGAGTCTGGGGGCAGAGATTGAATGTCTTGGATTGGAGAGCCTGGTGCTGGTCCCAGTTGTTGCTGCCTTCATCCCAGCAGATAAAGGAGGAAGAAATTCCCTTTAAATTTTTTTATTTTTATGGCCAGAATAGAGTGAAAATTCTGCTGAACTCAAAGCTTTTCTGGCTCTGTTGAGAATATTCTGGGAGCTGGGAGTGAGGATCACCTGGTCCACGAAAATCCTGTGGTGCTGTTTGATGCTTCACCAAAAACTTCATGGGGAAATTATTGGTTTTCTCTTTTTTTTTTAATGTTGGCACTGAAAAGACGAACTCTGTGAGAATCTCTGAAGTTGAGATTTATTTGTGCTGCTTCAGGTGTAAAAAAAATCAGCACTTAAATAAACTTTATTTGTGTCTCAGCTATAGTTTGTCAGTGGCTCCTGCTGGGGAACTTGCCTGATGAGGAATAAATAAATAAAAAAATAAACAAATAAACAAAAAGATGGATTTTTTTATTATAAATTGTTGTAGTTAAACCCAGAACACCTGGTTGTGATACCTATAAATGCTTTATATAAATTGGCTGGTGGGGGCCTGGCTCAGGTTGCCCAGAGAAGCTGAGAAATTGGAAGAGCAGAGCCTGTTTTATTTAATATTAATGGGGAGTCTGGGGATATTTTTGGAATGAATTGAGGCAGAGACTTCCTGTGTAAATCACAAAGATGTTGTGTGAACTATTTTGGAGTTTTTAAGTAATCAGTTCTTCCCACCCTGCCAAAAGAGCCCCTCCCTTGCACAGCTGCACTGGTGCTTTTACAGAAATTAAATCATAAACCCAAGAGCCATAAATACATTTTTCTGCCAAAATTTTGCCTGGATCTGATCTCTCCTCACCTGCCCAAACAATGATTTGTCCCTTTTTTCTGTCCTTTATCCCAAAATTCCCTTCTTTGCAGCTCCCCCAACCCAATGCTGCCATGAAAATTTCCAAAACTCTCCTTTTGGGATCCTTTGAATCTCTATTTTCCCCAAACTCATTTTCATCCCATTCCAGTTTTGCTGCAGTATCACTTCAGCTCCTGGGGCTTAAAAGAGCAGCAGAGCTTGGCTTTACATCTTGCTGGATGCTTCAGAAGTGATTTCCATTTAGGTGCTTAAATGAATCTATTTTCAGGAAAACACTGGGTTTTCATGGGTGAATAAAACCTAATTCTGCCTGACGAAAACAGGGCTATAAATAAGAGCTGATGCCATCACATTAAGAAGCAGCAATTAGAATTAGTGGGCAGAAAATTCTATTTCTGGAAAGATTTCTCGTCCAGAGGGTCAGAGATGTTTTTATTTATCTGTTTGTTCTTTAACTTTGCAAAATGTCCTAGTGGATCAGACAGGGTTTGTATTTGATTAAAAGCAGGAGCCGGAGTTGGCCAAGTCTGGAATAACTTAATTGCTGAAAATGCACATTTTTCCCAGGAAAACTCTCAGTGGATAAGCTCTGGCACATCTTGCCCCTTTAAATTTTTTTTCCCCAACATTAGAATTAATTTATTTTTGTCTCAGTGGCTGTTTTGATGCCTCAGATTGTCTCTCACAGGTGTTGCATTTTCCCAAGATGAAAAGGAATTACACAAAGTTCTTCTTGAGGTTTCTCTCTGCCAGTTTTCTCTGGCATTTAATTCTTTTTTAATGCTGTTTTATGCTTGATTTCTCCCAGGTCTCCTTCCCCTTTTCCCTTCTTTTCCCTGACACTGTAACGTGTTCCCTTCAATGTTTTTGGAGATCAAAGCTTTTTCTTCCACCTTTCTTCTCCCTGCCTTGAAAACAAGGATTTCAATTAATGTGGAGGCAGCTGGGAAGGGAAAAAAAAAAATGAATCAGGAGTTTAATTTGGGCATCTCTGAGTTTTCCCCACTTCATTTCTTGTTCTTAAATTTCTGTGTCTGGTTTAATTTTCATGGAAATCTTTGGGAATTCCAAGCAGGCCAAAGAAAGGAGCAGGAAAAAAAAAAGAGCTTAGAGAGGTTTTGTTTGCTTGGGTGCAGTTTTTGGGGAGGAAATTAATTTTTATTTGGGGGATGCTGCTCCATGGCTGAGGGCTTGGGATCAATTATTGATCCTTATTGTTGATTTATTGAATAATTATTGATTATTCTTCAGAACCAGCTGCTCCACTGAGCTCCTTTCACTTCATCTCAACACCTGATGAGAGATTTGGATGTTTTCCCTCTTAATTGTTGGATTTCCTCAGGAAAATTCCTGGAAAGGAGCTGGAGCTGGAACCTCTGGGCTCTTTCTTTTTCTGCTTTTCCACCCAGGAGCTGCTGAAACATCAGGAGGCAAAATGAGGATGCAGGTTTTTTTTTTTATTTTATTTTTTTTTAATCTGAAGAAAAGATTTGGTAGTGGAATTCCTTGGGAATAATTTTTTAAAAAAAAATTTTCCCCCTGGTATTGGGAAAAAATTGGTTTTTCTGCTGCTGGTTGGGCAGGAGGATTTGGGGCAGCAGGTACAGGAACATTTTTGGTGTTTATTCCCAAAATTCCCTTGTCTGGATCATTAATTAAGATATCAAACAGAATGTAAAGAATGATATAACAGGGAAATTATGCTAAAGTTAAGGCCAACTGCTTAAGCTGCTGCAAAACTCCAGGTGAGACTTGAATGCCATTGTAGGAAATGTTTTAATTTGGGGAAAAATGATCTAAAAAGGACAATCATGACTAGTTCTGGTACTTTGCATTAGGAGACACTCAGAGTTAAATCAAAAATCCCATCTTAAGCATCACATTATCTGAAAATTTATGTGCATTTGCATAGATCTGAATAAATACTAAATACTGAACGATTATTTTCAGAATTCAGTCATAATCACTTATTACATTGATAAAAGAATTAGTTATAAAAATTAAATCAGATGTTAAAGACCATTTTTTCCCTTGTTTCCAGCTTGTTCTGCTTAATCAGCTGAGGTGAATCAGCCTGTTTAGAATTGTTTAATGCCAAAAATAGGTTGCAGAAATAGGCCAATACCTGAGCACACATTTAGGATATTTGCATTGGCCTTCAAAGAAAGCTGATGTTGCAAAAAAAAAAAAAAAAAAAAAAAAAAACCCCCAAAAAACAGCAGGAGGGAAGTGCCTGTCACAGAAAAATCATCTTTTTTTAAAAATTAAATCCTCTGGAATTCTAAATCAATGTGTTTCCATCCTCAAATTCTGTGTGCTCAGCTAAGGGAAGATTTGGAGCAGAAAGAGCCAGACTCAGACTCTGCTCTTCCAATTTCCAGCAGCTCAAAACCAAATCAGCCTCAATTTTGTGTCCTCAGAGGCAAAAATATCAGGAATTTTCTCAGCCCCTCCCTGGATTTGTGCCAGGAAACTTTTGTGGCCACTTGGAGGAAGAACACGAGTGAGGTTTGGATGGAAAACCTTCAAAATGAATTTCTCATCGTTCTGGGTTTGGGAGTTCTTTCAGGGATTTTGAGATATTTTAATTCAAGGGTCAGTCCATTCACTTTAAAAATAGATATTTTAAAAATAGCATCAAAAATAGACTTCACAAAGGTTTGAGGTGCTTTTCTGGGGAGTCAGGAGTTTTTGGTGTTGTTTCAGTCAGATTCATGAGGAAATTCTTGATGTTTCCAGTGTGGTTTGTTCCTAAAAATTTCCACCTGCTCCTCTGTCCCCTCCCAGCAGCTCTTGTGGGGAACATTTCCATCCAGGTTTTCCTCTGCAAGTTCCTGATGTGGAAGAGAATCAACTTTTGCAGTTCAGTTTGATTTAAACTTGGGTTGAGATGATGTTCTCTGTAACCAGACAGTTCTGCGAGGCAAATTCATTTTCTTGTCAGCGGTAGATTATTTATTTTAATTTTTTTGAAATGAAGTACTGGCTTCTAAAAGTTCTGAAATGTTTTTTAAAAATACTTCGTGATCCTCTTAATATCTCCTATATGTCCTTTACTTCTTTGACTTTGTCATTGGGCATGAATTCACT
>JAOTQP010000469.1:23322345-23334021 GCA_026413545.1 Cichladusa arquata | reverse complement strand
CTCTTTTTTGTTTTTTTTTTTTTTTTTTTTTTTTTAACAACTGGGAGAGTTTTCTTTATTTTAGTGCTTTGTCCATGGTGGGTTTTGTTGGAGTTTTAATTCTCAGATTCTTTCTGGAGCTCTGGATTAAGCTGGGATGTTCCCCTGGAGACAAAGGTGGGATTTTTAGATTACATAATACAGGCTGGGTAATTTTCTTTAAACAACATCAAAATCAGCCTGGGATCTTTCCAGCAAAAGGGAGAATATCAAATATTGATGTTCCTGCTGGAAAAGGAGGTCTTTGAGAATTACTTTTGTTCATAAAATAGAAAGCCAAGGATTTTTACATGACTGGAAAAGCCAGGCTGGTGAATTTAATATAATGCTCACCCCATCCTTGTTTTTAACACACTCAGAACTTCTCTCACCCTTTTCTCTGAGAGTTTGGGCTGGGCCTTCAATCACAGCTCTCCTTTATTAATTTAAATAAATTAATACTTAATTTTCCCCTTTGGGCAGCGAGGAAAGTGCACAAACCCACAGAATTGCCTGGATTTCCCTGTTCCTGTGACATTGATTCAACAATCTGGATTATGCAAGGGGGAGAGAGGCCTGGGGGCAGCGTGGGTCTATTTTATGTCATTGCCACTGGAATATATTTTTCTTGGAAAATTCTTGGACACAGAACCACGCAGGGTTTGTCAGCACTTTGTTAGGAGAGCTCTGAGCTGCTCCAGATGTTTTTATTCTGGCAGGAATCAGCAAAAGGCACTGACAACTTTATTGGCTGCTGACGTGAACTTGGATCCATCCCTGGAATGGCTTTGGAAGGATGATGGAATTGCAACAGCACAGCCCTGAGGCTAAAATCAAATTCAGGGAGCCTTTGCTACGTCTTGGATGAGCTTTTTCAGCCAAATCTTCCCAATGTTCCTCCTCGTTTGGCCATTCCAATGGTCCATTTTGCTGTGAAAACACCCAGCCTGGATGGAAAACACAGGAAGTTCCCTGGGAAACACAATTGGCAGGGCTAATTTATGTGTGCAATGCACAACCTGACAGCATTTCTGCAGTGCTGGGCTTCAGCTTTATGCCCACTCAGTTTCCTTATCACTCCCTGCCAGTGCTTATCACAGAATTCTGTTCCACTGGCCCTGAGCCTGCTCAATTTATTTCAGCTGCCAGTGGCTCCTCTCCCTTCCTTAAAACCCAGGGTCTTTCCAATTTCCAGGAATTTTTTACAGCCTCCTCCTAATTTGGAGCAGGTGTTTGAGCCTGTCTCCTCTGCTGGGCAGCAGAAGGTTCATATATTTTTCATTATAGATGGAGATAAATCCTGGTGCTTGGGATGACCATCTGTCAATGGGTTTGTTCTCCTGGACTATAAATAAAATGGTTTGGGGATTGTTTTGATTGATTGGGTTGTGAACCTGGTGTTGATGAGGCATCCCACTTCCCACATGGAGTTTTATGGTTGGTCATTACCAACCTGCTTCGTTCCTTGATGGGATTTTTTTTTTTTTTTATGTTGGGATAATTCTGGTGAAATTCAGTGTTGAGCCAAAAATTCTTGGGGTTTTACATCCCTGTTTAAAACTGATGGAGCTCTCCTATGATTCAGGATCACTCTTGTGGGATGTGACCCAGAATTTCTGAGACAATAAATAACAATAAAACTTTGGAAGAGGCTGTCCAGGGGAGTGATGGAATCACTGTCCTTGGAAGAATTAAATGTGCAGATGTGGCACCTGGGATGTGGTTTGGGGGTGGCCTTGGCAGTGCTGGGAATGGTTGCACTTGATGATCTGGGAGACTTTTCCAGCCTTAGTGATTCTGTGATAATGGGGGATCTCAGAAAGGGCTTTTGGTCCAGCTGGAATTTTTGTGCTTTCCCAGAGATAACATTAAATATTCTGGTTGTCCCTCAGTGCTGTCTGAGCTCATTATCCCCCTCTGCATCTCATCCCCCTCCTTGCAGAGAATAAAATTCCCAAACTCATCTGTGCAGCTCATGGCATCCCCCATGGTGACCTCTCTGCTGCTTTTTTGAGTAATCCTTTGTTTTTTCCAGCATCTTCATCACTTTTCATGACTAATTTCAGGGCAGGGCATGGATTCTGCACTGAGCAGGATTGAAGATGTGGGATTTGCTTGTGAAACCAAATGGTTGTGGGACCTTCATGATGAGCTCCCTCAAAAACAAAAACAAAAACAAAAAAACCCAAAAAAAAAAGAGTTCTTGATGGAAATCAGGGAGGTTCAGAGCTGGGATTCTGTGGGGACTCTGAAATCCAAGTGATTTTGGCACAGTTTGCTCTATTTTTGGACTTGTTGGATAATGGAGAGTCATTAATGTGCCTGAGCATGTTGACACAGCTGCAGCTATTGTGTTTTTGGGAGGGAGCAGATCTTGTACCCCTGAAGAAATCTTATGGGAAATTTTCCAAGAGCTCATTAATAACAGAGCCTAAATATCCATTCCACCCCAAGAATGAGAACTCTGGCCTCTGCTTAATTGTTCTGGTAATTAATTTGACACAAGAGCACTCCCAAAAGAGAAAGCTGTGGGGAGGTGAGGTTGTGTCAGCCTCCAGCCCCTTCCTGCCCTCATCCCACCCAAAATGATCCGTTCAAACCTGCTGGATCCTGAACCATGGATCCTGCGGGACAGGTCCTGCTGAGTTGGCAAAAAACCTTTCCCAGGCCATGCATTTGAGGGGAAACTTGGAATGGTTCTCTGTAGTTTGGAGGTGGAGCTCCAAACTAAATCCTGCATCATCACAGAGCCTCTCCTGCCTTTTATATTATTATTATTATTATTATTATTATTATTATTATTATGGTGCTGGTGGCTCCTTTTTCCCAGCAAAAATAGCACTGAGAAAGGGAAGAGAAAAGTGTGGTTTGATTTTCAGGATGTGACAATGAAGGTGCAATTCTGTCCTTGTCATCCACAGGTTTTTTTATTTTCAGGAACAGAAGAAATGGTTCTTGAAATATAATTTAAGAGATTTTTCAGAGCTTGTTTTACAGTTCAGCTCAAAGTAGGATTTGGGAAATGTGTGCTGGAATGAAGGGATCTGGGCACTTTGATTTGAGCATCTCAGCTGCAGAAGGGAAGAAAATTCATCTCATCCAAGTCCTTGATGTCATTAACTCAGGGACTCAGGAACTGGAGTTTGGCTCTTTATTCCCCAGCATGTCTAATTCTGGTCCTGTGGAAATAAAATAATTATTATTAGTTCCCATAATTCCAGGGTATTTCAGTCAGATGAAAAAGAACAAGCAATGCTTTTGACTGGTTTGACTGATGGATGCTTGGAAATAAAATAGAACTTCAGCAAGGAAAGGATAAAAATAAATAATAGGGTTGTTCTTCCTCATAGATTTCTGGGGTAGTTCAGAATAAATAACTTGGAGAAGTTTGGCACAGCAGATCTCAAGAGCAGACATCTTTTTGTGTGGTTTTATTGCAGGCTAATAAAATAATTTGGTAATTAAGGGTGGTTTTTTGCATTTTGTGGTGAGATGGCCACTACTGGTCTAAAAAATTAAATATAATGATTCCTACAAAGATGCTCTTGAGGCATTCAGAGCCAGGAGAAAGTTGTCTGAGGGATTTTCTTAGTGTGGCTTCTTACTCAAAGAGGATTTTGTTCTATTTTCTTCTCTCCAAGCACAGGACCTGCTTAGGGGACTAAAAACTTGAATTTTTTGACATATTCAGCCCTTTCCTTCCCTTGACATGGAGCCACCATCACCAGTGAAGTAGAAGGTTTCCAGATGCCTCCATGTGAGGTAAATCTCCACTTTCTGCTGATTTTATATCCCAGGGTGACAATGCCCTGCCTGCTTTTGCTTCCTGCCCTGCTCAGAATTTGTGCATTTTGCAAGAACTGACAGAGTTATCTCAGCCTGCAGCTGAGAGCAGCTCGCTAATAATAAGCTGTGATTTGGGAGGGTGTTCCAAAAAATCAGACTTTACAAAAAAAAGAGGGATAATGGACAGAATTGGCTAAATCCCATGGGGGGGGGGGGGGAAGGGGCCTGGAATTGAGGGGTGAGCAGGAATTCCTGCAATAAGAAGTGGAATTATCAATTTTGGGAAAAAAGATTTTGGTTAAATTCCATGGGGGGAAGTGGCCTGGAATTGAGTGGTGAGCAGGAATTCCTGCAATAAAATTTGGGTTTATCAATTTTGGGAAAAAATATTTTGGTTAAATTCAGGGTGACCAGCAAAAAAAAGTTTTTGAATTTTAGGAAGCCAAGTGGAATCTAGGATGAGCGTTTTGTGTAGGAAATTTTCTCATGCCCTGTTTTCCAGAAAACATGGCATATATAAAAATAATAAAGTGTTTTTTTTCTGTGTAATAAAATATTTCTGCCATCTTTAAGCCCATTTCCCAGGGGTAAAAGTATGGAAATTGTTCTCCAATAATAAGTTTGCCATTTTCTTTTATTTGCAGGATGACAACACTGAGTAATCACAGAACATTATTTACAAAATTAAACCAACAGCAGTGCCTGCAATTCAAAGAATTAATATACCCACACACTCAAAAAAAACCCCCAAACAAATCAGAGGGAATTCATTTGTTTGACAGCCATACAAACTGAATAATAAAATGGAAAAAACGTGAGTTTGGAGTAATTTGGCTGGGAATAATTTGAGATAGGAAGGGAGAATGTGGGGGGAGGAAGAAGAAAGGATAAAACCAGTATTTTAAATTAAATCCCAGCTTAAATCAATGTATTCCTACAGGATGAACTGCATGAAGTTACAGGTGTGTGGTTTTTTAATTCTTTGCAGTGGTTTCCACCTAATCCTTTCCATCATCTCTTAGTTTCAGGAAGGTGTTGATGAAGGGTTTTTATTCTGTTTGAGATCTGGAATTTGTGTTTTACATTTTTGGTGTTCCTGGGATGAGCTGCACTCCTGGAACTCTGAGAAGGTTTTGGTTCCTCCCTGTTTTGAGGTGAACAAGTAGAAATTGGGTGATTTGGTAAAGCTTTTTGTTATAAAATGGGTTTATTTCTGTGTATTCTGGTGAGGAATGTGAATTGTGACCACTGTGAAAAGTCAGGACACTGCACACCCCGAGGTTTTAGTGAAATATTCTGTGTATGGCTGATTTTTACATCATCTTCCTCCCAATAAATTCCAATCTGGAATTTTATTCAGGCTTAGTAAGGGAGGCATTAGCACTTCTCTGCATGCACTGATTCCCACCTCGATTATTGCTCCCAGGTTTCCAGGAGTGTTTTTATCTGCTGGCATTTCATGAAGTTAAAATCCCCTCGAGTCTGGGGCACTTCGTGTGTGCCAACATCAGCCTCATCCTCCAGAGGATCCTGATGAGAAATTGCTTTGGAACTTTGCATGAAAATTTAGGAATTTCTTTCAATCTGAGTTTTATTTCTCATTTATTTTGTTGTTTTGTTTTTTTTTTCCCATTTGCTGTACTTAAAGCTGGCATAACTCAACATTTTCCTTAAGTTTTTTATTGACCACGATGAAGATTTAAAATGTCACCAGACCTAGAGGTAGAATTATTTCTCTCTTGATTATTCTGGTGTTGGCATCCAACAATTCAGCGAGCAGGACTAAAATCTGCCAGCTCCTCTTTAGGAAAGCCTGGAGTGTTGCAGTCTGAGGTTAACTGGAGTAGCTTTTCTCTCTTTCCTGATTTTAATCAGTGCCTCAGGGCCTTGCATTCGGTTCAATCAAGCAGCAGACAAAATGCAATGCACTGCTACCCTCCAAAGCCTGTGCAGAAAGTTTCTTCATCAAATATGCATGCAGAACACAGAGCTGTAATGATAATGATCCTCTCTAGGTTATTCCATTAAAAATTCAGCATTTCAGGGTCTGTAGGCTTTGGTTTTGAGGGGTTTTTTTTGGTGAGGAGTTCCAAGGATTTTCCTTTTGTATTTGTTTATTTTTAATGAACTTTCCATTAGCATATGAAAGTCATATTAACATCCACTGTGCTGAGCACTCACTTTAGGTTTGTTTCTACTGCTGGGACTTATTTAGCTGGGAAAAATGTGTACTAAAGGCCTGCAGATGGCATTCTTGACCAGCCTTTAAACTCGGTCCTGGCTGCACCAGCAGCCTCCCTTCTCGTGCTGATGTGGGAGATAAATTGGAATTTGGGATGCTGCCTTTCCCCGTGCATGTGCTGCGTGGAATCCACTTGGGGCCCTGGTGTTTCTGCAGAGCCTGAGGATGATAAGGAGTGCAGGGAGCTCTCCTGATAACTCCTGGAATGATTTCTGCTGCTGCCTGTGTCTGACACCAACATAATCTGGAGCTAAATATGTGCTGCCTACTAAAGCCTGGGGCACAGAGGTGCTGCTCCAGTTGTTCCTTATTTTATTTTATTTTATTTTATTTTATTTTATTTTATTTTATTTTATTTTATTTTATTTTATTTCATTTTATTTTTCCCCTGGAGAATATTTTATTTTTCAGGTAGCAGAAGGGTTATTTGTAGGAATATTTGTTTGCACTCCCAGATTTCCAGCACTAAACAGAGTGAGGATGGGAAAACCCTTCCAAAATGAGGTGCAGGATTGTGCAAGGGAGCTGGGAATGCAGCAGCCAGAGTCATTTTGGTGGAAAAGTCCTCCAAGGAAAGTCCAGCTTTTGACCAAATACCACAATTCCCACCAAACCATATCCCAAAGTAGCCCTGTGAGAGTCAGTTCCACACAGTTTTTTCCCAAAATGCTCATCCCACACAATTTCCCCCAAAATTCTCAACCTATGGACAGTGCTCTGTGGTACTGTTACTTACGGAGGGTTTAAGGGAACAAACTGGGAAGTCAATGGTTTCCCCAAACATTTGAAACTTCTTTCTGGGAAAAAAAAAAAAAAAAAAAAAAAAAAAATTCAGCCTGACACTTATTCAACAGCTTCCAGGGAACATCCCTGTCATGTTTATTTTCCAGTGATGATTACATGCACCCTGTTTCTCTTCCTAAACTCTCAGATTAGTAGATTCAGCTTTAAAACCAAATTCCCAGTTGTCCATAAATTGATTTCTGTGTGGTAGGAACTTTTTGTGTGTGAATTTTGGGGTCTGGCTCCTAATTCCCCCGAATATCCCATTTCCAGGGCTCTGTCCTGCTCTTTAATCCACTTTTCCTGTGCAGTTGCTGTTTCTCAAACCCAAGAAAACCCTTTTTATCAAACCTGGGTCTTTTCACACGAAAGAACTGGGAGCTGATTGTCAACCAGGATCTTACCTTTGGATAAAGAGTTAAAATCACATCAATTAACACATCCTGAGTAGGAGAGAAGAGATAAGAAACATTCCTTTATTAGCTGAAGTCATAGCAGAGTGAAATGTCCTTAATGGACACACACAGCAGGATAAGATTGGGTGAGGATGAGCTACGGTTTGAGTAATTTTATGGGATATGATTGACTTTCTTTGAGGGTTTATTTCGTGGCTTCTCCTCAGGAGCCCTTGTTTTAATTGTCAGATGAGCTGAGCAGCAGTGGTGAGGTGGTTTTGCAAGGTCACCGTGGGCTGTGCTGGGAGACAAAAGAGGAAAAGCCACAAAACAGAGCCAGTTTTAATGGTGGGCTGTGTCTGGTTTGAGATCTGGAACAAAACCTCTAGGAGGAAAAGAGAGGGTGAGTCTGGAAGGATCCTAAATCCAATCCAATTCCACCCACCATGGGCAGGGACACCTCCCACCATCCCAGGCTGCTCCAATCCCAATGTCCAGCCTGGCCTGGGACACTTCAGGGATGCAGGGGCAGCCACAGCTGCTCTGTGCCAGGGCCTCCCCATCCTCACAGTAAACTCAGAGAAATATATGTCCTGGTTTGGAGGACAGGTGTCTACCAATAAAGGCAGGAGCTTCTCTTTGAAATGGAGAATGTAAACCCCCTCCCTCCAAATTATTATAATTTTGAAATTAAAGGGCTCTCAGGCAAAGATGTGGGAATTAGGAATAACAGTTCTTTACCAGGAAATTTAAAATAGAAGTACAGTATTACAAAGAACAATCCCAAAACTCTGACAGAGTCAGAATAAAACCTCCAGCTAGCATGACCTGGCGGTGCTCTGGATAAAGGGACCAGTGGGCTCCACTGGGAAGAGCCCCAGCCAGCTGCCAAGATGGGGTTTGGCGGGCACTCTGATGAGGGGCTTGGCAGTCCACTCACCACCCCTCAGAGGGCAAAAAATATTGGCAGGGCAGCATAGGGCTGCTCTGTCTGCACAGTGCTGCCCTGGCTGTGCACCAGTCTGGCCACACCTGGCCGGGTTCACCAGTTACATCTTCAAAGGTTAGAAACCAAGACCGTTTTTCTGGGGCTTGCCCTTATTTAAGTGTGTTTTCATAGAAGTATATTCATCTCTTTTAAGTGGTTTAACTGACTGTCAATCTTCAAAACCAGCCATCTAACTGGATCCACCAAGTCCCTTCACGGAACTACCCCCGCAACTGAAAACTAGACTTTGTTAAACCAGGACAGAAGTCAGCAGCTGTAAATTAGAACTGGGATTAAAGAACAATACTGGTATCAAAAAGGTGTACTTGTCCCTGAGAAGTTATTCTATTATGAGAGCAATTCTAGAGACAGCAGGCAGCAAAATGCATAAAGTCAGTTCATCAATATAATAATTTACTTGGAATTGCTTTTTTAAATTTTTTCAAATATTAAAAATAATCTCTTCTCTGTTAACCACGGCCTAGTTGACATGCTAAATTTTCACAGCAAGCATTTAGTTCTTTGCTAGTGTTACTTACAGTGAGCCTTCCTTGGCAGAAGTAGATATTGATGACTGTTACAGTGACAGATGCTTTTTACTCTTACGAAGTGAGATAGACTATAGCTTCTTATTTGGGAAAAAACTTTCATGATGGATGACTGATTTGATGGTCTTAATGGCGAAGAAAAATCTGTTTGTGGTTGTTATAGTTTACGTTTGTCAATTTTAATATATTCATTTTCTGTTGTGAGATAGAATTAGGAGCAAAATCAAGGCAGGTTTAAAATTTAAAAGGGTATAAAGAAAAACTTTATTAAAACCACAAAAAAATAATAATAAATTCAGAATAAGATCTTCAGACCACTCCCTCCTCCCCCCTCCCAGACCGTCTTAACAACAACACACAGAGACAGTTCAGTCAGTACCTCACTTAAATAATCTTTTCCGATTCTCTCTAGGGAGAGGAGTTCCTTCTTGTTCGGCTATAGGTATTTTTTCCAAGAGGGAAAAAACCAGTTTTCTTGTGACTTCATTTTTCACGAATAGCAGCCTCCCGAGCATCTGCAATCATGAAACTCCTCCCACCTTTATAGCTTTTCCAGAGCTGTGCTTGTGGACCATGTCAAACTCATGGGGTATTACTTTTAAGAATGAGTGTTAGGGGTTGGGGTTGGTCCCATTGCTGTCTCAGTTTAAAGAATTTTTCCCATTATTATGCTAAGAGAGCCTGCCAGGTTACACCCAGGTTTTTTGAGGACTCTAGACAAAGGGGTAGGTGGGGGCTGGCTTCTAGGGGCTGCACTCTCACCGGCGAGAGGAGGAGGACGCCCCATCTCCAGCCCACACGATCAGAATACAGGGGAGCCAGGTTCTGTGCGGTCGGACTGCCCTGCGTCTGCTCTGCATCCAGCCTACTACCTCTGAGAACACAGTTGACCACCAGGACTCAAACGGTGAGCCGGGACCTGTCCCTCCACCCTGCTCCCACCTGAGACACAGCGTGGCTGCTGCAGCCTCCCCCCGCTCCGCTCCCGTCTGCCACCTCCGCAGCTGTGCGGGCTCTCCCCCGCCTTCACCACCAGGACCGAGAGCAGGCAGAGTGTGTCTGCGACTGAAAAAAAGGACTGGAACTGAGTTATTTGTTCTGTTTTGTTGTTAATTTTTCGTAGGTGTTGCTGTTTCTGTTTGTACAGTTAGATATATTAGTAAAAAGCTGTTATTCCTACCCCCTTATCTCTGTCTTATAGCTCCTGATTCAAAAATTATAATACTCGGGAGGGAGGGGACTTGCATTCGCTATTTCAAAGAGGGGTTTCCGCCTTTATTGGGAGACACCTATCCTTCAAACCAGTTACAATGAGCTGTTCAAAAGCAAAACTCTTCATCTCCCTTTTCCTCTGTTCATACTTCATCCTCAGGAGCAGACATCCCCTTTTTCCCGCACAGCAAAGGATTTTTCCTAACACTTCAACCCCCCATGTCTTTTTCCATGGTTTATAGGAATTTTTTAGTGTAGTACAGTCCACTCCGATAGCTTACAAAAGGATTTTTCAACCAACCTTCACGGTGTCTCCTCATTCTTCTTCCATCTAAAAACTTAGCTCTTCCTTCACTGACTTTGGTGTATCCTCTCTGTTCTTTTTCCTGTCACCCAAGGGAAGATTGAAGATCTGCAAGTCTTATCTGAGCATTGCAAAGGTTAAAATTTTACACAGAAGTTGGAAGGGGGGCTGTGGCCCGTGTTGGAGGGGTGCCAAGGTCTCAGGACACTCAGGCCGCACTGGGGAGCTGGGCGAGGGCTGTCCACTGGTGCTCGTTTTCACCTTGCCCAGCCAGCAAAAGGGTGGAGGGGCTCTGCCGGAACGGGACCCAGCTGCCTCTGCCCCCAGACTGCATGGGCAGCTGGGCGGCCCGGGCCACACCACGACTGTTCCAAGCTGGCGGCAGGGCAAAGACCCACCCATCTGCGGCCACGCTGGGGGAGGGGGGCTTAGGATCTTAGCAACAGACTTCTGCCCCTGGCCACTGGGGCTCCTGGTTGAAAAATGGGGCCCTGCGGCCTCCCGAGCCCACCACTGCCCGGCCTGGGTCGCATGGGAGTGGGGAGCCCAGGCCAGGCTGGTGTTACCTTGTGAAAGGCCGGAAATGAAAGAGAACTTTCCCGGCATTTACTTGCTTCAAAATGTGATTCACAGAGCGAACTAACTTCTCTAATTGGTTTCTCAGGCTGTCAACAACTAAATCAGCCTCCAATTGGTCCTGTCAATTCACAGAGGAAGTTCTCATGGAGAAAAACTTCTGAGTGTGCCCTCCCACCCAGTGCCTTTAATGCATAACCAGCACAATGGTCCTTAAGAGGGAGCAGCTACTGTTCTTCTCTGTAGGAAGGGCTTATTCCCTTTCGTTAGCTTGCAAGTTAAATATCTTAACCTTATGGCCTGGCATCTCTTATACTATTCCAGGCACTCGAGTGACATTGCAGTGTCATTGAAATAAGAAAGGATACTGAATTATGTTTTCCACTTTAGACCTCTTATCTCTCAGATTTTATATTAAAATACCAACATTATTTTAAAAACAACTGAATATTTGAAAGAGAGGTTATTATGCACATTACACTCAGCTGTATAGATGGGGTTTTACGAGCTATATCCTTAAAACTTTTTACTTTTCCGCGAAAATACCTTAGCATTAAAAAAAAAATCCTCAAGAAATTGTAAAGCAATCTTGTTTTTATTGCCTTCTTGGTATGTCATCTTGTCTTTTGTGCATATCCTACAAGAGATAATATTTTCTCTTTTTGTTGCACAGGAAGATGTCAATAAGTATTTTGTCAAAGGATGTTGGGTAAAGACTGTACTGTTAACACAGATAAAGTCAGATGTGAAACACATGAGTGAGCAAACTCATTAATAAACTCCTCTCACCCAAACACTACCCCTGGGAATTTGTGAAAATCAGT
>JAOTQP010000469.1:23311275-23322245 GCA_026413545.1 Cichladusa arquata | reverse complement strand
GCCCCAGCTGGTTTAAAGATGGCCCATGAGCAGATAATGTGTGCCAGGAGATCAGGGTCACTGCCCCACCTGGTTTACCAGATGGGGACAGAATCCACATTTTTGATCACATCAACCCAATGCAATATATTCATATGAATATATAAATACATGAATTTTCTACTTTTAGCTTATTCTGTGGATGTCTCATAAGATTTAAGACGAATGTGGCTTCTGTGCTCTTGGGGTTGGGTGTCCTGAGACAATGGTGGAACTGGGCTGGAGGTGGAGTTTTCTGTTCAAACCTGATGGTTTTGGGAGCCCAAGGGAAAGAGATTTCTCTGGGTGTAGAAGGCATTGAAGGGCAGGCCAAGCCCTGGATGGCTGAGCAGCCCTGCCTGGCACCACTCCATCCTCAGGGATGAGCTGCTGCACTCCCCTAAGAGGTCAGGAGAGGATAAGAAAGAAGAAAAAATATCTATTCCCAAATTTATCTAAATTACAACCATTTTCCTAAAGGAGTATATTTTTTAACCAGCCCTGGAAGATTAAGCTGATTTTCCCACATTTTTTCAGTCTTTTCAGCCTTGTGATCTGCATTCTGGGAATATCAGAGCCACGCAGCCGAGATCACAAGCTGGAATGTTTGGGATATCAGGGCAGGAATGATAATGCAATGCCTTTTTACTTTTTATTTTCATCTTGGATCCAGCTCTGTGCCACATTAAAGAGGGACTCCTGTGCTCTGATAGCTGTGCTGGGACATTGCTGTCCTTCCCAAGGTTACAGAGCAGGGCTGCAAGACAAAGAGAAGCAAAATTGTTGAACTAGAGGAAAGAAGTTTCACTTTCCTTGGGCTTGTTTTCCACGTAGTCCTGTCACTGGTTTATCAGGAACAAAATATATTCCAAACACACGCTGGAATAAACAGCTCAGCCCTGATGGATGCTCAATACAGAGCTGTCGGAGCTGGATGAGTTTACACTTTCATTATTTATTTTTTGGCTCTTCAAATGCAAAGAGCAAGAGTCAGGGACATCATGGAGACTGGTGACATTCAGTGGCAGACACTGAATTTAAAAAAAAAACCCACCCAAAAATGTGTTGCTTTCATTCATGCAGTGACTCCTGCAGTCATTCCTTACCTCTGGCAGATTTAATATTCTGGGCAGGTAAACTGTAATAAATATTCTGATAGTTGATAATCATTTTGGGGCAAAAGCCATGTTCAGCTCATATTGAATCTTATCAAATGATTCCTGTTGACTCAGTGGCAGCACTGAGACCTCAGTAACTGCTCAGACTAATCCAATCAGATTATTAATTCTTTGGAGAACGATGATTTAATTTTTTATCAGCCCTGATTGAATAAAAGCTCCTTGTGCAGTGAGGAGAAAGGGGCTGGGAGTCTCTGGAAAATTGTGTTTTGTGGAACTGGGTGGGTTTTGAGGTCCCTTCCATCCCAAAGCAGTCTGGGATTCAGAGTTCACTGGGATTTCATCCTGCTGGGACAGAGCTCTGGGAACTCTGCTGCTCTGGCTGAATCATTTTGGGAGAACTACAACTTTTCAGGCAGCTGTTCCAGTCCTGTGGGATTTCTGGGGTTCATGGAGGGAAATGAGAGTGGCTCCAGAACAAGAAATCCATTAAGGAGAGAACTCTGGGCTGTGCTGAGTAAAGGACTGCAGTGAAACGCTGTCTGTGCTGATTTGGGGTTTGTGCAGCTAAAGAGAATCCCCTGGAGCCAAGCCTGTGTTTCAGGAAGGTGTGAAATCCACTTTTCCTGCTGTTAACACGGGTGTAGTGATTCCTGTGAGCAGCTCCTAGCTGTGCAAACAGCACATTCCACACAGGGGAACATTCCTCCTTACACTGGAGACATTTAAAACTCAGTTGATGTAATTACTCTGAGCTCTACAGTATAAGAAATACAAAATAATTTCCTAACAAGCCTGGTATTCCACATGCTAAAGGAACAGTTTCATGGAAGCCCTTGGTAAGGGATGGGAGGCTGCATTAAATGAAGTTTAAATAAAACATGAGCTAGAAAGAGTGTGTGGAAATTCTAGAAAAATACCTGTGGGATGCTGACCAGCCAACACATTTCAGAGTAGCTGTGCCAGGAGTTTTATGCCCCAGACAATGTTGGAGATATAAAACCCCATCAAGGAAGAAAAAAGATGATGAATTTTAAAAAGTCTGGGTACTAAGTCTCGTATTATTATCAACTTAATTGTATACTAAAAGGAAGGAGCAAATTCGGGTCAAAACTTACAGCCCTCATTTAAGCTGATAGGTACATAAAAGCTTTAAAGAGCGCTGGGATCAGAAGAACAAAGCTGATAAAAGGAATTTCTGGGTTATTTCTCAGCTTTGAAACCTTCCTGAGGTCAGCAGGGGTTTTGTCAAAGCTTTCAGCTGCAAAGGAAGGGGCTCCAAACCGTGGGACAGAGCCACCCTAAATGCACCTGAGTAAAGATAATTTTAGGTTTGCTGCTTGTTCCCAGTCCTTGGCATGGTGTTGGGAACAGACAAGGCCAAACTTCTCATGGACAGGGCTTCAACTATGAGAATTTATTTTCTAAAATCTCTGGAAGTGCCTCTGTCTGTTGGGGGAGATGTTTGAAACCAAGGACTGAAGTCACTCCAGAACCTTGGAGTCCCCATGGAGGACACAAACCTGGGGGGATTCATGAGCTCTGTAGGAATCATAAAAAACCTTGGATTAAAAGGGACATTAAAGCCCATCCAGTGCCACCCCTGCCATGGCAGGGACACTTCCCACTGTCCCAGGCTGCTCCAAGCTCTGTCCAACCTGGCCTGGGACAATTCCAGGGATGGAGCATCCTCATCTTTCTGTGCAATCTGCTCCAGAGCCTCTCTCCCCTCTGAGAAATCAAAGTAGAATTCTTTAAATGACAGAGAACAGAAAAATTTTACAGTGTTTGCCTCCCCTTTGCAAAAAACTGTAAGTTGTGAGGAGTTGCAGAAAAGATCTTTGTCCATGATTGTGAGGTTACTCCAAAGGTGCATTTCTGAGATGGCACTATTTTAGTACAAGCCTTAAAAATAATTAAGAAAGTTAAATTTTATTTTAAAAAAGTATTACTAAAGAATCCCCAAATTCCTCCTAAAGGAGCACCTCTTTTGAGTTATCTCTTCCTGAGGACATGATGAAGGACTGCTGGATGCAGGATCTGCTGAACAAGAAAAACTCCTTGATTTCTGAATTTTTCTGGATATCATCCCGACACATTTGAAATTTGTGGGGTTTGTTCTGGCTAATTTGTTTCAAAGAGACTTTCTGGACTTCCCTTTCCCTTGAATTTGGCACCTTGTGTCAGTAATTAATGGTGTTGGATACTACAGCAAATCACTTTGGGGTATAATCCCACATCATTCCTGCATTTATATGAAGTCTGAATTCTCTTCCCACATGAGAGTGGGATTAATTTACAGTTTTTAATGCTCAACAGAGCAGGTAAGAAATGTAACTCAGTGTTGCCTTGATGTGCTCGTGCTGCTTCTCTCAGACCTCATGTCCTGTGTAACATTCCACAGTTTTCTGTGGAAAATCCCAGTTTTCTGCTGCTGTCACACCCCTGTTTTTGTCACTGTCCACCCCAAGCTCCTCCTGTTAATGACTCTGGAGCTTTTTGGCAACCTGAGGATACCTGAGCCATGAGGGCAATTTAGAGCATTGCTACAAGCAGAGTAAAAATACAATTATTTTACTATTTCCACCCAAGACAGGGTGGATTTTTTTCTGTGATGGCAGCACCAAGGCCAAAAGCAGAGGATCCAGGAATTTCTAACCAGGCCATTGTTAGCTGCACCATCTATTGGTGACTTGTCTTTTTTTTTCTCCTGCCTTCACTCAGAGTCAGGATTGAAGCGAGAGACGAATTTTCTTGTTTGGACTTGGTTGTTTATTAAATCTTATCTATAGAACAGAGAGTTCTGCAGCACTTCAAGCTGACAAGTTAAAAGTGAGAGAATGGAGATGAATCTAGCTGGTTACAAGGGTTTTTAAAGCCTAACTATCCAATTAAAAACTAATATCTGAATTATTTATCCTTTTGACCCAATAACCAAACACCTGTGACCTGCACTGCAGGACTTTCTATCCAACAAAAAAACTACTAAAACCAAGAAGAAGAAGGAGCAAGAAGGAAGAAAAGACAATGCTCAAAACCTCCATCTTGTCCCATACCTGTTACTATATTCTAAAAACCCCAAATTCCAAACCCTTCACTACACGAAATCACACACTTCTATTTAAATACACACCCATGATTTTAACTCCATCACTCAAATCTGGAGGCCTTCTCCAAGGTCTCAAGTCAAGATCAGTGCTCTTTTGGGAATCAGAAAGCACAGAAATTCCAAAACTCCGAGGTTTCAGGATTCCAACAAACCATAACACCAACTCTCCCTGAGGCACTTTTGCTGCTTTTTCCCCCCACTAAAAACGGCAGCAACCTCCAAATTCTGCATTAAACCCAGTGGTGTGTAAAACAAGCTGTGCAGATTTATCATTCTGCTGCTGCTGCTTGTTGACCTTAGCTCCCTTTTCCTTATCTTTAATAAAAGAATGATTTTGTATTCCCGGAGCTCCGGGCCGCCAGGAGGCCGCGGCAAACAAAACAAGCCGTGCACAGGAGTCTTTTAAATATTTTCCTGTCTTTCAGGTGGCATTTGAGTTGCCAGGGTGGATAATGGCAGGCTGTGACACGTGTCAGCCCTCGGTGACAAGCAGCATGAGGGATAGATTTGGGATGGAGAGGAAATAAATGCGGGAATCGATGGCTGCGGCGAACCGTGCAGGCCCCGGCGCCCGACCATTTCATGTTTTATGCAAAAGTGCAAACTCTCCTGGAATGTGTTAAGGAGCCTCTGCTCAAAAGCATTTTACAGGAGGAAAAGGAGGAAATGTGGAGAGAACAGAGCAGCGAGCAAAGCCTGGGTGGCCGCTTCACTTAAAGACTCCACTCAACGTTTAGCGCTAAAACCATCATTTAATGGAGTTATGCAGCGATGATATTATCCCTCCCTAAGGGCATTTAAAGGTTGTGATGTTGTTCCATTAGCAGTGAGGAAAAAGGGATTTTTCTCCTTAATTTTTTCCTTAGTAACATGTAGAAAATGTGGTAAAAATGGCCTTTCTTAGCTGGCCTCATCCTGCAGTGTAATTTATGTGATTGCCTCTCTTGCAAGACCGCCCTGCTTCTCTCCCTTGCTTTAAAAAGCTGTTTTTGTCAGCCTGCATTTCAATTCTTATGAGGATCTGAAATGTGATATTCTTTTCAAGGTCTCTAAAAATGAAAAGAGAGCCCCCAGTTTTACAGTTGCAAATAACTGGGTGCAAATTTGCTGAACTGTTTTATTACTTTGAAATGTTTGATAGCTGAAAATCAGGGAGTTAAATGCCTGTAATGTAATTATGGATTTATTGAGCATTAGAGGCAGAATCAAGTTGATTTTTATTTTATTTTTTTAAAATAAGGATGGACCAGGGTTAGCTTGATTACCTGAATCATCTGTCTTTGTCTGCAAACATAAAACTTAAAAAAATTATGAATAATCCCTAAAGTCATGGACTAGAAGGGTGAGATGATTAAAATTCACGAGGAGTCCACCCTTCTTGCCCTTTTGTATTTTGGCCCTCTGAGTTCTTCTCTATTACTGTCAAAGATAAGAATAAAACTTTCTTAGGTCAAAGTGAAATTAATTTTGAAATTTCTTCAGCTGGATAAATTAAAACCCCATGAATCTGCAGGAGTTGCTGACACCATGTAAAGAGAAAAACCTGCATGATACAAAGGAGTTCTGAGAACTGGTACTGAATCTTGGATTTCAAAAAAGGCCTTTTATTGATTAAATGTGCAGTTTATATAAAGAAAAATAATTACCTCAGCTCTGACTTGGTACTCCATGTGAAGATGCCAAAATATCTGTCCACTAAAGTAAATTATTTTCTATATTTTTGCCAATGCATTTCAGGGGATGAAACTGAAAAGGAATTTTGTTTTTTTTCCCTTGAGATATTCATATTCAGGTAACCATACATTAATGTGGATTTAATTCTAACATATGCAAAATAGGAGTGCAAAGAATTTGGGTTTTATGCAGGAACATTTTTGTTCTGGAAGTTTTTAGGCATTTGCTCAGGAATTAGCCCTGCCTGGCATGAAAATGAGTCTCATTCCTGTTAGAAGAGGAGAAAAATCTGTCTGTGCTTGAAGGATTTCATAATGAAAACAGGAGGAGAAGGTCAGAACCTGATGTTGGAGTGGGTTTTTTTTTCCTACTAATATTTCACAGATTTCTAAATAATCACCAGCATCAGCACCTGACCAATGCCAGGTAACTTCTCCAGGTAAAGGTGAATTAAGCAGCTGAAAGATTTGCTTCAAAACCTGCCAGTGGCAGAAATGGCTTTTTTCTTTTCTTTTTCCTCTTATTTTTTTTTCCCTCTGGTGGAATCATATTTTATTTAGATTTGGAATTTTTTACTTTTAAATGAAGCAATAAAACCTTTAACTGTTTTCTCCTGCATCCCCGTTTCTCCTGCGCTGCTGCTCTGAGTGATGGAGCCAAGCCTGAGCCTCACACTTTGAATAATGCATTAATTTCTGTGCAAGGCTGGAGACTCATTTTTGTCAGGATTCTGCTTCTGGTTACTTTGAACAGAAACTTTTTGTTCCAGCTGAATGTCAGGAGGGAAATTCTTGGGTGTTCCTGTGCAATGCACAATTTATCCAGTGGAGTTTCCCACCTGGAATTTATGGTTTGGGCTTGTTATTGTTGGGCTTCCTCACTTTTTTGGAATTATTGTCCACCCTTCAGACTGGCAAAATGCTCTGTGAGGGGTGAAATTGAGGAAAGTGATAACAAAACCTCTCCTTTGCTGTTTGTTCCTTTTAAATTCAATGAAAACGTTCCTTGAATGGGGCGAAATGGCGAAAGCAAAGGGCCAGCACTTCAAAATGGATTTTGAAAGGATTTCTCCAGCTTGTATGTGAAGTTTTTCTGCAGTTTGAAAGCTGAAGTGGCACCATCTCCCTGAAATGAGATATTGGCCTTGCTTCATGGAAAGGAAAATTGAAGTCCCCAAAGGTCTTGGGATGCTCTCTTAGAAGTGTCTCAGACAGAGTCAATCCCAGCTTAAATCTTTATTAGAAAAGTGGGGTTTTGGTCTAGGGTTAAATATTTTGTCTCTTGGGTCAAATATGCATTTGACAAATCCTCCAACCCTGCAAGGGAGAGGTGCAGGGCAAATTAACAAAAGCCACTGCTGGCTCTGATTTGGGCACTGTCACTGCTGTGACAGATTCATTTGCTTTCTTTGCTGTGATTGAGAAGTGTCCCTGCCTGGGGCTGGGGGAGCTGCAGGAAGGGCAGTGCTGAAGGTCCCCTGGCTCTGAGTTTTATTTTCCTGCCACTTTTTCCTGCTGGGGTCAAGCCTTTTCTCCTTGCTCCCAGAAAATGTAGAAGCAATTAAGATTGATTCATGCCGTGAGCTATTTGATTTATTTTGGGTTTGATTGTCTGGGCTCTTTCTAGCAGGAGGAAAAAAAACCCCAATATTCTCCTGCCCAACCTCATCACTTGGTCTGGAAAAAACTTCCAGCACACTGAACAAGTCTTTAGAAGAGCTGATTGTTTTTTGCCTCTCACTTTTTGACTAAAAAACCATATTTTAGAGGGATGTAATACTATTCAGGCAAATTATTGAATAAATGATTTGCCACTCAGCCAGTGGATATGTGAGAAAGGTGTTATAATATTCCTGAAGGATGATGAAGTATCTATCTATCACCTGTATTTGGGGCTGTGGAAATCCATCCATTATTTCCTGACACAGCCAAAGCCCAGGAAAATGCAGCCATTCCCTGGCTGGCACAACAGCCACTTGTTAACACATATAAATATCTGCAAAATAAGTGATACAAAGCAAAAACTTGGAGAAAATCAACTACCACTGTGTTCCTCCTCCTCTGTCCAGTGAGGGATGTGATTTTATGCAGACACCTTGATATTCCAGAGGGATTTTTGGAGCCAGTGGTTCTGCCTGGAGCTGGCTGAATGGAATTCCAAAGGGGAGAGTGCTGAGAGGTGCTCAGGGATTTTCTCATGGGAGGTCACTGAGAAGATCCAAATCTTTTTTCTTTGTTTCAGAGAGAAATTGGCCTTTATTGTCAGGAATGTCTTGCTTGGAGTTGGGGAGAGCTGGGCACATCTGTTTTTTAATCTTTTTTTATTGCCCTTTCTTTCTTGCCCCTTTCTTTCTCTTTCTTCCCTTTTCTTTCCCTTTCTTTCCCCTTCTTCCCCTTCCCCTTTCTTTCCCTTTCTTCTCCTTTCTTCCCCTTTCCCCTTTCCCCCCTTGCTATTTGTTATTTCTCTTTTTAAAAATATCCCCCAATTCCTTCCATCCAATCCTTTATTTCCCCTTCCTCAACCCTTCATTTTCCCTTCCCCAATTTTTCCTGCCTCACTTTAGTTCCTGCCTAAAACACCCAAAATGCTTTTTTTCCCCAGTACCCAGGAGCTGTTTTCCCTGAGCCCAGTTTTTGGGACAGGCAGGAACCTCTGGAATTCTTGGAAGTTTTCCTCTTTTTTTTCCCTCAAAACGACTCAAATGGGGAAGGTGCAGCCCTGGAGAAGGGGATGATGCTGGAGGCTGTGCAGGACGTTCCCTTGATGTAGGTGGTTGGAGTTATCCTGCTTTTCCAGCTGTTTTCCAGCTGTTTCCCAAATCCCTGCTGCTCCTGGGCTGATTATTAAAGCTCCCTGAGACTCCACGGTGGGATTTGGAGGGATGAGAAGCGTTGGGAGCACAATGGGATGGGGAAGCTGCACCTTTGAAGTGCAAAGAGGGTGAAATCTGCCCGTGGAAATTCCTGTTAAACCATCAAAGCCAGGCTTAAGTCGAGCTCAAGAGAATGGGGCCTCGTGCCTGCGGGTAAACTTCACCCTGGCTGCTTATTTTTGGGAAAGAAGCTGTTGAAACTGGAAAACACAATATTTAGTCTGGATAAAAACAGGGATCCATTACTCAGGTGTACAAATCCATCCTTTAGTGCCTCAGCAGGGATTTTATTGACCTGGAGAGGGCTGGGGCAGTGGCTGAGCAGTTTTTTCTAATGATTTGTTGAAAATTTTATTCTCAAACTGGGCTTGACTGTGCTTCACAGTGGGGAGGGCACATCCAGCTGGGATTCCCCATCCCACTTTTACTGGAAACTTGGCAAATACAAAAATAATTACCAAGCAGGAGAGGGGAGGGAAAGAGAAAAGCCAGAATGTGAATTAGCCTGGGGTTGGGGCAGCCTCAGCCTCTCTGGAAGCTCTTGAGGTTTTCAACCCCTGTGACCTCCCAGTTTCTCCCAGGTAAAGGTGTCCAAAACTTCTTTCCCAGCTGTTTTTCAGCAACTCATCCATTCCATCCTTTCTAAGATTAATTTCCCACTCTTTCTGTTAAGAATTTAAGGGAATTATTAATCATAACACTGAGACTCTTCACCAATTAATGGGTTTATTAGCTGTTATTAATCAAATATTGTTTACTGCACTCTTTATAAATGCCGCTTTATATTTTTATCAGTTCTTCACACCCAGCTTGTTGTACTCCCAAATGCTTTTATATTTCATGGAAAACCAAAAGTGATTCACAAGCCAAATAATCAGTGAATTTTTCTAATACATTTTCTTTAAGTGTAAAATGCTTAAAGTTGTTAATGTGGATTTAATGAAAATGCAGAATTTTGAGACAGAGTGATTTCTTTTTCCTCCTTTGCTCACAGTTTCCATGGAGTTGCAGAGCAAACATGAGGAGATTTTAAGCACAACCCAAGGTGTTTTGCAGCCTCACCAATTTCAAAGCACAGCATCTTTCCCTGATCCCTTGGGAATGGCACCACCAACATCCCACATTCCCCACTCTGCATCCCATTGAGGAAAAACAGACCCCAGGAAAGGACCAAGGAGCTGAGACAGCAGCACCTGCTCTGAACTGCAACTCCTCAGCTCATTGCATTCCTAAGAATATTCTTAAAACACTTTCTGCTTTTCCTCACCCATGAAATTACCTCAGCATCACCAGCTCTGGCTGCCCTGCCCAGTATCCACCTTTTCTCCAATGGCTCCAGTGCATCCTTGGAATGCCAACAACCTTTTATTGCTGCAGCAAAAAATGCATCCTGTGCCTGCACAGGGAAGATCTTTTCTGGGGACATGCAGAGCCACCTGTGCATATTAAACAGCTTAATAATGGTTATTAAATTGCAGGGGAAAATGAGATTTGGTTGAAAAGAGGCTTTGCCTTCCCCCTCTCCCAGCTTGGCAGGTGAGATGTGGCCCTGGGCGCCTCAAGGAGACAGTGCTGAGTGTGTCACAAAGTTCTGAGGCTGCATTTGCTGTGATCACTGATAAATTAATTAAGCTTCTTTTAAAAGTGATGGAAACGGTCTATTTATAGCTGAGAGCGTATTTACCAGCCTCAGAGGGAAACTGCAATTACATTTCCAGTTTAAAAAATGTCATTGTCTGCTCTGACCTTTCCTTGCTCTCTCCTGCCCTTCAAAGCAGAGCGAATTCCCGGGAAGTGCCAGGCTGGAAACCCGGGGAGATTTTTGTCAGTGTGGAGGGCAGAGGCTCTGGCAGCTCTGAGAATTCTGCTTTTCCTTCCAAACCCATCCCTGCAGGATTTGGGAAAAGCAGCATCCCACGGTCCAGGCTGAGATGGAGAGGCTGCAGGAATCCTCTGGAGCCAGCCAGGATGGGGAGAAACTGCAGGGACCACCCAGCCCTGCCCAAAATCCTGTGTGACTCTTCTTCTTCTCCATACAGGGTGAGTTGGGGATTTTTGGAATTTCTGGCCATGAAAACCTCTCCTGCTGGCGTAGTATGTTGGGTTGATGTGGCCAGAAATGTGGATTCTGTCCCCATCTGTTAAACCAGGTGGGGCAGTGACCCTGATCTCCTGGCAC
>JAOTQP010000469.1:23271619-23284825 GCA_026413545.1 Cichladusa arquata | reverse complement strand
AGCTTGCTGGGACATCCAAGGTGAAAATAGGAATGAATTCTCCAAAAGTGCTGTGGGTTAAAAAGGTGTAAAATGAGTGTGAGAAAAACCTGTGTGCTGATGCTTAAGAAAATGATGTTTTACCAAAAAAAAAAAAAAACAAAAAAAAAAACAAAAAAATCATCTTTGTAAAAACTCTGTTTGAGGGAAATATTTTTGCTTCCATTGTCCTTAAGGAATCTGCTCTGGAGCTGGAAGGCTACTGCCCACAAATCTAAAAATGATGATTTGTTCATAGCATTTGGGGTTCACAAGAAATGGTGCATTCAGGAATGGAGCAGTTTGCAAGGTCTCTGTCCTGAATCCATGAAAATCTCTTTCATTTTCCATTTTGGAGAAACCACAGGTGAAATCAGGCTGTTAAGGTAAAAAGCAGATTTTCCTCTGTGTTTTTGAGCATTCAGGAAGAGTAATGAGTGTACTCTGGGCTTAATTGGTGTTCTGAATTCACCCCAAACTCAACACAAAATAAAAACAAGCGTTTATTTCTTTAGGAGATCCCAGCTGCAGTTGTGCCCTTTATTCCCCATTTCTGTAGGAGAGGTCAGAGGAGCAGGGAGAGGCTCAGGGAGGGAATGGTGGAATTTGGCTTGGGACAATTCTCTGGAATTCTCCAGGAGAGCTGTCAACTCCATTCTCCCCTGATGCATCGAGAAGGACAAAAGCTGTGGGATGGAATGTTGGATTTTTGTTTACCTTTGTGAGAGGCTCCAGGTGCTTCTGTTAGCTCCTGATAACTCGAGCTGGGTGAGCCCAAAATCCTGGCTTTGGATCCAGAAGGATGGGCTGGTTTCTCCTAAGAGCAAAGCTCATTTTGCACACAGGGGTGCTGCAAATGCAGTTTTGGATGTGGGGATTCCAGCACTGGAAGAGCCTCTGCAGGTTAAATTCAAGGAAATGAGTTTCTACTTTAGGCCTAGTTTAATATTCAGCATTTGGTCAGCACAACTTGTTAAATTATGAAGATTTTGTCATACCCAGATGTTTTTAACAATATCCCTGAGCTGTTTTGCTCTTCTTTCCAACTGTCCAATACTTCCAGGTGCCTCCTGGCTGTAGGAGGAAACTTTTCCTTTCTAATTAAATCACTGAGATTGTGTCTGAGGGCTGTGAGCTCAGAAAGGATTTGTTTTCATGGCAAGTCTGACAAAAGCTTAAGCAGGTTTTTAGGGATGCAAACCTTATTTTTCTCCTTCCCAGGAAGCTGAGCGAGTTATTTTTGGGAGGTGGATTCTTTCTGTGGTTTTTTTGGGTCTTTCCTCCATGCTGTGTGTGTTGAAGACACAAGATTGTCACTGCTTAGCTTGGAAAACTGATGGGCAAATCCATGATGTGGTGCTGAACTCAGTCAGTGGGGCCTGAGGGTTCATAGCTCAGCTCCAGTAAAACCAATTTATGGATAAAGGGAGGGAATGAATTGGGAGGGGAAGCTGAACAGAGGCTGGGCAGAGTTACAGGAATAAAGCAGGGATTTATTAAAAACCTTCCAAGGATTCACCTTGGCCACTGCAAGAGCCCAAACGTGGCTACACCCAAGATGGACCCAAGTCACAAATTTTCACACTTTTATCAGTTTTGTTCCATTTCCATCTTGGGGTTCATTGTCCAATTCCAGCTCCAGGTTCTGCAGTCCTACCCTCCCAGATTCTCTCCTCCATTCACTGCTGTTTGCACTTTTTTGGTTCTGGGGCTGGACAAGGATTGGTGTGTGTGACTGAGCTGGGAGGAGAACTTGGAACACTTTGTGTGGAGTTCAGAGTCACACACCAATGGAATACAGAACCTGGAAATATGAAAACTAAAACTTGAGGCATCAAAGCAACGTGCTCGACACCTTGGCTTGAAGGTTTCACCCCCAGCTGCTCCTTGCCCTGTTCCCCCCAACCAGGTGATACCAGAAAACATCACTTTGAACAAAACTCGAGCCCAGGCTGTGAGTGCAGCCAGAAAAGTCCTGCCAGGTCTGTGGGAGCCCAAACTCTTCAGCCCTGGAGATAAGAAACAGCAGCAGCCTCATTTCACCCTCAACAGAGTTCATCATTCCAGTGCAGCATCCCCTCAGCAGGACACAACTGCAGCCACAAGGAAAAGAATTGTTTCTCCTTGTGCAGGAAAGCTCGGAGAAAAGGCCCCTGGGACTACTCTGAGCAACTCCAATTTTCCCAACCATATCTAGGAGGAGTTTTACCATCTGCTGTTAGCACATCATTTATCCAACGCACAGGAATAAAAACCTGCTGCCCCCTCCTGGGGAGAGGTGCCTCTTAAAGAGGATTGGTGACCCCACTGCTCCAGTCTGCTCTGGAATTACTGCTTGGAAGCAAAGTAGAACAGGAGCTGAAGTTGTTTTTCCTTCAGTTCTTGCATTTCCCCCCTTTATTTAATAGAGTATAACGGACATATGTAATTAAATTGAATTAAAGTTATGTTTTGTGATTTGGGGTAGTAATATAATGGTTTTTATTATAATTTACATGTTTAAGGGTACTTTTGAAATAATAACTGGCTTTATTTTGAGAGGTACAAACCCTTTAACAGCAAAACCCAGGCTGCTGGGCAAGAGACAGAAGTGTCACATTTAAATTGATTGGCTGCAAAGATGAAGAGAAAAATGATGAGGGAAGTGAGAGGAGGCAGAGAAGGGATTTAGTCAGAATGTGATGGGTCACACAAAACAATCCAATTCCAGCTCTCAACTTCCAATCAACATTTCCCAGCCCATTTTTCTTAACAGCAAAGTTGAAAATAGGGAATAATTTCAGTAGAAACATCACAAATCAAAATTTTATTTTAACAGCTTTGTCATTCTTTGTTGAGCTTTCCCTTTGCAAAACTCCTAGGTTGAGGAAGGCAAGAACGAGGGCAGAGAAATTCCAGCACATTTTGATTCTTGAATTAGGAAGGGTTTTTCCCATTCCTGTCACCTCTGACATTGAAAGGAAAGGGGATATGGAGAAGAAGAACGTGCTGGTTGTGAGAGGTAAGAGGAAATATCCAGTCAAAATAATTCCAGATGATAGGGTTGGCATTTCCAGAATTTCCTCTTTCCTCCCTTTCCCATAAACAACACGAGCCTGAGCTCAGCATATTAAAAAGTGTCCACTCAGATAATTGCCCTTAATTATTAATTCTTTCCCATAATCAGCTTGGGTGGCAATGGTGCAGAAAAAGCCCAACTTTGGGTATTTGCAATCTGCTGCAGCTTGGCACCTTCTGTGTTTACCCAAGACTGAAAAAAAATGACAAAACAGCTGTTTTTTAAAAATTGTTTATTTTCTTCCAACTTTTCCAGTCGCTTCTTTTAATGCACACTCAGGCTTGAGATGCCCTGGAGTTGCCAGCCCACATGGGCTGATGCAGCTGAATTTTACTGAATTTTTATTTTTATTTGAAGATTTACCAGCCCAACAACTCAGGAACTTTCTGAAACTCTCAGAAAAGGAACTGCAGATTAGTTTTAAACAAATGAGTCTTTGCTGCCTGGTGCAGAAGAGCTCAGCAGCAGTGAATTTGCATTGAGATTATCATTAAGGTAATTTAAATGCTTAGGAGCAGATCTTTCCTACACATACAGGTGGGACTTGGTGCCTTTTCTTTGCCAAAGGTCTGATTTTTTTTTTATCCATTTGGGTTTTTATTTTTTGAAGCTGCTCCTTGTTTGGCTTTGACACCAGAATCAGCTCAGGGTTGGCTGTTTTGGGGTTTTATTCCTTGCAAATCCCTGCAGGACCTGGAGTGTGCTGTGGGAATTGTTGCTCTTAGGTGGAAAGGGAATTTAAGTAAAGGTTTGGGAGGTTCCAGGCTCGGGGAAGAATAAAATATGAACTGGAAAGAGCTGAGAATTTTCTCTGCGTGGCTGCAAATTTGAGCCTGTCAGTGCTGAGCAGCCTGGTAATTTTTGTGTGGTATCAAAGATGCTCATCCTGCCTTTTTGAAGTCACTTAAACTGATAAACTCTGCTTCTTACTCAGAGCACAAAACTGCCAACATCAATTTTGGACACCAGGGGAAGGAGGGAGTTGGAGTTTCGCTGGGGAAAAAAATATTCTCTGCTGAAGATCTCTCACATGTCAAGTTCTGGCTTAAAGCAAAGGCTCAGGCCACTTGTGACCCGGTGGAAAATGTCCCTTAAAATGCTCTTTAAAGCACCAGTGTTTACAAAGTGACTTTGAGAAGGACTCAGAGGAAGCCCTGGGAGTTTGACCACTGAAGGGTTTAGGTCAGAGCCCATCTGGAGCCCAGTGGTTCCTGCATGGGTTGAAAAAAAAGGGTTATTTCTATAAGATCCTCAAAAATACTGGAAGTATTTCACATAAAACAAGCTCTAATTGAGAGGGCTTTAAAAAAAAAGTGCTGTGGTTAATAAATGATTACCAGAAAAATCAAGAGGTTTAAAATTATTCAATGCAATTTTTCTTGAGAGAGATTTTTGTGTGCATTGATGTTATAAAATAAATGATATTAAATCTGTGGCAGATAAATTGTTCTAACTTAGGGCACAGCATTTTTTTGATTGTTTAAGCACCATAAAAGCATCAGAAGTCTAAACAGGATTATAATTTTCCTGGATCATTCTTGATGTTTGGATAATCTAAGCGAGCCCAGCTCTTTCCAAAGGGAGCAGCACACCCAGGGCACCAAGAGATTTCTGCTTTTCATGGCTTTTCCAGGTTGTTTTGCTCTCTGAATAATTAAATTTGGTGCTGTTAACAGGTTATTTCTGTGTTTTCTGGCAGCTGGAATCTGTGCTGGTCCCAGAGTGGAACAAGAACTGAAATATCCCTGATGGGAAGGTGCTCAGGAAAGGAAAACTTCTGTTAACACAACTTTGCACTTCTCTCACAGAGGCAGCAAAATCCTGCACTGAAGGGACCTCCAAATCCATGGCAAAAATAAGGAATTTAAGCTTAGTCTCCACATTTTGGAGGTGTTTATTTTCCCCCAAAGCCATGTTAAAAGCAGGAGAGTGATAACACAATGTTCCAGGCAGAATTGCCACAGAACATTTGGAATGCTAATTACTCCAAAACTTATTTATATCCACATTTAACTTCCAAGGCTTGGTCCTTAACTCTGGAAAAGTAGCTGGGTTTGCTGCTTGGACACATCTGAGTCCATCAGTTGGAATTTCAGCAGTTTTTTCAGGATTTAATAAATCAGAATTTCTCCAGAAGAAGGAATTTTGCCTGGGAACTTATGGAACTCAGGCACCTGAAGCTGTTCCTTAATTCTCTGTATCCCACCAACTGCAGTGATGCCCAGCTTAGTGAAAGAAAAATGGGGATCCACCAATCCATATTTTTTACTTAATCAGATTTGTCAGTATTAATATTTTTCCCAACAGTTCTAAAAGAGATTTGGCCCAAACAGAACCCAAAATGTTGTTTCACATTTCTAAACTAACCTATCAGATGAGTTTGTCAGTGTCCCAAAGCCCAGGGGAGGCTCTGTGGGATGCAAAGCATCCCACAAATCTGTGGGAAAGCAGGAATCAGGAATATCATTGGGGCCAAATAAATAAATCAAACTCGAGCTGGAATGAGTCTCCACAGGAGCTGTGAGGGGAGGTGCAGTGCCAGGGAAGAGAAGGGAGCAAACACCATTTCCCAGCTTCAAAGACACTGGAACTAATGTTGCAGGGGCATTAATTATATGGGAAAAAAAAAATTTAAAAGGCTCAAAATGCACTTGACAGAATCCCTTTAAAGTAATATAGAGTTAGAGTCTGCTAATGGCTTCTGGCTCCAAGAAGTTTCCATGATTTTCTCTTTATTTAAGTCTTAAACTCCCCAAATTAAATGCAATTGGAAAATCAGTTATCGTGCTTTGCTTTATGCTCTTGCTAACTCAGCATCGTTCCTGATCTTGTTTTCCAGCCTCCAAGTTTTCCCTCTCTGTCATTGCCACAGATTTTTGTTAGGGCAGAGCTGGGAGAATGATCCCTGTGCTAAAGTGGGGTTTAATTTCAGAATAATCTCCCTTTAAACTGTTTTATCCTCAGCTCAGAAAACATCACTGATACAGCCTGAAAAAAAAGGCTTTTCAGAGCAACCTCTGAAAAACATGGAGTGAAATAAGAGTATCACCATTCCCAAATATTCTTTTTTTACATCAGGCTCGAGAGTATTTAAGGCTGTTTCTTGTGTATTCACTCTAATGGGGCTGCTAAGGAGGATGGAGCAGAATAATTAGAGATAAGGCACTTTTCAATTAACTGCTACCTGCTGCTACCCAACAGTGGACATCAATTCCTGGCAGATAATTTTATCCTCGACAACCTTTGGACATGGTGTGCTTGACCTAAATTTTTAATGACATTATGAAGCCCTAGTTAAATATAAAAATAATGGTTTTGGAGCCCAGCTCTTTATTAAAGTTCCTTGGGCTGTGTTTTTCCTGCGTGCAGCTCAGCATGGGAATGTTTCTGTGTCCTGCTTTGGCTACAGAAATTCACTTTAAAACTCAGGCGTGGACTGGCTGATGTAACCCAGTGGAAGCTGCTTTGGAGAATGGGATGTAACCCAATATTTGGTGTTTTTGATAAAAAATAGCAAGGATAACACATCCAGAGGGAGGAATTCTGAGGGTGATGGAGGTCAGGGCTGCTTGGAGCAGAATCCTTGGGAAACACCCACAGCCTCTCCAAACCCACATTTCCACCACTGCAAACAAAGGATTCCCACCAGACGGATGGGAGAGAGGGAAAAATGGAAATGATGGAGAACTGGCCCAAACTTTTCCATTCCCCCTCCTTTTGCTGAAGTTTTAAGCCTCTTTATGTGAATCTTTTTTGCTGTGTGAGGTGAAGCAGGCCCCAGGCAAGGCTGAGCCCAGGAGCAGCACTCACCAACCTTGGCAGGAGCACAAAGGTCGAGTTTAACTTTTCCTCCAGGAGAGGCTGAGCGAGGACTGCGGTGCATGAGGAATAACAAGGATTTTCGTTGCCATCTCTTGTGAGGATTTCTGCTTTTCACCCATGTTTCCCCTCGGAGAATATGCTGATTTCTCAGGAAACAAGTTCCCTTCACAATGCTGATTCCTGGCCACCCCTCAGGGAGGAGCAGCTGATGGCTGGAGCTTAAATGTGAATTTTATAGGGGGAAAAAAGACACAAAAAGCAACTGATAATGGGCAAATGTGCTGTTAAATGTTTGTGCTTGATATCCTGAACCTCTGCCTGCATGGCTGAGCTCCAGGCAAGGGAATCTCTGCTGGACATTGGCACTTTTGGGCTGTTCCTGCAGGGCCATGGAATAACTGGGGCTTTTTAGTCCTGGGAGGATTAGGATTGTGCAGGAATAATTGTAATTCAGTTTTCTCTTATTTTCAAATAGGAGATTTTGTTATCTGCTGCTTTTCCCTTTTATTTACGATGCAAGCAGCATTGATTATTGCTTTTGATAAGAACTGAGCTGATGAACTGCTCTGCTTGGTTCAGCACCCTGGGATAAAGCCCTGCAGGGAGGAAAGCTGGAAAATATTCAAGGATTAGCTCAGGAGCAGTGAATGGCAGGGGTGGCCCTGGATGGGATTTAAGGTCCCTTCCAACCCAACCCCACAGTATTTCTCTGAGCTCATGGAAGGAGTTATTGCATTTAATCAGCATTTTCTGCATGCAAACAAACACTTAAATGAAGTGGCAGTAAATGCTAAGCCACAGCTTTGTGCTAAAGTGGGTAAATTATTTTTTACCACATTTTAACCTCCAGGAGATTGTAGGGTTTAGATTGCTGAGCACAATAAACCACAATAAACTGCAAACTCACAATAAACCACAAACTCACAACAAACCACAAATTCACAATAAACTCCAAAGTCACAATAAACCACAAACTCCAAACTCACAATAAACCACAAACTCACAATAAACCAGAACCTTACAATAAACCCCAAATCTCCCATGAACCACAAGCTCACAATAAACCACAAACTCACAGTAACCCCCAAACTCACAATAAACCACAAATTCAAACAACTCCAAACTCACAATAGGCCACACCCACATTAAACCACAAACTCTCAATAAACCACAAACTCACAAACTCCAAACCTCACAATAAACCACAACGTCACAATAAACCACAACCTTACAATAAACCCCAAATCTCCCATGAACCACAAGCTCACAATAAACCCCAAACTCACAGTAAACTCCAAACTCACAATAAACCACAAACTCCAAACTCACAATAAACCACAAACTCACAAACTCCAAACCTCACAATAAACCACAAACTCACAATAAACCCCAAATCTCCCATGAAGCACAAGCTCCCAATAAACCACAAACTCCCAGTAAACCACAAACTCCCAATAAACCACAAACTCACAAACTCCAAACCTCACAATAAACCACAAAATCACAAAAAACCCCCACAAAATCACAAACTCCAAACCTCACAACAAACCACAAACTCACAATAGACCACAAATCCACAAGACCACAACCTTACAATAAACCTCAAATCTCACATGAACCACAAACTCACAATAAACCCCAAACTCACAATAAACCCCAAATCTCCCATGAACCACAAGGTGAAGGTTTGGTTCCCAAGCAATGAGAACATCCAGATCTGTGACAGCAAATTAAAACCAACTCTTTGGACAGTGCTCTTTATTTGCCAATAAAAAATCCTGGAATTGTGCGTTTCCAAGGCTGCTTTGCCAAAGGCCTCCTGGAGCTGCCCATGCTGCTGCTCTGTCTTGCTTTATGGAATTCCATGGAAAGCCAAAGCCAAAGCAGCTGTCAGTCTGTCACTGCAGCTCAGGAAAGGGAATGTGGAGCTGCATTTTGGCAGAATTCAGCAGGAAAAGGGATGGAACAAAGCTGGGGCACCTGTTCTGCACGGGGAGGGGTGGGATTGGTGTGGCTGTAAATAAACCCAAAGTGCTGGAGCACTCACAAAGCTGCTCAGGGTGTTTGTGGCTTCTCAGACTTTGCCTATTTTGGTTTTTTTTTTCGTTGGGAATATTCCCCTGTGCACACCCTGGAAGTGAACAGAGTAATGGAAATGGAAAAATGGAATCACAGCATGGTTTGGGTTGGGAGGGAAATTAAAAATCACCTCACTCCCTGCCATGGGGACACTTTGCTCTGTCCCAGGTGGATCCAAGCCCCAGTGTCCAGCCTGGCCTTGGGCACTGCCAGGGATCCAGGGGCAGCCACAGCTGCTCTGGGAATTCCATCCCATCTAACTCCTCACAGGGAGGAATTTCTTCCATATTAACCTAAATTTCCTTTCAGTTTGAAGCCTTTCTCCCTTGTCCTGTCTCTCCAGTTCCTCTCCATCTTCCTCAGAATTTCCTCCAGATCCTGGAAGGAATCAGCCCTCTGGGAATGTGCATTCCTTGCTGATTAATTGGCATAAACCCAACTTCTCCTGGTGACCCTGCAGAGTGAGCAATAAGTGCTCCTTTAATCCCCAGAGATTCCATTTGCCTTAGAAGGACTCTTAAAAGGATTAAGGATTAATTGTGAGACATTTTTAATGGTTTTTTTCCCCATCAGATAAAGATGTTTATTATTGTTCTGGGTATGTCAATGGGGAGAAAACATCTTTTCTGCAGAGGTAAAAGATTAAATGGTTTGAAAGCAAATACTCCAGATACTTTCTTTTCTTTTCTTTTCTTTTTTTTTTTTTTAAATGTGTGGTAGCTCTCTCTGCTTGTGTTTGGAATTTGAGCAGACATTATTCCAATGATTATTCCTCAGTGCCTTGCATGCTCAATGAAGCCTGGGAGAACACAATTTACAGCTTTATCTTCATTTTTATTGCAAATCTTCCCCCTGGTTTCAGTCTGATTTCACTCAGGTGAAGGGAGAAGGAAATTATTGGAAATTTCTGGAAATTATTTGTTACAAACCTGTTACTGCTCATCCTGACACAGAATTTTGCAGAACCACAGCGTCCCTGTGGTGGATTGTTTTCAATTAGGGCTGAATTAATCAATATCAAATTGGGCTTTTTTCAGTTTAGAATGTTCTGATCTTGATCCCCCTGCATGGAAGTTGTGAAAAATTGAGAGGTGATTTTGCATCAACAGCTGAAGGCCAGGGCACATCCTGACCCCAGATATTCCATGTGGTCCCAACTCTGATTTAGTTTTCTGTTTATTTCCTTCTAAAATGTAGCTCCATTATTAAACATTGAAACTTTTATCTTAAAACTTTATAAATATCTCAAGATGAGCCTTTCAGCTTTTCCACTTTTATCAGTTTATCTCAGCTGTGCCTTTCCAGGAAATCCAAATTTAATTTTTGATGCTAAAACCCCATAATTTTTCTGCAAACCTATTATGTCCAACTCTTGATTTTTGCTAAAATAAAAATAAAATAAAATAAAATTTCTGGTAAAATAAAAATTTTGACCAACTCTCATTCCTGAATTAGGGATTTGGGAGGGGAAAAATTCCTGAAATGCAATGTGTGAACACAAGATGGCACTTGGATCCCAAGGACCAACAGCCTGGGACAGGAGCACTTTATTTATATTTATTTTTGAAAAATCAGGAGAAACCATCTGAAAACAAGGGCCCATCTTGTCTGAGTTGAAGGATTTAATATAAAACTACAGAATTTGTGTGAGCTGGGAACTGAAACTGCTTGGAAGGGGAAATGCAGCTCCAGAATATTTTTATAAAAGTAAATTTGAAATTTCTGTACTTGAAAATAAACAAGGCAAAACTCTGGGAAGTCAACACGGAAAAAACTCAAAATTTCCTGCAAAATGTAGGACAAAAAAGGCAAATATTCACTTCTGCCCACTTGAAGTGGCAGGATTTGAATAATAAAGTAATAATTCGATCTCAAACAAAAAATGTAACTCCCAGTAAAAGAGGAAAAACGAATGGTGGTGCTTTCACATCAGCATTGAGTTATGCCACACTCACCCATTACAGTAAAAAAGACAGGAAATGATGGGAAATGGGAAAAAAAGAAAAAAAAAAGTAAATTCCAGTTCCAAAAGTGCTGTGCAATTGTTCCTCAGTGATGGAATCCAGCTGGAAATTTGATTGGGCTGTAACTTCCCAACAACTATGAAAAGAGTTCTGCATTTTTATTAACCCTTGGAAATGATGGAAGGATTTACTGGTGAGTTATGAGAGAGGGGGAAACATGGTAAAGATCCTTAAAGCTCTCAACATAGGGGGAAATAATGATTATTCTTATCTTAATAGGGGAAAACAATGATTATCCTTATACTAATAGGGGAAAAAATGAATATCCTTATACTAATAGGGGGAAATAATGATTATCCTTATCCTAATAGGGGAAAATAATGATTATCCTCATCCTAATTAATGTCCTGGACCTGCAGGAGCCTGCTCTGGGACAAAAGAAATCTCTGGGGATGGGTCAGATTTATCCACTCCTTTCTCCTGGGCAGATCCCAAACATTCATCCATTAAATCTTTAGTTTGACACCAGTTTTAGGCAGGAATTGATCTGTTTGTATAAATCTGGAATATCCTCAAAAATGGGAGTGGTTTTGTGATCCTGAGTGCAGTTTTTATCCAGGGAGAGCCCCTGTCCTTCCCCCAAACAGCTCAGAGATGTCAGTCTCTCCAGCAAGCAGGATAATCCTGTAATCAAATAAAAAGAGGAAAAAAAAACCAAAACAAAACTTCCCAAAATGTTTTTCATGCACGAAACCACCTTGAACCTGTCAGGAGAAATAATTGAAAAACGATGCAGCAACCCCCAGCCCTGACTGAGGAGCAAAACCACACTGAATTTTCCAGCCTGAGTTTGGATTCCTGGAATCCAAAATGTTCCTGCAGCTGCCAGAAGTGCCAGAACACGTCAGAGTGATGCAATCATCCTTCACCCACACAGCTCACCTGCTCCTGCACCCCAAATCCCTCCAAATGGGATGATTGCCCCAAAAGGTTTGGAAATAGGAGCCTTGGAATGAAAATAGATGGGACTTCAGTGTCTTCACGTAGAAAAGTTGAATTTTTATTGCATAGCTCATGTTTTTATAGGAATATTAGAAGCTACAGTGTTAAATTTAATTGGTTAATAATACACTGAAACTTAGCTGATTGGTTGGTAAATGGCTTTGTGTGCCTGTTTATCAAACCCCTCTATTTCTGGATAGTTTACATATTTATTAATTTTCATGGGATGGATTTTTTTGTTTTTGCAGGTGCAACCTATTTTTTTTTTACAAGAGCAGATTGTTACGCAAACTGATTTTTGTACTTATAATTCTTTCTCATGAGAACTTAACAGGCTCACTGCTGGCTTCACCCAGCTGATGGAACAGGCCTAAGCTACAATTTTATAAGGTTTTTCTTTTATAAGGTTTTTATTTATATGTAACAGAGCCTCACAGGTAAAAGAGAGAGTTCTGAAGTATCCAGGTCTCCCAAATTTACAGGCCAGTTTTAAATCTCACTTTTGTGCTGTTGTAGATATTCAATCTCAAATTATTCAATTTTCCCCCCCAAATTTACAGGCCAATTTTAAATCTCACTGTTGTAAATATTCAATCCCAAAGTATTCAATTCTTCCCCCAAATTTACAGGCCAATTTAAAATCTCACTTTTGTGCTGCTGTAGATATTCAGTCCCCAGGAGATGGACAGAGATGACAACAGGAATCCACTCCCAGGTAAGCAAAAGTAGGTTTGTTTTCAAGGGAAGAGATTTAGGGAAGTTATCAGTGTGGGATTTTCCTACCAGCAATGATAAGCCAAGATTGTTTTTCTCACTGTTTGAAAAATAAGTATTATTCCAGAGGTGAAGAAATAAAAATGTTAACAGCTCCAACTCTCCAGCAGGTTTGATTTTATGCTTCCTTGCAAGAATTTCACCAGATTTATTCCAATCTCCCAGAAAAAAAGGGGAAAAAAAGAGGGAAAAAAGGGGAAAAGGGAAAATAAGGGGAAGAAAGAAGAAAAATGGAAATAAAAAGGGGGAGGAGAGAAGGGGAATGAAGGGAGACAGGGCTCCTGTGTGCTTATTCGGACAGGGCTGCTATGTGTGCATAATTTGACAGGGCTCCTATGTGTGCATAATTTGACAGGGCTTGTATATGGGCTTAGTTTGACAGGGCTCCTGTGTGCTTACTTTGACAGGCCTCCTGTGTGCTTACTTTGAAACTGCTCCTATGTGTGCTTACTTGGACAGGGCGCCTATGTGTGCTTACTTGGACAGGGC
>JAOTQP010000469.1:23248217-23266982 GCA_026413545.1 Cichladusa arquata | reverse complement strand
TCCCAACACGTCATCCCATGGCGATGCCCTCACAATTCCCCTGTGCTGCTTTGTCAAAACCCCTTTCATTTCCAGGAGTAAAATACCTCATAACCTCAGTTATCAAAATATTCTCCAGGTTTGGTTGTTGTTTTTTTTTCCCCCCTAAAAATCTTATTTCTGTCTGTCCCTTTTTAATGAAAAGTAGCAAGCAGCTGTTGGAATGTAATAACATCCCAAACCACTGCTTTCATGCATCAGTGTGTGCAGGCATAGGGAGAGCTTTAATGGAATAAAAAATATTCCTAGGAAATGGACTCTCAGGCTTCAGTTATGAGAAAATGTAAAATTGCATCCACGTTTTAACAAGAAAAAAATTTCTTCTGTTCTTATCTTTGTGATGGTTGTTCATAATGCCATGGGGAGCTGTATTTTATTTTGTTCCAAGAAGTAATTTGGGTCAGGAGCCATCCATGTGCACAGATAAATCAAAATAATAATAAGATTTCTTATTATGTGGGTTTCTACAAGGGCAGGTTCATGCTTTCTCCAATATTTCTACGTTTTATGGGATGGTTTGGGTTGGAAGGGACCTTAAAGCTCATCCAGTTCCACCCCTTCCACTATCCCAGAATGTTCCAAACCCCATCCAGCCTTGGACTCTTCCAGGGATCCAGGGGCAGCCACAGCTTCTCTGGGAATTCCATCCCAGACAGGGAGGAATTCCCAAGATCCAATTTAAATCTGGTTTTGAAAACCTCCCATTGAAAACATTTCTCTTCCTTGAAGCTGCAATAACTTTCTTTGAAGTGTGACACTTGCAAAGAAGCAAACAAAAAAAAAAAGCAGCACAAATTCTCTGATTAACCTCACCATGCTTATCCCCCCTGCATATTTAATGACTGATTTTCCTGAGACTGGTTTAAATTCATCAGCAGAAATGAGGGTATTTCCCTGAAACAGGAAAACAACTCAGATTTCTGGGGAAGTTTGAGCCCCATTAATTTGCTCTGTGTTTCCCAGGTGCTGAGGAAGCCCCTGCGTGGTGGCACTTCACATCCCAGGAATAAGAGCAAAATTCCCACATAAATCCAGGGAAATTGTGCTGCTCTCCTGTAATGGGATGCAGAATTTGTCCTCCAATTAGCTGGAATTAATCTGTTTCTAATGTCCTTGGGCTGATTTAGCCAATAAATGCAACTCCTTGGTGATCACTCACCATTAATGCAACAAAACTGGGATTTAATGCAAGGCAAGGAAGGCTTTGCATTTTCAGCTGCCTGCAATAGTGGCCTAATTAAAGAAAAGCCTCATTAGTGCCTTTTGAGATGAGGTGGAGTTTGAGATAAATGCAAGAAGAGTTTTTTATTCTTCTGCTGGTGTTTTAGGGTTAAAAAGTGGCAGAGATGTGAAAAGTAAAGGGATTATTTCACTTAGACAAATACCAGCTTTGGTCTGATCCAGGAGGGTAAGTTGTGATAATTTTCTAGTACTTTTGGAATATTCCATGATAAACTTGGTTAATTTGTGTATTTTATTAGCACTTCTCAAAGTTGTGTTGCTGTAGCAGTTCAGTGCTGATTTAAGCAGCTTGTTTATTTAACTTTTATTTAAATGTGCCATTTTGAAAGGTTGTGGTCCTACAATCCTGCCTACCCCATGTGAAACACAACATGAATCTTTCCATCCCAAACCTGGTGCCTTATAAACACAGGAATTCTGCTCTGAGCAATGACCTTTGTGGTAACGCCATAAAATTGGGGTTTTACTCTGGACCCAACTTAAAAAGGACTCTGAAACCTTTTATAAAAAAAATATACAAAGCTCATTGATTTTCATGAGTGAGGATTTCCTTAGAACCACAAATTGTGATTGACTACATTTAATCATCTCTAAGGTGCTTTCCTAAATTAAAATACGATTGTAAGCAGATTTTTGTGTGTTAATTTTCAGTTTGGAGCTCGGTTATTGACCTGAAACAGAGCAACCAATGTGGGAAACCAAGCAGGAAATGTCCTTTTGATTTCCTGGTTACTGGCAATACTCTGCATAATTACCATGGAAAATGGGGGTTTTCATTATTTTTATCATAAAGAAAATGACCCAAAATTTCAATAATAATCACAAGGCTCAATTAAGCTAAAAAATGGGGGTATTGCCCTCCCAATGCACAATTTAAGTTTATTCAGGGTTCTGACTCATCTGCTGCATCAGCTGCTTAATATTTTGTTTTTTCAAGTACAATCCTTCCATATTTTCCCTCACATCTGACCTTTTACATTTTTATTGTAATTTAATAACACCTGGAGTGTTGCAGTAGAAACTTTAATAAAGGGATGGTAGAAATTCTTCTCCTCTCCTCTTTCTCATTCTGTTTCATTTCCTTAATGCTATAAAGGGAAATTCTTAAAAACTATTGTAATTAATTATTGAGTTAGTAACGAGCTGTTTCATTTAGGGCTTGAGGAGATGGGGTGGTTGGGATGGACTCTGCAAGCTCAAAATGATTTGAAGGAGTTGTGTGTAATTTCTGGAGGGATTCATGGCCCATCCAAAATACCCCAAACATTCAGTGATGTTTTCCTTTAGGAAGTTGTGGATCTTTAAAAGATTAATTAAAGAAAAATACACTGGATATTTTCTGGGAAACAGAAGAATCTCCCTAGAAGCATTTGGAAAACTTTGGGTTGTTCTTGGTGGTGATTTTGAGTCTCAATTTTTGGGAAAAAGGATAGAAAAGGTGTGGAAATGTTGGATTCTTTGCTGGGCAGAGGGAATGGAATGGGAGGAGAGCAGCCAAGTGCCTTGGAGAGGGTTCAAAGGTGTTGGTCCCATTTTTCCACTTGTCCCAGTAATTCCTTGCTCAGGAACAAACTCAGTTACAAACAGTTAAGGCCAGTATGGAGAATTGCCTGGATAATCCCAATTAATATCTGAAATAAGCACTGTAGGATTTCACAGGTTACAAATACAAATAAATTATTCTCCTTATCCCTAAAGGAGAGCCCAGCTTTATGGGATATTCACTCCCAAGACACCTCAGGACAAAAAAAATTATATTACTGTTAACCAGCATTATTTACAATCACTCACATGAAATCTGTGGCTTTCTGGGGTAATTTTTGAGGGAGAAAAAAAGTCAAGTTGGAGACAATTGCAGCAAAAAACTTTGCTGACGTGTCCCCAGCCAGCAAGAGGCTCTCCAGGTGAGGTATAATGAGATACCTGAATCTTCTGGAATTAATAAATGCTGCTGGAGCAGCTCTCTGTAAGGACAGAGATGGCTCTCCAGATATCCAGGAGGGAAGATTGATGGGCTATGCAGATGCTCGTGCCATTAAAAAGACCTTCAGAAAGAAACAAGCAGAATTGCTCAAAGTTGTTGTTTTAAATTAATGCCTGACTTTGAAAACAAATTGATGCCCCCCTGAGATAATTGGAAAAGTTAGAAAACAATCAGGGAAGAACAAATTGAGACTTTGGGATGGACAAAAACCCCAGATAAAGGAAGTCTCTAAATTCTGCTTCCAGAGCATAAAAGACATTTTCCTACCCGAGGGTGGGTTTTTTTTTCCATTTCCTTAATTTATTTTTTTCTCCTTCAGAGGACAAGTCTTGCCTTTGGCACGGGTGGGACAGAAAGGAAGGTTCTGGAGGAGGGACAGGACCTTTCCCAGGTACCCACAGCTGGAATTTTTTGTTATAAACACGTGGAGTAAGGCCAGGGAAGTTGGGAATGTTGTGGCTTAAGCCTGACGGTATCGTCTCTTCAGGTTTTATAATTATTGATTAATGACTGGTATTCTCCTGTCCATAAAGCTGAATTTTCCCATTTAACTGTTAAATATTGTAACTGAGAGTGCACTGTTGAGATAGACTCTAGTCTAATCTAATATCAAAATGATGTAAAAAAATCCCAAACTCAACCCTGCTCCACAGCCTTGTAATTTTGCAATATTTTGATAAATCCCTCTCTGTCACTGACAGCTGGGGTATGATTAGCTTCATCCTGATATTTTATGACAATAAAATTCCCATTTAATTTTTCTGTGTCAATACAAGCTCTCATCACCACCAAAATTTGCCTCTGGGCAAATCCTTTCATGCAATAAATAAACTCACGGGGAGAACTCGTGAGCTGTTTTATCATGACTGCCAATAATCATCATGGAATCAAATATTTACCTGCCAGGGTGGCATTTAAATAAATGCAGCACTCCTGAAATGTCAGTTTATTCCAGCAGGAAGGGAAAGATTATAAACCTTGCACAGGAATTGTGATTTTTTTTTTTTTTTTTTTTTTTTTTTTTTTTTTTCTCCCCACTTCTTGAATTCCCATTTTTGTCACTTTTGTGGGATGACAGATTTGGGATGTTCCCAGTATCCCACAGGCTCTTCCTTTCCTGACTCCAAGTTTAACATTTCCCAGGTTTTATTTCTTTGCCAAAGGAGATGTTTGTCTCAGCTCAGGCTGAGATTTGAGAGCATCAGCACTTTTCTTAAAAGTCTCAGGGTTACCTGAGGCAGGGCCTGGTGGAAAGGGAATATCTTCATTTACACCCTACAAAACCACCAGATTTCATTTCTGTACTGATTTAAACCCCCCCCAAAAAAGGAGGGAGCACACACTTCAACCTGGCCTTCAGCACTTGGAAAGCCCTGGCGTGATTTTTATGGATCTAAAATTGGGAAAAACCAATTTTCCAGGCTGAGAATGCCCTTGGAAGGGGGAGCTGGGGGCGTGCTGGAGGCATTAATGCAGCTTAAACTCAGGATGCTTCAGGTAACAGCCTCAAAAACGTGTCGGGGGCTGCTGAGGAGAGCTGCTGAGCAATCCCCACAAAAGCACCATGAGCTGCTTGTGTGCTCGTTTCTAAAAGCATTCCTTGCCTCCACCCCACCACCTCGGGGGAACAGTTTAATTTCCTATTTAATTTAACGCCTGGAGGTTGTTCTGAATTATGGATGGGACAAGAAGTGATGGTTTCTGCTCCGTGCTGGGCGTGGGTTTCAGTGAATTAAATTCACAGTTCAGCAGGGCAGGAGCTGGGGCTTGTCTGGCTCTGAGAGGTGGGGAAGGGTTTGTGTCTCACTGCTGAGCCATCTCCATCAAACAGCTCCTGCTTCTCTGGGAGGAATTCAAACAAAATTGAGGCTCCAAGTTCCACCTCTGGGCTTGTACAGGTGGTATGGTCAGGAGTTTGCTGCTTTTCTGTAGCCAGTATTAATATTAATGCTTATATTCTAATTATAACCCCAAATTCTGAACCTCCCAACTTCAGAAATACAATACATTGCATTATACTATATGCATTATATTATATACAATAATATTTATACACACATATCATACAGAATAATTATAATTCCACTGGCTTTTGATGCAGTTAGGGCAATTGTAGTTTTCACAAGTTTGACTTTGTGTCAAGACATTGAAAATTTGTCTCTCTTCAATGTTCTTTTTCCTTCTACAAACTTTTTTTTTTTTTTTTTTTTGCGTTTGATGTAAGGAGAATGAAATCAGGGTAAGAATTCTCACATTCTCATGTGGGAATGAAAATATGAACTAAAACCTAGATAAATAGAAATTAGAAATCCCCATGAAGCTGCTATGTGAATACACATTTCAATTGCTTAAAAAGTTCTGGCTTTCTGTTTTTCTGAAAGAAAATATAATTTTTAAACCTCTGAAATGCAGTATCAGAGTTTTCTTAGCTCTTTAAGAATGCAGCAGCACAAAACTCCTTTTTTTCTCTGTTATGAAATGTTAGGATGAGCTCAGTGACAAAATAAGAGGGAACTGCTCTTGCAAAAAAAAAATCAGCTAGAAATATTTTCATCAGTCAGGAAGGCAAAATAAATGACAGCATTCTGATGCCTCCATTAGGCAAAAATCTGATTTTTGTCACTGCCAGCACAGGTTTGTGACTCTCTTAAACACCTTGGTCAGTAGAGAATCTTTCTGGAGCCAAGAAAAGTTTTTTCTTCCATGTTTTATTGCGGTAGCCTGGTGCTCCTGAGGAAATCAGAGATTTTGTGAGGAAATGCCGGAGCAAAAATCCTCTATAAAGAGAAGTGGCTGCTGTGACACCACTTGTGAAGACATGAGAGAGCCACAAGCATTTTTAAAGTTGAAAAAAATTCATATGTGGCAGCCAGGGGAAAGCTGGGAGATCCAACTTCTCTGGAAAAATCCTTAATAGCACCAGATATGATCTTCCTTGGGCCTTGCCAGGGCTGGAAATAGCATTTCCTGACCCATGGCGTGCCCCAAAGTGACAATTTCATTGTGTGCTCTGGATCAATGAGTCCTCTCAGATCGTTTAAATAAACAGATGCTGTCTGCTAGGATGGCTGAGAGCATTTGCTGGTGGTAAATGATTTAAAATCCATCCTTCATGGACTAGTTCCTTGGAATGTGCTGGTGGGCTGGAAATGTTCATGGCAGTAAGGGCAGCAAGAGGAGCAGCTCAAAGGGAAGGGGGAAGAAAGGAAATCTAATTAGTGTTTAATGATTTATTAATGGTTTATAGAATACCTAAACAAGATTGCTAGGCTTGTATCAACAGTTGGAGGCAGTTGAAGGAGCCAGGGCTGAGGATTTGGATTAATGCTGGGAGTTCCTGCCTTGGAGCTGCTTCCAGGATCCCAGGGGAGCAGAAACTCCTCCAGAAGTGTTTCATGGTGTGGAGAGTCCTGCAGTCTCTGGGATCACAGAACTGTGGGATTCCAGGCTGGAAAATCCTCTGGGACTGAGTCCAACCACTAACCCAGCTCTGGCATCTTCCCCACTAAATCCTGTCCCCATCTTTTACACCCCTCCAGGAATGGGGACTCCACCTCTTCCCAGGCAGATTTTTCCAATAAAAACACTCATGTTCCATGAGAACACAAAATTATTTCACAGAAGCTCCTGCAGATGATCAATGTGTCTTCATTAAGGGAAGAACAGCTTAGGCAGCTGCCTGCACACTGGGGACTGGCTTCCTAAAATAGAAATCCCACTTTTCCTTGTTTCCTTGTTGTTGCTCCTTTGGATAATTCCACAGCACTGGAAATTCCTCCCAGGCTGACTAAACAGTCAGAAAAGTAACTTGGAGTGAATTAACCATCTCAGTGATGTCCCACTCCCCTGGAAATGTGCCCTGCCAGGTTTGTTTCTGGAGGATGGAATGATTTTGGTTTTTTCAGGTGCTTTGCAGAGCACCAGGTGATGAGAGCCACAGAATAAAACATGAGCATGAGGGTGTGTGGGCTGCTCAATGAGGTGAAATTTCCAGCTTACATGAGGTGGTTCTTGCAGAGCCTGAGTCACTGGGTGGTGTCTGATGCATCTCACGAGGCTCTGAAACATCCAGGATTCTGTGTCCAGTGGCTTCCAGCTGATTATCCCAACTCTCTTTGCCTCCTGGTCAACCTGCCCTTAAATAATTTCTCCACTGACAGAGTGAGGACTATTTCTATAAAATCCAGATAGTTTGGGCTGATAGAGACCTTTAAAACTCATCTAATTCCACCCCTTCCACTATCCCAGGTGGCTCCAGCCTGGCCTTGGACATTTCCAGGGATCCAGGGGCAGCCACAGCTTCTCTGGGGACCCTGTGCCAGAGCCTCACAGGAAACAATTCCTACCCAATGTTTAATCTAAATCTCTCACCAAATGGTCACTATTTAATTTTAATTTACTGGTGGGGATAAGCCTGGTATGTGGTGTTCAACCTGCTGAGTGCAGGGCTTTTATTATATTTGCCATTATATTTACCATTATATTTACCACTATATTTCTTCTCACACCTTTTTGCCTAATAGCCAATGCAATCAGTGTAAATCAAAATAATCAGACAGAAAGAGGCCAGAGACAGAAGAGCTGTGAAGAGAGTGGATGAACCACCCAAGTGTTGGGAGTGGCTCTGGACTCTGTGTGTTGAAAATGCTTGAACAAAACTCTGATTCCATGGGATTTTCCAGGGAAAACGTGGTTTTCCTGAGTTTGATGACTGCAGTGAAGAGCAGCCCCATCCCAATTCCCATTCCCAACCCAGTAACCTGTGAAGGGTCAGGAGCTGGATTCGGTGATCCACGTGGATCAAATTCAAAATATTCTATAATTTGATCCATGTGGATCAAATTCAGGATATTCTGTAATATGATCCACATGGATCAAATTCAGGATATTCTGTAATCCTGTAATTTTCCAGTGCTTTTCCTGAGTTTGGTGACTGCAGTGAAGAGCAGCCCCTTCCCAATTCCCACCCCAGCAACCTGTGCAGGGTCAGGATCTGAACTTGGCGATCCACGTGGATCAAATTCAGGATATTCTGTAATTTGATCAAATTCAGGATATTCTGTAATCCTGTAATTTTTCAGTGCTTTTCCTGAGTTTGGTGACTGCAGTGAAGAGCAGCCCCTTCCCAATTCCCAGCCCAGCAACCTGGGCAGGTCAGGAGCTGAACTTGACGATCCACGTGGATCAAATTCAGGATATTCTGTAATTTGATCCACGTGGATCAAATTCAGGATATTCTGTAATTTTTGGTGCTTTTCCTGAGTTTGGTGACTGCAGTGAAGAGCAGCCCATCCCAATTCCCACCCCAATAACCTGTGCAGGGTCAGGATCTGAACTTGGCGATCCACGTGGATCAAATTCAGGATATTCTATAATTCCAGCAGCCCTTTCTGAGCAGTTCCCTGGTTCATGCTGACTTTGTTCTCCCCTCAGCACGTGCCAGAGCTGCAGATGAACCCAAATCCCTCGGGATTTTGAGGCTGACACCTGGAGCACGCCAGGAGAGATGAACTCAGGCAGCAGAGACACGATTTGGTTGGGATTAAAGGGTGGGATTATCCCAGGATCACTCTCCCTGTGTCACTTCCCTGGATTTGGGCTGCACACTCTCCATCCTGAAAGGAAGGTTGACTTCAACATTTTATTGTTGTCATAAATTTTAGCAACTAAGAGCAGAGTGAGTCAGCAGCTGCTGTTGGGGAGGGACAAAAAAAAAACCCTCTGAGAGAACTCCCTTTTAACACTGAGTTGGATCATGATTTTTTAAAAATAGATTTGAATTAATTCTGGTCATTTTTCCATATGGAATAAATCTAAAGCCTAGAGCACAAGGCAATTTTTGGGGGGTTTTTTGGTTTTTTTTTTGTTTTTTTTTTTGGTTTTTTTGTTTTTTTTGTTTTGTTTTGTTTTTTTGGCAAAACTCTTGATCTGAGGAGTGTGTGGGCAGAGTGGGTATTGTTCTGTTGGATGCAAATCCAGCTGCTTGCACTGAGGAATCCTCCACTGATGCAAATGGACAGTGGATATGTCCCAGTGAGCAAGATCCAACAGCAGAATTCAGGGAACACACCTTGGTGGGTGGTTTTAGGAATTCCTTGATGCTGCAGATGTTCCAGTGGGATAAATCCACAGAATTTGGCTGAAGGAATAAGCAGGAATCTGCTTCAAACCTCCCTGACTAAATGGCCATTGAAGGTAAAGGAATCCCATTGATTATCAGGGATGAGGGAAAATCTGGTTTTTGAACATCTCCAGTGTGACTGGGAGAGATTTGCATTGGATAATTCGTATTAAACATAAAAATGGGGAGGATAAATAAGAAATCTCTTTAGACCAGTTACCAGGTTCCATTTTTGGCCCGTTATAAATTCCAGATGACTCCTTAATACAGTTTATAGAACTGTAATAGATGAGTAAGGCTGGATTAAAAAAAAAAAAAAACAACAACATTCCTGCACCTTCTCTGGGCTCATTTGGGTGTATTTCCATTTAAAAAATAGATGTGCCCTGAGGAGAGGCTGCCTGGATGTGTTGCTGTGGTTATCATGGAATGTGTCTGACAGAAATATTCCTGTATTTCTGCCTAATTGCTGGAGCTAACTTTTGATGGGAATCTGAGCTCAAGCTGCCATGAAATATCCATAGAAAATACCTCAGAGGGCAAAAATTTTTTCCTCCTTTTTTCCATTCTCTTTTCTTTTTTTTTTTTTTTTTTTTTTTCTGTGAGGAATCAACATTTGCTAAAGTTTTTTAATTTTTGTAATTTGATTTTTTGAAATTGATGAAAGCCATGCTCTATCCAGCTCCAATATCATCAAGGCTGTAAAATACAACTATTTTTGAAGCAAACTCATTTTTTTGTACAGAGCATGTTGGTTTTGAGCCCAGCAACAACTTGATCCTCTCATCAGCAAAATTCTTGTCAAAACATTCACAGCAGGCAAATCTGGCACTGCTCATTTCCAGCCAGCCCTGAAAGGTCAAGGGCTGAATCTAAAAAAAATAAAAATAAATAGATAAATAGCAAATATTTTGTGTGTATCTCTCCCAGAGAGCGTGAGACGAGCTCGTCGCTGGATAAATGTGAATTCCTGGGTCAGCTGAGGTTTGCCCATCACCTTGTGTGGTGTGACATCCCATAATGTGACACAACAGCCCCACTTCGTGTGTCACAGCACAGTGGGTGGCTGAAAACTCTGGATTTCCACAAAGTTTGGGAATCCCTGCTCTGAGAGGGGCGGTGTGGGGTGAGGGAGGAAGGAAACCAAAGAAATGTTGCTTGATTCAAGTTTTAACAGCACAGAGGTGCAGTTTTAGTTTTTAAGTTTTTCTGTGTTTTAAATTGAGTTAGAACTTCCTGACTTAGACCTGAGATGAGGTGCAGATAGCAAATGGAGGGAAAATTTGGGAAGATTTTTTGTAAATCTGCAGTAGGTTTGTGGTGGGAGTAAAGAATGGAAATTTCCAGAGCCTCAGCTTGAAGTTTTTGGGGTTTTCATCCCCTTTTGCATCAATCTTGGAGCTTCCATTTCTCCTTTTCTTAACCTCCAATGCATCACTTGGACTCTAATGTTGAGGAAAATTTCCCAAATGCTCCTGCTCACGTGCAGTTACAATAAATACATGGATGGAGCTGGAAGTTTGATTTTTCTCTTTGTTTCTTTGCATTTCATAACTCATTAAACTCCAACCTGATGTCCTTCACTTGCATCAATTTTACTGCAATCTTTACTGAGCTCAACTTTATTGATTCCAGTGGAGTTCAACAGGCATAAAAAATGAAACTAAAAGGAGAATCAATTCCACATTAATTAGCCAGCATGCACGATTTTATGCTGCTTAATGACTCTTGTAATCATCTACAACTGTACCAAAGTGAGCAGCAGTTGGAGCCAGGCAGGGCTGGACAGGAACAAAACCCTCCAGCAGTGAATTCCCACTATTTGGATCCTTTGGAGAGTGCAGTCTTTTCCATAAAATCAGATCTAGATCAGAAATGCTGACAGGGAAGGAGTGATTAGAAACTAGATGAGCTCAGACTATTGTTGGCTTTTGTTTGTTTGTTTGTTTGTTTGTTTTTTGAGGGTTTTTTTTTTGTTTTTTTCCCCAGTAAAAAATCTTATGGAAAATCCCACCCAACCCTTTCCTGAGTTCCTCAGTTTGGGAAGGATATGCAGGATAAAACTTTTGGGCCTTCACCTAGAGACCACTGAATAAAGGAAAAGATTATTTACAGCCCATTTTAGTGACTCCTTTGCTGGTTTGTTTATTTATGTATATTTTACTTTTCAAACCAGGGCAGCACTGTGGAAGATTTTGCACTGCAGGAGGAGCCTGCAGTGATTATTTTATTTGAGGAGTGGCCTTCAATATTTTCCTGCTTGATCATTCTGAAATTACTCTTTATATCAGTCACTGCTTATTTGCTTAACCCTAGGCTTGGCTTCTGGCTTAATTAATGGATAAGAAAATGTCATTTTCCATATCCTTGTGCTCAGAACACACCTGGAGTCCACAGCTGAGGTTGCTGGTTCACTGTGTTGGTCACACTCCCCTCTAAGTTCCTGCTCTTGGATCTTTTTGTGGGAAATTTTCCAGGATTATTGCCTGCAGGGGTGTTTAATTTCTGGCTGCAGAGCAGGTGGGATTCAGTGTTAAACAGAATTTGCCCTTGCAATCCATTCCCATGCTCTGTAGATTAAACAGAAATATTTTCATTTAATAAAAGACATATAATTTCTGTATTAAACAGAAATACAGTGAGTGACTGGATTTTGTTCTAAAATGGACATCCCTGAATGCCTGTAGAACCACAATCCTTTTCTGCTTAGTATTTACCTCTCCTTTTATCCCAGGAACACAATGGATTGCTTGGCTACAGATGACATTATGGTCTGTCTTTGCTGTACTTTTTTCCCCCTTTGACTGTGCATTTACACATGAATGGGCCATTGGTTCTAAACGGTGAGGAGATCACAGTGAATTATATTCACTTTAGTGATACAGTGTCAAGTTCAATCTAGGAGAAAATCCCACATCCTTTCAAATGGAGGGAACCATTTTAATTTGGATCGTCAGCAGCTGAACTTTCCCTTTCAGATTTCCACTGGTGGCACCAGTGGATGGGGCTGGGAGCTTCAGACACAAAAATCAGACTTCTCTGAAAGCCAGGGTCAGTCTGGAGACTTAAATAAAAAAAGAATCTGCTTTTCATTATCAAAAATTGAAATGGAAAGGAAACTGATGTGCTTGATTGCAGGAAAAATTGAGGAAGTTGCTGCTCAGAGAATTTATCAGCAGGACAAATTAAGAAAATTGTTGCTGAAGTTATTTCCCTGGCAGCTCTGTGCAGGTTCAAAGCAGTTGTCTCATCTCAGCACTGCCCCAGCTCTGATTATTTATGTGTGACTGAGCATCTCAAGGGATCAGGTACAGATAAATATCGTGTTCATGTGGGTGTAGTGCTCCCTCAGAGCTCCAGGTTGTGCTGAGGCTTCCCCATCCCTTCTGCAAGGACTAAATATCTGATTATTCAACACCTGGCTGACCTCACAGAAAGAAATGGGCTCCTTTGTACTTAGGGGGAGTTTATTTATGCACTTTCCTGGAACAGGATTTGCAGCTGTGAGGTGGATAAGGATGAGAAATAAATGTTGAAGGTTATTTTGTCACGGCAGAAGCAGCTGGAGGACGCTGTCAGGTGCAGCCTGTGCCAGTCCTCATCACCCTCCCAGGCAGGAATTCCTCCCCAAAATCCCATCCAGCCCTGCCCTCTGGCAGTTTTAGGCCATGCCCCTTGTCCTGTCTCTGCAGGAACTGTGAGGCAGAAGGAACTCACTGGGAAACTCCAGGCAGAGAAAGTGGGAAAAAGACTTGGAGATGGGAGCTGTGGAGACAGGGAGAGCCTGGAGAAGGAGCCCTGTGACAATCAGAGCTATGAAATAAGGAAATCAATGATTATTTTTCTGGAAGTTCTGCCACGAAAAGAGATTTTTCCCTAGTGTACTCCTTTGCTGCTCTGCTCTGGTTCAGAGGTGAAGTTTTAATTTTTAAGTTCTTTCTATGGTTTAAATTGGGTTAAAAGCTCCCACTATGGTGTCATCCATAGGGATGGGAAGCAGGTTGGATATGGATTTTTGTTGGGATGATGATTTCCATGCCCCCTGGAGCCACATTTAAGCTCTTACAAACCTTTCACTGGGGGTTGAACCACCTTGGGTGGAGGGCAGGAACATCCCCCACCCCTCATCCCACGGCAGGGCCTGAATGTCCTTCCCTACAATTTGGAATTTGAAATGAATCCCCTGACTCTGATGGGGCTCATATCCTCTCTGATTCCTCCTTGACTCCACAGCCCTGCCAAAAGCAGGAGGAGAAGAAAACCCCACGAGTTTTAAATCAGCGTGTGACCAATTCTGTCACTTTAATTCCCATTTTCCCCCAGTGGCTCCAGCGGTTGTGGGAATGTGTCACTCCTCACAAAAGGGAACACAAACCTTTTCTGTGCCCAGGGATGGGGTGGAAGTTGTCTGTGGTGGGGGGAGCTGGGCTGTGGCACAGTTCCCAACCCTCATCCCATCGATTTTGGCTGCTCTGGCTCGAAGCAGCTCCGTGCAGGAGTTGGTTTCATTTTTATTCCTGTTTTTGGGAATTGATTTAACATCAGACAGCAAACCCCCAACTTTATTTTATCTGGATTGCTGATACTCTAAGAAGTAACTGCAGAACTCATTAAAAGTGTCCTAACCCCAAATACTCACACCTTTAGTGCCCTAATTCTGATGTTTTTTCAATTTATCACATTTCTCTATTTTCAGAGTAACCTGCAGCCCACTGGCTGTGGGGTGAAGGAGAAAATCACTTTTCCATTTTAATAGAATTATTGATCTCCGTGCTGTTGCTATAAATCCATTTATCCACTGCAACAACATATTCATAAAGACTTCTTAATTTTAAGCCTCTTCTTTTTGCCTTCATTTAAATGTCAGGAACAAGTGATTTATCAGGGAGGAATTTTAGCAGCAAAATTAGACCGTGGTACCACCTCAAGAAACAATACATCAAAGACAACCAGCAGACATTTTTTTTCATCCCTGCAACTTCATTATCTGTCAAAATCCATTAGGAGTTTGTTTTCTCTTTATAGTTAAGGACTAACCAGTAAGGACTAAGAGATTTTTATCTTTTCCACACTTGAGAACGTCTATTTATCATTATCTTCACAACATTCTGGACAAGACATCTAAAAATGTCTCCTAATATTTGTCTGAACTCGTTGTTGGGAGACATTAATGACATTTCACTAATAGGAAAAAATATCAGTAATCAACTGTGCTATTAGAAGACTATTATATTTCCTATGCTTTATTTTTTTTGTTGTTGTTTTTAAATATGAATAAAAGGTATTTTTGTGCTCGAAACTTAAGCAAAATAAACATCAGGTGAACTAAACACACCAGGAATGTTGGCATTGCCTGACTCAGTGAATGGGATGTGATGATCCTCGAGGATAACAGAAAATCAGAGAGGAAATTGGGCAAATAAGAACATTTTGGGAACCTCTGAACATGGTGTTGATAAATACACACATTTCTGTGAGTCACCAAGGGGATTTCTCCCCAAATTTGCCATTCCTCACAGTCTTGTAAACTTTCAATAGACTCTGTTCTTTATAACCATAATTACCTGAGTTTCTGCCTGAAATTTTAAATCCTCTGTATGAGGGGATAATTCTACAGCACAGCATTGAATGATCTTGAAAAATTCTGCTTTAGCCTCTGTTTGCTGTTTATTTTGTCCCTTGTTTTCCTTCATTGTGACATCATCACTCTGGTGGTATCACTGCAATTTTAGGAAAGGCTTTTATTCCTGAACTTAAGGGGGGGAAAATAGGGAAAATAGGTTTATAAAATGGATTTTGAGGACCTGTAATTCTCTAGTATCCAATTATGAATCTAGGGGAAATATTGTTGTGTTTGGTTTAGTTCAGCACTGTTAGGGGAATCCTAAATTAACATAATATGTGTTCAGGTTGATTTAAGACTGCAGGAATCTGAAATAATGATGGATTTGGCTGTCATGGAATTTTCTAGCAGGATTGGTCTCTAACTGTGATGGCATCACAGGAAAAGGGATGGTTTAGGGACAGAGCTGTTGGATGGAGCCTTTTTCAATCCAACAGGCTCCTTTCCATGCTTTATTCCAGAAAATGAAACAAACATTTCTGCTTCTCATTTATTCATTGCAGGAGATGTGATCAGCTTTGTATTATTCAGTGAATCTCGATTTAGAGAGAAGTTTTTGTGTACTTCGAGACAGCACAGGCAGAGATTGAAATACCCTGTGATGGAAAACTCAGTTTAAGAGTCATTTGATCAAGGATAAGGGGAATGGTCCCTAAGGAGAACACTTTGGTATTGTTGATTATTTGTGTTCCTGAAAGGCAGCAGGAAGAGAGAAGTTTATTAGAAATATTTTATTTTTAAAATTCTGATCCATGTTTTGGATGTGACCTTTCTCAGCAGACTGGTTAAGAATGTTAACATAATTCATGGAAAGTGAAGCTCTTCTGCTGAACATGGATTTTCTGGCAGACAATTCTGTGCCTGTGTGGTCGTGACTTTTCCTGCCTAAATTCCCACACCATTCCCAAATGATGAACCAAAACCATTAAACTCGTTAAAAAAGGCACAATTATGCAAGAAATCTCAATCAATTATGCATGAAGATAAATATATTAAATGAAAGCACTTTGGATGAGCTGTGAGGCAGTTAAGGCTGTGCTTGGTGCCAGTGCTGGAGATCCCCATCCATGACAAACAATGCAATCTGCTACATTGGGAAGGGGTGGATTTGCATCCCATTATCACTTGCTGTTGAAGAGTCAATCTGAATTTTCTGCTGTTTGAGGAGCTCCGGGGTGTGATGTGTACACATGGTGGAATTTAATCAGATGGCATTAGGTTTGTAGGAGTAAACAAAGCTCGGCAATGATCACGGGATATTATGGATTCCTGATTATTCCCATCATTTAAATTTAGTCTGGTGCTGGTGGAGCTCATTGCTGAAGAGAAATTTATTCCATCAGAGGTTATCCAAGCTTGGGCTTAATTCCTGGTCCATTCTAGAAAGGATGTGGTGAGGAAATCAGGGCAAACTGGACGTGTTCCTGGGAGGCACAAAGTGTGGGACACAAGTACACCTGGAATTTGTGCCAGCTTCCAAAAAACATTGTGGATTGATTCGATCTGACACTCACACACCTTGCACTGCTCCTCTCCAAAAACTGGCAGGAAATGGGGCTGGGAGAGAGCTTTTCTCCTGCCCAAATTTATAACTGAGGTGTAATAACTCTCTTCCACAATCAGGGAATTTTTCCCAGCTCTGTCCAGTGTTTGCTCCTGGGGTAAATGTAGGTGGTCACTGAAGCTGAGGAACAGAGAAGAAAAAAAAAAAGAATACAAACAGGTGATTTTAAAGTTTTACTGTTTAATTACATATTCAGGCACAATATTAAGAATTTTGGAGTACAAGGGACCTTTTAGGTCCTTCCAACCCAAACCATTCTGTGATTCCAAAAAGGGAGAAAAGCCCCTCAATGGCTCAATTCCATATCCTGAAGTGTTTTTACTGTGACATCCCACTAAGCAGAAGGGAGCTGCTTTGAAAGGAATATTTCAGTTTGTCTGCAATAAGAAATGGGGGAATGAGGATGAAATAAACAGCACTAGAACAGAACTGCATGGATTGATTTTCATTGTGGCACAGAAAAACCCAAATTCTGAGTTACTGCAAAAACTTTGCAGCTTAAGGCACTGCAAGGGAACTGTTCTTGCTCCAGTTTTGCTGGTTTGTGTGTTTCAGCTGAAGTTGTGGTACTTTTGAGAAAGGAGCAGGGCTTGTGCCTCTGTAATGCAAAAGAGAAGTAGGCTGTTCATCATTATCCTCAGAAGAAGTTTATTTTAATGCTAGGTTGATTTTTTTCTGCATGTTACATAAAAGTCCCTTTTTCTCTTTTCAAGAACTACCAATGTGAAAATATTCCATGAAGTGAGAGACTGTTCTTTAAAAATGGGTTAAATATTTCAAAGTAAAATTTGAAGAAAATCCATTAACTATTGGAAGAAAACTCATTCAGGCCTCTGATTTAAGGCTGTAATTTTAATGTAACCTTTGATTTTTGTAAATTGAAGCATGGAGGAGTTTTGAGTGATAAAATATTTGCTGCTAATCACAATATGATGATGTTTAACTGCTGAGTAGTGAGGGAGGTCCTATGGTGCACACAGGGTTGTTTTCTGAAGTTTGGAGCAGGAACTTGAGCAGGAATTTAAATAATTTATCCCAACGACCCCAGGAGGCTGCTGGGAGCTGAAGGAGGCAGGTTTCCCATGGGATCCTTCCAGGGCACAGGGGATGTGATGTGCTGCTGCCCAGCAGCTGCATTCCTCCCCATGTGATGTCTTCTCATCAGAAGATGGCAGCAAAATCTTATTAACTGCAACTCAGGCTGTCCTCACCCATTTCCACGCTCAGGGGCTGTGGGATGTTGGGAAGGGGCTGCTGCAGGCAGCTCTGACCCCATTTCCTTCTCCAGACAGAGCCTGATGGGGTGGATCAGATGCAGGGGGCTGGATCCTCTCCCTCCCCTCATTTCACAGGGCAGCTGCAGAAAGGTCCCAGAAATGTCCTTAGGCTGCAGCCAGCCTCTGCTCTGTGGGGCCCAGCAACAGGAGGAGAGGCAGAAAGGGATGCACAGGGAATTCCACTAGAACACGAGGAAAAACGTCTTTACTGTGGGGGTGATGATTGAACAGAGAGGGTGTGGAGTGTCCCTCACTGGGGACATTCCAGAGCCCTCTGGGCACAATCCTGTGCTCCCTGATCCTCACTGGGGACATTCCAGAGCCCTCTGGGCACAATCCTGTGATCCCTGATCCTCACTGGGGATATTCCAGAGCCCTCTGGACACAATCCTGTGCTCCCTGATCCTCACTGGGGACATTCCAGAGCCCTCTGGACACAATCCTGTGCTCCCTGATCCTCACTGGGGACATTCCAGAGCCCTCTGGGCACAATCCTGTGCTCCCTGATCCTCACTGGGGATATTCCAGAGCCCTCTGGAATATCCCTGTGCCCTGTGATCCCTGATCCTCCGATTTCTGTCACTTGGCTGCACCATCGTGCTTTGGGTGGTGTCTCCTTGCTGGGATCACTTGGGGTGGAATTTCCTTGGCTGACCCATCCCATCCATGGTGGAATTTCCTTGGCTGAGCCATCCCATCATATGGTGGAATTCCCTTGGCTGACCCATCCCATCCATGATGGAATTCCCTTGGCTGAGCCATCCCATCCATGATGGAATCTCCTTGGCTGACCCATCCCATCCATGTTGGAATTTCCTTGGCTGAGCCATCCCATCCCATCCATGTTGGAATTTCCTTGGCTGAGCCATCCCATCCCATCCCATCCCATCCCATCCCATCCCATCCCATCCCATC
>JAOTQP010000469.1:23234547-23248117 GCA_026413545.1 Cichladusa arquata | reverse complement strand
ATCCCATCCCATCCCATCCCATCCCATCCCATCCCAGATGGAATTTCCTTGGCTGATCCATCCCATGGTTGTGGGGTGACCACCTGGGGCTTGTGGATTGTCCCCTGTCCCTGCCATTGTCACAATGAGCCTGGCTCAGCTCTGGGCTCCCTGCCAGGACCTCTGCAGCCAAACTTCAGATTTTTACCTCCACATTGCCTCTGCTTTCCAGCCACCAACCTTTGCTTTGCTCAGCCAGTGCTGTATTTTGCATTTTGGTGTCTGTCCCCTCAGTTTTTGGGTGCTCTGCTGTGGAGCTGAGGTTCAGCTGGAGCCAGCTGAATGTTTGCTGGTTGCTTTAATCTCTTTAATCTTCCCTTGGCTCCCAGTTGCTTTTTGGGAGCTGAGTGCTCCTGTTGGGGCTCAGGCCTTCCTGGAGGCTTTGGCTGCATGCTGATGTCTGTCTTTCTATAGAAAGAACATATCCAGAGGCACCTTTCCTCTCTCTTCCCACAGAAACTGCTCTTCTGGCTGCTGCTGCCTCACAGAAGTGACATATGTTTTTAGATATTTTAATAGGAAGTAATATTTGTGTACAATAATGCCTAGCAGCATCTGAAATATGATCATATGTAATTCATACAGAAGGCATGATTTGAGCCCAAAATATCTTTTTTTTTTTTTTTTTTTTTTTTTTTAAACCAAAATGGTCGTTGTTTAACTTCAAAATAGGCATTGAATTTCTCTGTGGCATTCTGGGTATTTTCTCGCAAAAGAAGTGTCTGTAATTTCTGATCTGTAATTAGAACCCAATTTAATAATTACATGTCCTGCAAGGAAATGTTTCTTGAGCAGGGCTTTGTTCTTATGCAGCTGCTGGGAGCACAAAGATGGGGATTGTAAGAAATGGTTCAGATGAAAATGAACTGGCGAGGGCAAAGTCACTTCAGAAGTGATCAGAGCTGCTGAAGGGTGAGTGGAGCTGATCAAATTCACTTTTTATCACAGATAGTGTGGAGATGTACATCTCATAAGCATGCATGGCATAAATCACTCTGGATGCAGAAAGATTAGTTTTTGCGAGTGCTAAAAAAATTTTTATATGAAATTTAGCAGATCAAAGGCACTGTTTGAATGGCTTCTCTTTCCTCTAGGAAATTCCATCACAAAAAAAAAAATGCTAAACTAAAAACTCCACAAGAGTTTTCCTAGGGTTTCCTTCCACAAAAACCTTTATCAAGCACATTATTAACTTAAGGCTAATTCAGAATCATTTTAGCCTTAAACATGAATCATTTCAGACTGACCTGATGACAGGTTCAAATTCTTTCCTAAACTATGAAGCTTAGCTAGAGGATCATATACTCATTTCATTAACTTCTTCTTCCAGGCAATATTGTACCTTGGAAATGACTTAATTAGTTGAAATTCATGGCAAAGGTATTTTGGAAAGCTGCCTGGACAGGGAGATGTGTGTAATACAGATCTGTATTTCTAGTTTGTGCTGGATGAACTGATCATATAAAAAGGTTTATTTCTTGGGAAGATCTTCAGGGAATGCTGAGCAGTTTAAAATCTATGGGAATGGCCAATTTCCATAATTGTTGGTGACAGTTGCAGAGCTGATTCTGGGTTTCCTTATGAGCTTTGCTCCCCTGCTGTGTTGCAGTGTTGATAAAGGGGGACAGGTTTGGGCTCAACTGATTGGGGAAGGACAAATCATTAAGAATTTCAGCTGGTTTAATTTTTTAGCTTAATTATGGAGTCATTAAGGCTGGAAAAGCCTTCCAAGACCCTTGAGTCCAATGTCCCCAGCTCTGAGTGCCACGTCCAGCCCTTCCTTGGACACTCCAAACCTCCCTGGGCAGCCCCTGACAAGGCCTGGCCACCCTTTCCAGGCAGAAATTCCTCCTGATCTCCATCCTGAAGCACCCCTGGCACAGCTGGAGGCTGAGATGCAGCACTGAGATGACTCCAGGCTCTGGAATTTCCTCCTTTGTCGTTTCTTCCTCAGCTTTTCCAGAAGGAGATGAGAACAAGGACAGTCAGGTTTGGTTTTTTTGCCTCCTGAGGAGTCAAACCCCACTGATTTTTTTTTTTTGGCTGCTGCTGTACCTGTTCCTCCTCTTCAAAAGATTAAATTGAGCTCGCTTGAAATGAAAATGAACAGCCCAAGCTGATAAATCCAAGAGGATGTTCCTGTGTCCTCCATCAAAGATGGATGTGCTCAGTCTGGAATGGGAATTATTATTGGGCCTCTGCTTGGACTTCCAGGGATTGTGGGTTCATGGCATGCTGCCAATCCAGCTCTTCCTGCAGAGATTCCTCCAGTTTCAGGGACAGACCCACCTCCTCCAGCCCTTTTTGGGCTTTTCCTGGTGTTTTCCATGGCAGAGGGCTGAGTGAGCCTGGTGTTCTGTGCAGTGTAGGGGATCACCTACAGAACTTGGGATCTTGGCAAAAAAGAGTGGCTGGTTTGACTTTTTTGGGGTGTCTGTGGTGTTTTCTGCAGGTCTGGCCTTGGAGAATCCCCTGTGACACTTGGGGTTGCTCTTGGTATGGATTAAACCCCACCCAGCCCTTCCTTGTCCAAATAAATTGAGTCTGAAGTGCTTCAGATGTAGTTGTGTGGTTTTTGAAGCAGATTTGCTTTAGTTGGAGCCAACTTGGGAAAATTCCAGCCTTTTCCCAGCCCCAAAAAGGAGCTGCAGATGGGTTGGGAGGACAAGAATTTGCCACATCAGGCACCTGCAACACCAGCACATTTCCATGGCACTGCAGAAAAATCCTGAGGGGTTCAGAGAAGGAATCTCCTCCTCCCTGCTGGCAGCCAAATTGCAGAGTGCTGTGGCTAATTGCACACTCTGAGTGTCTCCAGCATTGCAATTCCATGTCAAAAACTGCCCTGGGAACATCACAGAGCCCTGCTCAGCAATGAGGTATTTTATCCCTCTCACTCAACAGAAAGAGTTGCTTGTCCCCAAAAAGATGATGAATATGGAGTGCTGCAACAGTGTTTTGGTCCTGTGAGAAGATTGATGGATTTTGGCAGTGCTGTTTTTTTTTTTTTTTTTTTTTTTCTCCCCCTACAACTAAGTTCTATTCAAAATCCTCCCATTCAGCACCTCCTGAAAATTAATTGAGCTTCTTTCTGTGACTTATTTGCATATTTTAGCCTCCCCTTTCTAAAACCATTTAAAAACCCAGTCACTCTGGGAGTCACAACATCCAAAGGCTGGGGAAACCACCAGGTAAACACTCCGGTGTTATTTCCATGGAAATATTTCATTTTATTGTAATTGAGCAGGAATTAGGATAATTTTTAATAGTGACATATGGCAATTACCTCTGAAAACGTTTCTGAGAGACTTCAGAGTTGTTTATACCATTGCTGGAAGTGTTGTAAAAACAATGTGAAATTCCTGGGGAATTGGACTATTTGTTTCTATCCAGGGGATAATTTCCTGCAGCAGAAGTGAACTATTAAATTAATCACGCCATATTTAAAGGGCAGCATTTGCATTGGTCTGACCAATGAATCATAACCAACAATTTCCTTTTTATAGCTGAAAGGAGAGGAGAACACACAAAATATTAGGAAATGATCCATAAACAGCTCTCTCCTACACATGACAGATGTACATTGGAAATTTGCATTTAGGAGAATGAAAAACAAATCCCAGCTTGGTGAAGGTGCCTGGAAAAGTCCTGGCCCTTGTTCCCTTTTGTGAGTAATTACAGATTTTTAGGGATGGAAAGTGGCTGGTGTGGTGTCCCAAACTGTGGCTTGGGTCTAAGTGGGTTCCTTGTGGCATTTGGATTGTTTTTTATTAATTCAGCACTAGTGTCTTTTAGGGAAATCTGGTTATTTTAGCTTAAAAATAATTAATTTGTGGAATTCTTTCCCAAGTGAGAATGGCTGTGAACAATAACCACATCAATTATAGCTAAAGGATTCTTTGTCCAATGGGCCCAGACCTTAAATTCTGCCATAAATTCCGAGGTTGCCATGAATTATTGGCATTATTTTCATGAGCTGGTGTTGGCAGCCACATGAGAGATGTTCTGGCTCTCCCAGTGACTCTCCCCTGGCCTCGAGAGTTGCACTTAAAGTGTCCATGGCTCACCTGAAAAAGGGACAGCAGCACTTTACTCTGAGGTGAAACTAGTGCCAGCCCTCCTGAATTAATGTCTGAGAGTTCCCAAAATAAAAGAAACCTTCAACAATTCAGCATTGCCAGGGAAAATCATAATTCCTTGCAGTTTATGCAAAAGGAGTTTGAGGCAGTCACCTTCTGTTAAATGCAGAGAATTCCCAGGTTTCTTTAAAAATTGAAGGGGTAATTGATTATATATTTTGATTATATATATTGATTATATATTTTCTCCTCTCCAGGTGAGCATTCCCAGCTCTCCATAGGTGAGGTGCTGTCAATCCTGGCTCAACAACACCAAGGTCTCTTCCCACCACAGGCACTACCAGATGTCCACCCCAATACCCTAATCCATCTAGAGGATTTTTTTATAATCCTTTGAAAAGGGACAGGAATGTTGCACCTCTGCACAGAAAACCTGGAAAGACCAAGAGATAAGGCCCAAAATGGCCTGGGCAGCATTTCCAGAAGTGCTGCTTTCCACTCCAGTTTAGCTGAGAGAGCTTTTCCCAGATCCAGGGCAAGGCAGAGAGGCTGGAGAGCTGGAAATTCCTGTGTGGTGTTAACCCAGCATTTAAACTCTCCTTGTCTCTTCCAATGAAACATAAAAACCACCCCAGACTCTGTTAAATCCCTGCCTTGGGATAAGAGCAGCACCTGATTCCAATGACCCTTGCTCAGGATCATCCGTGCCCACACAGAGGAGGAAAATTGTATTATTGGTAAGACTAGAATTAAAAAAAAAAAAAAAAAAATAGAATATAGAGCACTGCATTCCCCTCCCCAGATTTACTTTTTTGAATTGTTTTGCTTTTATCCTCCTTACCTTTCCTCCCAACTTTCTGAAATCCTTTTGGCTTTTTAATTATGCTCCAAATCCTTCCAACTGCATCAGCAAAAAGTGGCCTTTGGTGTTTGCCTCTTGTGGAGCTGGGGAGAAGCCAGGTTCTGTCACTTGTGGAAGTAACACTTCTGGCAGAGCTTAAGACAGAATCCTGAAATATTGAATAATTGACATTCTTAGTTGCAAGTGGAGAATTTTCATCGATAGGAGGTGGCTGCTCTGTTTGATGATTGTGGAGTGTCTGAACAGGAACAAATTCATGTCTGGGGCTCTGCTGGAGAAGCTGGTGCAGATGGAAAGTGGGAATTTTATTCAACGAAGGGGAAATACAGCACAATTTGGATGAAATTGAAAATTAGGGTGTTATTTAAATGTTGTCATAGATATAAAATTGGTTTAATGGATAAAAACAGTATGGGATACAATGTAAGGGGACAGTGAGCTGGAAGTTGAGCACAGGGAGGGATTAAAAGGAAAAAAACAGAACTGGTGGTGGGTGAATATTTGTAACAGAAATTATTTAAATTTTGATTAATTACATTCATTTTGGATAAAATATATCTCAGCCTGCTAAGCAAACATTGTTTATATAAAAATCTGAATGTCATTTGAGTGGAAATGCTGATAAATTTCTTTGGTCCAACCCCATTTCTCTAGAAAGAACTAATTTGTATTCTCATCCATATTTCTTGCTGTTTAACTTAAAATATCATAGGAAAATCCATGTTTATTGCAGGTGACTTCCTGGTATTTGGATTCTTTTAGTTCAAAAATGTATTTTTATATTTCAGGTGTTGATCAAACACACCTGACTCCTGAACAGAAAAGCAGAATTTAAAAGGAATTTTCAGGAGATTTTTGCCTACTTAGAGAATGCATGGAGCTATTTAACTGGGAGTCAAATAGATGAGCTGAATAATTAATAAAGTCAGTTTTTCCTGGCCAACTTTCTTAAGAAACTGCCTGCAAAACTTTGCCTTGGAGGGCTGACTTTGTCTTTCAGAGAGAAGTTGTTTATTGAGCCCTTTTCAAGCTGCTGTTGGTGCCTCGGACACAAGCAGGGCTGGATTGATCCAGCCTGGCCTGGGTGCCCAGGGCTGATCTAAATTCACCTGAAACCCCACTGAGTGAACAAAATACCCACGTTGGGACACCAAATTCCTACAGAAAAGCTGGAATTGCCTCTGGATTTTGTCAGCCCCATAAAAAAGCACCACAACAAGCAGAAGGTGGCTGGGTGTGAGTTGTGGGGGCTCAGTCACTGCTGGTTGAAATTACTGGGACAGGTTTTGTGCAAAGCCTGTCCCTCCCAAACACTTCAAATTACTTTTTTCTTTTTTTTTTTCAATGTGATTCTTAATTTATATTTTTAACATTCCCTCGATGTATGCCAGAGGACTGGAGGTGCAAAACTATTGGAATTCATTCCTCCCCTTGCAGAGTAGATTGTCCCTCTGAGCATCCCTCCAAACCTCCCTCCCAGCATCCCCAAAATCCCACAGGCTGAGGATGGTGGGACACCGAGCATCCTGGAGTGCCTTGATGTGATTGAAAAGCAAACATCAGCTTCAATGGCAATAAATTGATTTCCAAAGAGACAAAATAGATCTTTTTATACAACCTTGGCCTCCTTGTTTGGTATTTAAACCCATTTTTCAATAATTGAAAAATCAGCTTGGAGATGATTCGCTCTTGTCTGCACAGGAGGTTTCACACAGCCCAGCTGGCTTGAGCTCATTCCTGGGCTCCACATCTTGTCCCAGCTGGGGAGGAAATCCTTCACAACCCTTTCTGCTTGACAAAAACCATGAGTCAAAATCCTGACAGGGTAGCTCAGGGAAAATAACAGCAGTGCAGCTCAGACTGGGAGACAAGGCTGGAAAAGGAACACAGGGACAGCACAGAGTGTCTTATAAGAGCAGAAACTAAAAATATTTGCTGCACCCCTCACTCCTGAAGGCTTAAAATGCTTTGGCAGGGAAATAAGAGCAGATTTGATTTAAAAAAAAAAAAAATCTGGAAGGTGAAAAGTGGCAAAAGACAAGCTAGGAAATCCCAGGATGATTTTGGTTGGAAAAACCCTCCAGGATCATCGAGTCCCACCTGTGCCCAATCCCCACCTTGTCTCCCTGCCCAGTCCAGCCATTCCTTGGACACCTCCAGGGATGGGAGCTCCAAACCTCTCTAGGCAATCCTTGAAGGAGAAAAAAACCAATTAAAACAACTTAGAAAACCCCTTGGATTGTGAAAGTGAGCAGATGGCTTTAATTCCTTGTGTCCTGTCTTTTCTGCAGGGAACCTTTCTCACCTGAGACTCTTCACGGTGTCCTCACTCTTCTGTCACCTGTCCCCTCCAAATCTGCTGTAGATGAGCAGAGGCTCCTAATTTCAAAGTGGAAATGCAGAAAAAAGGCTGGGGAAGATCTAAATTGATCTGTAAATAGGCACAGAAACATTTCCAGATGAGAACTCCCCTCCCAAATTCCGTGCGTTCGTTCCCCACTCCCGCTTTTCCTCCTTAACTCGCTAACTGCATTTCCCATCAATCATGATTCTCTTCGGGAAAGCTCTGGAAGAGGCAGAGAAAAGCTTCTTTTCCCCATTTTCTCCCAAATCAAGGCAGTTTGGAGGAGACAGAAGGGGATTCAATTCAGCCAACTCAGCTCGTGCAGCAGATGTCAAAGCACGTCGTTTGTCACCAGCCTGCGCGGGGGGAAAGTTTGCTCTCCAAAACCACTGGAAAAAAAAACAACCTTGCTTGTATAACAACCTCCTTGGCTGCTGGCTTTTCAAACAGATGCCTCCTTTCCTCAGATCAAACAGCTGAAATATCATCCCTCGCCAGGTAAAGGGAAAAAACGTCATTGTCTGCATCTTTTTCAAATCCAGCTGAAAAGCGCTTGGGGTTCTGTGTGGGCTTTTTTCCCCCTGTGTTTTCAGATCACTGCCTGTGCTGTTCTGGCACTCCCAGGATCAATGATAACAAGCAGGTCGAGAAAAGACATCCAAATTTCTTTTTGCTGGGAGTCATGACTTGGTAGAGCTGCAGTGCTCCCAGGATGTTCATTGGTACCTATTTATTTATGGACCATTTGTATTTATTTATTTGTCTTAATGAAAAAAATGGAGTGTATTTATTTTTTAAAAAAGGGAGATTTCAGGAAGGTTTTCTAAAAAATAACCCAGTTTTGTGCCTTTTGCAGTGATTTGACAGTTTTGGACTGCTATATTTACACAGTTGATTAATGACCTTTCATGAGGTTGGACTTGATGATTTCTGAGGCCTTTTCCCACCTAAATAACTCTGTGATTTTGTGATCTGTGGAGCTTTTTGCTGAGTAAAGGAACTCCAGCTCTTAAATCCCATCCTTCACTTCCTGTGCTTTAATTACCTGTGACCTGGAGTGATTCAGTGTCACTTAAGACAGAAAAGGTGCTTTATAAATAGATAATTTTCCTCCTGAGAGTCCCAGAACATTTGTTTCACATCCTATTATCAACACAGGGTCGTGCTGTCCAAAGGAGATTTAAGACACCCTGAATTCTGTGTGTTGTTTTTATAAAGATAATGAAGTGCAGGTCTTTCAGCTAATATTGTTTGCAGAGGGTCACTCCAGTAAATTATTAGGGGATAATTTCCTTTTAAATCGAGGTAAAACACAACCCAAGGAGATTTCATTTGTCTCATTAAAACCTGTTTGAAGGTGCTATCACAGGTTTTATTGGAAAAGGAGGAGGGAGATGGTTGTGCCCTCCAAGCCCTGACTCAGGATTTGGGCTGAACTCTGGATTTGCGAAGAGCAGGTAGATAAAATAAGTGAAGCTAAACAAGGAGTGTGGACATGAAGGTCCAAAGAAAATCCAGCCCTCGAGGAATGAGTTATTAGCATGGATGGAGATTGGTTTTGCTAAAAGCCAAACCAGCTCTCTACATTTTCATCCTCAAATAATTAATTTTTTTCTAATATTAAAACTCAACTAACCAAATCCTCTGGTATGACCCATAAAATTTAAGATAATGAAGAGCATAGAGAGAGATGAAGATTTATTGGGCTGCTGGTTTGGAGCAGCAGAGCAGCAGCTGGGAGGTCCAACCTGAGCTCCAACACGTCTGGAGGAACCCATCTGACTCTGGCTCATGGGAGAAGCATCCCAAGTGGGGAAAAATTAGCATTAAGAAAATTAATTGCTGGCTGTGGCATGGCTGAGCTTCCCCTGAGAGGTTCAGCAAGCTCTGGGCTGTGGGAACTGAGTGAAAAGCACTGGGAGAATTTTCTGTGCTGGGAAATGTCGACATGAATCCAACAAACACCAGGAGCTCTTGGAAATTTGCCTCCCTGGGCCTGTCTCACTTGAACGCAGTTGGAAGGTGAAAACAAACTCCAAGATGTCCAAATAATCCTAAAAGCTTCTTACTGCAGAGCCCACAAAGTCTTGACATAACAAAATTTATATTGGATGTCAAAGCCTGTTTGTAGTTGCATTAAATCCAGGGCAGTCCTGGAACAAAAATCCAAGCAACAGACACTTTCTGTAATTGCAAGGATTTTCTCCTTCTGTCCTTTTGGAAGTAAAATGGATTTTGGAGATAATTTTCCAAATGTTTCAATTAATTTTTCCCTTGTGCAAGTTGGCCTTAAACTTACCCATGTTAATTATCACACATGGAAAGGCTTGACACTTTTCCCTACACCAGGCTGCTCAGATTAGTGGGATAATCATATTTTTAAATGTTTTTAGCACGTAATATTGTAGTCAACAATTACTGAGTGGCTTTGTCACGGTCAAGCACCACAAATCAGTAGCACTAACAAAAAAATTTCCTAAATTCCCCTACAAATACATTGTCCTAAAAAAGTTGGCTAAAACCCAAGGCCATTTGTACATGAGAAGGTTCCCTACCAGAGCTGCTAGATCACTATTAATTTATTTGACAGCTTTTAGGCTGAGTTCAGATATTAGAGCTGTCATTGTAAAATACTTCCATTTTTCCTTCAATGCTGCTTTGAGATGCTGCTGCTTTGAAGCTTTGTCAAAGTAGCTCTGAATCAGGAGAAACTTTCCATTTTTTTTTTTTTTTTTTGTAAGTTGAAAGTCTGAAGAGCCTCAATATGCTGTATAAAATTGTTCTGAGGATCGAACCTCCTCCTATGGTACCCTGGAGCATTCAGTCACTTTCAATAAATCTCTTTTAATAATTTCTCACTTGTCCTTATTATTACTAACAGCCAGAGCATCTCAAGGCAATGTCAGAGTAAAGGCTTTGGCTAGATGCAGGAGGAAGGCTTATTTGAAAGTTAACATGAAGGCAAAGTAATCCAAATGTGAACTTTTTTGGGGAAAGTGACTGGTTTTATTGCATGAATTTACAGATGGTGTCGATTCTGTCAAAAAAAGTCTCAGTTTCTTTGATTTAAGAAGTTGTGTTACAGGGTAAGGATGCTGAGAATGGAGTTTGGGAGGTCTGTTTTTCTCCTTTTTAAAGCTTTGCTTTGATTAGTTTTCTTTCATTATCTCTGGAAGAACTGTGTTCAGCATCTGCTGGGAATATCTGCCATTAAATAATTCCTGTGATATGGATTTGGGTTGCTTGACTGTCCTTTGACAAAAATACTCAACCACAACTTTCCATTAAAAGCATCCTGTGAGTTTGGGGAAGGCTGTTCATCCACTTTATCTTGAGTTAATTGCAACCCCCTTTATTGATCGCCACGATGTGGATGAAGAATTCAAACTGGACAATGCTCCCTTGTCTTCAGCTGGATGTCAGACTGATTTCCAATGGATTTATCCAGGGGGTGATAAAAAACAAGTTCCAAGTAATTATCTGAATAAATAAATGTAATTCCCCATGTGGAATGAGCTGGATCCAAGCAAAACCTTGACCAACAAATCTTTCAGCACCTCTTGTGCTACTCCCAAGGTTTCTCCTCCCAGCAACCTGATTCCTGTGGTTCTGTGATCCAAACTGCATTCTCTGCCCTAAAATTGATTTCCTCATGAGCTTTTTGTTTAAAAATATAGCAGCTGAAGAGACCCCTTTTCCCCCCAAGGCACTGCCTCACCCTTGAGCCAATGTAAAAAGATTTAATCTCAGAACTACCCTGCTACTGAGTGTGCACTTCTTTCCTTAAAAATGTTCCCAATTCCCATCAAAGCCATATCATCCTGCAGGAGGTGATGCTCCTTGTAGCACAGTGTTTGATAAGGAAGGACAAAATCGGGAAGAAAACATTCATTTCTTTGTGGGTTTGTGATTTTTTTGGTTGTTTTTGTAGGACTGCCAGGAAGAGTTTTCAAACAAGGTTTGGGAAGAGCGAGCGAGGCCAGTTCTCTCTTTATGGTTGCTTTTTTCCCCTCATAAACCAACCCTCAGCTTTGCTATCAGTCTATCATGGAGGAGATTTAATCTCTATAAAGCTCTTGACAACTGCAGTGATAATTTCAGCCTCCCAGTTTATGAGATTATAAAAGGCACTTTTCCCTCACCAGGGTGAAGAGCTGGGTTTAGCCAAGCTGCAGTCGATGATTCAGACCATTCATTTTGTGCCTGAGAGAGATCCTGAAGCCTGGCAGTGCCTTGTGGCCGAGTTATGTGGTGTGGTTTGGAAAAAAGGAACCAATTTTATAGGAATCATTGGTCCTGTAACAAAATGAAAAGGATCTTTTCAAAGTGTAGCCTTCAAAATACACCCATGTGACAGTGCTGGTGGTTATAGGGTGACAGAGTAATCACTAAGCAGTGTTTAATCTACAATAATAGAGTTTATAGGATATTGGGACAGAAAACAGAAGTTTTTTACCTCCAATGAGCCTTTTATTGGAACACAGTGGAATTTGGAGGTTAGCCTCTTCTCCCAGGTGATGGGAGAAGGGGAAATGGCCTCAGGGGGAGGTTCAGGTTGGATTTTAGGAAAAATTTCTTCACTGAATGGGTGATTAAGCACTGGAAGGGGCCGTGGTGGAATCACCAGCCCTGGAAGGGTTCAACAACGAGCAGATGTGGCACTTGGTGATGTCGATTGATTGACAAGGTGGTATTTGGCCATTCCTGGGAGCATGCTGCAATGTGTTTTTACCCTCAGAGATTTCCTCCTTTTTGCCCCCTACCTTGTTGGTTTAACCTGAGCTGTACCCTCCTACCCAGTTGTCAATCCTTCCCTGACTCCACCTCTTGTTGTAGAATGTTCCTTGTTCCTCCTCCCATAAGTTGTCAATCTCACCTTTTTTCCTACCCTTTGGTCTGGAAACTTCCATGTCAGTTCCCTGTTCTTCGAGGCCCCATTGGCTTCTTTAAGTTGTTCCCTCCCCCTGTGTTTCCTTATTGGGTTATGTATTGTAAACCCCACCCTATGATCCTCCCCTGTGTTTTTCCTATTGGTTAAAAATTGTACCCAGCCTCTGGGCCTCCCCCATATATAAGCTCCTGCACCGGTGTGTTTGTGGGCCTTCTAGGCAGTAAAGTCATTTGAGGCCTATAGAAAAGATCTCTTCCTGGTCTTTATCTTTGGTGCTTTAGCATACCAGGATGCTGTAGAGAGCAAGCCTTGCTCCACTGCTGCTCAGACCAATTTTGGTCAGAGAGCAGCTGCCCTCAGAGTGTTGCCGTGAGCTAGCAGGCAGACTCCATGTCTTAGTTTGCAATACAGGATGGGACCAAAAGTATGTATTCTATCACCATCTGTTGAAACCAGGAGGGACAGTCATCTTTATCTTCTCCACAAACCATCCTTCCTCCAGGAAGATACCTTCTGTTAATGGCCAGTGAGTCCCAGTGCATGACTGATAAAATTACATCATCCCACTGGGAGATGCTCCAGCCAGGGAAGGAGCCAAACATTTCCTACCTGGATAAAAACTGAGATTTGGAACACCAAGGCAGCCTTTTCCACTGGATTCCAGAGGACAAGAGCTACCAGACCTTTCTACAGCATCACTGCTTCAACAAGACCATTTCACCTGGACTGCTACCACCACCCTGACTAGTGGGGTGTCAGGTTGTATTCTGACTGTCAGTGGTTTTTCTTTTGTATTATTGCATGTATTTTATTTTTCTCTTTTTTTCCTATTAAATTGCTTTTCTAACTTGAGGTCTCTCACTGTTTTTGCTTTCAAAACCATTACACTGCCAAGCACACACATCTCTGAGACTTTCTTGTCCAACTTTCACTAACACTCAGCTCCGCCTCCTAAAATCAAGAACATCCTGCAGGTGCTAAACCAGATGTTTCCTCACCCTCACAGCTGGGCAGGGGCCGGCTCCACTGGAAGTTGGGCTCGCACTCCAGGGCCTCGCTGTCACTCAGGGTGTAGCCAGGGTCACAGCTGAATGTCACCAGGGCCCCCACGTAGAAATCGTGGCCGTGGCGCTGCCCGTTCACCGGGATGCCCGGGTCCAGGCAGTGGTCAGACTGCAGCTTCACAGCTGGGGACAGAGCACAGGGGCACAGCTCTGGGGTGTGAGGAGCTCAGGGGCAGCTCAGCGCTCCCGTGGGATCCTGGTGGATCCTGATGGCTGTCCCCAGAGTCAGGGGGTGGAAGGGAGAGAGGAAAATCGCCAAAAGTGAGGGGGTGGAGAGAGGGAATTCCCCAA
>JAOTQP010000469.1:23208818-23234447 GCA_026413545.1 Cichladusa arquata | reverse complement strand
GACGGGTGTCAGCTTGGATTCTGACTCTGGCAGTGTTTTGGGTTTGTTCTTTGTAATACTGTGTTTCTATTTTAATTTTCCTAGTAAAAACCTGTTATTCCTATTCCCATATCTTTGCCTGAAAGCCCCTTAACTTCAAAATTACAGTAATTTGGAGGAAGGGAGTTTACATTCTCCATTACAAGAAAGGCTCCTGCCTTTCTTAGCAGACACCTGTCTTTTAAACCAAAACACTCTGGCACCCCATCAGGAGCAGGAGAAGAACAGCAGGAATTAGGGAGGTGATGGAGCAGAGCCTGTTTGTCGCTGCCCCTCTAAGACCTTGGTGCCCCCAAGGGAAAAAGAGCTGGCAAAGAGCAGAGCTGACTTTTGAGCCATTGGTTTCATTTCCCCTCCTGGGGTTCTGGGTGAGGCTCTTGGGTCTTCCAGGTTTTCTGATTCAGAGGTCTGGGAAGTAAAAGCAGGAATCCTGTTTTGATGTTTCAGGAGGGAAGGCATCAATGCACAGCCCTTTTCTGTGTCCACATGTGAAACCTGGAGGAAAGAAACTGCATTTCCTGCTCAGTCAAATTTGGCTGAATCTTTGGCAATTCCAAAGGGAAGAGGAGAGTGCTGGAAGGATACAGGGAATATCTGTGGGACTGCCTGCATCTTAAATTCTCAGCAATCAGGGTAAAAAGGCATCAGTTCTTGTCTCAGGGGATCGATTCCTCGAGGGAAAGATGAAGTCTGAATTTGGATCCTTTCCTGAGTGGTCGGACTCCAACCCATGATGAAAACAGAGGAGGTTGGGGAGGCTCCCAGAAGATCCAGAGGTAGAATTGTAGTCCTGAGAACACTGTAAATGCTCCAGAAACATGACAATAGAAGCAGATAAATCTTTTAATTAAATATTTCACATATCAGTCGTAATTACTTCCAATTAGTGCTAATGAAGAAAGGATGGTGCAAACAAGCAATATAACCTGATGATAAGCATTTTTTAATTAATATGAATGTCATGGATAGCACTAATTGACTCAGTTTGGGTTTGATTTTTTAAAAAAATACTTTGGTGTTGAAAGAGCCTCTTATGTTTTTGAGTTCCTTTTCCTCTCTCCCTTTCCTTTCCTCCACTGCAACATTTCTTGGAATTACTTGGAGTTAAAATATTTTGAGTATCCCAAGCTGAATTTTATCCAAGAATTATTATTGTCTCAAATTCATATTTTATATATTTTATAGAGAGATGAAATTAAATCCTTGCCTCGTCTCCATCACTGCAGTTCCCGTTATCAAATGGGAAATTATTATGAAAATTGGATGTTTGTGAGGCATTTTCTAAAAGCAAATGCACCATACAGGAAGCAGATAAGTTCAAATGCCAAACCCATCAAACCCAATTTGAAATCTTCTGGTACTCTCAGATATTGACATTCTTTATCAATATTTAAGATTCTTTTTAGGAGTCCCAGGCAGAGAATATTTGGTAGTTTATTCTGATGAGGAATCCAATATGTAATTGTCTACAAAAGGCAGCTTTGCCAGGAAGAATAAAGCCTTCAGAAATGATCATGAATCACACCCAGAAGATTTGTGGGGATGGTTTTCCCTCTTTTCTCTGGCTTAGAGTCTCTGAGACCCAGTCCAGGCCTGCATATTCTATTTTACTTTCTTTTCCAACTCGTGATCTTTTGTCAGTCCCACTCTTCTGTAAAGATCTGTAGAAGAAAAAAAATTAAAATGAAATCCAGGATTTTTACAGGCCCATTTTTGCCTGAAAATATACACAGGAGTTAGATGCAGGGAACTTAACCACTTTTAGCAGATCAGTGCAGTAGCTGGGAATCTTTTGGGAATAAATAACCACGTCTAAGGTTTAGCCTGTAAAGTTCTAGGGATGGGAGCACAAATAGAAACCCACTCCTTCTAATCACAGACTTCTCCGTGCTCTTGGCAGCTTATTTTACAATTGGAGAGTCAATCTTTTTGCTTTAATTTAATTAATCAAAGGGATTAAATGTGGGATTTTAAGGACTCCTGGAGATCCAGGAAGAGCTGCTGGTGTTGGTGTCTCTATTCCTTTCTTTATCAGTACAAAGGAGAGTGTGAACTGGTGCATTAAAGACAAACATTGATTAAAAAGATTGTAATTTTTTACAGCCTCATTGAATCATTTTAAAACCATCAGAGAGGAATATTCCATCAGGAATTCCCAGGATCCAGGGCTGATCCAGATCCTTTATACCCTTTGATCCCTCTGGAACCTGTGACCATCAAGCACATTTCAATATCAGCCCTTGGACAGGAGACCGTAACTCCTTCCATTCCTAAAATTAAATATTTTAAAGACACATTAAGAGACAGTGCTTGAAGAGAGGAAAAATAAATGAAAGCATAAAAATGAATAACAATTATTTTCCCTGCCCGTTTGAGGTGAGCAGCGAGCAGTCATTGTCCTCATAAATCACCAAGTGTCCAATTTTGGGAGCAACAACTCAAGGAATTTCAGGCAGCAAAATGAACTAGGAGAGAGCAGCAGTTTTATTAAACATTTCCAAGACAGATTGGGTGGTTAACTGGCAAATTGGGGAGTCTATAAATAAAATATGGAAGGAGCAGCCAGCTACGAGCTCCTTGTTTTACACACAGCTTGTCCCCATCAGTAAATCTGTTTTAAAAGCTGCTGGGTGGTTGATAAGAATTGTATTTTCTCTTTGAAATGATATTGTGTCATCCCAGCACCGACTCTCCTTGTGCTGGTTGTGTTATGGGGTGATTTGTTTTAATAAATGTATTTGCTGCTCACTTTATGCTTGTAAGGACACATTTTCCTCTCGGTGGAGGTAATTAGACCTAAAATTCTCTCTCTGAGTGACTTCTCCACAGCTCAGGAAGTGCTGAGGTACCACTAAGGATGAATTTCATCTTGTCATAGAAAATTGCTAAAAGTACTTTATTTTGCAGGAGGCCCACGAATCTCATCTACCTAAATGAAATGGGCTGGAGAAGAGGTGGAAGATTACTTGGAATTTGTGTATTTATTTTTTTAATACTATAAAACTTTTTGTTGGTTTTCCCTTGTGGGTTTGATTAAGATTTGCTGAGAAACTTGAGGAAACTCAGCTCTTCTTTTTTTTTTCTGGAAGGGTTCAACAGCATCCTTGTCTCTCTTCATTAAAACCAAATTTTATGTGCTATTAAAGCTGACTTTGTTTGTTGCTGAACTTTAGTATAGGAAAGAAAAGAGCTGCAAAACCTAGCTAAGAAAAGAAAAGAGCAACAAAAATCAGATTTATGCAGAACAGGAGATATTAGGAAACCTGCCCAATTAAAATTACATTTACAGATGTCACTTGATGCTGAGAGAATGAAGACTTTGAGTTACAAAACAACCCAGCTCACTGAGAGGAACACAAAGCTGTGAAATTAAGGATCAATCCAAACTGGGGCAGGATTTTCCAAAGCCTATTTCAGGAGTCCTGCAGATTTTCCTCTCACCAATGGATAACCCAGGCCTGAACCTGGAAACAATGGCCAGCAGAAATAGCATTTATTGCTGTTAATTTAATTCAGTGCTATTGAGGTGCTTCCATGACCCAAGTTCAGCTGAGCAGTGCCAGGAATTGGATTCCCATTTGTGGTTTGTGCCATAGCTCAGCCCTAACAATGAGGGATGGAGATCAGGAATTTTTGAGAGTCATCCCAAGCTGGGAATTAAAGGATCCTGAACAGATTTTATGTTTAGGAGTATGTCCTCATCACACCCAAATGGGAGATTTTGGGAATGTGAAACCAGGATAAAGGGTAGATTCCCAACATTTCTAGGTAGGAAAAATTAAGAAATCTAACAGGCTGGACTGAGGTCAAGTTCTAGGTGGAGAAATTAAAAGCCTTAAAGAAGAGAGGAATTGGAAACCTTAAAGAAGGGAGAAATTAAAAGGTTTATAAAAAGGAAAAGTTTAGGCTGTTTAATAGTTGCCTCCTCTGGAATTTGGAATCCTGTGCTTCCAGAGGGCTCCATTCCCTGTCCCTGCAGTCCATGGGATGCTCCCAAACGAGCTTGGCCCAGGTGCAGTCCCCTCTGGGCTGGGTTCTGGAGGCTCCTGCTGCATGTGGAGGCTGCTCCCTGCTCCTGGCACAGCAGCTGGATCCCCCAGCCCAGCATTTAACTGCAGCTGGATCCCCCCAGCCCAATATTTAACTGCAGCTGGATCCCCCAGCCCAGCATTTAACTGCAGCTGGATCCCCCCAGCCCAATATTTAACTGCAGCTGGATCCCTCAGCCCAACATTCAACTGCAGCTGGATCCCCCAGCCCAGCATTTAACTGCAGCTGGATCCCCCAGCCCAGCATTCAACTGCAGCTGGATCCCCCAGCCCAGCATTTAACTGCAGCTGGATCCCCAACCCAGCATTTAACTGCAGCTGGATCCCCCAGCCCAGCATTTAACTGCAGCTGGAGCCTGGCTCTGCCCTCCAGCCCTGAGCCAGGAGCTGCAGCCCCATCCAAAGCTCAGGGATCAGAGCCCATGGGCAGAGCAGGGCTCTCCCTGGCCCTGCTCCACTGCAGCAGCATCAGGGCTGCAGCCAGAGCAGCTGCTGCCCTCTGACTTTGAGGCTGCACTGAATTTATCCCCCTCCCCACCTGTTATTCCCTCTGCACTCCCTGTTCACAGGCAGCTCTGTGCTGTCAATGCTGTGCAGGAGCATGAAAATACAGAAATACATGAAATACAGAATCTGTTCCCAGGCCTAGCAGGAAGTTGCCAAGTGTGAATTCTCTTCTCCTGTGTGGATTGAAATTCTATGGAATCAGTGGTTTGGAGGAATCACTGAGTCACAGAATGGAAGTGCCTTAAAGCTCATCAAATTCCAGCCCTGCCATGGCAGGGACACCTTCCACTGTCCCAGGCTGCTCCTGTCCCAACCTGGCCTTGGACACTCCCAGGATCCAGGGGCAGCCACAGCTTCCCTGGGAGTTCTATTCCAGGGCCTCTTCATCCTCACAGGGAATTATTTCTTCCTAATATTTAATTTAAATCTACCCTGCTTAGTCTTAAAGCCATCATCCTACAACTGTGTTCCCCTGTAAAAAGTCCTTTTCCAGTGGAAATAAACAGGAGGAAGCAGATGAAAGTGTCAAACAGGAATATGTTTCAATTTGATTACATTGCCCTTGCACTGGCAATGTATTTATATGTGCATTGTTGGAGGAAGGGCACTGCAACTCCAGAAGGAAAATCACTTTTGTAAAAATCTCCATTTACTCCAAGAAGAGGGAAATCCTACACTGCTGCAGCTCTGTGGAGTCGTGTCAATGTGGTTTGGGAATTTCTGCAGGAGTTTATTCCTGTAGAGTTTGAATGGCAGAGTTTTGGCAGCCACTCCTCAGAATTACAGAATTTTGTATTATAAAACAAAAACTCACCTTTAGCTGCTCACCACATTTCTCCCAGCTTTCCTACAAACCAAATCTTTCCCAAAATCTCTCAGACTTGCAGAAAATAGGATGGGTTTGGATCCAGAGGATCTGAGGTGTTGGTTCCAGCCTTTTCCTCTGGCAGGGAATGGGATTTGCCCCATCCTGGCCTGGAGTGTTTCCATTAAACCTTCCATGGGGAGGCACCACGAGATTTTTGTGCAGACCCAGCTTGGGAAATGGACCTGTGAGGTCACCCTGGGATACTTTTTGCCACCTCCAAAAATGAGAAAACAAACAACTCCTTTTCCTCCCACTTCAGCCCCAAGTTTTGCCCCAAACCCCTGAGACAATCCTGGGCTCAAACCAGGTAACCAGAAACCAGGGTCAAAAGTGCAGCACAAAATTTCAAATGACTTTTAATTAATCTAATTAAAATTAATTGCTTCTGCTTCTTTGGAGAGTCTGGACCAGGATGAGCATTTTCATCTTTCTCATGCAGCCCTTCATCTCTGCTCAGGCTTTGAAGTGAGTTTTTCCAGCTCTGCCATCAGCTGAGAGGTCTGTATTAAGTAAGTGGAGAAGCTCTGCTTGTCTCTCGCATCCCAGGATGTTTGGCTGAATTTTAGCAACACAGCTTTAGTAGAAAATGATTCATTAAAGAGGAGATGCAATAAAAAAAGGTAAAATGTGTGAAAGTTCTCAGGTATTTTTACTTTCCTCTGTAATGACTGTTTTAATATGACCACTGACTCTTTATATTTCCCCCTATTAACAGTTTTTTATTAATTTTAGGTCAAACAGAGTGAAAACTCAATTGTGTTTAATTCTGTATCTCTATTTGTGCTTGAGTCTAAGTAAAACTGTGACTTATTTAAAAATAGGGCTGTCCCAGAGGATTGACAGCTGCTCCAGTTCCCATTAAACTCTTGGAAAGGCTCAATCCTGGCTGAGGACAGGATTGTCTGTGCTGGTGTCCATCAAAAATCAGAGTTTGCCATGAGTTCCCCTCGGAGCTGTGCAGTTCCATCACCCAGGAGATGATTCCTGTCACAGCTGGGCAGTTGTTTAAGGCACAATCCTGATCTTGAAGGGAAATTATTGTCAGCCAGCTGCCCCTGAGTGCCTCTCACAGGATGGAATTATGTAAATAACAATAATCCACCATCTACATGCCTTAATTATCATTGTTTCACCTTTTAATTAGTGAAAGGTTTGATGACAAGATGTCCCTTAACATTTACAAAAGTTAGAATTGTTGGGATGAGACTTGAACAGCACAAAGGAAACACAATAATTTAAAATATCCATGTTGTTCATATTGCACTTTTTTTGTTTCTTTATTTGGGTTATTACAAAAGGGGAGGAAAAAAAAATCTGTTTTTAAAGGCATCTTCTTTTGCCAGCCAACATTTCACCCTCAGTGGTCCCGCAGTGAATGAATTATTGGGGATTTATGAACATATTAATCATCTCCATGGAAACAGTTCACAATTTCACAGCGCAGGAGTTTGACTTCCCTGCATGACAATGAATAAAAGGAAGGATCTGAAAAAGGGGAAGCTGAGGAGAGATGAAAACCCCTCCAAATTTGGACCCAAATTTAGCAATAACTACTCCAGCTCTGGGAGGTGAATCAGCATTTCCAGTGACCCCAAGCCCTTTGGAATTTGCAGCCAATTCAGGGTGTGGATCCTTCAGAAGGCTCAATGTGCCCTCCATGAAGGGCTTTGTAATGGGAATTAATTAATTTTTTATCCCCTGCAATGGTGTTATTTAAGGAATCAGCTCTCTGGGAGAGCTCAGTAAATGAGGAAAAAGTGTTGTGTGTGAGGCTGAGCAGAAATGTGGATCAAGAACACAAATATCAGGGGTTTGGGGCAAGAAGGGGAAAGAAAACAATGACATTTTAAAGCCATTCTGTAATACAGCAAAACTTGGAGAGAGAGAAGGAAAAACAGGAACAGAGATAATATTTTAACTGTGATCTACTGGGATATTGGAACATTGTTGGAACGCTGGTGGCTTCCTCCAACAGGTCCATGTCCCTCCTGTGGGAACCCAGGGTACTGCTAAACCTCTTGAGATCCCATGGAATTCTCTGTTATTCCACTTGGATCCAAGCATTTATTCTTAAATAAATGGGATCCCATGGAATTCCCTGCTGTTCCACTTGGATCCAAGCATTTATTCTTAAATAAATGAGATCCCATGGAATTCCCTGTTATTCCACTTGGATCCAAGCATTTATTCTTAAATAAATGAGATCCCATGGAATTCTCTGTTATTCCACTGGGATCCAAGCATTTATTCTTAAATAAATGGGATCTCATGGTATTCCCTGTTATTCCACTGGGATCCAAGCATTTATTCTTAAATAAACGAGATCCCATGGAATTCCCTGCTGTTCCACTTGGATCCAAGCATTTATTCATAAATACACCCTGCAGAATGTCAGGAGGTGCTGGGCAGGTGCTCTCTGCCCTTCCAGCAGGGCTGTGGGCAGGTGGGTGCCTGGAATTCCCAAAATCTGTAGGAATTCCCTGAATTACCCCTCCCAGCTGTGGGGATTTGTGCTGCAGACCAGGAGCAGCTGCTGCCCCTGGGGAAGGAGGTGCTGTGGAAAGGGAATTTAGCAGAGAAGGAAGGGAAGCAGGAAGGAAAGGTGAAGCAGAATTGTTTATTGGAGGTGTGGAATTTGTGAAATTCATGGATTGATGAATACAGAAGGATTGGATATTCCTCCCATTCCTGGGAATGGGACAATTGCTGCTTCCAAGGTAAGGAGTTTGGTTGTTTTTTGTTTGGTTGTTCTTTTTTTTTTTTTTTTCCTGGAAGAATCTTTCTCTGAGCAGGAGAAATTCCTATAATAACAAAACCACTGCTTTTATTTTTTTCCCTGCACTTATTCCCCAACTGGGAGCTTTCAGACACTGCACATGTAGTGAAAATTAGAAGAATCAACTCCTTCCCAATACAATTTCCTTCCTTTAGGTGCCAAAAATTGTAAAATAAGACTGCTCAAGTCTTGATGGAGCAGCCTTTTAGCTTTGGAGGCTTCAAAGCAGGAGTTCAGCTTGGGCCATGGCTGCTGGGCCCTGGGGAGTTTTCCTGGCTGAACATCACAGCATTGAACTTCTCCCTCTGATGTTTAGAGAAACATTTGCTCTTCCTGGTTTAAATGGGGCTGGACCATCTGGTGGTATCACAAAAATCATCTCTGCCCTAGAAGAATTCCTAATAAATGGAGAGTTCTCCTGGAGAGGAAGGGATGGGACAGACATGAAGTGTTTTGGTCACAGGTGGGCTGACTTCCCTTGGCCTGTTTGCAGCCTGCAGGGTCAGCTCCTTGCCCCCAGGAATGAAGAATTTGCTAATTATAGACAATGTAGGAGCTGGGAAAGGAAAAAAACACAGTGCATTAGTGTTACTCAGTATTTTGAATTTCTGAGGTATATTTGAAGACTTATTTAAAGCTCTTGGCTTAATGTTTCAAAAGCACCAGCAATAATTTGGGAATCTATTTTTGGGAGTAACCTGCTAAAATCTCTTGCCCTATGAACCAATTTCAGTAGAGTGGGTCTTTCAATACCATTTTTAATATATTTTCTCAAACTTCCAGTAACTGGATGTTGTGTTGTGATGCTTTTCTTAGTGAGTGGTAATGGAGAAATATTTGTCTGGAAGTCTGATTTCACCTTTTGTTCATGCAGATGTTTTACCTCAGTTTAGGCTGGGCGAGATAATCTGTGCTACATTTTACTTGCCAGCTTTGTGTAGCACTTTGGAGATTTCTTTGGAGATTTCTATGTCATATTTTCAGTGTTTTAGCAGGAGGAAATTCAACATGAAGTTAGGAGGACTTGGCCTGTATCAGACAGAGCAGCTGCTGTGGTAAAGGCAGGCAGAGAGATGAGAGAAGAATTTTGCTGAGGTGAATGTTTAATAGGCTTCTGTGATAATAAGGGGCTTATTTATGCTGCATTAATATTTTGTACCACTGCTTTAATGTTTAATCTCTCTGCTGAAAGCACTGAGAAACCCTTTTTAGCACAGTGGTTTTTGCTGTGCTGGGAGGGACAGGAGAGGTTTTCCTGAGCCTGGAGAACTGGGTGAGAGCTTTGGGGCTGGGATTTGGCCCCTCCTGTGCATCCCTGGGCATTGCTGGAGCCTCATCCCAGCTCCTCTCCAGCAGGAACAGCTCTTGGCATCACACAGGGGAGCAGGAGCACGTCTCATTAATTAATCACGGGCTTGGGGATGGGTTTTGCTGCCCTGCTTGCTCCTGTGCAAGGGTGTCCTCTGCTCTGTGAGTGCTGGGAGAGAGGGAATGGTCCTTGGATCACAGGGGTGAGCTGGGGTGGGCTGGAATCTGCAGGGCTTGTGCTGAAATCCCAGTTTTGTGTCTGCAGGATTGTTGGATCCTTTCTGCTCACGTTGAAATCCCAGTCGTGTGTCCACAGGGTTTTTGGGATCCTTTCTGCTCCTGTTGAAATCCCAGTTCTATGCCAGCAGGGTTTTGGGATCCTTTCTGCTCCCTGTGCTGAAATCCCAGTTCTGTGCCAGCAGGGTTTTTGGGATCTTTCTGCTTATGTTGAAATCCCAGTTCTGTGCCTGCAGGGCTTTGGGATCCTTTCTGCTCCCTGTGCTGAAATCCCAGTTCTGTGCCTGCAGGGTTTTGGGATCCTTTCTGCTCGTGTTGAAATCCCAGTTCTGTGCCTGCAGGGTTTTGGGATCCTTTCTGCTCCTGTTGAAATCCCAGTTCTATGCCAGCAGGGCTTTGGGATCCTTTCTGCTCGTGTTGAAATCCCAGTTCTGTGCCTGCAGGGTTTTTGGGATCCTTTCTGCTCCTGTTGAAATCCCAGTTCTATGCCAGCAGGGTTTTTGGGATCCTTTCTGCTCGTGTTGAAATCCCAGTTCTATGCCTGCAGGGTTTTTGGGATCCTTTCTGCTCCCCCTGCTAAAATCCCAGCCCTGTGCCTGCAGGGTTTTGGGGATCCTTTCTGCTCTATTTTCTTAAATATTTACATTTTAATCAAATCTTCCCTGTATTTTTGGCTGCCACTTCAGAACTCTGAGGCTGTTAAGGTTTTGGGAAGCACCTGCAATAATTTGGTTACTGATAATCCTTACAGAATGAAATCAATCTTGCAGAAATGTTCAGTGACAGAAATCCCCCTCCTTTCATCACTGCCTGATTGTGTTTCCAGGGCTGCTTTTCCTCTGTGCTTCCCTATTTTGACAGGACTGGGCAAAAATCCGTGTGTTGAACTACATTTAGTAAATTTACAATCGATACAAACTCATCTTTTTTAAGAGACTTTCCTTTTCCCTTGCTTTAACTGTATTAAACTCTGCACATTTACCTGTATTGAACCTCAGTGTCTGCTTCCCTTGCCAAAGGGACTTTGCATTCCTTGACAGGGCTCAAATATTTGTTCTTTAGGAATTAGGTGGACTTCATTTGGACTTGCCATTTAGTTTGTAATACCAAGAGAGCTCGATTTTAAAGGCTAATCAGGCAGTTGTGTATTTAGTTCTACCTTGGTGCTGCAGCTGCTGGAAGCTGATGGTGCCCTGAGGCACAGATGGGATCTTTCCTCCAAGGAAAATAGGGGAAAAAAACCTAGTTCTTCTTTCTGGACTCTTGAATTGGTAAAAAAGCCCCCCCATTTCTTGGGTCTATTGGCATAGATTTCTTTTAGGAGCTGGGAATAAGGGAAAAACTACCACAGAACAGAGAGGTATTGGAAAAGCTTGTCAAGAGGGTTGTTTCTCTTTTATATTTTTTCCAAGTGTTCCAAGCAGGATTTAAGGTGGAATCTGAAAAAAAAGATATAATGTGATTAAAATCTTAAAATGTTATGAAAAAGCAGCTTGCACCTGGTATTTATAGAAAAAGAGAAGAGAGCTTGGGATTAAAAAGAAGTGAGATAAAGGTGCAGGTGTGTCTCTGTCAGACTAGGAACAGTGAATAAAACAGTAACACACACACATACACATGACTTCTTCCAAGGCAGCAAGGAGTGCTTTATTGAAATGTCACTGTACTTATATAGGATAGTTTGTGCAATACAGAATAGAAAAGGTTCATTGGTTCAAGAAGGCAACACTTCTTGAAAACATGTTTTCAGCAAAACATCACGTAGCACACACACTGTTTTGTGATCAGCACTAGGTGTTAATTTATGTTATTCATTCTTTTTTTTTTTTGTCTTGTTTATCTCTGGGAAAGATCTGAGCTGGAGCTGAGAAGGTTTTTAACCTGGGAAAATACGAATTGGAATTTTCCCTGAGCCTTCAGCAGTGTCCACACAGGATACCCAGGAATTTGGGTGTGTTTGGGTGCTTTTACAGCAAATGCCAGGATGGGCCAGGCTGGAAGGGCTCCCCTGGTCCCAGCTCCCTGCTCAGGCAGGGTGGTGGTGCAGGATTGTGTCCAGGGCTCTGGAATATCCCCAGAGAGGGAGATCCCATGAATTGGAGCCTTAAATGAGCTGACAAAACTCTAAACTGGAGCAAGCCCAGCTGTGCTGGAGGCATGGGATGTGTCTTTATGGTGTCCTGCAAATCTGGGAGTTCAGACCTGCCAGAACCACAGACAATAAAGCTGATTATCCCTGAAACCATTAAATTTTCCCAGAGAAGGGTGATGGGAGCCTTCAGCCTCCTTGTGATTTAAGCTGCGTGCTCAGAGCCCTTTGTCATGAGCTGCTTCTGAATGTCTGCTCAAGAGGGGTGAAGTAGTTGGGTATTTTTAGCTCTTTTCCATGCCTGTGGTTTTTATATGCTAATCTGTTTGTTTCTTTCCAGCCTTTGGAATATTCATTCCACAACATCTAAAATTTGACACCTGCTGTAGCTTGTATTATCACTTTCACCCTCAGAAACCCAGAAATTATTAAGGTGGAGTAATTGCTATCCTATTATATAATAACTACTTTAATCCAGCAATCATAACGTGATTTGAAATGAACCCTTTTGTGCCATTGATTTTTGGAATAATTACTGTTATATTGTACTTCTGCAAGAGTTATTCTCAGTTAACCACTTGAAAATAATATGCTCTACTTATTGAAAAAAATAAATCTGATTATCCCCCAAAGCTCGATGTTCTTTCTACATCTGTGCCTCAATTGTCTGCTGGTGACCTGAGATGCTCAAACAGGCTCCTTTCTATAACTACTCCAGGAAATATCCTTGGGCCAAATACCTCCTTCCAAGCAGCCTTTTTTAGTGGGGGTTTTTCCCTCTGAACCAGGGATGTGGTCACTGTTCAACTCTGGTGGGCTTGGGAGTTGTTTAGTCAGGAAAGAGTGACAAAGACTCAAGGAAAATACAGGATTTTTTTCCCCCTTCCTGCCCCCAAAATCTGATTTTCATTTGTCTCGCTATATACATAAAAATTTCTAATAAAACCATAAAATTTGCTTAAATGAGGTTTTGTCCCTTTGAGGCAAGGCTGATCTGGAAGGAAGGCTTGTCCATATTTAAAGATATGAAGAAAAATATTCTGTGGTTGTTGGTTATCCATGGGAGCATTCCCATTTTCAGTGTTTCTTCCTTCTGAACTTCTAAATTCTTGCTGAGAGAGGGTTTTTTCAATAGGGAAATCGTGGAAAATTGTGCATTCTCAGCTTTTTCTGATTTCATGGAAGCTCTGGTGTGGCATCTTCCCTCCTGTGTTGCAAAATGGAGAGGAGGGAAGATGTTTGACCATTTATTTCCTTTGTATCTTTGGTTGCTGGGAGAGCAGGGATGAGTTTGGTTCCTTTAGTTACCACAAACTTTTGCTGAGGAGATCAGAGGTGTGATATTCTCTGTTTGAAAAGTTGATGAAACATTGATAAATTTGAAAAATCAGAGTGAAAACAATGTCAAAACTTTAATATTTTCCTGCAACATGTATTTATTTGGGGCCAATACCCAAAGTGAGTGAACAGCTTTGTGTCATGGGAGATCCAAACTGAAATCCCAGCTGTTCTTTATGAGTCACCCTTGTAGTGGCTGCAGAAGAGATTTGTTAAAAAGAGATTTGAATTTTCCAGCTTTGCTTCTACGTGGACAGCATTGTCACATCTTTTCAAGGCTGCTCTTTTCAGTGAGCCCCAGAATATGGGTCAGCAAACTTGAGAGCACATGAGCAGGCTGATAAAGCAGAAGTGAAAGACTCACTAATGTGTCAAGTATTGATGTTGCTGCAAGCTTTCCCTTGTCTCCCGCTCCGTGAGTAAATAATTCACCAAACTCCTGTTAGTCCTCGTGGTGATACTGAAGGATTTTTTCATTAATTTATGAATTTCATCTGGGAGGAGTTTTTGATGATTTCAGAGCTCTGTGTGTTCCTTGGGTCTGTCCAGTTTTGCATAAGTGGTTTTTCTCACTTTTTCAAGGTGTGCAGATCTGCTGTTGGCCCTTCCTGAAAGGTCAGGCTGGAAATTCCAGTGACTGAGCAAAACCCAGCATATTTTAAAGTACAGCTCTGATTGTTATTGAAATGGGAGGTGAATCTTGTTGGATACTGGTGGGAACCAGGGAAAAAACAGCCTTGAAGCCTTGGGTTTCTCAGCCTGCTCAAAGACAAGAAATTATAACAATGATTGCACACCTGCTGGAGACGTGATGTTTGGCACAAAGCATGTTTTCAAAGAGGTGTTGCCTTCTTGGCCCAATGAGCCTTTTCTATTCTGTATGGCACGAACTACCCTATATAAGTGTAGTGTTTCTTTAAATAAAGTCTCTTTTGCTTCTCCATTACACAAAGAACTATGTTGCATTATCCTTTCCCCTGCTCCTGTAGCCAAAATACAACAGAATCTTGATTGAAAGTGCCAAGGAAATGCTGATAGATCCAGGAATCCTCTAATTTGTGCTTTTCCTCCTGCATGCAACAAAGAAAAGGGACATTGATCCCATCCAAACCCAAATTCTTTCAGACCCACACCTTCACCCTCATTGCTGCAGCACTGGGGTGATGTTTTTAGGAGGTCCCCCCATCCAGTTCCCCCATTAGTTTGGGATCCATGGAGTGCTGGCATTCCCACCCAGCCCGTGGGAAGTTCAGTGGCTGCTCCCTCTCCGTGTGCTGGTGGCTCTGTCCCTCTGGAATGTGGTCAGTGGCACTCAGGGAGGTTCCAAAAGCCTTTCCATGTCTGTGCTGTTTATCCCTGGGTGGCCCAGCTCGCTGCCAGAGGCAGGCAGGGTATTTATAGCTGGGATGTTTGATGTTCTCATCGCCTTCCCCGGGCCATGTCTGATTCCTTCGGGTTCAGCGGGCTCCATGAGACTTCTCCTGGTTTTTGTGCTCCAGGCACAGCTCCCTGAGTCAGTGCCAGCCCTTCCCTTGGTGTTTGCAGTGGATTTTCCTCTAAAATATGCATTGCCCTTTGGATTTAGTGTAGGATCAGCACCTTCTGTGTCTGGCGCCCTGCGGAGCTTTAAGGAATGGCTCCTCTTGGATCATCATTCCCTTGTTCCTTTCCCAAAGCCCTTCCATTGAATTAACCATGGGATTATTTACAGCAGCCCTTTCCAGACAGGTCAGCCTCCAGTGCTCAGGAATTATTGGGAATCTGTGTCCTGGGAATTCTCTGGAATTGGGAGGGTTGGGAAGCACAGGGATATCTGTCCTTCAGTGCTCCCCTGCAGCCAAACCCTGGCATGGAAAAAAACCTCTTTGGCATGTCCTCACTGACCCTTCCTGCTGGATTTTCTGCTTTTCCAAAGGAAAGAGCTGTAAATTTCCTCATGGAAATTTCTTGTGTTTCAGGGCTTTTTTTCTCCTAAAAAAAATACATCCATGAACTGAAAGTGTCTGGGACAAAGGGGTTTATTGGTGTTCAGGATTTAATTAAAAATCATGTTCGTTCAGTCTTCACACAGAGACAACAAATTCAAACTTCAGTGCATGCTCTGGAAGCCAAGCTTACATCCTGTTTTCCTTTTGTCATACTCCCCACTAATTTCCTTGACTTTAATCACCATTTCAGTCCTTTCCTTGGGTTTTATTTCATTTGTTAGGAAAAGGAGAAAACTAGCTTCCCATTATTCTATTGATTCCTGAAAATTGTGGGAAATAGGCTTTAGGATAAGTAGATTCTTAATTTTCCATAGACAAATAAGAAGAGATTGATGTGTTCAAGTTTTTACTCTTTTTTTTTTGCTTTATTTTCTTTTTGACTTTATCCCGATGCTTCCTTTCTCTTTGGAATTTGTGTTACATCTTTAGTCTCAAGTTAAACTAAAATTAACTGTTAATTTGGTAATGGAGATAAAGACCCATTGAAGCCCAACCTTGATGAAAGAAGCTGTTGGTGACCAGGGAGGATCAGGGCCCTCAGGGCAGTGGGAATTGCTGATTTTTGGCCAAGGCAGGCTCTACCAGGCCATCTCCACCTTTGAAATGCACTGGCTTTCCTTATCCCAAATCCTGGAATTACATTCATCAGTCTCCTGTACCTTGCCCAAATTTTGTTCTCCAGCAGTGCCAAGAAGAATCTATGGACTAATCACGTTCAAAATTCATTGCTTTGTATTTTTAACTTCAGCCCTAAAATGCTGAGACAGCTCAATGTGTCCAGAGCCACTCTCTGAATCCAAATCATTCCAACATCTGACCCATGACTTGGTCAGCATTTATCTCTCCAATGTTTTTGCAAGGAAAAGTTGTCTCTAACACTATTCTAGGCAAGGTTTACAAGGTTTCATGATGAAAAATGCATTTTTATGCTGTTTCCAAAACACCACTTTCATTTTATTGCTAAAGTGGTATAAATTCCACGGTGAGCACTCTATGAAATGCTATTTATAGAAGAAATAAATGTAGCTGGCTCAAGATGAGCTGTATTTTATACCTGGCAATTATGCACAGAAAAGCAAGAGGGGGAAAAAAAGCTGTTTGAAATGATTGTGGGGTTTGTGTGGCCCCGTGGAACATCAAACAGCACCTGGTGAGACCCACCAGGATGATCTGAACTAAAAAAATTCAGGGTGGCAGCAACAAATTGTCCTTTTCTGCTGCCTGTGTAATTCAGTGAACCATTATTGCTGGAATGGGGATTCCAGGGGATGCAGCAGCTGCTGCCTTTGCTGGGATTGTGGGCTTGGAGTTATTCCTGGAATGACTTGGGATGTGGAGCTCTGGGTCCACCTTGAGCATGTGGAATCACCTGGGGAGAGGAAACAGCCTCAGATTAGAGTGCATAGAAGGAAAAATTCCTCTTGGCCACGCCCAGGGCAGTGGTGGAATCCCCATCCCTGGAGGGCTGGAAAAGCCACCAGGATGTGGCACTTGGGGACTGTGGGCTCTTCCCACCCAAGTGAATCCATTATTTCCTCAGCAAACCAGAATTTTGCTCCCAGGAACACAAATTCCAGCAGGATTATTCTCAGGTCTGGGCTGCAGGAGATAAAACACCTCTGTCCCAAGGAGATCTTTTATTTCCTTCCACCTTAGGTTCAGGATTTGGGGCTGTACCAAAGCATTTGGCACTTAGTGACAATTTCCCTCTATAATTTATAAGATTTTCTTTATATATGGAAACAAATCCATCTTTTTCATGTCTTCAGTGAAACCACACCACATCCAGAGCATTTGAGAACAATTCAAATTTAAAATAATTTTCTTAAGTGAAACAATGCAACATCCAGAGCTTTGCAGAGCAGTTTAAAGTGAGTAGATTTGAGAGTTACTGGGCAATGATTTGTATGGTTTAATAAAGGTTAGGAAAGAAGTTAATTTTGGGTGATTTCTTGCAAATCTTAAAAAGATAATTTGAATAAGCTCAGGAAAACAGTGCCTGTATCTTTCTCATCAGTATTTTAATATATAGGAGTATATCTGTGTGTATATATAAAATATATATCAGTATATTAAAAACTAAGAGTCAGAAATAAAATTAATGCAACTAATGCAAATATACTGCTGTAAACCCATTTAATCTGAGATTATTTATGATTAAATAAAAAATTTTGAAAGACCACCTCACTGCAGCTTTGGAAGCAAGTTTGTCTCAGTGAAGCTGCTATGGGTGGATGGTAAATAATTGAGTTATTTCTGATGTCATGGTAATGACACAGTTCTGCGGTGTCGAATGGCAACTTTTTGGACTTTCTTGGCATTTTTGATTGGGAAACCTCCTGTCTGGGATGTCCATGGCCACGCTGGGATCTGTTTTGTCAGGCTCAGGGGATGCTGCTCTCCCTGTGCAGAGCTGTTGGGGAAGTTCTGACTTTCCTGGCAAGGGCAGGACCCAACATCAGCCAGGCCAAACCCAATGGGAGTGAGGCATTTTCCAGCTGATGAGGAGTCAGTGCTGTCCCAGGGGTGTTGGGGCTGAGTGGGGACTCAGGGTCACTTTGCTGGCCCAGAGAGCCCGAGTTTGTCACTTAATTAAGGCTTAATTTAATGGTATTAATTGGGTTTGTGTTGTTTTTTGAGAAGTTAATGGTTGTAGAGTAGCAGCACTTTGCACCCCATCCTCAGTTTAAAATAAAAAATGGGAAAAACCTACAAAAATAAATCTCTTAATACACCCAAGGAACTAGACCCCAGCCTGAACACTGTTTTTCATTATAAATTCTTTTCCTGTTATTCTTGCTCAGTTAATATGGTTTTCATGACAAGACTGTAGAACCTCTGCTGCACTTGGGAAATCAAAGAAAACAAAGGTTTGGGAATGTGTGCAATGTGTGGGGAGCCAGCCCTGTCCCAAGAACAGCACCCAACTGTCTGAGGAGTTCTGGTGGAACCAGGTTTTATTTTAAAGGGAAAAATGTGGCATCATGTGTGGAGGAAGGTTCTAAAAGCAAATTAAATGGCAGCTGCTTTTGTAGTCACTTAATGCACGAGGTAACTATTATAACATGTCCTGTTGAAGGAAATAAAATTTTCCTTTTTTTCCCTAAAAAACATCTTTAATCCAATGGCAGATTTTTTTTCAAAAGTGGGAAAGCTCTAAAGAGAGCCTCTGTTCCTGAGGATTGGAGGTCAGGTGTGGAAAAATCCCTCTGGAGAGGATGGGTCAGAAACTTCCATGGAAGTCGGGTGGCAACAACTTCAGGCCAATAAATCCCCTGTTAAACTCCCCAAACTCGCCTGTCAAACCCTTGAACTTAATTTTTTGAATGCATGTTTAATGCAAAAATAAATCTCTCTTCAGAGAATAGCAAACTTGCCAGACTGAGTTAGACACATGCAGCTGGGCCAGACTGGGTGAATATTTCATTAGCTGGCTCCAGAATTTTTGGTCTTGTTTGATTTTTTTAAATTTATTTTCAGTTGTATTTTTTCCTGCTATTAAAAAAACCCCAAACCCACATCTTGTTGTCTGAGGAAAGAGGAGAATTGAGGATCGAGTACTTTGCAAATTTTTATCTTTCCTTCAGTGTCTTCAACATGTTTTAGAATTGGCTGTGCTGAAAAGGAATTTGATGTCAGAAATTTGTTAAAACTTCTCTCAGCTGCTCAAAACAGGAGTAATACTTGATAAAATTTTGAGGAATGTCTGTTACCTGTGTTCTTTGGTCGCTGGGAAAACTGATTTTATTTTTTTTTTTTTTGGTTAATTTTTGGGATGCTGATGAAGCACAAATTATGCTGCCTTCAAATCGAGCCACTTTGTGCAAAAATAGCACAAAAATAAAGCCCATTAGAAGGGAATTCAGGCACTGGGGCTGATGAGAGGAAAATGAAAATATTGGACAGGCAGCCTGGGACTCTTCAGAGTGGGATAAATGCAGTTGCAGCATCCAAGGGAGAAGCCAATGGTTATTTACTGCTGGCCTGGTTTATCTGGGGTGTTTCCCTGTGAATTGGGCTCGACACTTGTGTTATTTTTAAAGAGCTCCCAGGGCGTTTGGGATGTGGAGAAAATCGGGAGGATGATCAAATTAAAAGTGAAGCTGTGACATAAAGTGAATAAATGTTAGGATTGGGTGACATAGCCATAAATAAGTGCTGGTAATTCCTCCTGCCATGATCCTCACAGATATTTTACCCAGCTCTCCTGAGGAGCTGTTACAAGTTCCCTGGAGTGTGGTTCAGTGCAGGCTGTGAAGAGGTTTCCTTTTTTATTCTGCCATTTATATTTATTGGATTTCTGGAGTTTTCTGATTTTACACAGAAGAGGAAAATACACAAGATACTTGGTTTGAAAAGAATGCTGAGGTGCAAAGTGTGGCCTCAACGTGTGGCAGAGGGATGAACTTTTAATCAGGGGGCTTGTTGGAACCCAGAAACATGGGAATTTTGGGATTTTTGAGCTCCTGGTCCCCAGAAGAACACTGCTTTTGGCCTTGGAGAAGCTTCCAAATTTGAGTGATGGAGTTAAAGTCACAGGTGTGTAGTTAAATAGAAGTGTGTGATTTCCCATGGTGAAGGGTTTGGAATTTGAAGGTTTTAGAATATAGTAATAGGTATGGGAAAAAATGGAAGATTTTGGGTTTTGTCTCTTTCTGTCCTCTTCCTTCTTCTCCATGATTTCAGGTGGTTTTTAGTTGGACACTCAGTGCTGCACTGCAGGTCACAGGAGTTGGTTATTGGGTCAAAAGTATAAATAATACAGGTGTTAATTCTCAATTGGACTGTTTAGCTTTAATAGGCCTTGTAACCAGCTAAATTCAGCTCCATTTTGCTCCCTTTTAGCTGGTAGCTAGAAATGTTGCAGAACTCTCTGTACTTTGGATAAGATTTAATAAACAACCAAGCCCAAACATGAGAAAATTCATCTCCTTTCAATCCTGACTCTGAGTGAAGACAGAAGAAAATGAAGACAAGGCACTAATTAGGTGGTGCAGGAGTTTTCCTCACCAAAAGTGGTGTCAAACATTGGCACAGCTGCCCAGGGCAGTGGTGTCCCCATCCCTGGGGGGGTCTAAAGCCACCAGCATGTGGCACTTGGGACATGGTGGCCTTGCCAGTGCTGGGAATGGTTGGATTGGATGCTCTTGGAGATTTTTTCCAACTTTCCTAAGTGATGCTGTGATTTTGCTCTGTGTCCCTTCCCCAGGGACAGCTGGCTGCACCTCAGGGGGAAAAATAGATAAATATTATTTTTCTGCAGTTATGGTGGTGATGGACATTTAATTTATAAATTCCAGCCTGTGGCCAAGCTCCATGCAAGGAGCATGATTTTAAAAAAAATGAGTAATTATGTTCTCTAATGGCTGAACTCCTTCTCTGGAGCCTTGTCTATGATAACTTTTGAAACGGGGATTTTCTTCCTAAATTTTTGGAGGAGAAATTGGAATTGGTGAGGAATCTTGGGTTGGGAGCTAAACCTTTCCTTTGGCAATGCATGAGGTCAAGTCTCCAATTATTCAGGAAGAGAAGGAAACACCAGAACCTCCTGAATATTTCTGGGGGTTTTGTGGCACGAATTAATCATCATGTAAAAATTCTCCCTTTATTTCTCTTTTATTTTGTGGAGTGAAACTTGCATGTGTATTTTTGTGGGTGACAGGTGTTGGAATAAATTGTTGAAGAGGTGAAAATACAAAATATCTTGGCTTTATTTCCAAAATTGGTCAGTTTGGTGCGAGTTTTTTTTTTTTTTTTGCCCTCAGTGGTAAATGTCTATTTTTGGGCTCTAATGTATTGAGGAGGGAAGGAAAGAATGCACTGAGAAATTGAAACTATATTGCAAATCTTATCTGGATGGAACTGAATTATTCACCCTGACACAGCAGAAAATGCAGAGATATCACCTCAGGATGTGTGATTAAGCTGAGGTATTTTTCATCACAATATCTTGTTTTTTGATGGAGTACAAGCAATCAGAAATTGCTCTGTATTTTGTAAACAGCTGCATTTCCTATTCCACAATTTTGTTCTGCAATATTTTTAAGATCACAGACTTTTTACCATATAGAAAGCTAAGAATAGTTGGGGTTTTATTATTTTTTTTTTCTGCATTTGTGAGATTTCTCCCCTCTCACAATCACAAAACTCAATTTTCTATCAGAACTATTTTAGTCACAAATGAAGACTGATCCTCTGTCTGAGCTCCCCTTCTGGTGAGCCACGACGTGGGGTTGGCACAATCTGTTCCTCAAACAGGGAAAAGCTGGAGAACAAAGCTTGGTTTGATGCAAAATCCAGCAGGAGGCCACTGTGGATTGTTGGAATAATTTTAATTTTGTAATGCTAATGAGTCTTCTCCCTCGTCCTGGCCTTTATTTGGTGGGAGAGTTGGAAATGAAGGGAAGCAGATATTGGAATTACCAGGGCAATCAGACTTCATAATCACCACCCAGCAGAGGATTTTATTTCAGCAGTGAACAGGAAATATTCAGGACAGTGGCATTAATATTTCTGCTTTGAGACAGGTTCAAATTAACCAATTCTAGGCATATGAGAAAGTGAAAATCACAGATACCCAGAGCATTTGCTGCACCCCAGCTGATGAATTCTAAGCTCAGGGTTTCATTCTTACAGATATTTAGGCTCCTTCCATGTGAAAACTTGTGGAATTGTGAGCTTAATATAGATTTTTTTTGTTGTGTTTGGCTTGCAAGAATTTTTTATGTACTTGAGTGAAAGAAAAGTTTGTGAGTCCACATGCTCTGAGTAAAACAAAGATTTTTAGGGACAGAAAAATGGCAATTTGAATCAGAACTCACATCTGCTGATGTAACTGCTCTGCCACTTGTGTGGGGGTTTGCTGGTTTTTTTTTCTGTTTTATTTCCCTGCTCAGCTTGCAGCGAGTGCAGATGGGGAGCAGTGTGGTTATTTCTGATAATGATGGTGTGGATCCTTCCCAGAGGAGAGGCTGAGATGAGACAGGAAGGGTTGAGGGGCAGCCTCGTGGCAGGGTTTGTTCTCCCTGGCTTTCAGAGTCACTTGCAATATGTGATTATATTTTCTCTCCTAGAACTCTGAAACTACTCTGGGCACTGCATTTTTATTTTTATTTCTCCTTTTACTCCAGTCGTGTTCTTGGAGTGCTTGACTACTTTTTTTTTTTTTCCCCTTCATTTATTTTTCTGGAAATGGTTCAAAAGACATTTGGAGGAGTTAATGAGACAATTTGCAATTTATCTTGGTGGGTTTTTTTTTTTCCTTTTGGGGGTGATCCAAAGCCATTTGGAGGCAATAGAATGGTCTCATTGACTCTGAGGAGCTATGGGTGAGGCCCTTGATGAGAATTGTTGTGAGTCTATTGACAATTAGGTGATGTCTCCATATGTGAAATGATAAAATGCAAGTGTAAATGTTATAGCTCAGAATGTTTTAGTGCTGCTTTGCAGCTCTGTTCTTGCTGCAGTTACTGTGGTGGGGCCAAAACAGTGTTTGGGTGCAGGAACCACTTTAAAACAGCCAGAGACTGCTGGAATGATCAAAACTGGCCCCCAAAACAAGAAAAATAAGAAAGGAAGATCAAACCCAGGTTTGTTATTCCAATGGGGTGTTGGAAATAGGGGGAACAGGGCTCCTTTGGGGTCAGTGTGGATTGTAAGGCCCCTACAGAGTGGTGCTTAATGCACATTAATTATAAACTAACACATTTCTGTGATGCCAGAGCAGAGGGTAAATATGGATAGAAGGGAAGAAACAGATAAAAGACGAGTGGAGAGGAGATTTGAAGTTGGTCTCCCTGGTAAACAAGGCTGAAAGTCACCCCCTGTATTTGCTGCCTGCTGAAGCTGTAGCTGTGTCAATATTGGCACTTTAAAAATGGAAAATAAACCAGAGCTGAGCTGGAGGTGTTTCCCTCTGGGTCTCCAGCTGTGCTGCTGAGGAGTTTTGGGAAGGGTTCACCTGTGGGTGCTTCCCTGGGTCTATACTTGGGTTTCTTTATCCATAGAACCATGGAATGGTTTGGGTTGGAAGGGATCCTAAAACCCAGTGCCACCCCTGCCATGGGCAGGGAACCTTCCACTGTCCCAGGTTGCTCCAATCTCTGTCCAGCCTGCCTTGAACTCTTAATTTTGGGGTCAATCCACGGAAGCTTGGTTATCTTTCACTTCATAAAAGTGGGGTGGAGGCAGATGTGAGCCCCCCACCCTTGTGCACAAGTCAAATGTTTGGTCCTGTCTCTTTGTGCTCAGAAAAGTTCTGCATTTCCCAGCAGAGCTGAGTGCAGCCAGCTCATCCTCCCATCACAAACCTTAAGTTTGTCAGAAATACAAGGAAATGACTCTCCTGATACAATTTCCACCCTCTCCCCCCCGCCCAAAGCAGCATCCAGTAGCTGACTAATATCTGGCTGTGGCTGCTTTGGTGGGAAGTATGAATTCTTGATGGCACCTCAGGGGGCTGCTTAACAGCTTCATCAGATAATTACAGTGCTGGAAACAACGTGTGATGTGTGCTGTGCTGTGGGGATTTGGGATGCACCCCGTTTCCCAGGGCTCTCAGCATTAATATCTGCTCTTCCCTCATTCTTCTTGAGCAGCACAGGGTGAGCTGGAGCAGCTGGAGCCTTGTCCCTTTAGTCCCAGCCCAGATCCCAGCCCTGCTGCCTGTGCCCTGCCACTCTGAGGAGAGCTCTGTGCCACAGGCTCTGCTCCAGCACTTGGGGAAGGTCATCCCTGCCTCTTCCAAGGACATCTGATGGGTGAGAGGGAGAAATTGAGTGGTGGGGGGCACATCTGTACCCAGGGAAGGCTTTGGTGCAGTTCTGCACCCTCAGTGCTGGAATGAAAGCACAGGGTCCGTTTTGAATACAATCCACTCGTTTTCTGTGGAGATTTTTGGGTTTAGTATACAAACCACGTGGCTCCTGAGCAGCCTCAGGGACACTGCTTCGTTCTGGGAAGGCTGAGTCACAGTTCCTAAATATGCCAAGTTAATATTAACAATAAGGGGGGTCAGAAGCAGGAGGGAAGGAGATGAAAGTCTGAGAAGTTGTCTCTCAAAACTTTTCAGGCTGGTACCACAACTCCTTGCAGGATGAACCAGTCTGCATTAGAGGGCCTGAAATCCAACCTTAAATTAAATGCTTGGCTGAAGCATTTATATCTTCTGCTGTAGAACTCCCCAGGGGCTGGAAAACTTCCAAGGAGGTGGAAAAAGTGAACAGGGACCTTTCACCACCCTCTGCAGCCCTCCTTGCTCCTGTGAGCCCTCCACAGGACTGAGCCAGGTGGGAAGGTTTTGTCAGGCAGCTTCCTGGGTGATGAACTTTGTGGGATCCTCCTTATTTTTGGCACATCAAAGGCCTCTGAGAACAGAAAACGATGCTAATCATGTGTTTGTGCACTTAGAAATATCAACTCACCGACTTGCAGGGCCAGAAGATGGAGGAAAAACTCGGAGGAGCGAAATATAAAATTCTCTTCCATCATCAAAGTAGCAGCATCAAGCCATGACCTCTCTGTGTTCAGACACGCTGCAAGCCAGAAGCAGAATTTAAATGGGCTTGGCCTCTTTGCTGCTTAAAAAGGGAGAGAAAAACAAGTAAAAAATTACTTTTACCAACTTTGCAAACCCAGCTCAAAGCTGCTCTGTGGGAAAATGTAGGCAGGGATTGCTTTTTGCTGGTTTTTGCCTTTCGCCTCCACGTACCTGAACCAGGTGTCCAGTGCCTAAAAAACACCTCAGAACCTCCTCAGTGCCACCTCAGCCTCCTGAAACTACCCAAACACACCTTCTGCACGGGAATATTGCATTTATTTTCTGGTCATAATCACAGCTTCTCCAGGGATTTTGTAGGAGCCGTGTGTTTAATGTTTAAACTAGAAATTCTTCCTAGAAATGGCAAACTGGTGACAACTTGAATTTCTTGGCAGACTCTCCAAGGACATTGTGACTCTCTGCTGGGAGTTCCAAGTGTCACTTGTCTCCATTCCTGCACTTGAACATGTCCCCTGACATGGCAATGATGAGCCACAAACTGTCCCATCAGTCTGTCTGAACGTTTCACATCACAGGCTGCTCAGCCCATGATCATTCCAGAGAACAATATCCAAGAGCTTCGTGGTATGGACAGTCATTTCCTGCTAGATGTATAATTAATTTTAGTCAGGTCAGGCTGTATCCCTTATATAACAGCTCAGCCTAGAAAAAGGACATTTATTTAATATTTTTTGTGCCTTCTATAAAGTTAGTGAATGGATTCAAGTAGGTGTTTTACTACAGCACAAGACGTTCAGGTGTGATTATGCATCATGATTATGATGTTAAATAAATATACTTAAGCCATTTGGACATCAGGAAATTTGGAAATTGGGTGTTCCTGCATATCATTCTCATAGGCCTGGATTATTCTTTTTAGTGACATTTATTT
>JAOTQP010000469.1:23163990-23200206 GCA_026413545.1 Cichladusa arquata | reverse complement strand
GATAATTAATGGTTATTTGAATGATAGGACAGCAAAGTAGAAAACTTAATTCTCATTTAGAAGTTGGATTAAACACAGGAATCCTGAGGGCCAGAAACATTTATTTGTTTGTTTGTTTTTTTTTGTTGTTTGATTTGCGAGCTTGTGCCACCCACTATTGGAAAATCCGTGGATTTTCAACTGATTTCCTTCAAATATTTTTTTTCCCAGAGGTTGAAGAGGTTTTGGGAGGGGGAGATAATTATAATCTGAATATTGTGTCCCCAGCCCCTCCTGGGCTGCAGTGTTCAATCACAAGGTGGCACTTCTGCCTCACAAATGAGTTTTTTTCCCTCACTCGTTTTCGGTCCAGCTCCCAAAAACCCCAGTTGGTGCCTCCTGGCTCAATGCCCTCTTTCCTTTTCCCTGGGAATAAACATTCCCTGGGAAAGCAGCTCTTCATATAACCACAGGTTTAAACTCAAATTCAAACCTGGAATAAAAACAGAGTAAAACCAGAAATAGGAGTGAGGTTGTAAAATTTTATTTTCCTCTCACTCCCTGAACTTTCCCTAAAATGATTTAGGTCAATGAGGTGCTAAAATTGCTCTTATTGCTGTTTTTAAGTGTTGGTGGTGGATAAATTATCTCTTATTTTATCTGAATTTTATTGTTTCTTATATAATTTTTATTTAAAGCTCACAGCCTGTTCCCATGTCCTGGTAAAGTGCTGGGAGCTGTTGGGGTCAAGTTGGGATATTCCAATAATGATATTATTTTATTTGTGGTATAAAATAACTTCTGGAATGAATATATCTTGTGAATGTTCTGAGTCCTTTAGGAGATTTTTTCCCTGGGTTTGTTCAGGAGTTTGCACTGAGTGGAGCCAGGTGGGATCCACAGATCCCTCAGGCTCTTCCTGGGATTGGGAATTCCTTGGGCAGGTGGAAATTGAGCTGCAGGTGCTGGAAAATCTGTAATAAATCCCAATTTTTGGTTTTCCTTACTTTATATTTATATTGCTCCTTTTCCTCATTTCCCTCCTCCTCCCCCTGTTCCTAACCTAAATTCCAATCCCTCCTGATGGAACCTGTGGATAAATCTCACCTGGATCACTGGGAGCAGATAATTCATAGTAGAAATAATTAACAATGTTTAATTGCACCATATATATTTTTTAGAGATCCAACTCCATGAAGAGTTTGATGGGCAAACAGTGTTGTAGCTCAAAAACTCTTTGGGGTTTTTTTCAATGTTTTTCAGGTACTTTTCCTTCATTTTCAGAATAAATCAGCTGGTTTTGAAAGCAGTGTGAATCCAAACAAGGATTTATTATTATTTATATTTTTACTATTTATATAACGTATTTATATATTAATTTATATTATTATTTATATTAATGCACAAAGTACAATTCCACCTCACCACAGCACTGGATGCAGATTAACATTTTTCCCAGGCTCATTTCCTCACCTGTTTTAGGCTTTTCCTTATTTTACCCGTGAATTCCTTTTTATTTGATTGTGTTTGATTTCCTTTGCTGAGCTCTGGCAACCAGAAATCCCTTTGCTACAGAGCTGATGCTTCAGGTAGGTCAGCAAATAATCCAAATATCCAGATGGGATCCCCAGGAAGGATTGGACCTCCTTTGGATGGCAAGAAAAACCTGAGCTTTGTCTCACAGAAAAATAAAATTGTATTTTTAAGTTTAAACTCTGAGGCGGAGGGGATGTGGTAATTCTGCTTTCTCAGGCATCTTCTCCTTCTGCTAAATCAAAGGATTTGACATTTAAATTGGTTTAGGTTTTGCTTAAGCTCAGTTTTAGCAGGTGATGTCAGGATAAACATTTGATTTGATCATGAGGAATGAAGGATCCAGACAGCAAAAGGAGCAGCCATGGAATTGTTTGTTTTCCTGGAGAATTTCCAGGGATTATTTTCCTTCTCTGGCTAAAAATCCTGGCCAAGTGTGGATCTGGACCTAAAAGGTTCCAAACTGCTTCAGTAAATTGAGGAATTTGATCCCAAATTAAAGGGGATTTAATTAAAAAGTTTCTTTAATCTGCTTTATAATTTTTAGGAATGACTTGGAGAATCTCAGTGCTTTGATAAGTTGGGTTGTTGATTGATTTGGGTGTTTTAAACCTGTAAATTTGGACCTTTTTAATCCCTATCCCAGGATTTCAGTAATTACTGTGTGTGCACAGTTCTGTCATGAAACTGATGCCACAGAGAGGGTGAGAATTGGGAAAATAAAAGCAGAATTCTTGTTATTTGTCTTGAGTGCCCCTGAAAACATCCCCAAGTCTGAAACGTGATTCCCCTTTCTCTTTTTTCATCCCTCCATGTGTTTGTGAAATGCTGGGAAATATTAACTGACCTTTTTTAGAGATTAAAAAAAAAGCAGATTTTTCAACCAGGCAGTGAATTTCCATTGATTTTTACATTATTTGGTTTTATTAGGTTCTGCTGTTTGTTTGTCCTTAATGTGGCATTGGACAAAGATTTATTTATTTCCTCAAAATCTTATTTTTGCTATGGAAAGGTTGCATCCAAACCTTTATTAAAGTCCTGAATCTCCACCAATCAGAACAAATAAATAGAATAACCAAGAACCACCTTTTGCTGACATCCCATGGAGTCATGGTGGGGAATTAATTTTCCTAATTTGTGTTGTCTGGCAAAATTCTTGGTCTGTTTTCTTCATGGTTTTCTTGAAATGTGTATCATGTGGGATTATTATCATCATAATCAATATTATTATTATAATTTTAATTTTAAACAATTATTGTATATTTTAAAATTATTATTATTTATTAATTTTTTATTTATTATTATCAATCCTTGTTTCTGTGTCTAACATATGCTTGGCTCCATGTTTTCCAGGGATAATTGTCAGCCTGGGGACACGTGGAGCAAGGAGCTGATCAGAAATCTGACTGTGCCATATGGTTCCAAACTCGGTGCTGGAGACATTTGGGATTTTTGGAAATCCTTGATGATCCTTGTTTGGCTCTCAGCAAATGGTGAGAGAGAACTTCTGCCACCCAGCAAATGCAGGTGAATGCCAAATTTATTTTCCATCTGTAAATTCCTGTTGCCATCACATAAGGAGGAGTTGGGAGGGTCACAGAAATAGCAACAGCTGAATTTATTTCCTTGGAAAAAATGCTCATTAAAACCTTGAGGAGGGTTAATTACTTGGGGTTCTTGCATGGAATTTGGGGCAATAAGGGACATTAAAAACCATCCCACCCTTGCCATGGGCAGGGACACCTCCCACGACCCCAGGGTGCTCCAAGCCTGGAAAACAGAAATTTTTGGGCTGGGCTGGAATTCCCAGAGCAGCTGTGGCTGCCCCTGGATCCCTGGCAGTGCCCAGGGCTGGTTGGACACTGGGGTTGGAGCACCTGGGGACAGTGGGAGGTGTCCCCATGGCAGGGGTGGCACTGGGGGATTTTTAATGTCCCTTCCCATTCTGGGATCAGAAACACCTCTGTGGATGTTTGTAATCACTCAGCTTGGAGCGCTTGGCCAAAATTTCCTGGAATTTCTGCCCCACAGTCAGGAGCCAGATGATATTTTGGAGCCCATCAGGACGGGCTGGTCTCCTGAGGGAGGGTTTGGGAGCTTTTCCCCTTTCCAAAGCAGGTTTTGGAACATTCAGCCCTGCATGTCCTTGTTTGTGTGGTGAGGAAATCGTGCCTTGGGCATCTCAGATTTCATAAAGTGAATTCTGTTTGTGTTCAGCTGAACCTTGCCTGGGACTGAGATTCTGCCTCTCCCTCACTTCACTAAGCAAATCACAGTGGCAGAGCCACAACTTGGTTTTGTTCTCCAGTCCCTTTGAACAAGTGATTTTATTGCTCCTTGAACAGGAATTTTGGAGGATGAGGGGGTTGCTTGGCAACTAAACTGCAGTGTTTGCACTGGTACCTGCTGGGTGAGCAGAGAATTCTCTGTTTTTCCATTTATTCCTCGTACAGGACTTGCTGCTGCTGCTCCTCCAGCCGGCTCTGTCGTGCCTGAGGGGGACTCTTGGAAATTCCTGGCTCTTCTCAGGGATTTACAAACTGCTTGGAGTGAAATTCTCAACCTTTGAAGGTGCTGAAGCAAAACTGTGGTTCATGGGATCACAGCTTTGGGTTGGGAGGGATCCTAAATTCGTCTCATTCCACCCCCTGCCGTGGGCAGGGATATTTCCCACTCTCCCAGGTCATCCAAAGCTCCATTCAACCCTGGAACTTTCCAATCAGAAAAGAAAGAGCTAAGCCCAGACCCTTTAAAAATTATCTTTTTTTTAGCTAAGCATGATTATCATTATTTAAGGAGTTTTTAAGAAGTCTTCAGTAAGGTCTGAATGACTTTTTTCTTAGCTTACCAACCAGGATAATGGTAAATGATAGTGGAAAAAAAAATAAAAGCCTGGTAGAATGAAGGCCTCGGGTTTACAGAAATATTAATCCTGATGGGCTGGGCAGCCAACAGGAACAGCCCTGAGCAGCCCCTGTGTTTTATTTCATTTTTAACTGAGTCTTGAGATGACAATCCAGCTTTTATTAATGGCAACTCCAGCTAATCTGCTGATTTCTTTTTTTTTTTTTGGAATTGAGAGAAGGCAGAATGTATCCCGAGATTAGTCATGCTCCATGATATAATGTGCACACAAAGGGCTATGTTTTATTCATTGCTGATATGCAAAGTGTATTTCCAAATAGAAACTTTCTTCCAGGCCTCCCACGGCACCGTGTCTAACACCAGTTTGTACAAATGCTCTCTTGAGAACACCTGCTTTAAAAAAGAGGGGGGGGAAAAAAAAAAAACAGAAAACTTTTCCCTTTTGCTGTATGAACATCCCTGGGATGCTTAGAAATTATTTCTCCTGTCCAGAAGCTAAAAATGAATGAAAACTGGGAGAAAAAAAAATAAAAAAAGCTTTACTGGAAAGGACAAAGATTTTCCTAAACTCTGCTCCTGAAATATTTTATGCAAAGGACTTGGCAAAAACTTCCTATTATCAACAATATTAAGAACTTTTAAGGGACACAAAATACAGGCAGCCTGGAAATGTGGCATGAGGGGATTTTAGGATTCCCCCAGACCTACCCAAGAGCTGAATCCTTGTCCTTTAAGTTATATTTTAAGAGGAAAAGGAAATAAATTTCCTTTCATTTTTTGATAATGGTTTGTGAGAGCTTTTCTGTCAAGGGCATGGGCAGCACAAGCTGGGAATGATCTCCAGGATGAGAGAGCTTTGGAACAGCTGGAAACCCCTTGGAGGGAAATTTTGGAATATTAAATACTTTGGTCCTTCACCAAAACTGGGCAGATCTTCCTTTTCTTGAATTCCCTGATTGGTTTTGCCCATAGTTCTGACACAGAGGTGCTGACCAGCCCTGTAGAATATTCTCAGTGATCAGGGGAGGGAAGATTCTGATTATCCTGGAAAAACAGAAATTCCCCCAGGATGGGCCCAAAATGCTGACCTCACCTGTTTGCCCTGTGCTCCATAAGAACAAAGCCTTGAAATTCAAATTATTCTGTAAAAATAAGGGCCAAAAAATCAGATTTTTTTTAAAAAAAGATGGACCTGGCTGGTGTTTTCATTTTAAGGGAATTTCAGTCTGTTTTGTCCATTTTGCCATAATTTTTACTGGTGTGATGGGAGTGACTTGTGTGGGTGTGGTTAAAATCAGAGAGAAAAATGATTTTGGTTAAATATTTTCTAAGTCAGTGCAGACACCTAAAATCCTATTTTTTTTTTCCCCCCGTTAAACCCAGCCTGGACTCTACTGCTGCTCTGTAGTACAAGAAAAATCCCTGAAAATTCACATTAAATTTAACTGTGGCGTTTCCATAGAGATGATGTTTAGCATAAAAATAGCTGAAACATTTTGACACTGATTCCCAGCCTGTGGTTCATAACATCTCTCTTTTAAGCTCGAGTATGGAAATAAATCCCTCATTCCAACCACAAAAAAAAACCACGGGATGAAATATGGGAAGGTAAAAAGAATTTATCTCCAATTTGAGATAATTAAAGGCAACTTCTCCACAAATTGGGGAACAGAACTTATCTTGTTAAATCAAAGTTGAGTTGAAGGGAACATTGGAATATGATCTCTAATTTAAAATAATTAACCCTAGATTCTCTGCAAATTGGAAGGTGTAACTTGGCTTGTTCCATCAAGGATGAGCTAAAAGGAAAATCCTAATTTAAATTTCCACAAATGGGTTTGGGTGTTTCTGGAGGGCAGGACAAGGGAAGAGAGAATTAAACTCAATAGAGATGTTTGAATTTTGTGATGGAAGCCAAAAATGTTGATTTTTGGATCATTTCCTTCACTGGCAAGGAAAGGTTCAGAATAATTTCAGGTGTTTCTGGAGGTGGAGCAAAGTGATCTCCCTGTTCCTGAGCTGGGAATTTTTTGGGGTTTCATCCTGGAAAAGGAGCCAGATCTGATAAAGGTGGTGGAGCACAGGAAATTTGGGTTGTTTGCTCTGCCTGGAGGATTTTAGCAAGGTGGAGTTGGAATAAAGAGGTGAAGGAAACCCAGAGGTTTAAAATGACAGGAAAATGAATTTTTTTGCTGTTTTAGTGGGGGATGAAATGAAACTGCAGGTTGGGGATGTTGAAAGTGAAGAGCTGGGCTGTGCTCATTCTGTGCCTGGAATTTGGGAAATGTTAAGGGCATGGAAAATCCTTCCCAGCTGAGCAGCATTGCAGGAATATTCCACAGAACTGGGGGGGAAAAAAAAACCAAACAGGAAATTTCATCAGGACTGGGAACTCAGGGAAAACCTTGACTTTGGTGGGATCCATTTCATGGGTGGGAGAGGATCTTTGAATCCTGGAATGGTTTATATTGGAAGGGACCTTAAATATTATCAAATTCCTTTCCTAAACTTCCCTTGGCTTGGGATTGTAAATTCTGATCTGTAGGTACTTCCTACATTTGAAGGAGAATAATTCAAATTAGTATGATAAATTATTATAATATATATTATAATATTATTGCAATATATTATATAAATATAGAATTATATATTATAATATTGTTATTAATTATAATATGATTAATTATTATAAATTTTTTTTGAGAACTTTTCTATCAGGGCCATGGGCAGCACAACTTGGGAGTGATCCCCATGATGAGAAAGTTTTGGAATATCTGGAAATACTTCTGGATTCAGGCAGAAGTTGCTGGAATATTTATATATAAATACTTATTATTTATTAAAAAATAAATAATATGATAATTAATAATTCCAACCTGTGGAACTGAGATTAAATAAAAAAGAATAGAAGGAAAAAACAGGAATGTTTTTCCTCCTGGGTGCAAAAGCATTTCCATCATTCAGGATATGGGGATTTACATCACTGTATTCCAGATAAAAAAGTTTTCCCAGGAAAATCTGTGTTCTTCCTTTGGAATTCTAATTCAAGCTCATGTCCTGCTGGGCACAAACACCCCCAAAACTTGAAATTAAAAATGGTTTTGGCTTCAGGAAATGCAGATAATGGAGTGATTAGTGAGCAGTGGGGCTAATTAAGATTTTTGATTTTTTCATTCCCAGTGAATCTCAGCACTGGTGAACCTCTGCACCTGTGAAATGAATGGAGAGAAATCCAAGGAATTTCGAAAGATCCAAATGGGATCTTTGTAAAGAATCTTTGGGATCCCTCCTCAAAAACACTTCAAAGGAGATTTTGGGCTGGAAATCCTGATTTTTGAGGAACAGCTGGCTCTGCCTCGTGGTTGGAGACTTGAGGAACCCACAGGAGGTAGGAGAAGAATTTCCAGGATTATTTCCTGAATTTTCAGCATGATCTCCAGAAAATCTGGCAGTGCTGGTGTTTCTTTGGAGCCACTCCTCATTCCAGACTCTGCTTTTTTGGGGATTTCCCCCTCTTTGTGCCAGCTCTGTCCCAGTGAGGAACCTCACTGTGCTTTAAACCCCAACAGCTGATGTGCAAAAAAATATTCAAAAGGTCTGAAAAAGAAGGTATTGAACAGGTAAATCCTTGGAATAACAGCTGGGAAATGAAAATCAAACCATAACCAGCACCCTTAAATGGGTATTTACAGAGAGAACTGAAACAGAGAACTGAAATACTTGTTTGACTGTATTTTGTCATGCTGTAAAATGCTGTTATTTCCCACCAAAAATGATAAAATGTATTTACAGCAGCTGTTTTAGACTGGTGAATTCTGTTTTTTTTTTTGTTGTTTTGGTTTGGTTTGGTTTTTTTGTTGTTTTTTTTTGTTGGTTTTTTTTTTTTTGTTTGGTTTTTTGGCTTTTTTTTTGCTTTCTGTCCTGGATTTCCTCATTTCTGTGTCTCAGAAAGGAGTTCTTCACTCTCTTTGTGAGGAACTCACCAGAGAATGACACCAAGGTCTTGTCGTTGCTGCTTTTGAGGCTCCAAATAATCACAGGGAACTCATCTGGGGCCTGATGGGGAAGTTGTTAAGTGGCTGTGCTTGACTTCCACCGAAAATCAGCCTTAATTAAAAGATAATTATTTGAAATTGTCCTGATCCTTCGGCAACAATATTAGAAACACGGAAGGGGGAAGCGAAGGGATTGATTTCAAATGAGATCCAGGTAATTAAAAAGAGGATTTGAAATGGAATTTTCCTGGAACAGGGGCAGAAGTGAGATAAATTTCCAGAGAAAATTGGGATTCAGACTAATTCCTGCGATTTGGAATTATTGGAGCAGGGATATTGATCAAACTGGTTCACCAAGCTTTGCCATAAGAAACCAATCAATAAATAATCAATTAATGCAATCAATAATGATTGCAAACCATCTTTGCAGCCACTGAAAAATTGGGAAGTTTTCCCTGTCCTTCCTGTGCTAAAGTCACAAAGAAGTGATTTCTGGAACCTTATTAACACTTTTAAACTTAATTTATTATTATTAAGCCTGTCACTAATAAATATTAATATATTTAAATTGAGATATATTTAAATACGTATTTAAATATACTCTGTCACTATATAAATATAAAAATATTATTTATTCAATGCTTAAATAAAAGTTACAAAACCTGTGCTGACATCAACGGCAGCTAGAAATAAAATGCAGAAAGGCTATAAAAATAAAATGAAAATTAAATTTTTGGCACCTGTGTCTGTCCTCTGCCTCGTGCCATTAAAAACTGATTTAAAAGCTTCCAGTATTTTTCTGCCTTTTTGTTAAAATCATGGTAAAAGCAAAAATAACAAAACCATGAGGGGAATTTTAAGGTGTTTTCAGACACTTTTTCCTGCTGTAAGATTTTTTTGGAATGCATTTCTGTTTTTCACGTTGTTTTGGTGATGCTGTTTCAGGCATGTCAGGAAAAAATGTGAATATTGAAGTGTATGTAGAGGGGGAAATGGGGATTTTCCTTGTGATGACTGTGTGCATTTAGTGTTAATTTGCAGATTAATAATTCATATAATTCACTAATTCACCTGAGCTGAGCCTTCAGTGTGGATCCATGAGAATCCCACACTGGGATGGATTTTCCTGCTCTTCCCCTTCCTGCTGGATCTGCACTCTGGAACCCTCTCATGTGCTTTGGCTGCAGCCAAAAATCAAAATTGGCAGCAAAGAATGCAGTAACTTCATTTTCCCTCCAGCTCTAAAGAACCAACAAAGGAAGGAGGGGGGAGAGGGGAATCCAGAACATGAATTTTTCATTTTTTATATTTTTTTTTTTTCTTGCTCAGCCTGAGGGAGGTGAAGGGAAATCCCAAGAGCCCCCAAACGAGGGATGATGTTTCTCTGTGCTCCTCCTGCTTTCCTTTACAGGGAAAAATTCCTCATTTTTCAGGACATTCTTTTCCAGAGCAGGATGTGAAGGCAAATTCAACTCAAACTGAGCTGCCACAGCAAAGAGTGACTGAGTTGGACCCTGGTATTGAAATTCTTGAGGGATTTTAATGTTTTCCCTGCCCAGTCTCTGGCAAGGACCAAAACCCAAAGTCCCTCTGAGAGTTCTGCTGCTCAAAGAGCATCCAAGGCTTTGATTTCCTCTGGATTTGCTCCTCCTTGGAGCCCTTTGGAGTCTGAGGCTGAACAAATGGTACAAACAAAAATTAAGGACATTAGAAATTGATTGTGATGTAAAATCCTAGAGAAGCCTCAGGGAGGAAAAAAAGTGGGTTTGGTTCATTTTGTTGGGTTTTTTATTATGAATCTGTAATTTTAAATAATGTGTTTGGTTTGTGTTGGGAAATTCTTCAAATACTGGTGAGGGATGATGGTGAGGTACAAACCAACAGTGCTTTTCTAAACTCCTTCTTGGAGAGAGGAGGCTGGCAATTATTTCTTCTGATAAATATTAGACAAAAAGGACTCAACCAGAATTATTTACACAGGGTACAAAAGCTAAAATTATTATTATTGTGTAAGATAGGATAGTGCACTATAGCAAATAACATGAAAGCAATGATACTGCTTTAGATAAAAGCAATAATATTAAAGCAATGTTAATTATAGTTAATAATGAAGCAATGATATTGCTTTAGTTAAAGATGATATTAAAAAATTGATATTGCTTTAGTTAAAAATAATATTAAAGCAATGTTAATTAATTATAGTTAACAACAATATTAAAGCAATGCTATTGCTTTAGTTAATAGTAATATTAAAGCAATGTTAATTAATTTCAGTTAATAATAATCTTAAAGCAGTGATGGTACTTACCAAAAAGAGACAATTATTAGAGGTTGATGGAAGGGTGTAAAAGCTAAAATTATTATTGTAGTAGAAGATAGGATAGTGCATGAAATCAAAGCAATTCTATCAAAGTTAGCAAAAAGAAACAATTATTAGGGATTGATGGAATTCACTCAGATTAAGGACAGTGCCTGGAGGGATCCCCAAAACCAAAGGGAGGAATCTCTGCACATTCCAAGGAGGAAAATGTGACAAGACCCCAGCCCATGGGCAGTTTGATGGTTTGAAGGGGTTGGCTGCCAGGCAAACACCTCCAGATCAGCTCAGCAGCTTCTCTGCTGCATTTTGGCCTCAATGTCAAAATGCTGGGGGAATTTAGGAGAATTCCAGCCCAAACCCCAGCCCCTACAGCCCATAAATAGGGCATGGCTGGAGCTGCTGCACCCCATCCTGAGAAATCTGGGCTTTTCTCCTGTTCTCAAAGTGCTGCCAGCTCTGTCTCAGCACAGGGCTATAAAGGAAAAACGAGCAGGGTGAATCAGGTGTGGGAACAGTAATGAGTTTTGGCTTCTGCTGCAATCAAAGGTGAAGGGATTTTAAAAAAACTGAGATATCTGAGCATTTCAGGTGTTCCCAGGTGATGTCTGGTTGTGAGCAGAGCATCAGGTCCTGCCTGGAGCCCGTTGTGTGCTCCAGAAATGGGTTTTGCCACGCAGGCAGTTTGTCAGGTTTGCTGGATTTTTGTGCTGCTCTGTGCTCCTGTTCCAGCCTGGGCAAGCTCCTCTCTGCATTTCCTTCTGCCCACTGCCTCCACAAATTGCTTTCCCTGGAAATCAAAGTGGGGCTGAAGCAATGAATTTTCTTGTTCTGTTCACAGCCTCGAGGTTTCTGGCACTCTCTGTGACCTGTGCACTTGCAGAGGTTTTTTGGTGAGGAATGCAGAGCTGCTGACACACGTGTGCATTTATTTGTGCACAAAACCACCTAAACTGAACTTTTCCCCTGGGATCCAGTGCTGGATGAGTGGGAATGGTGCAGAACCCTTCTGGGAGCTTTCCAAAGGGCATCAGGAAACATTTCTTTACTGAGAGGGTGGAGAAACCCTGGATCAGGCTTCCAGAAAGGCGATGGGTACCCCTGGGCTGCTGGTGTTTGGAGAATGCCCTCAGCAGGCTTTAGCAGCTGGGTTGGATCAATAAATTATTTTATATCCAAATAATCCCTCTCCCATCCCTAAGAACGAAGATGAGATGAATTGCAATGACTGTAAACTCTAAAATTTGCTATCCCTAATTGCTGTGGTTCCTTTATTATTATTTCTGTGTATTCTGGCCAGGCATTGGCAGTAATTAGTTAAATATTTTTATTATTTGTGCAAGATTTAAATCCTTTCAGTACCTTAAGGATGCTTGGAAAAAGGACTTTGGATATGGACAAGGATTTTAAAATGAAGGGAGGGTGCAGATTAAATGTTAGGAAGGAATTTTTTACTGAGGGTGCTTGAACAGGTTGTCCAGAGGAGTTGAGAATGTCAATTAAATGATGTTTAATTAGCAGAGGGAAGTGCATGACTGAGAGAAAAACCTCATGGAATGAAAGCTTTTCCCTTGTCCTGGAATGATTTCTGGGTTCCCACCCCTGATTCCTTCAGTGCCTTCCCCATGTGTGAGATCTGCCTTGTGCTCCTGCAAAACTGGGAGATTTTTTGTGATTAAAATGGGCCAATAAAATTTGATTTTAGCTGTCTACAAACCAGAGCTTTATTTTTACAGCTATTTAACAAGGGAAAGCTCAGAGCTCTTCATTTGAGCTTTGGGGAGAGGAAAAAATGTTTCACACAAGTTCCTGATGTTGTTTGGAGAAAAGTTCCCAGTTCAACAGGTAATTTTTTTTTTCTCCAAAAATAAAAATACCTTTTTAATTGCACCAATCTAGCGTGATTGCTTTTATTTTGGAGCATCATGATGATGAACCATGCTGAGATAAATGGCTTGAATAAACTGAATAATCCCTACCTATGCAAATAAAAGATGGAAAAATTGGATATATTCTGAACATGTGGTGCTCAGGCAGGAGGGAAAGACTTCCACGGGTGCTGAGGACCAAGATTAGTGCTCATCATCTGCAGTTATTAGTGCTTTTAAAATTTTAATTTGTATGCAAAATTGTCTTTAAAAGAATCCACTAAGTCTGGAATAACTTGTGGATATTTTGCAGTTGTCCTGTTTTTTTCAGCTGTTGGGAATATCTGTGGGAGAGTTATTGGAGACAGCACTGCTTGGGGTTGTAGTCTGTGGTGATTTTCTCCTGAAAGTTTTCATTTTATGTGTGTTTAAGACAATTTCAGGGAATTTAATCACAATGTATTATTACAATTTTAAAAATTTATTTTGGTTTTGTTTTTTGTTTTTGTTTTTTTTTGTTGTTGTTGTTTTTGTTTTTGTTTTTTTAGGGCTTCATCTGCCCTAAATGAACTTGAAGGCCCTTCAATAAATAGAAAACTGATTTTTATTCCCTTCATTTTGTCTGGCCTCTGGTTTTAGGTCGCCCCAAAAGGCATCACAGGCACACAGCTCCTTCCTCCTCCCTCCCAGTCCCTGGTGGTTTAATGTCAAACTGGATTATGGAAGTGAAGAAGAACTCTTGCAGGGTGATCATCAGAAATATGAAAGCATAATTGGAAGTGAAAGATTGGAGTTCAATCTTGGAGGTAATTAATTATCGTTGCAAAAGCACACTGTATGTACAACTACTTAAATCACTTTATCTAAGCTGTATCATTAATATTAGAAATATTTGGGTAGGAGACAGCAAAATTGCTGTACTTAGCATAAAGTTAATGAGTTAAACTACTATTATACCTAGAAAAAAATTCTCAGTGGATGACAAATTATTGGTATTAAAGAATAATTATTTTCCTTTGCACAATGCAGCAGAGTCAAGAGGTTCATAATAGATTTTTAAAACAATAAAGAGAAAATTTAAATACTTCCCAGAAATCAGGTGAAGCTGCCACGTGGCTGTGATAAATGAGGGCTGAAAGCAGAGCCATCCTGAGCCAGCAGGAAAGATTAGATTAAAACAGCAACAGAACACTTTGGACAAGAGCAGGTAATGACAGGGACAGAGGGAATGGCTTCAAATTGGCAGGGAGTGGGTTTGGATAAAATTAAAAAAAAATCAAAAAATAATAAAAAATATATTAGATATTAGAATTTCTCCCTGTGAGGGTGGGCAGGCCTGGCACAGGTGCCCAGAGCAGCAGTGGCTGCCCCTGGATCCCTGGCAGTGCCCAAGGCCAGGCTGGACACTGGGGCTGGAGCAGCTGGGACAGTGGGAGGTGTCCCTGCCCATGGCCAGGTGCTGGGAAAAAAAGGGATTTTGAAGGACCTTTCCACCCCAAATCATTTATGGTTCTAGGAAGGAAAACACAAACTTTGCAGTGTCAGTCCCACTCCAGAGTCTGTGGATCCCTCTGGGCTCTGCCAGAGTTTCTCACTTCCAGGTTTTCCCTCAAAACCCCAGAATATCCATGAGCCAGCTGAAGGCTCCACAATTGTGTGCCCTTGTGACAGAGCAGCAGGAGAGGCACTGAAATAAATGATTTTTTAATTTGATGTGCTCATTGTTTGAAAGCTGAGAATCGTTTTCCTCTTTATTCAGCGGTGAGCTTTTTTCATTCCTGGCTTTTCAGACCAAATGAATAAAGAGCTGTAACAAATACTGAAGGCTTAGAATTCATAAAGCAGTGCATAAAAGTATCTCTCCCACTTTATAAATCATATTGTCCATTCGAAAGATTTTGCTTTAATGACTGGAAATAAATTGGAGGCTGAGGTGTTTTTCAAGGAGCAGTGAAGAGCAAAATAACTGTGGAAAACTTTGTAGCAGTTAAATGTACCAAGAGGGGAAGAATTGATTGAGAACCCCAAATGCACAGCACCCTCCTTCAAATCAATGAAGAAATTGCTGGAAATGTCATAATTAACGACAAGTGGGAATAGTGCAGTTGCAGGGAAGGTGTTTTATGCAGATTGAATTATTCCAGGGATGCTCTTTCCTTCTGATTCCCTTCTCCAGGTGTTGTGTGCAGGGACAGCACTCAGGGGGATCCATGGCAGAGCCCAGCAGCTCCAGCTGGGGGTGGTTGTGGATTCAGGGATCTGAATGACTCCATGGTGGGATGGGAGCATCTGAAGGTTTGCTGAACACATTTCTGATCTCAGGGATGTTTTTTCTGCCTGTGCAGCTCATGTGGGGATGGCAGGGGGAAGCCAAGGATAAAAACCAGTTGGGATCAGGCTGTTCCCAGCTCTGCAGTCACCATTCCTCACCAGAGGGTTTTGCTTCAGTAAATGAGCTCACACTTGTGTTTCTGCAAACAATGGTGAGGCCTGAGCATCTTCAGGCAAGAGCTGCTCAGGGGGGTGGCATCTTCTGCCTGCTGCTGGGGACTAACTCAAAACCTGCCACTTTTCTCACCTTCAGCTTCCCAGCCAGCCTGCTGCTCTTGAAACCTCTCCACAGCCTGAAACAGTTCCTCCTGTGATGTGTCCCCTCACCTGTTTCCATGGCAAACAGTGAGTGTCTGCTCTTGCACCGATTCATTTGTAATTTCCCCTCAGGAATTGGTGCTGGAGAGTGCTGTCCCCAGAATGTGGCAGCCTCCTCTTTGTCCTGAAGGATTGTGTTTGAATAGAGCATCCTCAGGGTTTAATTGCAGCCTGTTCCTAGGCCTGGCTCAACAGCTCTCTGGCTTTGGATTGAAGGAAAGAGGGCACCAGGGAAAGGAGACAAGTCATGGCTGTGTGTGCAGAGTACCCAAAAACACTCTGGAAGTGAAATCTCTGCTTAAGGAGCTGCTTTTTGGTTGGTTTTTTTCAAGGTTGTCTCAGTGCTGTCAATAACAACTAAACTAAGGTGGCCCAACTTGGCAACTTAGCCCTCATGGTCATCAAAATTTAAACACATCAAAGGAAATCTTCAATATAGTTTGCCTGGCAGTCTTTTAGGATTTATTCAGCTGTTTGCATTTCCAGTTTTGGGCTGGCTGCTTCCTTGCTTCGTTAATTTAGTGAGGAATTGGTGCTTTGGGAAGTCAGAAATGTGTTGACCAAGCAGTTCTGTGCTAGTTTTTTTTTTATGGAAGGGAATCCCAGTGAGAAGAATCTCCCATGTGAGAAGAAAATCTGCATAAAGAAGAAGTTATAGAGGGAGTTCAGTTGATGATCACGATTTCACCAAATCTGTTTGGGGCTGCCAGTGAGTTTTGCTTGGTTGTAACACAGTTAAAGGAGGCCCAGCTCAAAATACCTTAATTGAGCCTATTAATTAACAGGGAATGATGCCTTAATGGGTCATGGGAGGTGGAGCAGAGGCACAACCTGGCAGGACCCAAGTAGGTCAACCAGAAGGTTTTTAATTTCCTTTAAAGGAGGCTGGGAATGGAGAAACTTGGAATTGCTGTTGGGAAGCTGCAGTTTGGGCAATGCAAGGAACTGGGTGCCATCAGCAAAATTGTTACTGATAAAAAGAATCCATTTTAGGATGGGTTCTGTGGAACTGCCAAGGAGGTGAGGAGGGATTTGAGGTTATGGCATGATAACCATGTTATGGCAGTGATGATCATTAAACCAGGATTGTTTGCCAAGATCTCCCTCTGGAGGAGAGCAGAGAGAGAATTATCTGATCTGGGAGATATTCCTACAAATCTGCTGGAGGCTTAAACCCTGAAACACCCAGGGTTTTTTGTTTTTTGGTTTTTTTTTTTTTTTGCAAAATTTGCAATTTGCAATTGCAAACCTGTCCTCACCGTACCTGAGAAAGATCATGAACAACTAAACTAAAGAAAAAAAAGAGCAAGAAAAAGCTAATTTTAGCTCAGCCTCTGAGACCAACATGGGACAGAATAAACCCAGCATATTCAGGAGTGCCTGAGGCTTTTCCAGTGCATGGAGAATGCCTGATGCAGTTTGGAAATTCAGCAGATACTGCTGCTATCACTCCAAAGATAACCCAGCTCCTCCCTATCTCTTTCCTGATTTTAGTTCTGATAAGTGCACATTTCTTTTTATGGCCTAAACCACTTTCAGGAGCGTTGGTCTTTTTAAAATTGATGTATTTTTAACCATGTAACAGAGCAGAGACAATCCCAGTGGACTGCACACGTGGAATCTGCATCTACTCCACACAGAACCCACTCAGTCAATAACCAGAAAGAATTGGGAGTTTCTGTATGTTTTTTATCTCTTTTGCAAAGGGGGAAGAGAAAACTTTGAGTGAGGAGTAAATAACTCCTGAATTTTAAAGAGATGGATTTGTTGGATGCCAACAAAACCTGTGCCCTGTGAGTTTCTTTAAATGATATCCACTTAGGAGAAAAAAAACTTATTAAAATACACCAAACATACAAAAAAAACTTGGCCTAATAGCCATGATTGTAAAAAGGATTGAGAGTTAAAGCATGAGGCAGTTGGGGTGTCCCTCAGAACCCCATTCCTGGCAGGAATTTTCCACCATCTCCTTCCCCATCCAAAGGCCAGTAAGGGAATAAAGGGTTTTCCACCATCTCTTTTTCCCTAACTTATCTCCTTTTTCTCTCCCAAATAACAGTAAAAATTCAATATCTAGGGAGTCAAGAGAGGTTTTCACCTGCTCCCAGAATTATTTTTTTTGGGGGGTTTGGTATTTTAATTTATTAATTTGTTAAACCTAATTTCAACTCCTGCAAATGCTTAAATTTTTGAATGCTTCCACTTTTTGCCTTTGTATCCAGCAGTAGGAAATATAAAAAAAAAATCCCAATATTTGCACAAAGAATGGAAGGAGCAGAAGTGGCTGCAGAGAGGAGCCAAGGGCACATCCTCTGCCAGGCTTTGTGGCAAAAAATGTTTTTTTATTCCAAAACCATGGGGATGTGGCACTTGAGGGCATGGTTTAGTGGTGACCACAGTGGTGATGGGATGATGGTTGGACTGAAAGATCTTCAAGGTCTTGTCCAAAATTACCAATTTTGTGATTTTACAATTCTATGAAAATATCTAGCATTGAAAAAATTCATGTTTTGCTGAAGAATTAAGGATTGGCCCAAAGTATGATTTGGTTTTTGGTCACCTCCCCTAATTCATGAGCCCTATTTTTGCTTAGGGCAAGGGAGAAACTTTTTTTCAGTTTATATTAACTCAGCTTCTTGTTTGGCTCTTTACAACAATTAATGCAACACAGAAACCTCATTTCTATTGGGATTTCTGGTTTGGAAAGGGATTCACAGGTCTGAAATCAACACAAAAAATGCTTTTCTTTTCCTGTTGATTTCAATAGAGTGGATTTAACTCAGCCTTTCCCACCAAGAAACCAACTCTCCCAGTTGTTTCAGACAAAAACCAATGACCTGAAATACAATACAATACAATTCTGAAATACAAAGTCAGTCTTGCTCTGATGTCACTTCAAGGGCTTGAACAGAACGTCTGCACTCCTCTCTCTGCTCTGCTTTGAGTCTGGAATGTTCCTTCTGAGTGACTCCTGTCAATTATCCCTGGCCTGTCTTGGCTGACTCACAAAATGCTGGGAAAAACACAAAAGCCTTGTGAGTAATGGTATTGATGGGAGCCCAGAGCAAATGATGATGTCTGGGGAATAAAGCCAGGCATTCAAATCTCCTTAGAAAGTTGAGAAAGGACACAGGAACTGGATAACTTTTATATTGTTAGAGAGGAACGTGTTCTTGTATTTATTCCTGCAAAATAACATCTTCTCTTGGAATGGTATTGACTGGGTAGTTATTTAAATCTCTAGTATTTCAACATTTTGAGTCCTTTTTTTGTAATTATATTTTTCTTCCATCCATTGTCATTTGTTTGTACTTTGTCAGGCTCTTCCTTTTGTTTGGATTTTATATTCTTTTCCCCAAGAGAGTTGTTAGATCTGGTTTTATTTTCTTGCCTATTGTTTTCCTGAGCTAATCTCCTTGTTTTCCTTCATTTTGTTGTTCTCTTTGCCATTTAGAGTCATTGTGTGTGTCTTCACTTCCAAGCTTGCCTTGATCTCATTCTGCTGGGGAAGAATTGCTCCTTTTGGCTGCAGTTTGAAGCTGTATCTATTTTTGCTGATAATTTTTATTACCATGACAAATCCTTTTATTTAAGGGCATCTTGTTAAGACAGCATCTTGTTATTTTTGTTGCTTCTTATCTTCAGTGGGTTTAAGGCTTCTCTGCCAATTTTGCTCATGAATTTTGTATTGCCCACTTCCAACCTCAACTTGTGGAGAGTGTGCAGGCCCTTTCCCACAGCATTTCTCCCTAATTTTTCCTCAGATTCATCTTTTTTGGCCCTGAATTCCCTGCTGCTGGAATTTTGGTCCTCAGGGGATTGAAGTTGTGTTAATTCAGCTGTTCCATGCAGAAGGTGCAGAGTCAGTTTTCCTCTTTCTGTTTAATACCAATGGTTAAAGCATTTTTTGCATTTTTTTGGGACTGTTATTTGTTAAGAGGGTCTTGTACAAGTTTTCTGCTCCTGGAGTTCAGCTGGACAGTTGGGGTCAGACCCTTTTAGTTGGAATCAGCAATCTTTGTAATTGTAATGCCCTTAATCCTTGGAACTATTACACATCCCATTGCACTGGTCATGGTAATTCTGTTTCCCTGCCAATATCTCTCACAGAGAGACACTGAATTGCTTTTTAAAAAATTTCATATATAATTTCTCTTTGAAGAAGTAGCTTGAGGACTCCAAGAGCCCAAGAAGGAGCTGAAGTCTGTGAGTGCCCTGTCAGGAGTGAAAAGGGTTTTCTCTCACAGCTGACAGGAAAAGGGTCCAGTCATGACAATCCCTTCAGAAAAAAAACCAAAAAAACATTAATTAACACTTATCATCTGTGCCAGTCACAGGGAATTCCCACAGTGACAGGTCTTTGCACGGATTCCCATTTTTTCCTTTGACAACTGGACCGTGAATTCTAATTTTACCAGGACAGAAAATGGTGTCAGTGTGTGTGCCAGGTTTTGAAAGGCATCAGAATGAGCAGGGAAGTGCCTGCAGAGCACTGGGAGCACCCAGGTGCTCCTCTCAGGACAAGGGGCATTGCTCTGACAAGCAGCAACAAGTCATTAATTACAAACAGCTAATTGGCCTCTTAGGGCAAGATTGAGGATCATAATCCAAAAGAGAAAAAGAAAACCCAAACAATTTGCTGATGATGGTTGGCTGCAATGGGGGAATGAATAACTGAATGCTTGGAGGACAATAGAAAACAATACCTGACTTTCATTGTGTAAAATGTTTCTAATTAATGAGTTGGCAGTGGCTATGAGTATCCTTTGAGTAACCCTGCACACACGAGTAGCCACTGCTTAGTAAGGATCACAGAACATCCTGAGTGGGAAGGGCCCACAAGGATCATCCAGTCCAAGTTCTAGTCCTGCACAGAACACCCCAAAAATCCCACCCTGTGCCTGTGAAATGGGAATAGTCTGGGATGTTTTACCAAAATCTGGCAGTGACATAATCCACAATCCAATTAAACACATCTCTGAGCAGACCAGAACGATTTCACCCCACATCTGTTGGATGTGCTCCCTTTTGGCACCACCAATGCAAATCCCAGCAACTCCTGAGACAATTTTAATGGAGTTAATTCCATTTCTCTCCTTGTTTTTCAGGGAGGTTCCAGTGTCCTCTCCCAGCAGACCGTGGGGGAGTCACTACTCCAGTCAACACTTAATTATCTTTGTAGCTTCACATGCAGAGCCTTTTTCCCCCAGACAGCTTGGTCAGGCTGGATTTTGGAATGCCTCCAGCTCTCGTTTCAACCCATGATGTGCAGCTGAGCAAATACTTTGGGATCTCTTAAAGAACAAGCGTAGCATGAAGGCTGAAATGAGGCGTGGACGTGTCTGCTAATTAGAGCAGGGAGCTGGAAACGAGCTGGCAATCAGCTCCTCTGCACCAGTGATCTCCCTCACCTGCAGAAATGCACATTTTGGGACTCACGGTGTTGGCAATTGCACTGAAAACTGTGGGGATTGCACTAAAAATGTCGGGATTGGTGTGATATTCAGACAAAGGTCATGACTCTGCCAGCAGAGCTCTCCTGGGGGAAGAGGAATCCTGTCCAGAGGGGGATGAAGATGGTGTGGCTGCATGAGGAAGTTTTCCTTGAGTATAATTGTAACGTGAATTTCTGCTGCATTACATCCCAATAATTCCCTGTATCCTCCTGGCTGCTCAGTATCCCTGTTGGATTTTTCCCATTGCTCCCATTCTCCAGTGCCTCCCACACTCCTGATAAAACTCTGAGCTGCTCTGCCAGGCCTCTGATGCTGAATTTGATATCCAGACATTTCCTGCTTTATCAGCAAACCCACCCCAATCTCAGCATTTCCTTTCTGATTATCCCCAATTTCCAAATTTCACCAACTTTGTCATATTCCACCAATTTTCTTGTGGATATTTTAGCATGTCCTGGTGCTGAGATTGTGTTTGTCAGTCCCTCCTGCCTCGATTGATGGAGTTTTATCTCCTGTAATTTGCTTTATCTCCACAGCTCCTCCTTTTCCAAAACCAGGAAAGCCTGGCTGCTGCTCCCCCATAAAAAAAAAAGTATGTCCATCAATCCAGGTGAGATGGGAATTTAACATTTTACAAGTGCTGCGTGCTCTGATGTTCAGGGAATGGATAAAAGTTTGGGCCTACCCAAAGTCCATCAATACTCATTCTATTAAAACAAGATTTGCAGGGCTTGTGGCCCTGTAAGATTTATGGGATCTGTGGCATGGAAGTGCTGGACTTACCCCATAATATTCCTGGAAGGATTTGCCTTGTCTGTCTATCTTGGATTTGTGAGTGTGTGTGCCTCTGTTAAACTTCTTTTTGCAGCTGCTATTGCTACTTCAGCTTTTAAAATCTGGTTTTATTGTGCTGTAAACTCCTTTCTCTCTTCTGGAAAGTAATTTCACTTCCCTCTGTGTGAGGGATGTGGTAAAAAAAACTTACAACTATTAAGTAAAAAAATACAGAGAGTTTTGTTTGCCTCCAGCCTGGATTTTTATTTTACCTCTGGAAGCTTTTGGCAATATCCATGGCCTGGGAAGTGATGCTTGTTTTGCAAAGGCAGCTTTTCAATTAAGCTGCTTTTCTTCATCAAATTCTGCTCTCAAGGACTTTCAGCATCTGCTGGCTCAAAGGAAAAGATTCTCAGTGAAAATCCTAATTTCAGAAGTGCTTTCTAATCATGTAAGTTTTTATAGGATATTTCAGATTTTCACCCCAAACTCTGACCTGTGTTTCCAGAGATAATTAAGCTCAGCCTTAGCCTTAAAGCAACTGGGGAAGAAGGAGCAAACAGAAGGGATTTGTCCAAACTTCTGGCCACTCTGAGATGGAAAAATGCCTCTTTTAAAACACTGAAAGTTGAAAAAGCCACAAGAATCCGTGGAGGAATAGCAGGAAAATTGTCTTTTCCTCATTTCATGTTTATTTTATGGGTACTTTGCATGGCTGAATAAATTATAGGGACTCTTACATCCTAAATGACAGTTTTTGGCTGGTTTTAAAGTGTTCCAGTTTTTCCTACAGGTTTTGAGGCTCCAACCTTGGGAAGTACCACAAGAGACCAGGGAAAAAGAGATTAATTTGGTGAGTGGCACAAATCAAGCTCTATAAAAAAATGCTGGTGGGTTTTATTTGGACCCAATGCTGTTGTTTTAAAAAATATTATTATATTTAATTTTATTAATAATTGTTCCTATTTTTCATTATTATTTTATTATTTTTTTACTATTATAATTGTTCTCATTATTATTAATTCTGAGAGGAGAATCTGCTCCATTCACCAGACCAGGATTACATTCTTTGTACAATACTTTTCTCTGCATTTTTTAATTTTCAGCTTTACATTTTCAAGCCAACTCCAGGTAAAACGTGGAATGTTCATGAGGAATGTGGTGTCAGCCACAGAGAACTGAGGTAGAGCCACATTGAAGTCAATTAAACCTTGACCTGGACAGGTAATTAATGTCTTTTTCATTGACAATAATGAAGGAAAGGTTAAAAAATATAAATATTGGAATACCTAAACAAACAAACAAACAAACAAAAAAAGGAATTGAAGAAGAAAATCACTACCACAACCAAGTAAATCCAAGCAATATTTCATATTTTTCATATTAAAGCCATTTATTTCGAATTACTCACAGAAAATATTAATATGTGATTCAACTCTCCTTAAATATCCATTTGGGTTGATTATAAAAAACAAAACCCATTATTTTGGAATGGTTTTTCTGCACCAAAAGCGTGTTTGGAACACTTGAAGATCTGTTTTTCTTTTTGTTCTGCCTCATTGATTTGCTGTATTCAGCCAAGCTTTCAGTTGTGCACTGCTAAGTGTCAGAGGTGGTTAAAGAACATTATTGATTCCAGAACTGCTGAAAGACAGAACAAGTTTGGGATGAAGGGATCATTTTTCTGCACAGTGAAGGTTTCTCAGGCTGCAGTTTTGTTCCAGGATGACTGGGTTGAAGTGGGTTTTTAATGTGTTAAGGGAAGTGCTAAACAATAGGAGCAAAAAAGAACAGATTTGATAAGATTTAGGAACAAAAATGGGGAGATTTTGTAAAATTTTGGAGCAAAAAGAGGCAGGTTTTATAAAATTATTCGGGGCAAAAATAATAAGAGGCAGATTTTATAAATTAATTCAGGTTTTCTTGGCTGAACAAGAAAACTTGTTGGCTTGATCTACAGGAATACATGAAATGGTAGGAAAATCCAAGTTTAAAAAGGCAGAATTATTAAGGTTAGCAAAGAGTTAATGGATTTGGAAAGGAAAAAATGATTTGACAGTGTTGGGTACAAAACCAAACAAGGATTTTTGCCTATTTTAGTGCTGCTTGGAAAAAACAAACAAAGGATTAAGTGGCTTTAAATTAGAGCAAGGGAATAATACCTCAATTGTTATTTGGGAGTTTGGGAATCTGAAACAACTAAAAAATTGATTTTAGTGGTGTCTGTGGTACAAAGAAGGGAGGTCTCTTGTCCTTGTTGTTTTCTATGTTTTAGGAATCAGCAAAAGTAGAATTGATTCAAGGATGGGAATCCTTGGGAATCCTTTCCTTGTGGGAAATTTCCCAGATTCAGGTTGGGAACAGATTTGGAATCCCAGTGTCTAAAACCCACCCTTGAATCTTGAAGGAGTAAATATTCTTGGGATCACAAAGAGTCAGGAGAGATCTTCTTTTTCCTCATTTTTTGGTCTCTTCCAGGAGCTGCCTCAACATCCTGCCTTGTGATTTCCACCTGCACCAGGATTTTTTGGAACACAGGTTGGAAAAGGGCTCTAAAGCCAAGGCCAGCCTTGGCTCAGTTCAGCACCAAACCCTGAACAATTCCCTGAACATTTCACCTGCTCCCGTGCCTGAGCCACCTTGTAATGCAGAATTTTTTCCTGATATTTCACCTAAACTCTCCAGCTCAATCTTGAGGAACATTTGGGAGAGATTCCCATTGGGTCAAGCTCCTCCATGGAGTCACCTGGTTATAACTGATGCAGGTGTGGGTAATTTTTATCCAATATATCATATTTTTCAGCACAAAAAAAGATGTTTATTTGGATGAGAAAGCAAAGAGATCACGTTTCTTGAGCTGTTCCATCTATTCCTGCTCTTTAATCCAGGGATTGATCCTGTGGTGGGGTTGCTCCTCTGGTGAGCTGGCAATAATGGAAAAGGAGATTTCCATGCCTTCTGAAGGCTCCTGAACAGCTCTTGTGGACAATTCTGCGTGGTTTTGCTTACCTGGCTTCCAGACATAACAATCAGTAAGTCCTGGCTCGTGTCTGGGTATTTCCTGCTCTTTCAGAGCTGTGATTTCTCACACTGCATATAAAAATTGGCTTTTTCCAAAGCCATTCCTTGGAGTTGGGGGTTGAACGTCACTGTTTAAGATCAGCCCTTGGAAGAAATCAGATTTAAACTTGAAGTGAAAAATGCTTTGCTGAGACACAGCAGGCTGAGATCTGACAGTGCCTTCAGCTGCTGTTTTCAGTCTCTTCTCAAAGTTTTTATGCTCCATCCTGAGCCCTCCCTAGAGACTTGGTGAAGCAAATATGGAAAATGCCACTGTGCTCTTTATAAATGTAGACTAGAAGTGTTTCAAACCCCAAAGTTTATCTGTCAGCATTTCATACACTGGCTGTGATTTGTTTCCCAGTGACAGCTCTTGTTCAGATCATTTTGTTGTGATTTTGACTGGGCTGAGTGAATATTCTTTAATTTTGGTGGAATCTTGGGTCGTTTTACACATCCCTGGTATTATTCCTAAGGGAGCAGCTGTTAGAAAAACTTGATTATTATGTGGAATTTTCTCTTGGTGGCTTTGTTCATTTTTTTTCAGAATCACCTGATTTCTGAATAAGGGAAAGGAAATGGATATACACTAAAACTTCTGCCACTGATTATGTTCTCCTATTGTCTCCTATTTTTTGCCAACCAAATTCCAATGACTTTCAATCAATGCATTAAAAATTTGGGTGGTGTTGTCCTGGATCCCAGCAGATCCCTTGGGAATATCACTCTACCTGAGTGAGGGGATGGAAGCAGAGGGTTTATATTGTGTAATGAGGCAAATCTAAGTCTTTTATCACCTTGGAGGATTTGAAAACTTAATATGAACAATGAAATAATGGCAAGTCGAGTTTCACCTGCCCCTTGCCCATCCAATCTCTATGATATCCATGACACAAAAAACTGAGAGCCTTTGCTCTTGAGATGCCTTTCCAAAGGGATTAATCTGATTTATTCCACTGAATCTCTGAGTTGCCATTCAAAGACATCCTGTGTTTCGGGAGGGATGTAAAATTGTGGGAGAAATTTCATTGTGGTGTCTCCTCCCAGCTAAATCAACTCACTAAGTTATATTTAGCTGAGCTTGGGAACAAACCTGTCTGGGCTTTCAGAGGGGTTTGGGAATGAAAATTGATGCCCTGAATGCAGTTTGTTTGGTTTTGTGCTCTCTGGCTTCGTAAACTCATGAAAATTTCTATAAATACAGTCAGGCACAAGGCAGCAGAACCAGAGGAAAGCATAAAGCTCTCCTCTGGAATTTCCAGTTCTGTGCACATTGTCTTTGAAATGCTCCTTTCAAGTATGGGTTACTCACTGTGTTCCTGCAACCCTCAACACACCACCAGGGGCTCTGAGGGCTTGTCACTTCTTGGGACATCAGCAGGCTGAGGGAGAGGAGCCTAAAGGGCCAAGGCAAATATTTAGCTGCATAAAAAGAAGCATTTTGACCCTTCCACGTGTCAGTCATTCATGCAGGAGCACACCTGACAAAAGGCTGAATTTTATTGTCCCACTATTGCTGTTACTGCCAGATGCTCCTAAATAACCTTTGTTGGTGCAGCTGCCAGGGCTCAGCTGATAAAAGATGTTTGGATTCAGCTCATCATCCCTTTTCTGATAAAAGATGTTTGCATTCAGCTCATCATCCCTTTTCTGGAGCCAGAGAAGTGAGGCAACACTTCATCTTCTCTGAGAGGTGGAAAACAGACCTTAAAGCCTCAAAATTTGGTGTGGTTTAATTATTGGGAAGCTGTTCCCTGCCCCATTTGGATAAAATCAGAAATCAGAGAATAGGGGACAGAGTTTCTGGGATATTTGCTAAACTGTGCAGGGCTGGATCTCTTCTGGAATTGAGATATCATTCTAGAAAATAAGGGATATAATCTCTTCTGTAGCCTTGTGTTTCCTGAAAATTAAGGTGCATTTCATGTCTTCTGTTGTGTAGCCTTAAAATAATAAAAGTGTTTTGAACACAGTTAGGTTTCAGGCATTAAAAAAAAAAGAAATATATTAAAATGATGGGTAAAAATTGTTCCTCCCCTCATTCCCATCAAAGCTCCCTTTTGACATTTGGCTCTCAGATTATTTTCTGAAATTAAATAAAACATCCATGTCCTGGTCTGCCCAACTCTGAGGTCACTTCTCCTCGGTGGGTTTGATGTTCCAGGCAAGAATTGGACCTTTGTGAGTATCAGAACACGTCATGAGAATTAGATCAAGGTTTGTTGAGCCTTTCAGAATCCCCTTCGATTGGAGATCAGGATGGACAAAGCTCTGCTAGGGGTGCAATTTCTGTAATGGGCATGGGGGAGGAAATCAAACACAACCCCTGGCTGTCCTCTGGCACCACCAACAAAGTCCTTGCCTTCCCTCCATCATGCAAGACTCAGATTTTTATTAAGTAAGAGCTGCTTATCACTTGGAACTTTTTACTTTGCTTTAGAAACTTCTTTAAACTCAGTTTCTCTGTTAATTGGGTGGAGTTGTTTTTTCTAGGGATTACAAATAATATTTGTTAGTGATTTGAAATTGCATCTATTGTTATTTCCACAGATTTCCTTCGTGGCCACCTCCCTTTTTGGTTGCACATATTTGTGTAATCTTCAAAAAATAATTCTGTAGCTTAATGATGGCAGTCATAAAAAATTGTTCTTCAGGGCCATCTCCTGTAAATCCATGAACTCTCCTGGACACATTGGATGGTGGCCACCACAATTCCTTAAAACTTCTCACTTCCAAACTGATTTCTCACCTGATGAGATGGAGATGGTGTTCTCCAGTGATTTAAAACACAAATTATTGATGTGTGTTTAGTCTTGTATGATTAAGACCTGAAATGATAAACTCTTCAAATCCCAAATTCAATTTGTTATTATTGCTGAAAATTGCTTCCATTCTTTAAAATGTCCTGAAAAAATAGAATCAAATTCTTTAAGTGGCCTAAACAAGAGACAGAACTGTGCTGGAAAAAGAAAAAAATTAAAAAAAAAAAAAAAAAAGAGGAAAAAAATCATTGGCCAAGCACAATCAGAGCCTGTTTATCTGTTTGCCTTCTCCCCTCCTGAATTCCCAAAACCAAACTGAATTTAATGCATGACTTAATTTTAAAAAAAAATCAAAATATGGAGCAGTTAGAGTTGTTATTTTGAGTAGATGGAGAAACACTTGTGAATCTTGCATAGGTATGAATAAATAATAATAAATGAGCAGAACCCTGTTTTCTTGTCTAAGTTCTGTTTGTTGGGCTGTGCCTGCTGCTATAAATCATGCAGGATGTTCCTGAGACACCCAGAAGAGACTTTTGCTGGGTCATGAGTTTAGGAATTTGCTTTTTTATTTTTTGCCCAAAACATCTGGTTTACATGCTCACCTTCACACCATGTGAGAAATGGCAGGGGGAAAACATCATTATCTTTGGAGCTGTGCTTGGTTATTTGCTCAGGAGCCATTCCCTGGACAAATTCTTGTTTGCCCTGATTGAAAAAGGTGAATATTGCCAACTGCAGGGAGCTGGGAGAGCTGGAATGACACTCTCAGCAAAGGAAAAAGCGTTTGTGGCAAAAAAAAAATGAAAAGTTTGGGTTCTAACTGCTTCCCCCTGTGCAGAAGGGAGCGAGGGATGGGGTGGAAAGGAGGGGAATTACTGCAGGGGAATAATCCAGGGAGTTTATTTGAACAGAGGCTGTGAAAGTGGAACTTGAGTGGGAATTGGGATTTCTGCTGCAGGAATTGTGGAAAATGTGGGGGCTCAGCCCAGGTGCTGCAGAAATACCAGATGTAAAGGAGAGTGTAAGAGCTGAAATGAGGCTCTTTAAAATGTTATTTATTGTATCCAAACGATGCAATTCACGGGTTGTGGGTGACAAGAGCCCTGCCCACACTGTGGGTTTGTCTGAAAGCTTTCTCTAGTTCTGGTTACAATGCATTAAACACTTTTTATTGTAGATCAGCTTAAAACATGACAACCAGTCACTACCTTTATTATCACCTATAGCCTACCATAACTACCCACATTACCTTATTCATGGTTCTGTTTTCCAATCACAAGAAGTTCGTGTGTTACAGTTTAAGCTAGAAGTTGTTTCTCAGTTTTCTTGCAGTGGAAAAATTCTGAGATATTTTCTCTACTTGCAACACGGCATTTTTGTCTGTGAAAATCTTTCTGCTTGGTAAAAACATCTATTTGAGGTGGGTTTATCCTTTGCTCAGTCATTCCAACTCACTCTTTGCCTTCTTAGTTACCCAGTAAGACTGGCGCAGTTATTCTTTTCTTCTATATCAAAACTTGCTATCATTTCTATTCTTTCTTTGGAGTCTGCATTCAGATATCTTTCTGTTATATACAGAGACCTGTGAGACCTTCCTGTCAGATCCTTATCCTTCCCAAGAGGAGAGGGTGGCTGTGGCATTCCTGGCAGGGAGGTGAAGCTGCTGCCCCCACAGCAGGGGAATCCCCTGTGGCTCAGGGACTGTGCTCTGACTGAGGCCCACGGCTTGGAGCTCTCAGAAACTTGTCTTAAGACAAATAAACGTCTCTTTTCTATTTTTCTCTTTCTCTTTTCAACAGTTGTTGCAGGTATTTTTCTCTCTTTGGAGTGTCTTATCAGAAAGAGGACAGGAATTGTTGTGCTGTGACAAAACAAGAGCTGCCATAGATCAAACAAAATCCTTTGCTTTCCTTTTCTGTTGGTTTGTGTTTTGAGGTGGCTGCGACCCCCACATTCACCTAAAAAGAAATTCCTTGGAAGCTTTCCCTTCCCTGCATGTGCTGTCTCAGCTGTGACCCCAACCTTCCCCAAATTTTGTGTTCATTTGTTCCATGTTCCTTTGTTCTGCTCAGGAGGCCACAGGACCTGGCTCTGGGAATAACTGGACTTCCATGAAAACCTCTTTCATCTTGGGAAGAAAAGACTGGAGGGGAGGGGACTGGGGCAGGAAGAAGCTTGGATTAAAAGCAGAGGTAAGGATTTCATTCCTAGTGGCTGAAATAATTAATTGTGTTTATCCTTCCAGTCAGCATTTCAAATTTCATTTTGGATCAAGCAAAATAAGCCAGACCTTCAGTTGATATTAGCTTTTAAATTGTAGCTCTTGATATCCTTGTATTTTTTCATTTCATGTAATTTCAGGGCACAACATAATAATGGAAAAAGTGCTCTTGTTGGCAGCTTTTATTCAACTTAATGTCTCTGTACTAAATCCAATTTAGGATTTACTCCACTTTGAGCATTTTGCACCCAGAATCTCATATTGTGGAACTTGCTCATTTTGGTGATTACAGGTATTTCCCTTGTTAGCTGCAGCCCCTGGTTTTTATGTTTTGATGGAATGAATCAGTCTAGAGGCCAAAAATTCTCCTTTCAGGTTCCATTTCAGTTCCTGCCTAAGGAATAAACGCACAGCTGCACAAAATGTAAAACCAACAGCAGAACAGGAAAGGTTTGAATTCCCAGGAGCTGGAGGAAACGTGGCAGGGCAGCCTCAGGTGTCAGCTGAAGGGCACCAGGTGATCTGGGAATGAGCACTTGGATCCTTTCTATTCCAAAATGCCCAGGGTGTAAAATTCAAACTGCTTTTTAACAGAATTGTTTGTGGCAGTCCCTAATTTGATGCAGACATGGAATGGGAGGGGAGGTGATCACCCTGCTTGGTTCAAAAAGGAGGTTTTGCTGAAATTGCCATTTATTAAATGGGCACAAAGGCTCTATTGAAATTTGCAGTGGATCCCTGCTGGTGCCATAAAATATTTCCTTCAGTTCTGCACCTGTGCTTTCAATTCCCACTGCACCTTTCAGGAGTTTAAGAGGACAATTCATCTCCAAAATTTAGGGAAAAATTAGAATAAACCACGAGAAGTTCATTATTTAGCAAACATCAGGTGTATAAAAACTAAATCCAAATTATCCCTCTCTGCTCCCTCAAAACATCCCTTCCTCTCCAGCAGACAAAAACCAAAATTTTTAAAAAACTTCTTTTTAAAACTAAATGTTTGCCTTGGGAATCATTTCAGTATTAATGCGAATGTAATTGTAAATAATTTATTATTATTTTATTATTTTTATTATTTTCGAATAATTTTTTGTTCCGTGGTCGGAAATAAAAATTGGGTGTGAATTTTCTCCTGGTTGCTGCCTTTCCATCAGTGGGATGTTTTATGGCATTTCTCTGAGCCCTCAGCTGGGCTGGGTGAGTCAATGTTTGCAGTTGGATGGGAGTGGGCAGGGAGAGCTGCAGGATCTGGGATGTGAAACATCCACAGGGAGAAGCAGGGCTGGCAAATGACTGCAGAACTCCACAGTTGCTCCTCTCAGACCAAAACACAGATTCCACACCCAGCTCCACAAATATCACAGCTGCCACAAGCTGTGGAAGCAAAGATTCCCACGTGGGGAGGTTGAGATTGAATTTCAGGAAAAAATTCCTGCAGGGATTTTTTTTTTTTTTTTTTTAGGGAAAATTCTCCATCCCTGGCACAGCTGCTGAGGGCAGGGATGGAGTCCCCATCCCTGGAGGGGTTGAAAATTTGGAAATGTGGCTCTTGGGGACATGGGGTGGTGGTGGCTTTGGCAGTTCTGGGTCACTTGATGATCTCAGAGGGTTTTTCCCACCTTAATGGTTTCCATTCTGTGAGGTAAAACATCCCTGGACAGATTCCAGCCGTGAGTAAAATCTCTTTTTGACAGTTGTGGGGATATAAAACAGGAACAGAGAATTAAAAACCTTTAATAAAATGCTTTCCAAAGGACTTTTTGGGAAATCCATCCCCAATTTGGGCCAAGTGAGGCTTTGGGAGGTGGGAGCAGAAACAGAATTATTTTGAGTAATTGGTTCATGTGGAAATGATGAACAGCTCTGGAAATAATTTCTTCCTAAAACAAATCAGTGCAGAGTGTGAATTCAGAACACAGCAAAGGATTGGTGGCTTTCCTCAGTTATTTGTTTAGTTTGGTTTATTTTGCCAGAAATTTCTACCCATATATTTGAGGACAGAACTGTACCTCTGGGAACTTCAGGTACAATGCACAAAAAAATGAATTTTTAAGTGGGAAATAATAAGAGTAATGCATCATTACTGACTACCACAGTGCAAATTTATAGCAGCTTCATTTTTAGCCATTAATAAACAGGCTGAATATTAACATTAATTTCCCTGGAATATAGGTTATTATATTATTGAGTTATTAATGAATTATATTATTGAGTTGTATTCTGAACACCCAGCATGCTAAATGTGGTATTTAATTGTAAATTACTGCCTCATTGCTCCACAGTTTTAAAATACAATCAATATTTCACACTTTTTGTGGTTTATATCTCATACTTTGGATTTTTCACCACCTATTTTTGAAAACTTTCTTTTGTTAGAACCCTGTTGTTCAGTGCTTCACTCTAAATCAGGATTTTGATGAAACATGTAAAAAGTAAAAATGGGAGGGTAAGAGTTTAATGCTTCTTGAAATGCCATGTAATGCTTGGAAGAATCCCATCACTTGTACCAGGAGATTTCATGCATAATCCCAGAATGGTTTTTTATATGGGAAAAGAGGGAATGGAACAGCTGCTGCATTCCAGGCACATTGGCTTTTTGTGGAATGACAAACTGATTACCTCTGACTGCTAAGAGCAGGATTTTAATGTGCTGAACAAATTTGCTTCTAATATTTCCCTATTTATATAAATGTATATCACCTTAAAAGATGGGATTTCCATTCGGGATGCTGTTAATGGACAAGTTCAGCTTCACAGGCAACAGGATGGGAAAAAAACAATTTGGGGATGTGCAAAACTCATCAAACAGAATGAGCACCTGGAATATGAGCTGCAGGTTTGAGCCTTGTGGGCTTGGAAAACAGGAAATTCAGTGTTGGGAGGTATTGAATTCTGAGCTCAAAAGTTGATCCTGGATCTGCAAAAGGGGTTTAAACCCAAATAATTCACCTGAAGGTCAGGGATCTGAGCAGCTCTGCTGTAGTTGTGAGGTGCCCCTGCCCAGGAGGGGATTTGGGGTGGGTTTGAGGTCCTGGAGCAGCTCTCAGCTCTTGGCAGGAGTCCCCAGACCACAGCCCTGTGTGAGCTCTGTGCCTTTTATCCTCTCTTTCATCCCAGCAGGGAATGTGTGTGGAGAGGGAATGGAGGAGTTTCAGTGGGAAGTGGAGATGGGATTGATCCCAGCCCAAGTGAGGTCATGGAATGGTTTGGGTTGGATGGAGGGACATTAAAAACCACCCTGGGACACCTCCCACCATCCCAGGCTGCTCCAATCCCAAGGTCCAGCCTGGCCTTGGACACTTCCAGGGATCCAGGGGCAGCCACAGCTGCTCTGGGAATTCCATCCCAGCCCCTCCTCACCCTCCCAGCCAGGAATTCCTTCCCAAAATCCCATCCATCCCTGCCCTCTTTTGGTTAAAAGTCTGGAAAGTTGACACAATTGACCCTTAGATTTCATCCAAAGAATATTCTGAGGAGTGGAGATCCCAGCAGCAGGAATATTGGTGGGGGGAGCAGAGGAGGAGGAGCAGTTTGTGGAGCTCAGACCTCAATAATCTTCATTTTTCCCTCCTTCCAAAGCAATTACAGAGCTGAGGTCGCTGGAGGAGCAGAAAGGAATAAAGAAGAAGGGGAAAGGAGGTGGTTGTAGTCATAAAAGTTGCAGGAGAGGCATGACTTGTTTTATTGATGTGAAATTCCCTGGATGCCCAAGTGACTTCACTTCTTAGGAGAAATCTCAGCAGTGTTTCAGAAGGGGATATTCTAAATGAAATGATCCATCTGTGAAGTGCTAAAAATACATTTCCTCTCTGGTGGGTTCTTTAACTTTGAGGTTTCTGGCTTTGGGAAATTCCCTTTGAAGCTCCTGTTCCTTAAAATCGGGGGATTAGGAGGGAAAGCAACATTTTTCTTGGTTTTCTTTTTGCAGGAAAGGTTGTTCCTGCTGTTCTGCCACTTCAGGATGTGTTTCCCCAGGAACACAGACATGGGAAAACATGCTGACACAGCGAGGAGACCTGGCTGCTGTTGCAAAGGTGTTGTTGTGAGACTTTATTGGAAATCTGGGAAAATTCGTGTCCTCCCTAAGATCTGTCCCCAGGGTGTACAAACTAACTCTGAGGCAGAGAGGGAAAACAGAGCACCCCAAAGATGTTCAGAACATGTCCACAGTGATTTCCTGCATTTCTCCAAACACCAGCATATTTTAGGATGCACTTTAACATTGCTTTTCCCCTCCAGGAAAACTGAGGGATTTTTTTTTTGTTTTGTTTTGGTTTGTTATTTTTTTTCCTTAGAAATCTCCTTGTTTTGATTTTCTGCATAAAATAAATATCCCTGTGTTCCAATTACAACCCTTCAACAGAAATGGATTAATGGATACAGGGGCACTTAGAGAGGATCCTTCTCTTTTAAGAAGCCTCAGTTCCCTTTCTGGGACATTACGAGGGTAAATCTTCCTTTCAAGAAATCTCTCTCTTCCCACTGCTGGGAGCCCTGTGCTGCTGAAAGGTGGCAATCAATCCTTAAACAAAGATTTTTTTTGCCTGTCCCAGATTCCTGCTGGCCCAGCCACACCAGAGCCATTTCTAGCTGGGAAAATCTGACTTTCTTCTGTTATTGTCTCCTCCTCTCTCACAAACATTATCTCCCAAATGGGAATTTCTCTTCATTTTGCCATTGTAGCAGCTCAAGGAGGTGTTTTCCATTTCATAACCACATCCCTGAGGACAGAGAGCCAATGGTGAGCCTGAATTCCCTAAAGCAATTTCCTTTGATATCCATACCCTCTTCTCCTTCTATTGGTGCAATCTAAAGCTGGGGATGGATAAAAGCTACTCTGCCACAAGTTCATCTCCTGCCAGGGCAGGAGTAGTTTATTTCTGTTGTTTTGACCAATTTTTTATTTCAAAGTTTATTGTATCTATCTCTTAGGAAATGGAAGTTTCTCCTATTATTCATCCTAAACTTTTGTTCTCATTTCATTTTTTCCCCCTCCTCCCATTTCTATTTTCTCACTGCTCAAAAGTAGAGGATGACACACCTTTAACACTCACAGGGAAGAATATTAAATTTCTTTCTGCAAAAATAACAAATCGAGGAAGCTTCATGTACATTTTTACTTCTAAGTCTTTAGACAAGACAAATCTGGGTATGAAACATAAGATTGCTGGAGGAAAGAGCAGGCTGATGCTGCTGGTGGCCCTGGAATTGCTCTGAGACAGTTTCTGGCTGAGGAATGGGAGAGAGATTCATCTGACAACTGTTGGCTTCTCTATGGGTTTTTTAGGCTTTTTTTATTTTGGTTGTGTGTGACAAACATTTGCTGTCACTGTAGTTTCAGCGAGTCCCATGATATGATGTAAAAGCCAGAAGTGCAGAAGAGTTTTGGGCAATTCTGCTTGCTCCTTTCAATGTCACCCACGGGGCTGGCAGCTGTCAAACCCACAGAGACAGGTCCTGACCCTGCTGGGAGGGATCAGCAGGGATCCCTCTGGAAAAGGGAGTTTGGGAAATGTCTCTGTTTGATCAGGAACGGTGAATAATGCAGCAGCACACACACGACTTCTGAGCAGCAGGAAAAAGTGATTTATTGAAAAGTTATGGTATTTATATAAAATAGATGGTGTAAAACAAAGTAGAAAAGGCTCATTGGTCCAAGAAGGCAACACCTCTTTGAAATCATGCTTTGTGCAAAACAGCACCAGACACTCACACGGCTCGGTGGTCAACACCAGGTGTTTATTTGTGTTGTTTTCTCTTTTTTTCTTTTGTTTGTTTCTGAGAAAAATCCCCAGTTTGGGAAAGGTCTGAGAATGCCAACAGCTTGGGAAAAATCCAGGTTGGATTTTTCCAGCTTTCAGCAGTGTCCACAGGGAAATGCCCCCAGCCTTCACCTGGGTCCCTTTGGGAAGGAGCAGAGTGATGGATGTGGGAAACCACCAGAACCGTGGAGATGTGGCTGCTCTGGGAGGCAGGAACAGGTTAATAAGCACTGAGAGAGGGAGGGGGGAAGAAATCAAAGCACAAAATAAATTCCTCCTTCTCTCTTTCAGTCCTTTGGCTCCAGCTCTGCTCGGCCTCCCCCTTCCCCAGTCTATTCCCAGTGCTGTATTTAACACTTGTGTTTGCTTTCAAAACCCAAAGTACATCAAGGCCAAGCAGAAGCATCTCTGGGCTCTTTGTTGTCTCTCACAAAGGCTGCAGCTGAGAGTCCTCCCTCCCTGGCACCTCCAGACACTAATTACAGATGTCAGACGAGGTGTGGGCTGCCACCAGCACCATCAGAGGAGGGTTTGCTTTGATGTCTCACACCTTCCTCTGCTGCCAGAGGTGCCAGACATCCCAATCCCTCCCTCTCTTCCTGCCTGTTTGTCTCTGGAAAGCTTTCCAGTAAAAATGTGGGAGTGAAACAGTGCTCTGGTGATACCCTCCTTGCTTTGAGGTGCTGCTTTTATAAAGTTTGTACAGTTGTTCAACCCTTCCTGTTCCAAGTCACCTCTGACCTGAGGTCAGGTGCACACACAGCTTTTACTTAAAGGCATTTTGCAATTTCTGTTCAATAACAGCTCTGATAAATCTTTTTATTCTTATGGAAGAGAAAACCTTGATGCTTAATGTAACCTTCATAATTTTTTTTCACTAATTAAAAATTAATTTAAAAATATTCTATTCTATTCTATTCTATTCTATTCTATTCTATTCTATTCTATTCTATTCTATTCTATTCTATTCTA
>JAOTQP010000469.1:23138405-23163960 GCA_026413545.1 Cichladusa arquata | reverse complement strand
TCTATTCTATTCTATTCTATTCTATTCTATTCTATTCTATTCTATTCTATTCTATTCTATTCTATTCTATTCTCCATTCCATTCCATTCCATTCCATTCCATTCCATTCCATTCCATTCCATTCCATTCCATTCCATTCCATTCCTCCCTGAAAGGAGATTGGGGTGAGGAGAGGCTCAGCCTCTTCTCCCAGGAAATCTGGGACAATGAGAAAAAAATACTGGACAATGGGAAATGGCCTCATGCTGTGTCAGGGGAAGTTCAGGCTGGTTATTAGGAAGATTTTTTTTGCACTGGAAGAGTGGTTCAGCTTTGGAACAGGCTGCCCAGGGAAGTGATGGAGTCCTCATCTCTGGAAATGTTCCAGAGGCTGCAAGTTTTCAGTCTGGCTTAGGGCAGGGTGGTGATCAGTCAGAGGCTGGACTTGATCTTGGAGTTATTTTCCAACTTTAATTTCATTTAATTTTATGATTCTCTGATCTGTTTCTTTTGAGAATTAGCAATCCTGGTGTTCAGGGAACACTGAAATTCCCTCTTCCTCTGCTTTGTCCTTCCCTGCATTCCTTCCCCTGCTCTCTCTCTAATGTGTGACCAACACCCCAATTCCACGGAGATTTTCTCATCCCCCTCTTTGTGGGGATTAAAGCTCCAGGAACCTCGAGATTCCAGCTCACACATTCCTCCAGGAGTGGAGGAAATGAAAGTGGTTCCTGTCATTGAACCACTCTACACCTCTTCTGTGAAATAATAATTATTATACAAAATATTCCTGCTTTGAATTGAACCAAGGGCAGGGATGGAAAATATTCCCCTGGATCTGGAGCAAACTCTGTGTCCTGGGGAAGCCTTGGGGCCATCCTTGTGGGATATGTTTATGGGACAGTGAGTGAGTGAAAACCTTCAGGAAATGTGTCTTGTAGTAAACAGGTTTCGAAGAGACAGAGCTGCCACAATTTCAGCTTTGAGCAGTGAGCACTGTAAATATAAATTGCCATTATAAAATGCAGTAATTGTGATTTCCAGGAGTTAAACTTTCCTATTTTATCCTGCTGTTTATACCCAACCAAGAGCTGGAGTGATATAAAAATACATAGATTCACTCAAATGCTCTCTAATACACTGTTTAATTCAAATTGTCCTTAAATAGCTTCCTAAATTCTATTTCATTTTGTTATTTTTGGATTTATTGCTGCTTTAGTTCATAAAGCTGCTGGATTCCAAAATCTGAATTACAGTCCCTCTTTTTTTTTTTTACTACAATAAGTTGTGTACAAGTATTCTTGATTACTTTCCTTTAGTTCCTCGTGAAATAATAAAGTAACAGCTTTTTATGCTCTATTTAAATTTTGAGTGCCAGCCAGGCTGTGTCTCTCTCTGTTTTAGCATCCATTTAAAGTGAGTTTTGTAATCAGCTCTGCCCTGCACATCATAAAGCCTCCCCTCACTATCTGTGCTGGTAACTCCACAGATTTCCAGGCTGGGAAATTGTTGGTCATGGTTTCCTGGCTCTGCTTCTCCCAAGAATCCAGCCCTTAGGAGATTCATCCCCCCTGATCCCAGATTATACAGATTCCAGGAGCAGATGGTTCCCTGGAATTTCCAAGGTCAGCGTTCAAGGAGCTTGGAAAACTTTCACTGAATATTTACACACTCCACAACCTCAATAACTTCTCCCTCTGATAAATTTATTTGGTTGATCCTAGGCTCGTTTTCTCTCTGAATGGCCTCTTACTTTTCAATAAAAGCCCTAAAAGGACAAGATTTGGTTTTAAGTGCTAATATTCGTTCAAAACAAGACTCCTGTTGGTTTAAAAGGACCTTTCACCCTCCTTGGGGCTCCTCATGATGCCAGTGTTTGTTCTTCTGGCAGCACTCAACCCAAACTTGGTGGCACCTCCAATTCAAGTCATATGAGGTAGAAATAAAGCAGAGTGACTCTGGGCATCAAATTATGGCTGTGATGATTCAAAGGATGGGGTGAAAATTGCAGAACTCAAAGTAACCCTGTTCAAAACCCCTGCACGACAGGAAAAACCTGTTCCCCCTCAGCAATCTTCCCTCCTGACAAACGTCTGAGAAATTAAAAGCAAACAGATAGATGGAAAACTGAAATTCCCTTTCACACATGCTAGTTTTTGGTTATATTCCCTCATCAGCAACGGGCTGATGTTGCAAATGAAAAATGTGGATTATTGCTGTGAAAATAATCTCTGCAGAGGAGGCATCAAACTCCAAGAAATGCTGCTGACTGGGGCTGTAAAATGAAAAGGCAGCAGCAGGGAGAACACAGCACTGGGAGCTGGGTTATTGTGCTCAGATTTGAACATTATCAAGGAGCAAGATGCAAAATGTGATTTCTAAACATCTCCAGAAGCCTGTGCTCTTAAAATGGATCCATTTTAGGAGACACTCCAATGTCTGTGTCCCCACAACGACTCACTAACTCTCTTATTATGCTTAAGTATTGCTATCAAGAGTTTTATTCATAACACTTTTATCTTTCCTGTATCTTTTGAGATGCTTCCATGTTATAAATTACCTGGCTTTGATACTTAAATTTTGCCTTTTTTTCCCCCAAGCTTTTTTCTTTTAAAGAACAGCTCAAAAATTTGTCATCTGGATGATGCAATGAATCAGAATAGATATGGAAATGCTCCTCCTGATCTTTTATTCCAGCAGCAAAATCTTCCTTTCCAAGGTCAGTTCCCTCTTTGTTTAGGTACCCAAACCTTGCAAAGCTGCTCTTAACAGACCCTGAGTGGGGTTTTGGTTGCTTTTCTCTTTGTCCCAGCATGGTTTGCCCTGGGCTTACCCACCTGAGGGTATGAAAGGAGCTGGAAGGACCCAGAGGTTTGAGCCCCAGCCCTTTGGAAACAAGAGGTCAGGTGAAGGTTTCAGATTGTGTGTGGTTCCCTCCTGGCTTTGATGGAAAGTTCTTTTTGAGCCCAGCTGGAAGAAAGGGCTGGGGGTGAGGGGAGGGTTTGATTTTTTGATTTTTTGATTTTTCTGCCTTCTCATCAGGATTGCACACTCTGCAACAGCCCCAGCCTTTCAGAAGTCTGTGGAGAGGAGAGTAAATTATCCCCTTCAATGACAAATGGACTGTGTGGGTAAAGTGCACACACAGAAAATTAATTATAGCAACTTCACCTCTGAAGATGTTTGGTTTTTTTTTTTGTGAAAGCTGAGGTGGAGCTGCCTGGGACTTGGTGGAGCTCCACATGGAGCTTTGAGCACAGAAAATGTGGAGAGGTGAGGTTTTCTTGGAGCTGAGGGGACCCCAGGACACACAGCACTTGGAATCTTCACAGGTAACACAGTGGATCTGGAGAAACACACCAAATAGTCCCTCTGTTTATTGAAAAAATTCAAATAATGGGATCATGGGATGGTTTGGGTTGGAAGGGATGTTAAAGGTCTCATTCCATCCCCCTGCCAGGAGTTCTTTCCACTGGTTTCATGTTCCTGATGAACTCATTCATATTCTGGTGAGCAGAGCTTGTGAAATGCATCCAGGTTTTCAGCCCTCATTTAGATTTACCCATATTTTAAGTAGTTTCTTAGTTTTTTTTCTCCCCTTTTTCATGCCCTGTTTTCCTCCTAGACTCATGTGCTCAGCTGAAGTTCATGAGGCTGTTGTGAGGACACAAATGTAGAAGGTGTAGAAATTTTAAAAATCACGAATTGTACAGTTTAAGCAGAAAAAAACCCCCATAATCTGAATAAATAACCACCCCCAGCCATGGGCAGTGTGCTCCAAACCCCATCCAACCTGACACTTCCAGGGATGGGCACCCTGTGCCAGTCCCTCCCCACCCTCACAGGGAACAATTTCTTCCTAATATCCCATCCAACCCTGCTCTCTTTCAGTTTGAAACCATTCTCACTTATCCTGCCATGAAAAAAAAAAAAAAAGTATATATATATATCCATGGGCCATTCTCAATTTCCATTTCTTTACCTTTTCTCCCTTATTTTTTTTGGCAGCACAGTTGCAGAAGGGTGATACTCTGACATTCTGCAAAGGACAGCAATTGGATTTTTTGCTGCTTCCAAATTGATTTGGGTTTCAAACATGACTCAACAGACATACAAATCTTACTTAAACTTGGCAGATCCAGAATAAAATGTATCAGTTGATACAGAGTGACATTTTTAACTGAGATGTTTGATTTGCAAAAATGTTCTCGGTTTCAGCTTTTTTCCCCTCATGAACTGTAAAAAGGAGAAGTTTTTGACGTGTCCTTACATATCTGAGTGGCCAACAATTGCCCTGATTGCTTTTACCAGAGCAATAATTAAATCATGAGGCTTTAAATGTTTATATTTTGTAAATGCAAGGACAAGGCTTTAATTATTAAGTTCAAATCAATAAAGCAGAGTATCTGCATTACAGAATTCTGAAGGCTGACAATGTTCCTGGACTTGACCAAAACACAAAACTGAGAGAAACTGTAAAACATTTTATGAAAACATGTGGAGCAAGAGCTGATTGCTTTCAACCAGTGCAAGGTAAGCAGGGCTATCCCAAAATCCACTCAGACTTCCAAATCCATTCTGTTCACTGCCTCAGAATCCTGGAATGGTTGGGGTTGGAAGGGAATATTAAAGGGAATATTAAAGGGAATATTAAATCCCATTCTACTCCCTCCATGGGCAGGGACACCTTCCCCTGTCCCAGCTTGCTCCAAGCCCCAGAGTCCACCCTGACCTTGGATATTTCCAGGATTGGGGCATTTTTGCCCCTTTCTGAGCAAACCACTCCACTTTTTTCCCCACCCTCAAAGACTTTGGTTTTTATTTTATCCAAAGTCAAGGCTGTGGAGTCACCACTGGTGCTTTTTGTGGTGGCTTTCTGGTCTGTGCTGAGTTTATAAATTGTAATTAGTGCAGTTATGACCAGTTGCAGCAGCACAGATCCATAACTCTGCTGAGGCTGATCAATGTCTGGGGCTGCTGGAAGGGGTGGGCTCAGCCCTCCACCAGCTTGGGGAAAATAAAATGTCAATCCAACATCAGCACCAGAAATCTTGAGGAGAACTCGGTGTTATTAATGCCTAAAGTGCCCCAAACCATGTGAGTGAGCAGCAATGACCTGGTTTCATGAAAAAAAAAAAAAAAAATAAAAAAAGAAAACTGTACAGAAAAACCTACTCGAGCTGTTTTAATTGATTGTTCAGTCACCTGCAAATGATGCCCCTGGCTATGAAATGCAAATTGGCCTCGAAATTTTCTTGTTCCTGTGAGGAGAACAAGGTCTGGTGCACTTGGAATCTCAATCAGCTTGGCTGGAGGAGCCTCTCCTCTCCACAGGCTTATTTGTACAGTTAGAATCTATAGATTATTGTATAAATTATATATTTTTAATGTAGATGTAGCATCTATTTGCACCATCCCCTTGGTGTCCATGGCAGGAAAACTGTGAAACTAGAGACAGGACTCTGCCACCCTTTATTTTCCACACTGTCCCCTCAAATCCTGGGATATTTCCTGCTTGCTTGAGCTTTTGGGGTGTTTCCTCCAACCATTTTTTAGAGTTATTTAATGATGATGTTTTTCTTTCTTCCTTTGAGAGGCAATCTGATACTATAATCTGATTTCACAATCTAATATGTCACTGTCAAGGAGATATTTCCCTTTAAGCTGTGCTCCCTACATCATTTTTCCCCACTTCAGCTCATTCATCAAACATTTATATGCAGTTTATGCACCTATTTACTCATTACTTAGCCAAATTTTACACCCTTAACTCATCCTTCAGTCTTCAAGTATTTACCCTAAAGCTTTATTGCAGCTCAGAATGTGATTTGATTACTAGTGAAGAACAAAGATTAATTTTTTCTGATTTATGTCACTGTAACTATATTAGAGCATTACCTGTCTTATTTATCCAGTGTCAGTGCATGGAGAATTATGAAGAAAGTACAGAAATTCATCTGCTGTGTTGCACTTTGTGCAGAAGTTGGTAATCTGAAGTGACATCCAGCTGAAAAAGTGCAAAGAGAAGTGGGCCAGAATTGCTGTGCTTTGGCAAAATCCTATTTTCTTCTTTGTACTCTGCTTTTTGGAGAGGCAGAGGAATCATTCTGGTCTGTGGGCAGAGCCCAAAAAGTTTGTAAATTCAGATTTCTGAGTCCACACCTGTGTGTGGACATGTGGATGGTAAAGAGAATTGCTGCTGCTTTGAGAGAATGAGTCAGGCCCAGCCAGAAAATGACAATAATCAGTGTTTTCCACATTTTGAATTAATATTTCTGTGTTCCTTTTGCTTCACCTGGCAAAACAGACCCGTTCTGCTTTTTGTCACTGGTGTGAATCCTCTGCTCTGGCTCTGTGCTCCTGCCCCATCCCAGCCCTGTTAGAGGAAATCTCTGTTATTGACCCCAGCAGCATGTGAGCTGCCCCAGGGCCCAGTTTATTGATATTATTCATGCTGAGCAGCCCAATATTGATATTCTTGCTGCTCTTGAACCAGGGGGACTCCTCTGCTGAATGGGGCCTGTCCAACCTAAGGTCTGCTGCTCTGGGCTGTGCTCAGGGAAGGGAAAATGTGATTTCTTTGGAACTCTGCAAATCTTTATTCCTGGCTGGGAGCAAGTGTTTGGGGGCAGTGGTGTGTGGGCAATCTGCCAGAGTTGGATGTGTGGCTGAAACCCCAGCCTGAGTTTCTGGGGATGAAGGCAAGGAGCTTCTGTCAGCTCTTCCTGATTCTAAATAATTTTTTTTTTTTCAGGCATGAGGCAGTTTTAACATTTCTCCAAGAATATCCGCTAGCAAGAGCTGGAAAGTGCAAATATCTTAATTTTCCAGGCAAAGGGAGATGCTTTCTCCCACAGGTGTTGTCTCTTTGCTGGGTTTCCCTTCCCACGTCTGTTATTCCACATTTTTTAACTCTGCCACGATCCAGCAGCTCCCGGAGCCTTTTCCAGCCTCCAGATCTGTGGGATCCCAGAAATCTGGGATTTTTGAATTTCTGTGCTTCCTGACACTGACCCCCAGAACACTGCTTTAGACCTGAGGCCTTGGAGAATCTTCCAAATTTGGGTGATGGAGTTAAAATCACTGTGTAGTTAAATAGAAATCTGTGGTTTCACATGGTGAAGGGTTTGGAATTTGAAGGTTTTATAATATAATAATAGGTATGGGACAAGATGGAAGATTTTGGGTTTTGTCTCTTTCTGTCTTCTTCCTTCTTCTCCATGATTTCAGGTAGTTTTTGGTTGGACAGTCAGTGCTGCACTGCAGGTCACAGATATTTGGTCATTGGGTCAAAAGTATAAATAATGCAGGTGTTAATTCTCTATTGGACTGTTTAGCTTTAATAGACTTTGTAACCAGCTAAATTAATCTCCATTTCACTCACTTGTAGCTGGTAGCTAGAAATGTTGCAGAACTCTCTGTACTTTGGATAAGATTTAAAACAACCAAGCCCAAACATGAGAAAATTCATCTCCTTTTAATCCTGACTCTGAGTGAAGAAACTTCAGACAAGCCACGAATTAAGTGGTGCAAAACCAAAACATCCCCCATTACACAGCTCCTGCTGGCACCTTTCAAACTTTGCAGCAGCCCAAGACTTTTGGGTGACTTTTGGGTGATTTTTGGGTGACTTTTGGGTGATTTTGTCACCATCCCCAAGGTGCCAAACCCATCCCACTCCAGAGCCCACCCCTCCAAGCAAAGGCACTGACCTTCTCCTCAAATAGAATGATTTCCTTCCCTAAACAACCAAGGGAACAAATGGCTGGAATTCACAATAAAAAAAAATCACAGAGAATTAAATCAATTTTCAATGACAGCTCCCATTAGAACTCTGGCAAGGTGTTTGCTATATTTATTTATTTATCCCTCTTTATTCCCCCTTGCAGCTGTTGCACATTCTCGTTGCTCCAGTGGTTTTCCTGGTTCAGTTTTCTGCTGCAGTTGTTCCCTGTGGTTTTAGGGTTTTTTCCTTCTCTTTTCTGTGCAGTTCCTCGTGCTGAAAAAAGCATCACCTGCTGCTCTGTGCTCACTCACCTGGGCTGAACGGGGAGAAACAAGGTTAAAGAAAGGGAAAGGTTGTAAAACTTTGCAGGTGTGGTGGTAAAACATCACCTCTGACAGCTGGGTTTCAAATCTGGACAGTGCTTTGATTTATTTACTTATTGATGTGTTGATTTTCAAACCAGAAACTGCCCTGCCAAGCTCCCAGCTGACTAAAAATGTGACTTTCCCTTCCCAAAATCAGTAAATAAAAAGCAGAATGTGGTGTCAGCACTGTCAGTCTTGTCCCATATAAATTTTAACATCATATTTAAAGAAAAAACCAAGAGGGATGCAGGCCTTTATGCTAAAAATGGAGTTTAATTTCATGTTTTTGTTTTCCCCCACAGGAGAAGTTGTTGAGGAGAAAGAACATTGTGGGGATGAACAGAAGAAGATTCTTCAGGGATGGAGAAGTAGATTTCAGATGAATTTATTCCCTCATTTTATTAATTTAGAAAAGGATGAATTAAACCTACCACAGAATGTTGGCCACAAACATTTTTCTGGGACATCTTTTGGAAAAATAAAAGAATTTAAAAAGTAAGTGACAACAAATTATAGCTATAATTTAGTTTTTCTGTCTTTTAGAGGAGACTGCACCATAAATAAATACATTTAAACAATTTCTAAGGTAGCCACAGTAAAAGTTCAAAGATTCAGAAATAACTGAGCTACTTTTACATATTTGCACTTTTAGTTCAGGTTTTTCATTTGTTTGAGTTAAAACAGCCTTAAAGTTGTTCCTTTAGTACAAAGCTTTTTATATATCTTTAGGTAAGGTCTTTATCTTCTCAATTTGGAGGTTTTGATCCCTTGTAAAACACTGGCTATAAAATGAGAAAATATGGTCCTTTCAGTGGTGACCTGGGAAGGGAACTTTCAAATGCTCTGTTAAACTTCTGAGCCTGAAATTTGTAAAAAGCAAGATAAATAAAGAGCTGGGGAGTGCAAATAAAAGAGAGAGAGGGTTATGCTGCTGGCTGCCAGGAATGCTGAATTCAGGTTGGAGGGAAGGACAATAAAACATCAGGCTGCAAATCCATGAAGGGATTTCATGGGAAGGGCAGGGACTAATTGTTCTTGTCAGGCTTCACATGTAAATGAAGGAGTTGTGGGGATGAATCCCAGAATCCCAGAATGGTTTGGGTTGGGATGATAGGTAGGGTTAAAATGTTTCTAAAACATGGGAATGGTATAAAATAAATTCAGGGGGTGGAAAGAAAGGTTTGGGTCTGGTAGGACTGGGAAAGGGAACCAGGCCCTGGGAACAAATGTTGAGCAATCATCATGTGATAAATAATGCCATTGTTAAATGTAATGATTGTTTGATAACTGAATATAATTATTATTTAATTGTAACAAGAATAATGAGAAATTATGCAATGGTAACAAGAAAGGATGTTTGAGGGTCCTGATGAAAGTTAGAAGAATACATGGATAAGATCAATGTATACAACAGAACAATATGGGTTTAATAATTAATACATAGTTATATAATGAGAAGTGTATAAAAACATGTCCATCTGGAATCCCTGTCAGAGTCAGATTTGGGTTTGTGCCCCTGGTTCCCAGAGCTCTTCAATAAAGCACCTGCATACAATCATCCTGTGATTATATGGGACCTCCCACTGTCCCAGGTGCTCCAAACCCAATGTCCAACCAACCCTGGACACTTCCAGGGATCCAGGGACAGCCACAGCTGCTCTGGGAGCTCCATCCCAGCCCCTCCCCATCCTCACAGCCAGGAATTCCTTCCCCTGGGATGGGAAGGTGTCCCTGCCATGGCAGGGGTGGCACTGGATGATCCTTAATGTCCCTCCCAACCCAAACCATTCCATGATTTTAAGCTGCCCACTTTCAGTAACGGATTAGGTCATGCTTCAAGGTATAGAAATTATTTTTTAGAAGCCATGGTTGCAAAATTTAAAATGTTTTGTGCCTTTAAATGAATTTTTAATATTCCATCTCTTTAATTAAGAAAGGCAGAACAATAGGAATTCATCAGGGGAAAGCAAGGAGATTTGGTTTGATATTTTTAAAGTGCTCAAAAATTTAGAAAGCTTAATAAAGCAATAAAGCAGAAAATATATCCCCTCTGTTCCCATTCATTCTCTTTATCTTCCACAATCTTGGGACCCTGCAAAGTTTGCAGGGGAGGTGTAGGAGCAGTGCCCAAACTTTTCCTGGTTCCCTGCAGTGCCTCAGCAGTGACCCACAGCCCTGGGGATCTGTAAATCACAGCCTGGGAGCAATAAAAGCCGCAGGATAACTCACTTAAAAGTTACTTTGTGGAAATGATGACTGCTGAGTCTTGCAGCAATATTCACAGGAATTGTCTCTTGACTTCGATTGAGACAATTAAAGCTACTTAATTAGTGCAGTTAGTAATCATCTGCTAAAATTACAGACGTTCTTTTGTGCCTGGGTTTGTCTGTTTTAATAACATCCTAAAACCATTTTAAAAAATGACCCTGTGCAGATGAATTTGGTTAAGCATTTTCTTTAAGTTGCTTTTGCACTAAAAGATAATTTAAAAACGTTTTAATATCTGAGACTTCTTACAGCAATATAATTTCTATTTTCCTACATTTTCATGGTTCCTGCTTTGATTCCTTGTTACCCCTCATGGTTAAATCTTCTAAACTCTGAGACTTGCATCCATTTTCCTTGGGTTTTTTTTTGTTTGCTTTCCCAGTTAATTTATTAACCATGAAAGGCCATCAACTTTCCTTATGGGAAATGTCATTTAATGCACAGACTGAACTCTTAGGTTGCACTTTGATTTTGAAATAATCTCCCTCTTGGAAGGAGTTATGGGACAAGGCAAACTGATAACCCAAATTAAACATAAAATTTGGGAAAAAAGGCAGTGGAAGAAGCAGAGCCTGTAAATTCCCTCTGGAAGAGCCTTGCCAAAGGGACAAGAGGCTCGAGACTGCCTGGGAAATTGATGGGAGGGACTTGGAATCATTAGAGGAAACACAATCCTGTAACCAAACTTTGGGCTGTCAATCCCTCTGGAACATCACAAAACATTTCCTCACCTGGCAGGGATTCTGTCATTGACTCCAATTTAAATGTTTATACCCAGGGTGGCACCTGGGACAATTTTTCCCTGCTCAGGAGCTGATTCCAGCACACAAAGCACTGGGATGGACGTGGCTCATGGAGTTTTTTCTGCCATGACAAATCCCTCTCATTTTGACTTGCTCTTATTTGTCGAGCAAGTGGGAATCCAAAATCTTGCAGGAATTTATATTCAAGCCAAGCCTTTTTTTTGCCAGTATTGGGGAAAAAAAAAAAAAAAAAAAAAAACAACGGGAAATGCAGAGATATTATCCTGTGACAATACATCCTTTTGTACCTCAGAGCCATTGATTCACAGCAGAGCCATTTGCAGCTCTTCACACTCCTCAAAAATTGTTTACAACAAGAAGAAACCACTGCCAGGCTGCTCTGTGAAATCCTGAGGATTTTTTTTTTCCCCCTATAAAAAAATCATTCCATATTCAGGATGGGGTGGGTGGAAGGTGGCTTTGAACAGTCTCTGTGCTCCTGCTTTGCAGGTCCTGTCAATAAAACCAGACCAGATTTATGGACTGGCTGCACAGCCCAGGAAAGGAGTGGAATGCTCAACAGGGAATGAGATCACCAGAAATGAGCCCAGGAACATCCAGGGCTCACAGGAGAGGACACAGAAGTTGCTCCAAAGGGTGCTGGGACAAGGGGGAACACCCTTAAAGTGTAGGAGGGGAGATTTTGATTGGATTTGGGAAGGAATTCCTCCCTGGGAGGGTGAGGAGGGGCTGGGATGGGATTCCCAGATTTTCTGTGGCTGTTCTGGATCCCTGGCAGTGCCCCAGGTTGGCTGGACACTGGGATTGGAGCACCTGGGACAGTGGGAGCTGTCCCAGCCATGGCAGGGGGGGAATTTGATCATTCTCAGGTCCTTTAAAACCCAAACATTCTGTGATTTTGTGATTCTCTGTCCTTCAGGGAGGAGCTCTGGTTCCCAGAGCTCATATTTAGTGTCAATTTGTTCAAAACTGAGACCCTTAAATCTTTCACTGGGTGTAGAATTGTCTCCAGCTGGGGAGATTCTCCTCTCAGCAGCGTGGGGGGATCCAGAGGAGCCAGGCTGAAGCCAATAAGGCATTTCAGATTTATTTGGTCTTCAAATCCTACATCTGCATTTAAGTTCATATTCATTCATAAACACATCCCAAACAAAATGTGGTTTAAATGAATCCATTTGCTCTCTAAATCTGTGGTTTTTGTGATTTTTTTTCTCAGTTTTAAATAGTACAGAGCCACACAATGTTTCATTGGCTTTATCCATGCACATGCATGGCCTTGACCCTGGAGAAAATGCCAGTAAATGTTTGATAAATCCACAGGCCAGCCTGAACTGTAAGAACTGTTCCAATACATGGATCAATAGCATGTATTGGAATGCTGTTATTAAATAGAGAGCTGCCTCAGTAATGAAAAAAACACATCAACTTTCAATGAAAAGCTGTTTTTAGAGGCAGAGTGAGCCATAGATCAAGCTTTGACAAATTCTGCTGCTGTTGAATAGATTAATTTTTTTGTTATCTGCCCCTGTTCCACCTGTAAGAGAGAAAAGAAAGGAGTTTGTGCTACAGAGACAGATTTAAAAGGAGGTGAAGGAAGGCACAGCTCCTAACTGCAATGTTGTGATTCAGAAGCTTAAACACTGGTGCATCATAAATTGTAAAATGTGTTTATTTCTACTCAGTGATAATTCCTGTTTTGGGAGAAAAAGGCTTTCTTTTATATTTCTGACAATCTGGAAAGAAAAAAATATCAAATCCTGCTGTCTTTTTGCTGACAAAATTCCATTAATTTGCAATTCTGTGCGATTTCATTTCTTCACGAATAGAAAACAAATGGTAAAATATTGAAATTTGAAATTTCAGTGCCCCTCCTGCTGCTTTGAACCAACAGCACACAATTGTGGAGCCTTCAGCTGGCACGTGGATATTCTGGGAATTTGGGGGAAAAACTGGAAGTGAGCAATTTGGCAGAGCCCAGAGGGATCCACAGACTCTGGAAATGGCAAAGTTTGTGTTTTTCTTCTTAGAATCCCTGAATGGTTTGGGTGGGAAAAGTCCTTAAAGCCCATTCCTCCCCCTGGGCTCTCTCAGCAGCTGCAGCTCCTCCCTGTGCTGGCTCCCCCTGACCCTGCAGGCAAAGGGGGGATCTCAAAAACCAATTCTCCAATTTCATCAACTCCCAAAAGCATTTTGGCCTTTGATTGCCCTGGGTGCTGCCTGCTTGGCAGAAGGAAAAGAAGTGATTTTGAGATGTAAAACCTCTAAAATGCTGTGTGTCCCCAACCCTGCTGGAAATGATGTCACCCCACAGGACAATACATTCCAAATAACACCTGATGTTAAATTATTCATCCCGTTGTCAGTGACCTCAGGGGGGCTCTGGCTGCTCTTTTGTGCTGCCTCCCAAGTGTCCCTGGCAAGAAGGGCAGCACCAAATGTTCTCTGTGAGGCAATTTCCCTCAACAGGTGAAGCAATCAGCATTTTTCCCGTGGTTTCCTGATGTGTCCACCTCCACAGATCAGTTAAAATTCCTCCTCTCCCGCTGTCCATCAGCTGTGGGAAATGGAATTGTCTTTGTGCCTCCCTTTTGAAGATTTGGCCAGCAGTCAGTGGTGTTTCCATAGCAAATCCAGCCTCAGGAGTCCCCCAAGTGCACCAGCTGAGCACATCTAGCCAAAATATCCCCCAAAATGTGAAATATGATGCTAAGATTATGTCATCAAATAGAGGATAACTCTTCCTATAGAATATTTATTATATAAGCAGCCATGAAAAGCTTGGAAACACGAGATATTTGAAATCTCATTTGATAGAGATGATTTGTGCTAAAGGAATTTCTCCCAAAGAAATGTGGATCTAATCTGCCAACTGTGCTTTTAAAGAAGAAATCTATATATTGATTATTTTTCTGTTTTTTCTTTTTTTTTTTTTTTTTTTTTCTTTTTTCTTTTTGGCCCTTGCAGGATGAATTTTACTCCAGAGCAAGGAAGGGGACAGAGAATAAAATACTCAGTTCTTCTCCTAGAGTTCACTGAAATTCCCTGTAAGAAGAGATGTTCCATTCCATAGATGTGACATCCCTACACCCCCAAATGGTTTGTTTTTATATTTATATTGTAGGTATGAATTATCTTTTAATAAACACTAAATTTAAGAGGAATTTAGCAAATTTTGGCAAGGTGTCCTCAAAGCTGACTCCTCCCTTCAGGACTTTGAGGCTTTATTTGAATTAATAAAGGTATTAATTTACAACACAATGAGAATATTTGACAAAAAACCTCAAAACATTGAATAATGCTTTTCCTTAATATGTTTTTCCTGTGTTTTCCAATAGCTGGAGATGGGAACACTGGTGGAGTGGTGATTCCCAAATTTTGGCTGCATGAACCAGCAAAAAATAAAAAGTCCAAACGTTTCTCACAGGTTTTGTGATTCTCACTGGAGTCAAAAGAAGCCACATTACTAAAAGTGAGTATTTTCCCTTGTGGGATATGGGAATAGAGTTTTTAAGCCAGAATTTTTTGGAAACTGCTGTGATCTGAAGTTGGTCAGGGCACAGTGATGCCAAGTTTTGTTCTTGTAATCTGATTTTTTAATGACACAACTTTGGAGCCTCATGAGCTTCCCATTATCACTGAGTCCAAGGAAGATTTGAAAAACCTGGATGGGATGAGCAGGGAAGGATTCATGGACCAGGAAGCCCATGGGAAATCTCTTTTTTTTATTATTCCAATATTTATTATTTATTCTTAATGCTCATTCTGTACCTCCTCACAAAGGTGGTGTCCACCACTCCACGGTGTTTTCTTTCTAGTTATGTATTAATGAGAAGGAATTAATATCAATTCCTTTTTTGGGCTGTAACTTATATTGTTGTTTCTTCCTGTCCTTTTCTACTGTTCTCTGTGGAAGTCAGTGCTAAAAACAAACAAACATTTGCAGCTCTTCCTAGAAAATTCTCTTTAAAGTTTGAGTGCTCTTCCCCAGACTGTGCCTGTTAATCCAGTGGCACAAACACTTCATTGTTCTCCTTGGATGTTGAAGTTTAAGTTTAAAAAAAATGATTCTGTTTGAAATCAGAGTCAAATATTTCTATTTTCAATCTAAATCAAGGAGTATTTTTCTGCTATTCAAAGTCTAAAGAAAAATCCTCTTTATGGTGTTTTGCAGATGCCTCTGAAGCCAGAATCACTCCCTAAATTTGCTGCTGCAAGCTCCCCACCTTTCTCTGTCACAGGATGGATAAACACAGCCTGAGGGGTTCTTTCCCTGCCATTTTCTCACGGTATTTTTTCCCCTCTATTTGGATTCCATGATATGATAGATGAAGTGAAATCAATAATTCTCACTTTTCGGGTTAAGGGCACAGCTGAATAAATAATTCATAAGTCATTGGATCAATGTGATTTCAGAGAACATCCACCAGCAGAGACCAGTTTTCTCAGATACCCCCATTATTTGAAATTATCTGACAATTGTCTTGGGTAAATTTTTAAGTCTTTTCTATTGACCAGAACTAATTTGAAATAAGCACTCACTGTTTGTGCTCTGCTTCTTCTTTGTGACCTGTGCTGCCTGATTGGATCAGCAGCAAATCCTTGATGAAAAAACCTTAAAAAAATAGAATTCCACACTGGTTTGGGTTGGAAGGGACATTAAAACCCACCCAGTTCCACCTGGAGGACAGGGACACCTTCCATAGGTGCTCCAACCTGGCCTTGGACACTTCCAGGGATGGGACAACCCTGATCCTTGAGTGGAAGAAATATCCATGCCTTTATGGAAAGTGCAGCATTTCCTGGTGGTTTTTTTAAAGGATAGATTGTCTGGAGTTGTTATCCATCCTTCCCATTCTTTATTGGCACAGTGGAAACAATGGCTGCACAGGCATTCATCTTCCTGCAGCCTCTTTTTAGGGATTCACTCTGGGATGTGTAACACATTTGTCTGCTCTCAGAACCAGTGGAACAATTCCAGGGAGAGTGGAAATGGATCAGAAGGATGCTGGGGCACGGTGGAGAGGCAGAGGTTTCCTGCAGGGTGAAGTTCAGCACCGTGTCTGCCCTGGTGGGTGGCAGAAATCAAAATGTTTTAATTCAGAAACTGAATGCAAAGGTGGAAGAACAGTAAAAAGAGACATTAATCAAAACTTTTCTGATATTCAGGCTACACTTGCTGTTTCCATGGTAGGTTTCCAATATCTGCTTCCACACATAAGCCTTGTGCATATCACATCTGTTGTGATAAGGGCTATCTTACCTGCTGAAAAACCAGCTGATAATGCCTTTCCCAGTCCATTTTATGGAGCATGGAATTTAGTCCTATGAATTCCTCAGCCAGCTTTTCTATTTTAAATTGTTTCAGCTATAGGTTGGTTTGTTTCTAGTGCTATTAACAGCTTGTACAGCTCTGAAATCTTATTTTTGTCATTTCTTCTTCCAGGTCTGACTCCAGCCAGGATCACATTGGGACAAGAGCTCCCATGTGCAGCTAAAAAAGACTCAGTCATGAAATCAGTCTTCTTTGCTACTTTTTAAACTTCTTCCAAAACTCTTAAAACCTGTTTTTGCTACAGTATTTACATGTAAGAGGAGCCAAGGTGCTGATGCACTCTGAGCACTTCATCATCCTTCTGACCTTTATTTTCTTGCTTTTTGTACTCCTATCATGTATTTTGTCTTCAATTTTGGAGGCAAATTCCTGGCTGGGAAGCTTCCCTAGGAAGAGATGTAATTCCCTGTGTCCCTACTTCATGAACAAAGCTGCAGGCACTGTATTTATACAGATTATAGCTGATTTTATATGTCCTTATATAATGCACTCTAACAGATTTAAACTGGGGGAGCATTTTGTAACTTCTGTATGGGAGCTTCATCATCAAATCCTATTTGTTTTTCAGATTTTGGTTCTAATTCCCATGAATCCCTTTACAAATGTCCTTTTTTTCACAGAATAATGCCAGACATTTTTTCTGATTGCTTGGGCATTGTTTGTCCTGGAACAGGATGGATTCCTCTGAGGTAGGATTTGTCAAGTTTTTACATCTCTTTTTCTGGTCATGACTGAGAGTATTACAAGTGTTTGGATTTTTTGATACTTTGTCCTTATTAACAAACCCAAGGAGGTTTTTTTTTTTAACTAGGCTGGGATAGAAGATAACTAATTTTGAATTCCTGAGTGCACTGAAATCTTGGATATCTCAGGCTGTTCTATCCACAAATAGTTTTGTCAGTTATTTCAAGAGAAAAAATGATTTTTAAAGCAAAGCCATGATGGACAAGCTTTAAGACATCCCAATGCAACAGCAAAAATGTTATTTTGGCAGAATATTGGACTCCCTGTTTGAAATAATTAATAAATCCTTGGAAAACTGTTGGTATAATCAGTTTGCAGCTCCTCTTGGAAGATTGTGCTGCTCTGACAGCCCAGGGAGGGATCTGCTCTGTAAATAAGATTTTTGCCATTCCTCCATCTCCATTTCCAGTCTATAAAATCGAGGCTTCCCATGGAGGAATGGCCCAGTTACCAACACAGCTTCATTTTGCATAATTGGGTTCTCTGGTGCTGCAATAAGAGCTCCCATTAAACCCTAACCAGGCTGATGAAGCACAGGAGTGAGAGCAGGGAGCAGGAGTGAATCCTGCAGCACTGACACCCCCAAAAGCTCCTCTGTGGAGCTGGGCAGCACTCAGGCAGTGGGAAATGTTGTTGTGCAGAGATGATCCAGATGTCCTGTGCATTGTTTGGTGGGTGGGTTTTAGTCCTACACTGATGCAAAGCCACTAAACTTGGTGAAGTTCTCCATGTGGGGTGTGGGAATTGGACCCATGGTAGAGCAATATCCATAAGCACTGAGTTAAACCAACTGCTTGGATAGTCAGGATTGGATTTTGAATTCAAAGGATGAACTGTTTTTTGGTCTGCTGTTTCTTACTGGTTCAGGACTGTGTATAAAACCAATATACATCTGTATATTAAACCAGTATAATCCAAGTGATCTGTGTTAAACTGGTTTTACTCCCTCTGTTGCCTGTTATGGCCATGTCCTATAATTATGGCACTCATCCCAACAATTAAATCATCCTTTCTTCCCCACAGCATGCTGTGTTTATTACAAACCTTCAGTTTCTCTGGTACTTTGAATACTTTTAACTTTTTCTTCCAATGCCCAAGCAGTTTCAGAACAGATGATTCAATCTTCTCACTCTGCAACTGCAATGATATTTCAGAGAGCAGTAATAACCTACATTTTAGAGTTTATCCTTTTCCTCTCAGAAAACACGATTAAAACTCTGCTCTCTCGGTTCTGAAGACTTAATTTATTTGTCTTTCACAGGCAGATTATTTAAAGTCTTCTAATATTCAAGTGTAAATAATCAAACCTAAGGCCTATTTGCTGTAGATCTTAAAACAAAATCTCTGTTCTTTAAATCTTTGTTTCCAAGAGAGAAAAGAACCTTATGCCAAGAAAAAAAACAAAAACCAAGGAAAAAATGAAAAATCATTTACAGTTCATCTTTTGGATAAGACTATTACAAAGCTATTGGAAGCAAAAAGCCAACCTACAAAAAATGCTCATTGTGTTGCCTCAGATACAGAAGAATGAATTACAGGATTTGAGCCTTATTTATTTTCCAGAACTGCTTAAGAACATTCAATCCCGTGTTCAAAAGTAGCCACTTGCTTCTTTGTTCATGGGTTTGTTGCTGAGGCACTTGGGGGGTTTGGCTGGGTGGGTTTTTCTTTTTTTTTATTTAAACTTTAGCAAAGCAGGGGAGGAAAGTAGGGCACTGCAGCAGAGTGAGGGCTAATTTCTAAAAATTCCCCTTGGAGAGGGGAAAAGAAACCTCAGCCAGCAGGGATGGACAGGGACAGGGATGGAAATTCCTTATGTGAGGTAGCTCCTGGCAAAGACAAAACAAAGGTGCTGTTCTGTTACATTTAACAAGCAGAGAAATGCTTTAGGAGTATAAAGAAATGGTTCATGAATTTCTTATATTTTATTTTAAATGTGTCTAATTATGAGGGGAAAGAACAGACTGACACTTTTTTTCTTTATATTAAGTCAAAAAATTTATTAAGTTTTAAAGATGCATTTTAAAGTGATATTTTTAATTCCTCGAGTTTAATTGTTGCTCTATGAATATTTTAATTTAATCTCTGCTGGAGAGGCCAAGGTGCAGGACAGGGGTGATGCAGCAGAGGTGACCCTGAAAGAGAGGGAAAAGCCAGCACAGAAGCTTCAAATCTTTTCACAAGTTCAGACACATTTGCAAATAATTATTTTCACCATCTTCCTGCTGCATCCAAATCTGTCAGCCCAACCTCTTCTCAGTTTGTGTGGAATCACATCTCTCCTGCTCCAAGGTGAAGCCTCATTAGCCTTCACAAAACAATATCAACAGGAAATGTCTGGGATGATGGGACTGGAGAGGTGTAAAACTGAAACACAGGTACCTGACAAGCCATTAATGAGATCATTAAAAACAGGCAAAAATTCAATTTCATCTGAAAATACGAGACTTGTAAAATGCTGAAAAATACATCAAAAAGCTGTTACATAGCTCCAAATGCTCAGGGAGTTTTGCATCCTAATGTGGGGCATTGACTGACATGCAAGTGAAGGAAAAATATCAATATTAAATCAAATGGAATGGCAGGCTCTAACTTCTCCCATCTGGGGGAATATTTCATGTGGGAATTGTACAAGTATTTCAATGGAGGTGCACAAAAATCCCCTTAGGGAGAAGAGGTGCAGAGGCTGCAGGTTTGCTCACGCCCAAAGCTACAGCAAGAGTGAAAATGCAGCCTTGGCAAAAGTATTCCTCAATGGATTTTGTCAGGGAATCTTATTTTTGGAAATATTGCTGAAAGTGTTCGAGGCCAGGTTGGGCAGGGCTTGGAGCAGCCTGGCCTGGGGAAGGTCCCATGGCAGGGGTGGAACTGGGTGGGCTTCCTTCAAACCCAAACCATTTCTGGGACTTAGGATAAGATTTTATGAAGCTCTTAGTAAACTAATCAGGTTTAAAAGATCTGGAGTGTGGCAAAGGGATCTCTAACGCAGAAGCTTTAGATTAATGGATTTCTCTTACAGAATCACGGAAAATTTGGGTCTGAAGAATCCTCAAAGCTCATCTCATCCCAGCCCTGTGCCGGGAGTGATGGATGGTGCTCAGTGTGGCACTCCAGCTGGCTGGAAGGTGGGGATCAGCTCACTGCCATGCCCAGGGCAGGCTCAGGCTCTGGATCCACCAGCCCGTTCGATGCTCGCCTTGTCCGTAATCTCTCGCCGACTCATCTTCCCATTGATTTTGGCTTAGGAGCACCTGGAGCTGTTCAATCCCTAATAAAATCTGAGGAGCTCAGTTTTCGAGCCGTTTAACTCATCTGGAGGCAGAGTTTATTTATTTTCTGAGGAGCAAACGAAGAGCTCTGCTCGTTCCTGGGTAAAACCAGATGAACCTGTGAAAACTGAGCCCAAATCCATCCAACCACCCCGAGCTCCAGCCCTGCAACTGGAATCTTTTGGGCTACCATGCACCTCCCTTGTCTCTGTCTGTGGGGTCTCCTGAGCCTGAGATCCCCACAGCAGGACATGCAGGTGGTTTGAAGTTCAGATTTTCCCAGCTGGTCACTGAAGAAGATTCAGGAGGCTGTTTTCTGAGGTTTTCAAGGTTGTTTATTGTTTCTTATCTAAGAAATTCTTTCTCTAGCTAACAGAGGTCTGTTCAGCTTGAGATCCGAGGCACACACTGCCTGCCAGAGGGCAGGTTTTATCTTTTATACTATAAATTATGTACCTAATATTTCCAATTACTTTCCAATACATGACAATTTTATTACCTTGTCCAACTCTGTCTCAAACCAATCCAGTGATGCCATCCTGGCACTCAACATGGATGGCATGAAGAAGAAGAAGGAAAAGACATACCACGCCCAAAATCCTCCATCTTAGCTACGAACCCCCTAATATAAACATTCCTAGAAATTAACTTTTTTACCTTCTAACAGTCTTAATTTATACTCTACTTATTTTTTGTGGCTTGTAATTCTTCCTGCAATGTTGGCAAATTTCTCCAGGAACTTAAGTCCAGCCCCCAAGACCCCTGGGTACCATGCCAGGGCCTCTGAGACACTTGCCAGGGGGTCTCGAGGCATTCAGGGAAGCCAGGGGAGCAGCCTGGAACTCCCACACCAGGCTTCCCCTTTGGGGCATTGGATGGATTGGAAGTGACCTTGAAGCTTCACCCAAAAGTGCCACTTTTCCACCCAAAATGCTTCTTTGTTCCTAAAAGTGTTTCTTTTCGACCCAAAAATGCAGCTTTTTGACCTGAAGTGCTTTTTTTTTTGACCCAAACTGCTTCTTTTTGCCCCAAAATGCTTCTTTTCACCCAAAAATGCCTCTTTGTGCCCCAAATCCCCGCTCCCCACAGTGCCAAAAATGCAGCTTTTTGACCCAAAATGGCACTTTGTGCCACAGAAATGTGGCTTTTTTACCCAAAAACACCTCTTTGCACTAAAAAATGCTTCTTTTTGCCCATAAAATGCTTCTTTTTGACCCCAAAATGCAGCTTTTTGACCCAAAATGGCACTTTTCGACCCCAAAAATGCCTCATTATGACCGAAAATCGCTGCTTTTTGACCCAGAACTGCCTCTCTGAGGGCAAACCCTGCCAAAGTCCAACCTGGCCTTGAGTGCTCTTCCCAAAGCAGGAGCATACAGCAAGTGCCTGGCAGCAGAATTTGAGCAAGTTTCCCAGTGTAGAAAGGTGAAGCAGGTGAGCACTTGCTTCTTCAGAGTTCAAACTCTCCTTCCAGTATTTGGCTTGAAGGAATAAAAAGCAGACACCTGAAGCAGTGTTTAGGCAGCTGAGATGGATTTAGGATGTAAAATTTACTGACCCCTGAGGTAAAGGAATGTGGCTGTGCTTCCATTTTGACCCAACATTTCTCTTGTGCTGTGGGAAATTATTTAAACACACAGGAAAAGCACGAGCTGAACTTTGAGTCTGTAGTAAACAGCAGGATCTTTTAAAAAGGATTGGTGGCTTTTCTTGTAGAGATTTCAAATGAAGGAGAACCCACCACATCCTTAAGTAAATTGTTTTGGTGGTTACTTACTCTGGTTTTATTTTGTCTATTTTTAATTTGCAACTGTTGGCTCTTTGCCTGCTTTTGCTGGCAAAAATAAGAGTCCTGCCTTCTCAGAAATCTTCTGCTTCTAAACCATGATTAAAGCACTCTCTTAATCTTTGCTTCAGTAAACTAAGTTGGCAGGCTTCTCAATGCCTTCCCTGTGAGACCAAGGGTCATTTTTGGTGCTGTCACCCAATCCTTTTCTTCTTTGCTGATTACTCTTTTGGAGATACAGAATCTGGATCTGGATGCAGGCTTTCCATCAAATTGCATAAAAGAATGGTACCAATTTCCTGCCTTTGGATGATTCCTCTTTGTTTGTGAATCTTGTGATGGTGTTAATCCTCCAAGCCAAGAGAGAGGGAGCCAGTGGTCATTAAGGCTTTGGGATCATGCTAACAATCAGTTCCAAGTTATTAGTGTCCAGGATAAAAGTCCAGTGTGGAAAGCATCACTTAGATTTTGTCCCTGAGTTCACTACCCTGACATGAGTCAGTCCTTGAGATTATTTTAGGAAACTCCCTCCCGTTTAGGAATTTAGTTTATTTTATTGCTAGTGATTCTGCTGTCTCCCTCAGGTCATTGAAAAAAGTAGCAAATAATTGTGATTTAGGAATGCATTTCTCTTAGAAAAACAGAGAAGAATTTGTGCCTTAAAATTTGTAAGACTGACTAGTTGATACTGTTTAATCAAATTAATATAATACACAAGCCCACACTATGCTAATTGGGGACAGATGCCTTCCAAAAATCTGTCTTGTAAACACAACCATCCTGATAAACCAAACACATCAGATCATAAAAAGAGCTACTTCATCTAGCATCTAATTAAAAAGCTGTTCTGATTAGCATAAATTAATCTTCACTATTTATTGAATGTTGCCTCCTTCAGCTTTGCATTTCTTTTGTACAGGCCAGGTGGTCTGGGAATCATTTTTGTTTCCTCTTACCCGTTAGCTTTACCCCAGTCCTCTGAGCTTTCCCAGTATCCCCTGGACACTAAGGTATTAAAAATAAATGTTAGCAACATTGCAACTGCATTGCATAGGCTTGCATGCTGTAAAATTGGACTTTAATAGGAGATGTTTGCAATAGAAAATGTCTCTGTATCAGTCCAGGATGGAAATACATCCAACTCCTGTCCAAATATGGCACAAATTGTATATTCCAGGCGTCAGGCTTTCCTGCCTGCTTATGAATGACTGTTTCTCCTTACTGAATAATGTTGTCTCAGCTTCATCTGGTCCTAATTATATGCAAATACCCTTCTTTTGTCTTTTTACTGCTCATCAGGCTGGTTGCCCTCATTAGTGCTTCACTGCTTTTCACTGCAGGACCTGGCAGAGGCCAAGCAATTAAGAGGGTTCAAGGTGGTTTGGAAACTGTTGCTGTCACAGTGGCAAATACTCCACAGTCACTAGGAAATGATTCCTGGGGTCGTGGGGAGGGTTGGACTCCTGTGGCTGTGAGAATGGGGCAGGCTGAGGGATACTGAGGACTTTGAGTCACCTTATTTCTTCTGGTTCCTGGTCAGTGGCCACAGTGCTGAGATATTGTGGTCCTGAGCTTCAGGTCTTCATAACAGAACTCAGCCTGATGCTGAGCCACCAGGAGAAGCTGATGGATGCAGGCTGAGGTGAAGGTTTCCCTAAAACTCAGATCCTTAGTTGTCCTCAAGGTGCAACCAGAGCAGGTGTATGGCAGGGGAATATCTGCTTGGGTTTGTCTTGGTTTGTGGTTTTTGGAAGGAATTAGCTTAGACTGCAGCTGCTGAAAGTTTCTAAATGCTAAGAATTTTGGGACACAATTCTCATCTAATGGCAGAGATCAATTGTGATATGTCATAGCTTGAGCTGGTACCTCAAAAGAGGGACCAAGGATAGAGAAATCCCTGGGATCCCTCATGCCAAGAGGGACAGAAGAATCCAAGAGCAGTATTAGGGTCTGGAATCTCCATGCTTACTCTTTCATTACCAAATGGCTGCTGTGTCATTGTTTCCACACTGGCCTCTGAGGCTGGTTTCTGTGGGGGTTTTGGTGGGTTCAGTAGTTCATTTTTTAAACATGGTTGTTACAGTTCACAGAGCACAATCTATGGGCTGTCCATTCCAGCTGTTAATCTTTGAGTAATATTTAATCTGTAGCTTTGTGTACTCTAACTATTACTAATGATCATATTGTTACATGCAATTTTCACTACAATCTATCTTTGCTATTATTAATGATCAGATTATTAGCTCCAGGGTTCACTCTAATCCATCTTTGACTTGCAGAGCCAGAGCCATGTAGTTCAGATAAAGTTCAACTTGTGGCCTAACAATTCCAGCTAGTTATATCAAGCAATTGAAGTAATACCAAATTTTTAACACTAAGAGTATAGGTGTGTTTTTTCTTTCCCTTCTTAGGTTAAATATTCAAAGACAATAGTTTGCAAGGCTTTAAATTAGTACAGGGTTTGCTTGATTGATTTTTGTATGGGCCTTTTGAAGAGCCTGCCAGAATCTGACCATTAACACAGCTTTTGCAGGTAAAATTCAGAGCTGTTTCAGAATAGCTTTTTGCCCAGTGTTCTCATTGCATACTGGAAGAAGTCACTCACTGTGCATTCATACAGGGAGATATTGGGAATGGAAAATTTTCATGACTGGAACATCCTTGGGGTTTGATTTAGGTAAATCTCCTGTCTGATGGATCCCTTCTCCTCTCCCCAGGTGCACTGTAACAACATGTTTTCCAAGGGGGTGAAGATCTTCCAGAGGGTGGAGTGTCTGTTCAAACCGCGCCTGATCGCAGACTGGGAGCCTGAGCCCGTGGGGGTGGCCACGGTGCTGGATGACAAAAACCCCAGTGCCAGGTTTGTGACCGTGCCCCTGCAGCAGCGCGTGGGCAAGGCCATCCTGTGCCGCTTCTACTTCGCCGACACCTGGATGATGATGAGCGAGATCTCCTTCCAGTCAGGTGGGTGCTGCTGCAGTCAGGCAGGCCTGCAGGGGCACAGGGAGCAGAAGAGCTGGTGTGGGAGTGCAGGACATGTGGGCTTGGCAGGAGAGTGGCTGCACAGTGGGAGGAGGAGATGCTACAGGCACTGGAGGGGCAATGAAGGGGCTGAAAGGTCCAGTGGATCCTTCCCAGGCTGATACTGATGCACATGAGCAGAAGCACAACCGGGGCAACCAAAACCTGGACTGTAGAGCAGTTGTTCTTTTAAAACAGATCACAGGATCACAGAATATCCTGAACTGGAGGGACCCACCAGGATCACCCAGTGCAGCCCCTGTCCCTGCCCAGACACCCCAGCAATCCCAGCCTGTCCATC
>JAOTQP010000469.1:23052684-23102134 GCA_026413545.1 Cichladusa arquata | reverse complement strand
AGGAATTGATGCAGCCAAATTTGCACCTCACCAAGGATTGAGTGGGGCTGTCTTGGAGGAGAGGAGGGTTTGATTTTCAGCTCAGAAAGGGTTGGGAGAGTTTTGGGGTGGTGGAGTTGGTGGGTTGGACTCTGAAGGTTTGGGGTGGGTTCTTGTTTCTGGTGGGATTGAGTTTGATTTGATGTGCTCCAGTGGAGTGACCCTGCTCAGTGCTCTCATCCTCTTTGATTTCCTCTATGGGATAAATGCCAAAAACCTGCCAAACAACTCTGTATTCCCATAGGATCATAGAATGCTTAGATGGGATGGAAGGGAATGTGGATTATTTCTTGAGGTTAAAAAAAAAAAAACAAACAAAATCCCAAACCTTTGTCTTTGAAATGTGTTCAGTGAGGAAAGTGTGCAAGGTTAGTGCAGCCCTGGGGTGACAGCAATGTCTGCTCCACATCTACACCAGTTTGGCCTTGTGGGGTTTTTAAACAAAAATCTGCTGCCAGCACAGTGCTGAGCTGCTCTTCCCAAAACCTCTGGGATGCTGCAGCTGCAGGAATTGATGCAGCCAAATTTGCACCTCACCAAGGATTGAGTGGGGCTGTCTTGGAGGAGAGGAGGGTTTGATTTTGGGAGAGTTTTGGGGTGTGGAGTTGGTGGGTTGGACTCTGAAGTTTTGGGGTGGGTTCTGCTCATTTCTGGTGGGGTTGTGTTTGGTTTTGATGTGCTCCAGTGGAGTGACCCTCTGATCCTGTTTGATTTTCCTCTATGGGATCAGTGCAATGCTGAAAACCTGCCAAACAACTCTGTATTCCCATAGGACCATAGAATGCTTGGATGGGATGGAAGGAACTGATCTGGTCTTATTTTTCCATTATAATTACACTTGTAATAGAATTATTGATATATCAGAGAAACACTCTATATCAATAATTTTACACCTTTACTTTAAACTTTCAGCTTCACATGTCCCAGTATTAGATGAGGTGTCCCATTCCTAAAAATCCAATATATTTTAGTGACTTAAAGGTTGATATTTTGTCTTTCAATTGTATTTGACTTGTGACTTTTAAATATCTCGGGCCAATATCTGAATTATGGTACAAGATTTCTGCCCTTACCTTGCTGTTGTGTGAAGTTTTTTGACAAAATCCCTTCTTGGAGTTTTCTGGACCAATCCATATCTTTCCAGGAAAGGTATGGTGCTATAAATTCCACACTATTAAATAGATTCTAAATCCCTTGGCTGACAGGGATCACCAGGAATCCTTTGGAGAGCAAATGTGGATGTGCAGGCAGTTGTGGAGCCAGTTCCTGTTGATAAATTAAGTTCCAGATATTTAATCATCATCTTTAATCCCATGTCCAGCTTCAGGTTAATTATTCAGAGCTCTTGGAATCAATTTTGGAATGATGCACACACTCAGGAAAACACTTCAATCAAATCCAGGGCTATAATGTATGCTTAAAGAAATTATTAAGTGCTTTTTTTGCAGAAATATTCTGTATTCTTGAAGTCAGGTGCTTAATTGAAGGGGGAGGTTGTTAGGAGAGAAACAAGAGGAAAAATTAGGACATTCCTACATTCCTTTCCTTGACCAGCAGTAGTGGGAGTAGACAAAACTTGGCCAAAACTTCCAATGAAAAATATTAAATTTATGTATTTTAGGTCCTGTTGAAAGCATTCTGTGGTGATGGGGGTGGTGGTTTGGTTTTTGGGTTTATTTGTGTGGCTTTGCAGTTTTTCTCTTGGTGATTTTGGGTTTTAGGAGGAATTTTTCCCCACATTTAAAGAAATGATTGGGTTTGTTAAGATCAATGGGTTTTGAGTCATTTGTAAGAGTGCACAGAGCATTTTCCCCACAGCCAATGATAAATCTTCTCCAGAAATGTGATTTAAAACTCCTGACATTAAGTGATTCCCCCCAAGAATGACCTGGAAAGTGAACAGCTAAAACCCCACTCCAGGTGGCTGATGGAGATGTTGAAATGCACTTCCCATAGCCATGAAAACCCAAAACTATTTGGAAAAATAAGTTCATTTAAGCCTGATTATTTGAAGTGGTGTGTCCTAGAGGCACATGGATGTGTGTGGGTTTGGTCCATATATTTTTAATCCCCGAAATATCCAGAGCACTTCATGAAGTGTTGGGATTCCATCACAGGACTGGGAATGTGGTTGTACATTTAAAAAAATTAATTTTTAAATTCTCTAGCAGAGCGATGATTTTTTTTTTTTTTTTTTAAATAGATTTGAATTTGATATTTTTTCTTCAGATTTCTCTCCTTTTATTTGCTGTTACCTTTGTGGCAAAATCCTGAGAGAATTCATTAAACTGAGTTAGGAGAGGAATGTCATCCTTTGCAGGATATGTTTTGTTGTATTGTCCCAAACCCAGGGTTCTTTTGACAGAGGAATAATGGAGATAGCCATGATTTAAAGAACAGGAGGAATTCCTGACAGGAATGGGGATCTGTCCTTGTTGGGAGCCAGCCTGGGGTGCTTGATCATGGGTATTGATTCAGCCCATCAAAATTTGTTGTGGGAAATGTAATTTATGCTGTGACCTTCAGACAGCTCTCAGCTCAAGTGGAAAAACACGGCCCAGATCCTTACAGATGGGTCTGCTTATCACTGGCTCCAAGGAAATGCAGGATGGATGGAGGGATTCAAGCAGCCCTGCAGGCTGGAAGGACTTTTCAGTGAAAAAAACATATGGAAATATCTGTTCTGTAGGCATTGCTATGCATAAAATTTTGCCATAAAACTCCTTTGATAGAAGATTTACATCTCCCAGGAAGTAAAAACCCCCTCCTTCCTCCCCTTTTAAAATTCTATTATATTATTTTCATTATAGATGTGAGGTATTGTTAATTTTGTGTTGGTTTAGGCCAGTTGCAGGTCTGGGAATGGTGCACAGGGGCAGGATTTGAAGGGTTGTTCCTACTGTAAGGGTTAAGGATGTATTTAAAGGAACAGAGTGATGAGAAATGATTGGGAATGGGATAAACATCACTGTAAAAGCAAGGAGAGGAGCAGGGACTCTTATTCCCAGTTGGTTTCAGGAAAGTAACCTGGTGGGGAGCCTTTTAGCAGGATGGCCTGAAGTGTCTGTGTGGAATCCCAGAGGGGTTTGTGACACCCATCCCACCCCTGCCATGGCAGAGACACCTCCCACCATCCCAGGCAGCTCCAGCCTGGCCTGGGACACTTCCAGGGGCACTCACAGCTTCTGTGGGATTTCTATTCCCACCCTCCCAGGAAAAAATTCCCTCCCAATATCCCACCCAAACCTCTTCTCTGTCAGTTCAAAGCCATTCCCCCCGTCCTATCCACACCAGGATACTGTGCCCAGTTTTGCTCCTCTGCTGTTCAAGAAGGAGGAAAAACTACAGAAGAGCCAGAGGAGGGATATCAGGATGATTAGGGAATTTGGGGACTTGACACATGAATAGAGATTTAAGGAGTTGGCTCAAGAAGTTTATCCTTAGTACCCACAACGTAATTGAGGGGGAAATGAAGTTCCTTCCTTGGTAAGGACTTGAATCAGAGGCACCAGCTACAGCCTGGCTCAGAGGAAAATCTGAGTGGTTAGAAGGAGGAGGAAGGAAAGAAATATTAACCATTGAAGTAAACTTTCCAGGGAAATGTGGGGCTGTTCATGGCTGGACAGGGACCTGGGTGAGGACAAAGTGATCTCACAGCTCCCTCCAGTCTGGGCTCTCCTGTACCCCCAGGTCTCTCTCTGGGGCAATGTTCTGCTCTGGGGCAAAGCCCTCAGCAATGTTTTGCAGCACAGGAGGTTTTTTCCTCTCCTCCCAGCCCTCCCCACAGGCAGATGTTGTTAAAAGCCTCGGGGTAACCGTGGTTCTCTGCACATTAAAAGGTTTAAGCAGTTTAAAAGTACACAGTTTTCTAAAAACAGACACCCTCAGGCTTCTGCTTGAGGAGCTGGAGACAGGAATTCTGTTTCAAAGCTGCTTCAGATGCCTGATGGTTGTATCAGAAAATGCTCCTGCTTATGCAGGGCTGGTGCCTGCGGTGGATTTGAGCAGCCAGGAGCCTCCAGCCTTTGTGTCTGTTGGATTTGGAGCATTACAAGTTTTATTTTGGAATATTTATGCACAAGGCTGCCGTGTCTGGAAACTCAAGAATTGGTATTATTCAAGATATTTTCCTTCCTCTGCTTTTGGTAGGGATATAGATGCAGTTTTCAGTTTTGTTGGAGTTGAAATCCCCTCGGTTTGGGGTTTTTCTTTTCCCCCAAAATGACCAGAGTAATCAGCACCGTGCCTTTGAATTGCTCTGGAATTAAATTTCAAGTGGAACAGCATGGGAGCTATTTCATTATCTCGGAATTTATTCCAGAATTAGGAACCAGCATTTTCAAATTTCATTTCCTCGTGTAGCTTCTTGAGCCAGCCCTTGTCTGGCAGGCTGAGCTACAGCAGGAACGAGTTTAATTTATTAATTGGAGGCAGCAGGCATCGAAAGGTTCAGCATTTGGGCATGAACACATCTATATTTGCATACCTTAACTAGAACAAATGGATGTCACTGCTCAGCCCTGCATTTTCAAAGGAGCTCAGGAAGTTACTTTTCTTTTTGAAAACCCTAAACTTCAGAGGAAATATTTTTAAAATTATTTTTGCAGCAAGTCTGTAGTTTCATAACCATCAAGAGGAAATACAGATTAACTCAAGCTCAGTGACTCTGTCCTTCCTCAGCCCAGCTCCTTGGAGTTATCTTGGAGATTTTGCTCTGTTGTTGTGCCCTAAGTTTGCCAGTTCTTCTTCTGCAATATTTCTGAAATTCTGTCCTTTCTAAACAAACGCCCAGCATCTTATCTGCCATCGAGGCTGTTGGGGCTTCATCTCCCATCCTTTATCTCTTATCCCTTCCAGTCCCCTTGGAAGCTGCAGCATCGTTGTTCCTTTCTCTGGCACTGACAGCCCCATCAATCCTCTGTCCCTTCACTGGTCCCCTTTCTTCCTCCTGCATCAAGATAAACTTTTATTTTTATTTCTGAATACGTTCTTTTTGTTTTCTCTCCTATCACATCTCCTCCTGCTGCTGGCTCTGTTAACCTGGCTGGTTCCAGACCCTCAGTGCAGGCTCCTGAGTCCATCCCTCCTTGTTTTGGGCACAGTTTCCTGTCCTCAGCCCTTCCCTGCTCTGCAGGGGCCAGAGCTTGCTTCAAAGTTATAAAAATGCTGCCTTTCCCAGTGAGGTGCTGGGAGGATGATGATTCCTCTTGTCCAATCTATTCTGTGAACCTTGGTTATATGAGCTGAAGTTTGGTTTTATCATTGTTGCACTGATGGTTTTGTTGCAGCACTTCTGTGCACAGGCCTGAATCCATTATTCCTGAGGAATTTGCTGTTGTGACCGTGGTTAAAAGTTTCTTCACTTCTCATCACACTTATCCCAAAAAAGCTGTTTATTCCAATAGAGACACTGGTTTCATCTCTGCTACCTGAGAACAATCCCAGGTTGATCTGACTGATGCAGAGTTTGAAATCTTAAGCCTGGCAAGGTACTGAACATTTTTGGTTCCTGACCCTTTTGTTGTCTTTGTCTCTCACTCCCTGTGGGCTCAACATAAACCTCTCCTTGGGGAGGAATCTTATTCTCACTGCTCACACTCAAGGCACCTTTTGCTCTCTCCAGCACAGCCTGGGGATGATGTTTAGTGGCCAAGTTCTGGTTTTAAATATCCCAAATTTCTTAACCCCCTTCCAAGGGCAAACAGCTGAGGATAACACCTGAATGAGCAATCGTTGTCCAAAAAACCCCCCACAGCTTCTCCAAACCAGCATGGCCTAAAATGAGATGGAGTCACTGCAAGATATGAACATCCCTTGGATATCTGAGTGTGCAAAGGTGCATTTGATCCCATTCCTGTAAAGACCTGATTACATTATGGTAATGAGAGTTTTTGGAGCTGCATTGTTGTTACGGGAAAGCTTCTTTTGAATTCAGCACAGCAATAATTTGCTGCCTTTGATCAGAAGAAATGTCAATTGCATTCATATTTGAGCTGGAGATCATATAAACAAGCCCAGGCCTTTCAGCAGTGCATGGTTAACACAGAAAAAGTAATTAAAGCACATCAATAGCATTTCTCAGAAAGCATGTGTAGGGGCTAACAACAAAGTACAGAATCTTACCCTGCTTCTCATTATTCTCTAGGTTAATAAAAGATATTTTTATATCAGTTTGGTGGTTGTCCACATATTCAAAACACTTTCCTCCCTGGCAGTGTCAGATATTCTTCTTTTTCCACCTTGTCCAAGAGGAAAAAGGCACCTCTGAGGAACTGAACTGCTCCTAAACCAAGTACCCAGGACTCTTCAGAGGGGCCCATGTGGCAATATCACCTGTGAGTTGTCTTATGGAATAAGGAAACAGGGCAGAGTTTTATAATTCAGTTATAACATTGAGTAAAATAACAAATTTATTTCATGTTGTTCATGTTTTGACTTCCTAAAAGAAGAGCCTGGTAGGAGAACATGGTAAAGTTCTTGGTCTGTGTGCAGCAGGTGGGAAATATTTCAGCTTTGAAATATGCTGTTGGGGAACTGAATTGTCCTTGTTTAAGTTTTTTGTTGTTGTTGTTTTCAGCTAAAAATAAAATGGGCTAAATCAAGAGTTTCTATCTGTCCAGGCTGGTGCAAAAACAGTTTTCAAGAACTCCCTGCAACCATCTAGTGAAGGATGGAGAAAATTTAAAGGTCCTTATTCTGCCCCACAGTGATGCTCATGTGTGGGTTGAGAATTGTGGGTGCTGTGTGTGGAGAGGAACAGCTTAACTAGGGAAGAGGGAGGACCTGCTTTTCCTCAGTCCCAGCACACAGAATGGGATCAGGAATTTGGGTTGGGATTGGTTTGGCTGTGATCTGGATGCACAAAAATCCCTGGATTCATTTCTACAACACTCCCAGGCATGGGATGTGCTCCTTGGAGTTTCTCTAAGCAGGATCAGGAGCTGGAGTTTGAATTTGGTGTATCCCAACTCAGGATATTCCAGGATTCCCTGGATCAGTGTCTGTCATGGTAATGAAAGTGGTTACAATGAGCTGGAGGAATTACTGCAGGAACAAAAGGGAGGAGGAAATGATGCTGAGTTGGGAGCTACCAAAAATGTGTAAGTGGATGTGTGATGTAGTAACTACACTGTGCAAATTCCTGAGGAAAATATTCCTAGAAAGAAGCAACTTCAAGGATAGTAGTTAACCACTTCTGGGACAAGTTTTTAATCCAGAAAAGGGATACACTGACTTAAGTCTTGACTCTGAGCAAAGCTAAGGCAAGAAAATAGGGGAAATATTTGCTTCTCTCCCCTGCAAAGCATCAGATGCACTCTGCTAAACAACTTTTCAATGCACAGCAATATATAGGATTTTTTTAGAAATGCTTGATCTGCCAGTCCATGGGCAGAAGTGGTTAACTGGGCTCGAGTGGGAAGGCTCCATGAGGAAAAAGCAGGAGTGTGTTATTCCAAGGCAATTGTTGCAGTGCACGGTGCATCTCTCTCAGCGAGCAGACGCTGCTTTGTGTCACTGGCCAAAATTTTCATGGTCTGCTTCAGCAGGCAGACTTGCAGAATAATAAACAAGATTTCTGTGTGTGTGACTGCAGCAAATACTTGTTGATGGTGACTGCTGTATTTCTTTCAGAGGTCCTGCCAGCTTTAATTAACTCAGGTTTATTCTGAACCGCGCCGAGATTAGCAAGTTGTTTGCAATCTATTTGCATTGTAATACACAGCCCAGAACATCGACTGCAAACCTGCTGTCTGCCTCTCCACGAGTGGATTTGAGCCCTGGCCATCTTCTCTGCTCCATTTAGCTGCTGCTTTTTTAGCAGAGGTTTGGGGGCACTCGCTGGGTGTGAGCAGCTGGGGAGAGCCTGTGCTTGTCAGACCCAGCAGCCATCAGCATCTCAGCATTTCTCTTCAGATGTGCCTGTGTCACATTTTAGAGTTTTTCCACATCACCTGCTCCTCTTGCCTTCTGCCTGTGAGCACTTGGAGTCTCTGGTTCTGGAATCTCCTCCAGCTGTTGCTGTGCAGTGCTTGGAGCAGGGGTTGGATCCTGGGTGTGTGAACTCGGCTGTAATGGCACGAGAGTTGTACAAAAACACATCTTCAGATCTTCCATAAGGCCTCCAGCACAAATTCTTCCAGTGTTTCACCCTTTACCCTGCTAGGACAGGCAGCCAGGCTCTGCCAGGGATGCTGCTCCATCCCTGCTCACCCTGCTCTCAGCAATCTCCTTAAAATTAAAGTTCTGGGTTAATGAAACAGAGCAAAGCCTGTTCTCCCTGGGAGCATAACTGGCCAAAATGACAGCTCCCACTCTGGCTGGGACAGGGATTGATGCCTGTGTGCTGCAGAGGGAAAAAGCTCCAGCAGTGCTGGGAGAGAAGGGAAAACACAGGGAAAGTGGAAATGGAGGATAAATCAGTGCTGCTGCTAAGTTTATTAGATGATTGTGTTGGATTGGTTGGGACATGATTTGTTTTCTTTTTCAGGTGAAAGGAAAAGCAAAGTTCTTCCCACCACTGCATTGTGTAGTTTATAGTGTAGGGAAATTTGTTTCTAATGCTGATGTATTTTAACTCACCCCTTCAGCTCTCAGTACTGAAACCCATAATTATCTGCATGGAAATGCTTTCATGACAACAGGCCAGGCTGTGATTTACCCAGGAGGTGGTGTCACCACCTCTCCAGGGGCACTGAGAGCTGTGCTTACTTGTTCTCTGTGGAAAAAAAAAAAAGGAGTTTTACTTTGTGCCCTTGTAATAAACTCTTCATGCCTCTGCTGCCCTCCTGACCACACTGCCACCCTCCCACCCCTGGAAGAGAAATCCAGCAGGAGAAGAGCTGAGCTGTGCCCAAAATAGTGCTGGGAAGGTGATTTTCAGTTTAGTGCAGAGCTCTCCTTGGTTTCTGCTGCTGCTCCAAGCTGGCCTGGGTCGAGTGTTGCACTCCACAGTGGAGAGCCCCAGCGCTGGGAGCAGCCCCAGGAATGGTGCTGCTGTGGCCATGAAAGCCCTCAGCACACAGCTACTCAGCGTGGGTGGAAGTGGAGAGCTCCAGGCTTTGAAAAACAAACATTTCTGGCCCAGCAAGCCAGAGACAGCCCAGCCAAGGAGCCACCTGCTCCTGCTCTTGTTTGAAGTGGAACTTGGGTCTCCTCTTGTGTCTCAAATGCTTTCAGCTGCTGCCAGCTATCAAATACTAATATTATTTTATATAATGGAGCCCTTTGTGCTCCTCTGAGGGGCCAGCAGGGCTATAATCATTGCCTGAAGGGCTTTAAAATTTCAAGTATTTTCTGCTCGATACTTCTGGGAGGTTTTTCTTTGAAAGAAGTCCCATCCCGGGGGGCTCCTCTTCCTCTCCACAAGCAGGAGCACAGGAGCTCCTTGTGACACTAATGGCAGCTGTGCCTGAATGAGGTCTCACCAAGAGACCCCATACAACAAAGCTCAGCCTCCACAACACGAAATGCAAAGGGAAAAATGGAATTGTGAAGGGCCAGCATCAATGCTAAAGTGGTGGAAAGCTGGAGATTGCCATAGATTCAGTTTTTGTGGCAAGAGCAGTTTGTTTCTTGGATTTCTTTCCCTGTCCTGGGGCTGCCCTCCCTCCTGTGCTCGGAGGCTGCTCAGGTCCTTGTGGTTCATCCCCCAGAGGTGCCCTGAGGGCAGGCTGCTGTCACCTCCAGAGCCTCCCTGGCCACTCCTGCCATGCCCCATCCATCAGGGGAACAGGCTGCAGGAAAGCAGCAGCTGCCTGAGCTGCCAGCCTGGAGTAAATCACAGCTCTGGGCAGCACCAGCTCCTGCTTTTCCTGCCTCATCCCTGCCCGGGAGCTTCCCAGCTCTTGGCATGGCTCAGGAAGGAGCTTGGCTTTGCTGCTGGGACTTTGTGCTGGGAATGGAGGGGCTGTGGGATCTGAGGCTGCTCAGACCATGGAGACAATAATGCCTTGTGCTGCTGGGTCATCCCTGTGCCAGCTGGGAATTCAGGGTTGGGTGGAAGGAGCCCATCCACAGGCACTTGGGAAAAGTGGCATTATTGATTTAATTGTTTTATTTATTTTTATTATCTACTTCCAAGTCAGAAAACAGATTCTTTGTTATGGCATGTGATCCACATCCAGAGAGCTATGTGAATGTTGGCCCTTTCCCTAATTAAGGAATACCAAAGCTTCTGTGCTGTGATGGGATTTCTGGGATAAAACTTGGAGGTCCTAATTTACAGTTGGTTCACAACTGGGATGCCTAATGAAGGAAACACTGATTAATGTAGTTATGAACATGAGTAAACAAAAATATGGAAAATAATTCAAATTTGTTGGTAGCACTTTTGCAGTTGTTGGACATCAGGAAATCAAAGGTACAAGACTTATAAAATGTAAAATAAGGGTAGAAGGGGAACCTTTCCCTTCCTCCTAAAAAATAAAAAAAAAGTAGGAGAAACCAGACTTGGAGTTTTGAAAACACTCTGATTGATGAATCACAACCACTCTCCTGAATAGCTTTACTTAAAGGTACCAGTGCATTGCAAGTTCCATTCCTCTGGTTTGAAATCTTTCTTGAAGCTGTTTTGCTTCGAGGAGCACTCAGTGATTCTGGACAGGATGGAATGAAATGATGAATGCTTCTATAAACACCCCTGATCATGGTGCACAAACATGGGAACACTCATGGGTTGGCTTGATGAAGAACCAGAAACTCCTTGGAGCTGGGGTCTGAAAATGCAGGGTGTGGATGTGTGAGCAAAGACAATTTTAGTAATTTTTTTATTTTCAAAACAATTTGGAATTTCTAACATTGAATTCTAATTTAAAGCCATGCCTGCTTTGATCCTTTCTGCATGTTTTTATTTGTTTTACAAGATTTATTGTGCTCATTTTTACCCCACTAAAAGGTGAACTCATGGTTCGCACGATCCCTTTAATTTTTTCCTTGTCATTTCTCCTTTTTATAGCACATCTCTTTGCTCCACTCCTTAATTGTAATCATGCACTGAGAGCAGCCTTGATATTATTCAGGCACTCTTGGTGGAATAAAAAATGGAAATTGTTATTTGCCCTCGATGGCTCCATTTCCTGGGGCGATGTAAACACGCCAGGCTTCACTTCCCAGCTTCTAAAGTGAGACTCCCAGGTGTGTCAGGATTACACATGGAGCATTAGGAGGTTTCAAATGGTTTTCCTGTCAGGATGGGGAGTCACAGCAATTTCAGGCATTTGATGCAACGCCCCATCCCATGCTCGCTGTAATAGAGGTCGTTATCATGCCTGTTTTGGAAGTGGTGTTATTGATGAGCTGCTGCTCTGCAGAGCCCAGATTGCCTTTCCAGGCTGCTTTCTGCTCACAAGTTGTTTTCTCGGTGGGAAATAAATTGTTTTCACGGTGGGAAATGTTGGTTGTTTACTAATAAGTTGTTTTCTCGCTGGGAATAGATTTTGAATGTTAAGATGGGAGATGGGGTTTTGCTTTGTGCTGGTGAAGGAAATACAATAAGCCTCAAGTCCTTGAGCTATGGGGACTTTTTAAACAGGAGATTTATGATGTCCTGTGTCAGTTTTGCACCTTATAGGCTTCAAAGAGCACACAGGGAGTTGTGTCTTGGCACTCACTCAGAACTGAAGGAATTGTGGTCAAGCAGGTTGCCTGTTGATGGAAGAGGAGCATGGATTGCCCTGGAACTTGTGCTCCTCTGCAGCTCTTCCAGAGGAAGGTCTGTGCCTTTTTTATTTCATTTCGATCACAGAAAAGGTTGAAAATGATCTCCAAAGCTGAGTCCAGCCTGTGAGTGATCCTCACCTTGTCAACCAGAGCAGTGTTTGTAGGTGAAACAGTTCTGAAATGCCCTCACAGTGCAGCTGGACGTGGTGTGTGTGTGTGTGTTTGCTTCCTCCATGGCAAACCTCCCTGGATTCATTAAAACTCCAACAAAATCCCCCCTGTGTGCTGGTGGAAACATTGGATCGATATTTTATACTGGAGGTGTTTGGACAGAGCAAACTAAAATACTTTCAGTGGAACAAGGGTTTCATAATAGCTGGAAAAATGGGATTGAGTGGGAAAATATCCAGGAATTAATTTGCTTCCTCTATTTTTCTTTAAATTTTATTTCTGTAGGCCAGAGTAAGTTTTTGATGAGATTTCTGAGATCATCCTAGAATTCATAAAATCCTTGTAGAATAATTTGGGTTGGAATGGGACCTCAAAATCCATCTTGTTCCAACACCCTGCCATGGGTAGGGACACCTTCCACTAGACCAGGCCATGGTATTCAGGAGGAATAAAAATTCATGGGGAAGAGTTGTTAAACATTGGAAGGGGCTCCCAGGGAGGTTTGGAGTCTCCATCCCTGGAGGTGTCCAAGGAATTCCTGCACATGGCGCTCAGTGACAAGGTGGGGATCAGTCACAGGCTGGATTTGATGGTCCTGGAGGGCTTTTCCAACAGAAATATTTCTGGAATTCTGTGATAGCAGTGAAGTAAAAACAACCCAATCCCACCCAGGGAATGCATCTTTCTTTCTTGGAGCAGGGATACATTGGATATTAGGGAATATTTCTTCACCAAACGTTGTCAAGCATTGGAACACTCTGCCAGGGCAGCAGTGGAGTCACCATCCCTGGAAACGTTCAAAAAACGTGTGGATGTGGTGATTTTGGACATAATTTAGCAGTGCTGGTTTAATGGTTGGATTTAATCTTGGAGGCCTTTTCCAACCTTAATGGTGCCATGATTCTGGGAAATATTAAAGAAAGCTTGATACGTGTTTTCTGTAACACTTCAGGTGAAAAACATGATTTGTGTGTTTTCAGGAGGTTTTGAACTTGTTAATGATTTTCTGTCGATCAAATGGGTAAAACTACTGGAGAGGACTTTTCAGAGGGAGAAACAAGCTGGTTTTCCAGCAGCCAGAACTGGGATATGCAAACACACTGCACACTTGGACATGTTTGGCTCAAATATGTTTTAAATGGGGAGAAAAAAACCAGATTATTTTACCTGGGGAGAACTTGTTTGACTGGGTAGAATACATATTCCCCCAAAAATGAGCTATGTGATCCCCATTTCCTTTCCTGGAACACTCCCAGAAAATGAAAATATGTCAGAAATTTGAGATTTTGCATCTATTGGAGAATTTGCATAGAGTAACTGCAGTTCCTGCTGTAATTCATTGGGTGCCTTCTGTGAACACAGATGTGAGCCCTTGGTGCTCTCCATAAATTTAAAGGATGACTGCAAAAGGATAAATCTAATAAAATAAAATTTAAAAAAGCAGAGAAAACCAAGTGAAAATCTGGGCAGGGGGTGAAGAATTTGCCAGATGTGCAGAAGAGAAATCGCCGCAATGAAAGGAAGCAGCTGCTGGAGGTTGGGATCTTCCTTCCAGGCTGGGAGAAAGTTCTTGGAGTCAGCTCAGGGCCTTGCTGGAACACAAGAAACTTCTCCTTGGTTCCTGGATCATGGAATCATTCAGGCTGGAAAAACCCTCCAAGATCTTGGAGTTCAACCATTCCCCACCACTGCTCCATGTCCCCAAGTGCCACATCCCCACGGCTCTGAAATCCCACCAGGGATGCTGGGCAGGGAAGAATTTTGGAGGGAAAGGTTAGAAATGCAGATTTGGGAGTTTAAAAGGGAGCAAAATCCAGGATCTCTTTGTGGCAAAATGGAATTTCCAAACTGAGCCATACAAAATTCTTCTTTCAACCACAGGATCCAAAGGAGATGTTTTAGGTCACTTTCCTTTTGGTTTTTTCCTTTCTTTTTTAATTTTACTTTTAAAATTCTATTTTGTGTTTGCCTCCATCCTTGCAGTTCTTTGCCTTTTTGGAAACTCCTGTGTTGCCCTTCAGTTGTCTGTTCTCTGGAGCCAAGAGCTGTGGAATTTTAGAACTCTTGAGGCTGGAAAAGCCCTCTGAGTCCAACCCTTAACCCAGCACTGCCAACCTGTGTCCCCCATTGCCACCACTTCTTTTCTACCCAGTTTTGGTGCCTTTTCTCAGGTTTTTCTCCATCCACTCCATATTTTAACAAATTGGGATGCCCAAAATGCAGCTCAGTGCTCCAGGTGACGACTCCTCAAGGACACATGGAGAGGGAACATCCTTATCTCTCCTTCCCCCTTACTTCTGGTATCAGTTTAGATCTGTCTGATAAAAAGATGTCACCACCTAAAGTCACCAAACTGGGGCTGGAGGGAGGAGCTCACACTGGCCTTTGGATGTCAGTAAACATTTGGAAAGGTAAAAAGACTGAAATGGGAATTTTGTGGCGTTGGAGCAGAGGAACAGATGGATTTCTGCTGTGGCTTCATTTAGGTCAAGGGAAATCTAATTAACAGAAATTACAGCAGTTGAGCCTGGTATTAGTGCTGTATTCACAGAAACCATGATTTTTACATTAAAATAGGTAATTATCTGTTCCTGTGAAGCAGTAGAGGAGACATAAGAGCTGTCAGAGGGCATTTGGTGTATTTTACCATGGAATTTTATTGCTAAATCTAATTATAATAACGACTTTTTTCAGTGATGGTGAGACTGAGGGGATTGCTCCTGAAATGAGGAGCAGTGATTCCTATTTAGCAGCCTTCCAAGGAATTTATCAGGCTTATTCTTAGGCTTTGTTTTGTGGGCAAAGCTGGGAAAAATAATCCAAGTGGATTTTTCAAATGGGTTGTTAGAACTGTGTTTTGAATTGTGGGTAACCAGAGATTGAGAATTCAAGTCTTAAGCTGGCCTTAGAGACAAATTAAGCAAAACTGAAATAAAGCTTTGTAAATTCTGAATGTCTGAGAGGCTTCATAGTTGTTAAGACAATTTTAACTAATCCCCTTTAACTTGATATTTCCAGTTAATTTGGATTTATATCTGAGTGTTGCTGTGCTGACAAACCCTGATATAAAACCCGTTAAAATGAGCTTTTTTGTAGGGATAAAGAGGAATTTTGTTGTGCATCTCAATGGAATGGCACCACTTTGCTGAAATCCAGAGGGTTTTCCCTCTTGCTGGAATTGTGACAAGGCAAATAGTTGTGCCTTGGATGCCTAATTGTAATTGCTAATTTCTAATTAATTGATTTTTCAGGGGCTGAACATGAAAATTTTTCTTTTCTCCGGAACGAGCCTTACCTTTGTTAGGCAAAATTCAAAATTGTATCATTTTATTGGGGCCCTGAACATTTTTTAAATTTAAATTCAAAAGCGTGGCTTTGTATGTTTGGAGATTTCCTTGTGTGCAACACTTTTATATAAAGCACCCCTGGACAAACAATTTACAGAACTTTATAAATATCCCTGAAAAAAAAAAAAATTACAGAACTTTATAAATAATACAACTTGAGAAACAATTTCCAAACACGCTCTAAAATTACTCTGGTGGTGAGGCGTGGTCTGAAAAGCTGGAGAAAAGCTCAGCTTGTGCTCGTGCTGGGTCTGAGGCTGTTCAGAAAGAGCCAAGTCACGTCCTGGGTGGCATTTCATGATTTTGTCATTGCTCTGACATTGCTGTCGCCGTTGCTCGTTTATCCGACCTGCCTGAGCTCGTTGGGAGCTTTGGCGTGCAGAGCTCTCCCAGGAGCAGATCTGGAGCCAAGGAGGGCTCCTGGACAAAGGATGATCCATGGGGATGAGCTTTCCCCGTTTATATTTCCGTGGAGATGGTCAAGGTGATGGAATTAGCTCGGAAATATCCGTAACAGCTCATCGGGGATCCAAAGACCTTTGCGCTTAAAGATTCCTCAGTTCATTAAGAAATCAAAGTAAAAGTTAACTACTAAATAATCACTGGCTCCTGAAGACAATTTGCCATCAAATGAGGTCAGATATTGGGAGGGAAGGGCTCTCTCACAGTTGAACTCCTCCAAAAGCTCTTTTGAGAGACGTTTTTCCGCCCCCGGTGAGCAGCGCGCGTTCAGATTGAGCCAGGGTGACGTTTCCACCCTGGAATATCAGCTGGGTGCCCTAGAAAATCTTGCCAATCATCTTCCCACTTGATCTCTGGGGATAAATTGGGAAGTGCTATTTTCCCTGGGTTTCATGTGGAAGGGAGGCAGGGGAGTTCAAGGATGTCAGATGGTTCCAATGGGTTTGGGCTTGGCTCTCTTTTATTCCTTTGAAATTCCAACATCTCTTCAGTGGAAGAGTTTGTTTTCCACCACCGATCATGAGAAGAGGCAATTTAGGGACAAATATTTTTGCAGCTCAAGATAAATTGGTGGCAATTTCAGGATGAAGCTGTTTGACTTCAGCACAGTCTCTTAAGGTGTGGTAAATTTGGTAATTTACCTAAATTTGGACTAACAGGACTTCAATACCTTGGAATAAACTTCGTTTCTTAAATATTTACAGCTCTTTTTAGCACCTGAGTAACTGAGCTGCTACTGCCTGAATAAAATTAAATGTCAGCTAAACCAAGTGTTATTTTTTAATGACATGAAAGAGACTTAACTACGGCTCAAGAATTTCTGGGTATTGATATTCTGCTTTTAGAAGATTTAGTTGGTACCTCTCCATGAATTATTGCCACTTTTTCAATATTATATTGGATATAATGATATTATATATTATATTCCTTCTCATCCAACTATATTTTTACTACTTTAGCTTTTTTCTTTTTTTTTTCTCACATAATGAACTTCATTAGTGAGTAGGATTTAGCCTGACTTTTTATGTAGCTTATGCAAACTGAAGCACATCAACCACGAGCCTCTAAAAACGCTGGAATGGGAATGTTTACAGACTTCTGACAAATACTGAGATGTTGATTGCAGAGATATTTTTATGAGTGAGTAGCAAATGTTTCTGGAGAGATCATTTACAGTGAGGCTGCTCTGATTGAGTCATTTGCTGCATTTCTGTGGCGCCTTTTTTTTTTTTGGTTGTTGTTTGTTTTCTCCAAGGGAAGTCATAATAAAAGATGAGTCTGAAAATAGGCCCTGTGTCTGGTGGTTATGGATGCACTGCTATAAATAGTGGGACTTCTGGGGGCTTTTTGGATGTCACAATGAAATCAATCTTGGGATAATTATGCTACTCTGAAGAAGCTGGAACATCAGCTTAGTCTTTTTATGTGTGAATATATAGGAGTGACTATTGATAGTATAATGACTGGATATTATGAAAACTGTTCAGCATCTTCCTTAAGTGTGGAAGTGCCTGTAAGTGTAACAGAAGCTTAAATTTGAGCTGATCCAAACAGCTTTTCCATAGGTAGGGATCCTTCTTTACCTCAGGAATATAAGAAAATGCAACTTTTCATCATAATGCAAGCAGCAATAAAAAAATCTAGTATTTTTTCTGCCTGCTAAAGGGAAATGAAGTGTGAATGATATATTTTCTCCTATTTTACCAATACAGTTGTTAGAAATGTTTTCTTATTAAATGGTTTTAGGAGGGTGCTCTTCTCATCTGTGGTCTGAGTATTGTGTGTCTCATGTGAGATTTTTACACCAAAACAATTATTAAATAAGAAAGAGCTTTTTTTTTATTAAAAAAAGGAAACAAACAATAATCCTGGATCAAATTTAGAATCTGAATCTCTTAGGACTAAGTAAGAACTGGCCCAAATAGACCAGGAATATTTATGTTAATATTTCCTTTAAAGAGAAGATAGGTCTGGGAACTCCAGGTAAATTCCTCCACTAAATATAATGGAAATAAAAATGGGAAGAAATTTTGTTTTCCTGCTTAGCTTTGCTCTGAAATGATGTGTTAATAGAGGGAAAAGAGATTCCTTGTTAATATTTTGTAATTATTTTCTAGCTCTGCTCTAAGGGTATTGGGTTTTCATTGTACAAATAAAGCTGGAAAAGATAATGGAATGACTGGAAAGAAAATAATTTTGTGGATGTTTTTAAGTCCTTCCCATGGTTGGCCTTGTGGAGGTTCCTCCTTGGGCCAGTCTGCATGATGTCACTCAAACATTTGGGTGCCTCCCAGGAGCAGTAATCTCTGATTTTACAGCAGAGAAACATTTCCCTACCTTATGTACATACAGATTTTATGTGCATATATATTCCAGTAGAGTGAAGACTTCAGGAGAAAGCTCAAAAGTGACTTTTCTAACACCTTCATGGCTATTAAAATAACAGCATTTTAGTCCAGCCCTATCTATAGACAGGTTATAAATAGGTCCCAGCGAGAAAATGATTTGTCACCAGCAATTATTAGAAACTTTCCAGTTAAATCCAAGTTATAACCTCCTCCTTAAAAACAGAGAGGGCTGAATTATTATTTTAGGTTTCACCTGGGTCGTTTTCAAACATGAATAAAACGTTTCCCTTGCACAAATCATTCATCTCCACGAAACCTTCAGGAAGGGTCGCGGGAACGACCAGCAGAGGTGAAGACGTTCACGCAGATTTCGTGGTGATGGAAAAGCTTTTTTGGAAACAAGGGGAGAAAGCAGAATGTGAGAAGAAATCCCTCAATGGGGAGAGGAGAAATGAGGTGTTTTACTCAAATGGCACCACGACTGAATCAGTCAGGGGCTGAAGGTTTATTTCCAACAAAATATCTTCACGCAGCTATTCAGAGGAATATTCATGAGGAATATTCATGAGGAATTCCTGCCGTGTGAGGCATCAGTCACAGGCCAGGCTCCTGGCTTGTATTGAAATTGCTGGGTGAAAAGGTGATTTCGAGTCTCCAGCGATTGTTTCTGGATTATACATCAGGGCAGAGTGAAATGGTGGGGCTTTATTGCCCCATACTGCATTGCAAAATTGGTATTAGGTTAAATCGCGCCGGCCGCTCGTAAATCAGAGACGCAGGGGTGAAAAATGAATATACACAACCTCTTCTTGCTGGGGCTTTGTTTGTGGCTTTTCTCACTAATTTCTGCTTAAAATTCAGCTCTGGCTGCTGGAAAAACAATCCCAAACCCATCAGTGGCTGCAAGGACTCGATAGGAGCTTTGGTTTTGTTTGTGAGAGGGCGCTGGCTCTGCAAAAATCGTGGAGGAGTAATTTGTAAATAGAAAATTCAGCTGCAAGGCTCATCTCTGGGTGCTTAATTCCTTGATCTGATGGGCATTTTGGGGGGAATAAATCAGAAAGTTGGAGGCTTCCAGGGATGGCTCGGCCACAGGTTCTCTGGGCAACCCATGCCCACCCTCCCAGGGAAGAATTCCTACCCAATATCCCATCCATCCCTGCCCTTTCCCCCTGTCCTGTCACTCCATGAATAATAAAACTTCATCCAAAAAAAAAATCAATTCACCCATGGCATCACTATCCAGCAAAACTCTGGATATCTGAATACAGAGCTTTCCTCTGGTCCTGTAGCTTGTTCTGGCTGATATTTAATGTTTTCAGGCAAAAACAAAGTAAGAAAAATAAGTTTGACAGAAAATTTAATTTTTTTTTCCTTTTATCTTTTAATTTCTTGGAACATCTGGTTAAAATTCAAGTCTGCTCCTCAGTTTTTAATGTATTTAATTTTGTGGTAACCCTGCAGGTTTTGGTAGCACTAAAAAGAGGTTTTGCCTGTAAGAATGGGGTTCCACACCTGACTGCAATAACGAGTCATAAAGTCCACAAGAAATTATTAAAAATTCCCCCTGCTATTAATTGGAGTGATATTGTTTCTCTGTATGTTATTTCATTTGGACTTAGGAGGATTAATTTACTGGAAGTACCAGAATTGCAACAGAAATGCTGATTGTACTGAAATTACCTTAAATGAGTCAGAAAAGAATGAGTTTTTACAGTCAAGTTCCTTCTGCTCGTTTTATTTTTCTTTCTTTTCCACTTGCTTTGTCCTTATAAAAATATTCAAATTCCAGTTGCTTTTTGGAGATCTGGAAAGTCTTAATCCAGCTTGATTTGATTTTAAGCACTTGGTTGCACTATGGGTTTGCAATTGGTATCTAAATATATTTTATATATATATATATAAAAAATATATATAAGTGAAAGTTTTGGGGTAGGAAATGGAATAAATTCCATGGGAATGAGCTGAACTGGGAATCACCTACGAGCACCAACCTCTGGTCTTGATTCTACTCAGTTTTTTTCAGAAAATACAACACTTAATCTGTGGTGGCTTCTGGTGTTCAACAAATCAACTTTTGTTGGTATTTGTGACTTTTTATTCAAATATATGTCAATAGTGATGACAGATTTATGGGATGCAAAGCCATCCTGAAGTATTCCAAGGTTTTTTTAGTGTAACAGGAAGTGCTTCCCATTGCCTTGGCTCAGCTGGCAAAACCAAATCGGTTTTACAAACTCAGCCCAAAATTTTAATTCAATCCCCTCATTCCAAGCGGTGTATTTTGGCATTTCCATTATTCCCAATGTCATTTTTGGGTAATTGCTGCGTGGTTATGGAAGCTGGAGTCCATAGCAGCCAATTAACACTATTTAACAGCTGTTCAAACGGATAATTACCTGATGTTAGCATCACCTAACGTTATTTTTAATGCTAATTATGCCCAATTTACTCTCCAGAAACACTCCCAGGTATGTTTCCAAACGTGACAACAGCAATATTTGTGTTCCTGCCAGCTGCACGCTGAAACTGGGGGATTTTGTGGCTGCCCTGGTAAATCAGAGCTGAATATTCTTTGCTGAAGGATGGTCTCCTCAATGGAGATGCTGTGGTGTCACATTTATCCTCTCCCTGGGCATTTCTTGGTAGGATTGGAAAGCCAGAAAAAACAAGCCACAGAAAGTTCCACAACACAGCAGGTAGCTCAGTTTTTGTTAATTTTTCCAGAAAATTGGTACATCAGAGTAATTCCCACCCTTTTTAATGAACTTTATGCTGTATCCATAGTCCTGGTCACTCGAAATTTCTTGGAGAATTGCAAGATTAAATCTCCAATTTTTCTCCTAAATCCAGTCTCTTGATTTCTGTGAATCCCAGAAATAAATGTTGTTTTTATTTTTTTAAGATTTATTTGCTCCATAACCTCCTGCTAACAGCAATCTACATTTTCCCACTTTATATAAATGACTCGTTCCTCAGCTTCTCTACAGTTTTACAAACTGAATAAAGCAGCATAAATTACCCATTTAGGAAAGGTCTTATTGAATGTTAACATTTTACATCCAGGATCAAATTGAAATAATTGCCTGAAAGGAAAAGGCCTAAAACAAATGATGGGCCTTGAAAACAGAAATCATAGTTTCAAATAAAAATAGATAGAGAGCCCTTCAGAAGCTGTGGTAAATGAATGGTTGGTTTAGTTGGGAAGTGGGGATTTATTAGCTTGGGTAGATTGTGATGAAAGGTATCTGTGAAAATAATTGGTCTCATTTTGGGAAAATCAGGCAGTCCATTAAAACTGCTGCACACACTGATCACAGGAATACTAATTTGGCTTGTAAATTCCTGTGATTTTTAGCACTCCCCCAACCAGTGTGAATTCCAGCCAAAGAGGATAATTCAGGTCATCCAGAGTATTTTGTTTGTGCTTCTCTGCGTCCCCAGGAAGATTCTTGTGTGTGAATGGATGTTGTGAATCCCTCTGAGCCCCTCCTGAGGTTCCAAGGGCAGCCAGGGAGGTACCAGGAGTTGATGTGGAGTATTTACAATTAATTTGGGGGTGAAATAACACAGAAAATGGAGTTTGCCTCCCCAAACAGTGCCTGACCAACACCCAGGCCATGCACAGGGCAGGAATCATCAGCTAAGGCACAGGGAAATAAAATTTTCCTTTTTGCCTTTAAAGATGTAAAAATAATTCAGAGAGATATAAATAAAATATATGTGCTTTGTTTTTAGGAGAGAAAGAGGTAAAAAAATCACTATGAAGGAAAATAAAAGTGGGGGTGGAAATGTTTAATTGGCACCCAATGTATTTTCTGTAGGTTTGATAGAGACAGGAAAATACTTTTAATCTTTTCAATCATGATTGATATCAATCATCTAAACATGCAATTACCCAGGTATACAATTAATCAAAACACTGAGAGATGAACAGAGCATCATTATTTAATTTCACCAATAAGTGCCTCGACAGAATCTGCTCTTGAAAGATTTTTCCAACACTGGCTTCAGAATTGGTTTCAAAATGAGAAATTATCTCTCAAATGGAGTCATTTGTGAAAGTGTTGCTGGTTTGAAGTGTGGGAGTAGTGAAGCCTGTGGGTGTTGCATCTCCTGCAGCAAAAAAAAAAACAAAAAAAGGAACATGAACCTGTGGAGCCAGCCAGAAAAATGTACAGGGGGAAAGTCCAAGTGAAGAAATAGTTGCACATTTTTCTACATATTTTTGCACTTAAGCTTTTTATAAAAAATTATATTCCCTTTCCCAACCAACCTATGCTGACAGCAAATACACCTGGAAATGCAGAGCTGCAAACCTTCCTAACACTGATTTATAAACCCTTGTGCCTTTTCATTCTGACCAAACAAAAGGGGTTTCTTGCCCTTCCAGTTCTTGAGCCCTGCTCTGCTTGGACAAGTGAGGTTTGTTGCCCTTGGTGCCAGGGAGAGAATTTTCTGTGTGTAAAATGAACAGTGAACAAAGAGTGACTTTGCTTGGTGTAATTTCGTGGAGCAATTTGATGGCTTTTGAAGATTCTCTGTCATCCTTGAAGCATCACTTTCTGTGAGAGTGTTTGATTTTGATGTTCATATTTTCAGAGCCCCTGTCTGAGCTTATACTTTCCCCTCTGCTCCTCTCCTTCCTAAGCTGGAGTGCTGCTAGGATTTCCCAGGGCCTTCTGTTTATGAAATGCAGGGCAAATCTGAATCTTTCATCAAAATTAAGAATGAGTTGTGCCTTATCTCTCTTTCCTCTGCATCTGGTGGATTTGCAGGTGAGCATATTTCTTTCCTGGCTAGTGTAGAAATTGGAAGGGTTTTATTTTTAGTGAAAATCCAAATTAATTCCACTGTAAGGCCAGCTCATATCTCTAATGTAAAAAGTGAACTAGGATGGAATTTCTGGTTTTGCTGCAAACAGCAGCATGAAGTAGAGATGAAAGTGGGAAGGGTGAAGTGCCTACATGAAAATATCTGTGTGTGAAATGGCTTCCAGTGGTCTGAGACAAACATACACAACTAATGGGAAATAATCCCAAATTTGAGCAAAAAACCCTCCCTGAGCAGGATTACAACATGAGGGGCAATTCTACAGCCATGTCTGAACGACTAAACAAAGGAAACTCTTTGAAAAGCAGGAAAGGAGTTGTGACTGCAGCCTGCATTTCCTGGGGGTGTCCCAAACCTTCCTGCATCACACCCCAATCCCTGTGGCTCCTTCCCAGCCCTGCTTGGACAGGGAACCCAAAGGTTCCATCCAGCCTGAAGCATTTGGTGACTCTGGGCCAGACCCAGGTGACAATGGAAAACTGGAAAACTCCAGTGATTGTGGCAAAGGAAAAAAATCCTGAGAGGAATTGCTGCCATTTTCAGGTGTTTGAATATAAACCCCACTGTTTTCTGGGCTGGTAATGCAGTTGTATAATATTTTTAGTAATGATGCTTTTGAAAGTGGGTTTTGAATGAATAGAGGGTTTTTAGGTAATGAGACTTGTTATCCGAATGAAACATCCTTTCAGATCAAAGTTTATCCTCCTGTTCGTGCCAGTGTTCCTTAGACACCTCTGGCAGAAAACTAGAGGAAAGGAAAAAAAATAAAGCAAAAACCCCCTGAATTCAGCTCAGCAGCCAAAACCACGTTGCCTGAAAGGTGCTGCTCCCCTCTGAAGGGCCAGAGAGCCCCAGGCAGCTCCATTTGTCACCCAGCAAAGGGGCAGAACGTGGAGCTGGCTGCAGGGAGATGATGGATGTGGGGTCCCTGGGCTGGGTCCTGCTGGGGGCTCCCCAGCTCCCCCAGCCAGGAAAACCTGCAGATATTCTGTAATGAGGCCATCAGCTGAGGGATCTGAGGGAAAAGCTTTCCTGCAAGGAGCAAAGCTAAATGTGGCAGCTGCTGAGGCTGGAGCTTTCCCTTAACTGATTTTCTTGGGGCAAGGAGAAGGGGATGGGAGAGGAGCTGTTGTAGTTTAAAAGCTGAGCTGAGGGGTGGAACTCACCAATTTATTTTTTTTCAAGTTGATAAGTGTGGAGTTCAGAGAAAAGTCACCTGATGGTGGCAGGGACACTTCAGTCAACCTCTCACTTAAAAAGGTGATGATATTCACAAATATGACATCCCAAGGTCATTTAATACGGTCACACTAATGAATTATGTAATAACAGGATTTTTTACAGCACAAAAAGCTGTTTAAAGCAAATACTGACCAAAGTTTTAATACAGGTTTAAGCCAGACCCTAAGTTTCATTTCTGCTTTGCCCCCCCAGGTGTATCAGAGGGAAGCTGTGTTTCCTCACTGGGTTATTCCTGCAGTGCTGGGTGGGAAATAAATTAGGCTTTCTCCAAGCTCATTTCCCAAGCTGAGTTTCATGGTCAAATGCACACTGGAGCTGGAAAAGGACAGGCAGGAGCGTGGAGGGACCACCTGCTCTGCTCCAGTCCAGTCTGGAGCAAGGAAATCCAGATTAATTCTATCTGTATTCAACGTGAGATGAGGAATAACAGATCTGGCAGAGCTCACCAGCTTCAGGGCTGGGACAGGAGGCAGAAATCAAAGAATTCCAAGTGTAGAGCTCGGATATGATGCTTTCAGGACATTTGCTGTGAATTTCCAGCCTTGAAATTTCAAAGGATGGAGAGGAAAGTCCAGTTCAATGCTAAAAATTCCAGAGAGGTGGCCTTGCCCCTTCCTCTGATAGCTGCCAGTGCTAGGGTTTGTTGGAATTGCTTAAAATTGGGGAAGTGATGAAAGTGAGTTACTTCAGAGGCTGGAAATGCTGTAAAGCCACAGCATTTTGATTCTTTGTCAAAGAGCACGGCAAGAGTGAGTGTTATTGGTAACAACAACACAAGAAAATGATGGTTTGGGCTGTGGCCTCTTCTGTACACCAATATATCAAACAAGGTATTTCCCTTTGGGTGAAAAAACAGTTTTTAATGGAGTGGAGGAAAACCTTTGGAAGCTGTGCCTCTCACAGCCTTCATTAAATGCTGCATTTGGACTGATAACTTCAGTGATGCAACCTGCATTTTATATTTCTGATAATCCTAGAATAGGAATATTAACCATCTCTATATTGTGCCCTTTGCCTCGACAGATGTCTTGGCCAGGATTAAATTAATTGCTAAATGTCTTTTCCTGCCTGACAGCTGGGAATTTGAGGCTTCAGAGGTAAATAGGTTTTGAAGCAATCCAATAATAGGCTTACAAGGCTGAGGGGCAACAGAGCTGAAAAGTGAAAAATCAAGAGGCTGGACCATTAATACCTCCTTGAAAAGTTAATCAGTCCATGACAGCAGGCTGGAGTGTAAAGAGTGGCTGTGCTGAGGGGTTTGGCAGGTCAGTGCTTTGCCCCAAGTGTTCAGGTTTGGAATATTTCTGTAGCTGTGTGGTAAATATTTGTAGTTAATTAACTTTGTGATAAAGTTGGGAAGTGATCTGAGCCTCAAGAGGAGGGGTGAATGTCCTCAAAGTGCTCCTCCAAAGTTGATTGTCACTGCCTAGCAGATGTTGTATATCCCAAATTTGGGGGTTTTTTCCTGTATTTTGGTTCAGTGCCAAGGCACGATGGAGTTGCTGGCTCCAAACACCCACAGAGGATAATGCCAAAGGATGAGAAGGCTGTGGGGGGCTCTTCCAAGCCTTTTCAAGGAAAATCTGTGTTGGTGGCCGTGGTTTCAGAGGGGACAAGAGGAAAAACAGAGCATCAGAAGGTCCTTGGTGTCTTTGGGCACCAAAGAAGTCGAGGTGATGCTGGAGAGAGGGCAGAGGTTTGGGGTTGTATCAGAGAAGGAAAGTGATGGGGAGGGTTAAAACATTAATGGTGGATGGAGAAAGAAAGAAAAACTTGGGGGTGACAAATCTACATGATGATTGAAACAAAAGGAACATTGCTGAGAGCCTCCAAAGCATTCTGCACCAAGTGGTCAAACACCAGTGCCCATCTGCAAAAGGGACTGCTGGAGGTTTGTTCTCCTGTTGTCTGTCTCCATGGCAATTCAGTTTCCTGAGGGCTGAAATCCATTTGTTTAATTACAATCTCTCATTTTATTACGCTGGTGGCTCTGTGTCCCTAATTACTGTGGCTGGTGTGCAGCTGTAGAGAGACCCTTTCCCATGAAATGCCTCAGAGATTCTGGGGGTGTTCCCAAAGAAAACATTAACATCTGGAGCAGAGTGATACTTTTGGATATGAAAGCTCAAAATGAAATATTTTGGGGTCCTTGTGTTTTAAACACCTGACCATGGGGAATGTGGGCAGGAGGATGTCTGGAATCCTGGAGGTTTAACAGATGCCACTGAAGTGTGCAAGAGTGCAAAATGAAGCCAGTCTGGGCTTTTGGTACAAATTCAGGGCCATTTGTGCCATTGAATTCCTTCCTTGTGGGCACGGTGGGAAGAGCAGCCAGAAATTTCCACGGAGAGTGGGAACTGTGGGGAATAGAAAAGGTACCAGACTCTCAGAAAGCTGTGGGAAAACCAAATCTCAGAGTGGAGAAATGCAAGAAAGCTGGGGATGCAAGGTCAGGAAATAACAGAGCTGTGTGCTGTGTAGAGATGGAAAATATGTTAAGCAAGAGAGTAAATGATGTAAGCTTAATAATGAAGCTTTATCCATTGTTTTAAACCATTACAAGTAAGCATTGTTAGAAACAAGAAGCACGTGTAAATTTACTAATTGGATAGCTTTTAATATTATCTTATTGGCTAGAAAACTTTTAAAAGACCATGTAACAAAGAACAATTTGTCTGTTGTTTAAGTGGCTGAAGCTGTTTCCATCTCCCTTGCTTGGGTCTGTAAAATGAGGCTGGGCTGCTCTGGCAGACCTGTCCCACTGTTTGTATATATATATGTAAATAGAAGATAAAAAATATCCCAGAACCAACAGGAACTTCCAGCCCTGCTGGTGCTGGGAACTCATTTTTTCCCCAGCCACCCCTTTGCCACCTGCAAATCACCTGTAATAAAGGATCCTGGGGGAAAATGGGATTTGCAGGGCTGGATGGGGCTGATGGAGTCTCTGGAATTATGGTGGATTCTGCTGGCCTGGAGAAATGTCTTGGCAACTGGGCAGCCCCTGCCAGTGTTTATTACCCTTTCCAGGGAGAAATTCTTCCAGATGTCCAGCCTGAACCTCCTCTGGTTCCTCCTCTCATCCTGTCACTTGTCTGGGAGAAGAGCCCACACCTGCACAGAGGGGGAAAACTAAGCCCAGCCTGAAGCCATGAGTTATCCCAGAGTTATATCTGACTTACTTGTGTCAATTAAAAATATTGTCCACCCCTATTTATTCTTTTTGCCTGTGGAATTTGGCCTAAAACTAATTCCCATCCTTAATTTCCCCTTTGGCTCTGCCTTATCAGCTAAATATTGATGTGCCTGGGTTTGATTTCATCCTGCTGTTAGGAGACTGCAAGGAAAACAGGGTGCCTTTGAATTTCCTTCAACAAAATGCCATTTTTCCCAGTTATCCCGAGCTTTTCTCCAAGATTTCTGCTAGCTGGGGCTCCAGCTGTGTGACAGGCAGCGTGGGGAGCAGGTCCTGCCATCCCCTGGCCCTGCTGGGAGGGAGATTCAGGACTGGCCATCTGGCTGCTGTCTCTCAAGAGCAGAGGAAGAAGTCAAAGACCTGAGAATTGGCAGCTGGAGGGGCTGAGAAGTGGATGTGTGGCTGTGTGTGTTTTTTTTTTTTTTTTTTTTTTTTTTTTTTTACATTATTTTGCAATTTTTGGTCAGAAGAGGAAGTCGTGTTTTCCTTTTCTCAATGTATAATTGCACATTCTGTTTTAAAAATTGGAAAGCCCCACCTTGTACTGGTAGAAGTATTTTTCTTTTCTCTATGAGAACATGCAGAATTCCACACTTTGATGCCACATTTCATTCCATGTAATTCATCCATTACATTTCATGGGTCCTCTATTAGGCTGTATCAGAAGGAAAAGGAGGGCATTGAGAAAAATTAGTGATTTTTTTTTTCTTAGGGTAAAGCAGGTGGAGCATGGACTAGCCATGATGCAGGTAAATCATGCAGATAAATGAAAATTCCCCTGTCCATCAATTAATAAGAGGCATTTCCCCTCCATTTCAAGCTTTGATTGGGCAGCTAAGACTCAGAAATCAAAACTAGTTTCTACCACTGTCAATTATGATAATAGACCTTTGTCCTTTGCCTCTCCACAGATCAGTAGCAATTTATCCTGCACTTAATTGCATTCACAAAAATTCTGTTCAGCCTTGAGTTAACCAGGAAAGCAGATCCTTCTCTTTGATCCTGAGGATATGAGCTGCAGTGGGGAATTTTCCCTGCCTCAAAGCCAGACCTCACCTCATGACTCACTTGCTTAAACAAAAGAGAAATTAAGGCAGGAGGCCCATGTGAGGATGATTCAGAAATCATATTAAAAATTGCCTCGTCATTTAGTGATATCAAACCAACGTGCATCCAGACCTTTTTGGCTTCCAACACTCCCCTGGTGAATAATTGCATCCTTGCACTTCTTTTACTCTGCAATTCCCAGGGCAGCTGTCCCTGGAGGAAAAGCTGCTGTGAGCTCCCTGCTCTGGGGTTTTGCTAATTAAAGGTTGGAAAATGCTGGCTGGAAAGTTCAGGAGAAGAGAGAAAAAGCTTTTCTGGGAAGAGGGATGGGATGGGATGGGATGGGATGGGATGGGATGGGATGGGATGGGATGGGATTTTTTAGGGACAGTGTGGGTGTGGGTGATCCCAGTCTGGGGTCACATCTGGAAGCTGAGGACCTTTGGAGAGTGTTGTACCCATGGAAGCAAGCACAGAATTCTGGAGTATCCACCTCCACCTTCCCAGCTCCCTCAGAGGTGCTCAGTGCAAACATTTCCTCCTTACACTGTTTCCACACATCTGAACTTGCTGTGTGTGCACTGCTGGAGAAATTATGGATATTGCAAACATTCCTGAAAATTCCCTTTGTCCTTTCCAAGTGTCCCTGCTGTGCTTGGTGCCCCTGGTACAGGCTCTCTTTATATTTTACAGAAGCCTGAATGCTGGTACCATTTTCCATATGAGACTGGAAACTCAGATTTTCCAAGGAGATCAAACCCTCTGTGGAAGGGAAACTTTTCCCATTTAGCTCAAGCTGGAGCTGCAAAAAGAGCTGGAAGACTTTTCTCATTTAGCTCAAGCTGGAAGTGCAAGGAGTGGCCAAATGGCAGCTCATAAACACCAGAGCTGCTGAGTGAATAAAAAGCCACCTTGAGGCAGAGAGGATGTGGAATTACAGAGCCAGGTGGGGATCCAGGAGCTCTGGGGCTGCAGGGAAGATGGACAGGAGCTGAGTGCCTCCCCCAGGGCCCACAGCACTGAATTTTACAGTAAATTGTGCAAGGCAAGGGAATTTCTTCCCATCAGGCTGACCTACTGGAATGTAAACCAGGGAATGGCTCCTTGGAGAATGGGAAGGGAGATGCAAAGAGCATCAATGTGAACAGATTAAAGTCAGCCCATTGACCTGCCAACATACTGATTCTATAGCTGATGTTAAAGGAAATAAATAGGATAAAAATCGGATCTTCTACACTAATCTAATTTTAAGTTGGTTTGTTCTGTAGCAAACCACAGGCAGGGCTCACTTCTGGCTCTAGGTCAACAAAGGCCTAAAAAAGAAAGAAAGAAAAAGAAAAAAAGAGCTTTATTAATTTAGGTGGTTGTTAGAGAATGTCCAGGGCAGGGAAAGGAGCTGGGGAAGGGTCTGGATCACCAGGAGAGGCTGAGGGAAAGGGAAAGAGGCTGGGAAAGGGTTTGGAGAATTCCTGAGGAGCTGGAAAGGGGCTCAGCCTGGAGAAAAGGGGGATCAGGGGTGTCCTTGTGGCTCTGCACAACTCCCTGACAGGAGAGGACAGCTGGGGGAATTTGGGGTTTTATCCCAGGGAAGAGGGACAGGAGGAGAGGGAACAGCCTCAGCTGGGCCAGGGGAGCTCAGTTTGGACATGAGCAGGAATTTTCCCATGGAAAGGGTTGGGAGGGGCTGCTCAGGGAGATGTGGGGTCCCCATCCCCAAAGGTGTCCAAGGAATTCATGCACAGGACTCTCAGTGCTGTCACAGCTCGGGCTCAGCCTGGGAAACCTTTTCCAAGTTGAATATTTCTCTGTGCTCCCCGTGGATGAGGCTGGCCAGACTCACCCTGGGCTTTGCTGCCCCAGCCCAACTGGCTTCAAACCCTGTCCAAAGTGAGCATTCACCTCAGGAGCAGCCCCTGTGCCCTGTCCCCTCCCAGCCATGGGAACCCTGCCTAATGGAACATGAACGCTCCCATCTCTTATTCATGGCAGCACTCTTCAAACACACCCCTGCAACAACCTCACCCTACAACTTATGTGACAAGGAATGACATGCAAACATCTTTGAGAGTCGAGTATTTGTGTTAATTATTGAAGAGAGACATTCCAAGTGACAGACTGGATGAATGCTCTCTGGAAAGCCTCCAGCCTTGTGCTGAGGAAAGGGAAACTTTTGGAAATATTGAACTCTGGAAGTTGCAGTCATTCCACCCCCCCTGCTGTGGCCAGGGACTGTTTCCATTATCCCAGGTTGTTCTAAACCTTGTCCAACGTGGCCTTGGACATTTCCAGGCAGCCACAGCTTCTCTGGGAATTCCATCCCTCACAGGGAAGAATTCCTTCCTAATATCCAACCTAAATCCTCATTCAGTTTAAAAATGTTCCTCTTTCCTGTCACTATCTGCTCGTGGAAAAGTCCGTCTCTCTTTTTTACAGCCCTGTTCAGGCCCTGGAGACCTCACCAAGGGCTCCTTGGATTTTTCTCTGTTCCAGGCCGGACAAGCCCAGCTCTCCCAGCCTGTGTCCAGACCAAAGGTGCTCCAGGTTTAAAAAAATCACCCCACTAAGGTCATCCCTGTCAGTCCATGGGGTCTGGGCTATATTTATAAATATTGGAGTTGGGGCTCTCCTTCCAGTTGGTCTGAGGGTGCTGATCTCACATTTCTGTGGGAATCCTCATGGAGACACAGAAGTGATCTCCCCAATCCTCCTTTCCAAATCTGTGTAACAACAGAGGAAGAAGCTTTTGTTTCAAAGGTCTTACCAGCTGCTATTAAAATTCTTTACAAATAATTCCATCTGCTACTGCTCTGTTTAAGTTTCATACCTTTTTTTTTTATTATTTATTCCAGCAGGCTGCAGTATTCCCAGAAATAATAAAAAAAAAATCAGAGCAGGGAGATCTCATATGGCAAAATTTCCAACTCTTACAGCTCCTTTTTGTTGAAGTAATTTGAAAACCTCCCCTCTCACACCACAGCAGCTCCTCCCTGACACCATCTGTGGCATCTTTCATGTCACCCTCCTCTGTGTCTTCCAGGGAAGAAAACATCCCCTGGACATGAGAACTTTCAGGCTTTTGTAGGAATAAAAAAATCTCGGGAACAGGGGAAGATGCCATGGGGAATGTGATTTTTCAAACTGATTTTTTTTATTCTGCTTCAGTGCTTTTATTCCCCTAATTTGATTTGTTATGTGCTTGTCGTAGCTTGAAGCCTGGTTCTCAACAATTGGAGAAATATTAAGGCCATGTCAAGCAATTTTCTGCTTTAATTTCTAAATAGAACTTCCTTTATCTGCCTGTATTTAGTGATAAACATCGGTATCGTCATCAAGACCATGCACAAGATAGTGGTGAGTGTGATAATAATTTCAATTCTGTAGGATTTACATGGAAAATTGATTGAGGGATGACACTGCACAAAATTAGCCTGAATATTTACTTTGTGTTTTCTAATTAAGCAGTTTTCATTGCTGAATGAAAGCAATGAAAAGACTCCTCTACACAAATTTTTATCAAGATTCACTGTCAGTTTTTCTTCCTGAGTATTAGAACTAAATCAGTATTTTTGATTGTCCAAGGAGCTATAAATATATTTTTATATAAGCCCACCAATGGAAGTGTCAGAATTTGTGTGTTCTCTCTAAACCCAACCTGATAATTTGATTTATTTAGAGTTTTTCAAGGAATTGAAGTCTCTTCATTCTCTATTCTTGAAAATGTCTCTTTTTGCATCCCTAAATAGAATTTCTATATGTTTATGACTCCAATGCACTTTTTAGTCACTGACTCTTTAAAAAAGTGAACAAACCCAGATGTTTGGTCTCCTGGGCATCCATTGTTGATATTTTATTGTACTTGTAGAGGCAATAAAAATATTTATAAAAAATGTGTTTGCAACTTCCCACACTGGTAATTTTTGGGGAAGTGTAAGGCAGTGTTATCTTCTCTGATAGTGATATTGATTTATAGATATCCAGAAAAAACATGATGGTGCAGAATTTGGAGATATTTAGATATTAGGATCTATTTAGGCTGAAGTGGTGGAACATAGCCTGGTTCCTGTTATCCAGAGGAGTTTTAGCAGATGTGAGATTTATCATGGCCACAGAAATCCTGTTGGTTTCAAGGGGATGCTTTTTATTTATTTCAATAAAAATATGGTTTCCCAAAGAATTCAGGCTGACCCAGGAGAATTAAATTCTGGATTTTCTCAGCCACAAGCACAGATTGTGCCAGGAAAACCTTTCTCCACACCACTTTTTCCATGGATTGGAAGCTGGTGATCGCACTTGGACTCTGTCAGGAATTTTAGCTCCTGGGGAACTCTCTGAGTATTTGGAATGTCATTCGTGGAAGGGACTCCATATTTTTTTTATGTCCCCAAATCCCACATTTGTCAGTCTTAAAACTTTTAAAATTCCTGGGCATTCTGTGAATGCCAGCTTTTCATGGAGCATCCCATGGGACATTCCCATCTGTGGCTGTCTCAGGACTCCCCTAAATCCCCAAATTTGACTTTGTACTGAATACAGTGGGAGATGAGAACATTCCCTGGATTCCCAAGGTTGATTCCTTGGTTTTAGGAACTAACCGAAGTTAGTATTTCCAGTAAAGTGCTTCCAGTAAACAGTTCAACTCCACCTACCTGAATTCACCTTTTGTGTCTTTAGCATTAATTATTATTATTGATTTTTAATTATGCCTTCCTTTTGTGACTGGGTAATAACTGAAAATCCTGCAATCATGGGAAGGTTTGGGTTGGAAGGGACCTTAAAAATCACCTTGATCCAACCTCCTCCATGGGCAGGGAACTTTCCACTAGACCAGGCTGCTCCAAGCCCCATCCACCCCAATTTCCATTATAATCAGTATCAATCTCAATTATTCCATATCCAGGGAATTACTGGAATCCCAACAAAAGGATCAGTCTTTGCTGACTTTTCTTCCTTTTCCATTGAACAAAAGCTCCTCAGTGCTTTGCTGGCTTTCAATAAGGAATGAAGCTCCAATTGTCTGTGGGTAGCTGATATATCAATTTAAATATATTTGGCCATTAATTAAGTCCCCTTCTTTTTGCATGCAAATGGATTTCTCTCCAGGGAATTAATTACAGAACAAATTTCAAGCTAATCTATCTTTGCAGTCCAATGCAATATTGTGCAATAAAACCCACTCTCAAAATGAAGCTGCTCCCATTTAATGAATTGCTATCAAATTTTTCTAAACAATTTGGCACAATCCAGTTAAACAAAACCAGGAATCAGTCTAAAACTGGCTTCTAAACATTCCAGTGCAGTGCAGTGGCTCTGGTTGATAGGATTGCACGGGGATTTGGCAGAAGAGCTGATGGATTCAGAGATGCTTGCATGTTATTTTTAAATGGCATATTGAAATTTGGATTTAATTTGGATTTTCTATATTATTGACTGTAGTAGTAATTTTCCATGGAAACATATTAAAGCCCATGCTCATAATTTAAATTTTTTAAAAAATTCTATAATATCCATAATTTAAAAATGAGATCTTCCAATAATCCTTCGATTCAAACTGATAGTGATTATTTTTCTCAGGGCATGAATATCCTTTCTATAGGAATTCCTCAATTCTTGGAATGCGGACTTATTTGTTCTGCATCCTTGATCCTGCAAAACCTTATCCATGTCCTTATATTTAGTAATGTCAAGAATAGTTAGGCTGGGTGAGACTTTACTTTCTGACTCATCCAACTTTCTTTAAACACAGGGAAAACTGTTTGGGTGTCCTAGATTGATACCAACCCCTCCATTCTTGGCAAGAATCTTATGCTCTGGAAGGACATTAGGATGAGTGTGTATTTTTTTATTTCTTTTGAAATATGATGATGCTGTCTAATAGTGATTATTGGTGTGAAGAGCTCAGTGGTGCAGTGCTGGTGTAAAACCCTTCCCAGCCCCAGGAATGTCACAGCCATTCCCATTCTCCACCTCCCAAGGCCAAAGGACAAGGAAATCTCAGAGCTGCTGCTCTGGAGAGGTGACAGGATGAACACCCAGTGTCAGTGCCTGGATGTATCTGAGCTCCTTGGAAAACCTTTTTTCCCCCATCTGATTTATTTTGGCTCTGAGCACTGACCTTTAGGCAACTTTATTAAGTGGAATCACTTTCCATTTGCTGCTGCTTTTGAGCAGCTTTCTGTTTTACTTGTGTTTTCCTCCCTGGCAAAGGTTAAGTGGAGGTGACCTCAATCACATTTCCCTCATTCCCCACCTCACTCTGTCCTGGCACCTCTCTCCTCCGAGGCAGGATTTATCATTGCTGATCTCATTTAGTTTGGGTAATAACACAGGCTCTGCTCTTCCATTTCCTCCTCTATCACTTTCCCAACTCCAAACCCGTGTCCTCTGTCACTCTATTATCACTTCTAGTACAACTAAAAGTGAGTGACTGAAAGATTTGTTTGTAATTGGGTGCTTAAGGCTGTTTTGTAGCACAGCTCGTGGCAATTCAGCACTCACAGTTTTTTGTGGAGCTTCTTTTACGTGGGAGTTTGTGGAGTTACTTCTGCTGACCACCTTCACATATTTATTTGTATATTTTATCTGCCTGGAGGAGGTTGTGTGAAGATTCCAGAGCAGCCTTGCAGTGTCTGAAGGGGCTTAGGGGGACTGGCTGTTCATCAGAAACTATTATGGGAAAAGGGGAAATGGATTTAAACTGAAAGAGGGAATTTAAAGTTGGAGATATGGATGAAATTGTTCCCTGTGAGAATGGAATTCCCAGAGCAGCTGTGGCTGTCCCTGGATCCTGGAAGTGTCCAGGGTTGGTTGGACATTGGGGTTGGAGCAGCCTGGGATGGTGGGAGGTGTCCCTGCCATGGCAGGGGGTGAGGATTGATGATATTTAATCATTCTGGGATTCTATGATTAAAATAAACAAGTTAATGACACCCCATAGCAATGCTCAGTTTGTTCAACACTGTTGGCTGCCCCTTGTTCCAACAGCTAAAAAGTTTCAGATTCATTTCTTCCACCATGAGGGTAGTTTACTGTTTCTTACCAGTACAAAAGTAAAGTGAAATCCTGCACTTATTTCTGCTGTGGGACAAGACTACCTTGAGCTTTCATGGAAAACACTGAAATGTCCAGGATATGCTCTGCACTCACCTTGGGGCAATATACTTTAAGCACCTTCAGATAGAAGTGATATCTAAAAGAACAAAAATAAAAAATCTACATCTCTTTTGGCCTTGAAGACAGACAGGCTCATAGAACATCAGGAGCTGGAGAGCTGTAATAAAACTGGGAGTTTTAGTAGCTATCAGGAGAAGTGAAAAGTTGAAAGGACAGAGCAGGAGACGGTGCCCTGGTGAGAGAAAAATAGCTTTTCTCCAGGACATGTTTAGTGTGTTGTGACCCCAGGAAATTGTGGGAAAGCAACTAAAATGCAGCTTAGCATTGTGGTTGTGATGTAAAACAGAAAATAATGGTATTAAAATATGGATCTGTGTGAATAAATGCATATATACAGAAAAATCCATGTATATGCACATATTTATTTGCCTGAAGGGGGTATGAATGGAGATGAAACTGCTCAGATGCTGCTCACCAAATATAAACAGAGTGAAAAGGAGGTTTGGGGCTTTGCAGGCACAGGAGGAATTTGCAACTGCGGCTCAGCCTCTGTGAGGTAATATGCTGGTTTGATTTTTCAGCTCTTGGGCTGCTTTGACAATGTTATAGCTGTGGTCTCTAAGAAAATGTATGAAAACATTTTTTTGCAAAGCTGGAAGGTGAAAAATGAAAATGGTGAGGTGATGAAATGAGATGGACAACAATCAGCAAACAGAAGCATGGACTGTTTAGCTGGAAAAGCCTTCTAGGATGAGTCCAACCATGAATCCAACATTTCCAGGTCCTCCACTGACCCCACACATTTTTGAACCCTCCCAGGGATGCTGATCCCACCACTGCCCTGGACAGCTGTTCTAAAGCCTGACACCCCTTTCAGTGTAGAAATTCTTAACATCCAACCTAAACCTCTCCTGACCCAATTTGAAACCTTTTCCTCCTGTTCTACTGTTGCATTTGAGGCTGTAGGAGAGTGGTGAAAATGATAATGCAACATAGTTCTTTGTGTAATGGAGAAGCAAGAGACCTTATTTAAAGAAACACTGCGCTTATATAGGGTAGTTCGTGCCATACAGAATAGAAAAGGCTCATTGGGCCAAGAAGGTAACACCTCTTTGAAATCATGCTTTGTGCTAAACAGCACGAGACACTCACACAGCTCTCACACACCCTGCAGGTGTTTAATCATTGTTATAATTTCTTGTCCCTGAGCAGGCTGAGAAACCCAAGGCTTCAAGGCTGTTTTTTCCCTGGTTCCCAGCAATATCCAACAACATTCTACCTCTTGTTCCCTGGGAGGAAACACCAACTCCAACCTGGCTGTGGCTCAGCTTTGACACACACACGACTTTTCCCAGCAGTTGGAAATGTTTATTTTCCTTCTCTTTCCCCTCATTTCGAGTCAATGCTGGAGTGGTGCTGTGTGGGCAGCAGGAGGGAGGAATGGAGAGGTTTCTTGCTGGCAAAACAGCTGGAGCTGTTAAACAGAGCAGCCCAGCAGAGGGATGGACTTTGGGAAGTCGAAAAGTGGAACAAAACCCAACAAACCTGAAGGACATTTTCTAAGCAGGAAGTGGGTTGGGTAGAAAGTAATTATGCTTTCATTTTTAAATGGAATCATGAAGTTGTGTGTCGCCTAAAATGTGAAAATTAACTCCTTGTGCATAAATGGGCAGTCTAAATCAGACTGAGGATTTTGTAAAAAGTGGAATTTTAAGCAGAGCTTCTTAAAATTAGATATTTAAGAAGTCTGAGAATATCTATTTCTTATGTGAGAGTTTGGGCTGTTTGTGGTGAGTCTTGGGTGTGGAGGAGTTTCTGTTTCTTTAGGTGAGAACCTTCTAGAAGAAATGAGGTTGGATGCAGATCAATTGCTGCATGAAATCATAGAATGGCTTTGTATGTAGAGATTTGGATTTGCACCACTTTAATTCACAATTTTCATATGAAATTTAGTTGTCCTGTTTATGAAATTTGGTTTATAAGGTCTATTTCTAATTAAAAAGTCTGTCAGAAATTTTACTGAATATCTAATTACTAAAATTGAAAATATGTGCATGCAGCCACCACTGATTTCAACCTCACCAAAGTTTTAAGTAAAGTTGGTGCAGCTTAATCAGAATTGCCATATCTGTTTTTGAATTGCAAGAGAAATTTTGGCCAAAAGAGATGAAATAGGTAAAATATCGAATTTGGATAGAAAGACCAATGCGCTCTTAATTTGTCTCCTTTGAAAGCAAAGTAAAATTTCCATAATTTATTTACTGAGAAACAATGAGAGATCCCTAAAAATATTTTTTGAAAGTGAATTTTAAAAATAAAATAATACTTAACTCCAGCTTTTCCCCAAGGAATGCTTTTTAATATTATTTCAAAATACATACCTGCATTTAATTTACTTAAAAGACCACTTTGATTTTCCACTTTTTCACATTGGAGGAACTTCAACCATGAATGATAAATCAGGATGTTGAAAAGTTTTCTTATCATTTTTAGATTTGAAGGATAATGGATGTTTCAAGAAACAATACCAAAAGCTACTTGAAAGGCAGAATTAAAAATAAATAAAAGAAAAGAGATGAGAGAGGGAACCTCCCCTGTGGATTTATGTCCTTTTGATTTATCTGGAAGAAAAGCTGAGTTCTTGTGACAGGAGGGGAGAAGGGCTTTAAGTGCCTCCTGTTAACCTTAGGATATTCTGAATTTTCAGTGGTGAAAATGGGATGGGATAGAACATAAGAACTTGTTGGGTGATAAAAATCTGCCTTTTCTTTTAGCAGCTTCTGGTTTTCCCTGTTTTCTTTCTCCTTGTGGTTTTCATGAATAAATGCAAGATGGAATTTCTCCTGGAATGAGGTTATCCTGTAATGAGTTGGGGGTTGAAGTATATTTGTCCAACGAGTGAGGCATTTGTAGGATTTACCTGTGCACTTTAGGGACACAACTGCTATGAAGGAATATCCTAAATTTACAGCTGATGAATATCATCCCTAAACACCCTCACAGCTGAGCCATTCCAAGCTATTTCCGAGAGGATTTTCTTGCTTTACAACTTTAAATTTCCCATTTGCCCTCCTAGGGGATGAAATTTGGTGCTGTCTTTTTGGCTCTCACAACTTTTTTGGCATTCACAACCTTTGGGTGGCTCGTTCAGGAGCAGAGGAGGATTCCCTGTGGGATATTCCCTGGATGCAAAGCCCATTCCTGCCCTCCCTTGTTCCCTTTTGGTGCCAGGGATCCCGGCCGTGCCCGGCTGCCGGCTCACACCGAGGATCCCCCACCTCTCTGCCCTTTGCCAGAGCTCCTCAAAAAGACTCATTTGATTCTAATAAGGCATGTGACATTTCCAGCAACCCTTTCCAAGCAGATTCCCTGCAGGGAACTTCAGGAGATTTGATCTAGGCCTTGTCAGTTTTTGCTCTCTTTTGCATCTTCTTTGACCACTCGCCCCTAATTTGCTTGGCCCCCAGTGGTGCCCTGAACCAAGGAAGGATTTTTTTGTGACAGCTGTGCTGCTGCCGTCCCTTGGCTCCTTGTCCAAACACTTGGCTTCAGTGGAAGCCCTAAATGAACTAATTTGCATCTCACATCAATTATAATATTTGGAATAATGAAATGTCTGAGTGCTTTCATTCCGAAATCAAACCGTGCTCCTCCAGGTGAGAGGGACTGTGCTGCACGTTAGAAATGTTGGCTGTGCCCCACTCCTGAGTTCTGGCATGTGGGAAATCAAACCTGAGAGCCCTCAAATTTCCAACAGAGACTCACTGATGCTTTTGACTGTCTCTCCCATCGTGTCAGCCTTGCCAAACTTCAGACTTGCTAATGAGGGTGAAGGATTTTCTTTTCTTTGGCTGAATTTTATTTACTGTCCTGACATGTAAAATTCATCTCTTGACCTGATGCACTTCCAGCTTTACATAAGGGCTCCAGAAGCCAACATTTCTGCCATTTCAGACATTTCATTGTCTGTGTAATTTTTGGTGAGAACCCAAGGAGAGTATTGCTCATTAACCATCACCCTCATCAATAATTACAGTATTTTAGTCCCCATGCTGATGTTATTGATTAGATTTGAAGAACTTTAGGACTACGTTCAGACTCTCAAAGTGTCAGAGAACTACTTTAATATTCTTTGCTAGTTTTGATTTGTTGTTTGAACTCGTCTTCCCTTTCCCCATCCATATGTTAGATGCTCCTTGTTTCCTTCCAACCATTCAAATTATTCAGGCATAAGAATTGAGTACCATTATGGCTCAGCTACAAGAGTTTTACATTAGCCAAAATATGAAAAGCAGATTTATAGTAGTTCCTATAAAGCCAAAGATGGTAAATTGTATTGACGTGTTGTGTTTAGGGAAATCTTTCTTTACCACTGTCCATTTGTGCAATGTAAACTGATTCTTTTGCTCCCCTCTCATGAGAGCATGTTCCATTCAGGGAAATACATTAAAGTTTAAATTATTCAGCGTGCTTTGCTTTGAATGTTCTGAAATCAAATTCAAATCTAGCAAATAAATCCCTCCTTATGTATTAACAATGGAATAAATACGAGTGTTTTGCCAACAGAAATTATTCTTCATCTGGATTTTTCTGTTTGTTTAGTTTTGACTTGTCAGAGGAAAGTGGAACTCTGAGTTTTCACTGCATCCCAACTTCTGTTTGGGTGTGACTCTATCCTGACCTGGGGAAGATTTTGTGCCAGGATGTTCTTCTTCCTCTCATTTCTTAACAATGTGTGTTGTTGTGAGGGACTTGTTGATGAAAGAGAATAATACACAAGATTTGTGACATGAACTTTATAGTGGACTCAACAACACTCTTCAAAGTAATGAGAAAAATTCTGAAGGCAGTTTTGCCTGAAGATGACTTTTGTTGTCTGAATAAGTGTCCAGAAAACTGAGTAGATGTGACACTCATGTTAGGGTTTTGTTGGTATGATGGTCAAAGGTTGGACTTCATGATATCAGAGGTTTTTTCCAAACCTTCATGATTCTTTAAGCAGTTTCTTCTCTAAAGGCCTCAAATATTACAGAAATTAGAGGAAACATCCCCAGAACTCCTCATAGCACCACATCAGGGATGGATTTCTCAACAAAATGGATTGGTCTTATAGGAGAAGGTGCTACAGAGCAGAAGGCAGGGCTGAAATCTCCTGAGCTGCTGGACCAGTCTGAGATGGTCCCATTGTGGTTTGGACCTCAGCCTTCTCTAGACTTAGAGATTTCATGGGCAATTCTGGATTTTATGGAAATAGCTCAAGTTTGGACTACGTTAAGAGCTAGGGAAGGTTTTTTGGGAATCTTTGCTGACTTGTGACCAGGAGATATTTGACTTTTAGTCCCTGTGTTAACAAAGCCTTAACAGAGAGCTGTGGCCTGGGAATGGGGCTGATTTATGTCCTGCTAAATTTAATGAAGAATTTTTGGGGTTTTCACTGCAGTTGTGTTTATTCCATGGACAGATTCTGGGATTCCTGTGATGAGGATGGTGGAGCTGGGAGTGCTCTGCATGTCGCAGAATTCACTGTAATGACTCCCAACTGCTTTGGTGCCTTCTTTTCCTCCTTTCCTTGTTTTCCATCTGAACAAAATTTGCTGCCCTTGAGTCTCAAAAGTCGGTATTTTCCTGTGCAGAATGAACTTCCACTGCAGAGAAGAGGTGGCACCTCTGCCTCATGTGGTGTTAAACAGATTGTTTGATGTATTTACCTTCATTTACTCGAGCCTCTCACTGTCAGCTTTTATCCTTCTCTGACCTTCTGGCAGTTTATGCAGAGTTTCAAAGCTAATAATATCTGCTAAACCAGGCATCTGCTAGAAATCATATGCTGTGCTTCAAATCACTCCAGAACAGGTTGGAATTCAGCTGGAAAATTGAGGAGGCTCTGTCAAGTTTATGCAGCCTCTTACTGACTACCCAAAAGAGTGAAATATCTGTTGGTTTTATAGGAAATCTTTGTACAATGTCTCACGTCCCTGCCAGGATCAGAGTAAGAACTTGTTCTGCTTTGTAATTCGATTTTCAGTCAGTTAAATCCAAGTTGTGGGAAGGTCTGATGGTGCCTCAACAATGTGGGAGTTATTGGAAGAAAATGAATGGAAGGAATATTGGGGTAGGATTGGAGAGTTTGAGGTTTGGTGTTGGAGCAGCCCTGGGCAGGGTGTGATACCCTTTGTCTGCAGTAAAAATGAACATTTTGGTTTGGTTCCACGTGTCATTTAGTATGGAATGGGTTTTATTCCCTTTGCCACTGATGGTAAACCTGCTGGATATTCAGGATGTGATTCTCAGTTCTTTCCCTTGCCATGCAGAGTCTCCCTGCAAGGGTGGAGGAAACAGAGCCTTGCAATCCAGACTCCCATCACAATTTGGTTTTCTGACCCTATGAACTCCTTGGATACTCTTGCTGGACTCTTCTACTGTGACAATCATTTATTAACTCTCTTGGTCATTAACAGCCCTCTCTGAGTAAAATGTTTTGAAAATACTCCAGCTGGACTAGAATTTTTCTCCATGAGAGGTTTGGGGTGATGAGAAGATTCACTTTGTAGAGGGGAAGACACAATTGATTATAGTGAGGAGAGTTTAAATCATCTCCAGATTAACACTGCAAGGGTTGAGGAGGCTGATAAAAGAGTAAAAATAAAGTAAAAATAGAGGAAACACAATTAAAGCTTGGTTATAATATAACCCAAAGTTAATATTTCAGTTCTTTGCCATCACTGGCTGCTGTGTCCACACTCAGCACAGAACTCCAGCTTGTCTTCCTTCTCCAGAGCCTGGTGCCAGAACCCATTCCCAGGAGCAGGAAAGCAGCAGCTTGCTGCTCCAAAGGCTCTGGTTTCTATTTCAGCCTCTCAATAAATAAAAGAGACACTCTGAGTTTATCATCATCTCGCTCTTTCGGTAATTATTGATTTTGGAAGTGCAGACAACTTCAAAAGTTACCAATTTTTAATTCAAAACATTCGTCTTCCATTAGATTTTTTTTTTCCTTCAGTTTCTGCAGCTTTAAACAGCTTGCTATAAACTCATTTTTTTAAAAAAGATATCATTTTAATTACTTTTGATAAGGAAGAAATCCTCAGGCTCAGTACTAAAACCTAATTCCTTCTTTAGTGCAAAACCTGATTATTCATTGCCAGCTCCACTCACCTGCAGAATTTTGGGGGCAGCCAGCCCAGCTCCAGCAGCACTGTGGAAAAAGATTTTTCCTTGTAAAACCCAGTGGGTGCAGAGGTTTAGTGCAGACTAAAGCACATTTCCTGAGTGCTGTTGGTGCAGTGTCCCAGCAAGCCCAGGGTCCTGTGGCTCTTCAGGGTCTCTCTCAGTGAATAATGAAACATCATTTCAGTTTCCTTCGTGCCCCAAACTCTCACAGAGCTGTTGGGGAATTTGCCAACAGCTCCACAGCCACGGAGAGGAAAAAGAGCTCCAAGTGTGTGTCATATTTGTAGATGAATTTTATTTTGTTCAAATATACGGCAACTCTTTCCAAATATTGTCTGTGGGTTACAGGCTGCTCCCACTTCAATATTGCCACGTCTGTGAATTGCACCTTGTGCTTTCTCCTAGTCCATTCACTGCTGTGGGCACTGAGATTGATGCATTTTCTGATTTTTTTTTTTATTTTAGTTAGTCTGTAATATGTTGGCCTTCCTCAGGTTCTTATCCTGACAATCTGATATTTGTTCTTTTGTTTCCAGAGTGTCCCAAATTGCTCATGGCCATAGAGATATCACTTTGCTTGCTCCTCTCTCCTGTATTTATTCCTTCTTTAGGGCACTATTGTTGATGCTCACAGGTTTTAGTGTCACATTTCTGCTGACAACTCCCAAATCTATTTTTCTGTCTGTACCCACTGACCCTGTCCTGGCTCTCCCTTTGCTGTGCCTGATTGCCTCCATGACATTTCAGGTCTGAATTGATGCCATCAAACTTTCTCAAGCTGAGCTGTAGCTTAAAGACCTGTCTCAGTATTACTTTTATATCTGTATTTCTTTTTTTTTTTTTTTTTTTCCATTGACTTTGGTGGATGCAGCAAAATCTCTTATGGTTTCCTCTAAGATCTGTAACTAATATCAGTAAATTATTAGTGCTTCATCATGGAAGTCTTAATAGCAATCAGTGTTTGATAAACTTACAATTCTCATAATCAAATTATTGAATTTAGGCAACTGGAATTTCTTCAGTGGGTAAGGATATTGATGTGCTAAAATGTGTGTCTGTTTTGAAGGGCAGTTGGATATAAAACTTTAAATAATAAAATTCTGTATGGGCACATAAACCAAACCAGCAGATTCTGTGTGAGCCACATCCCCCTGGGCAGCTGTGACCCAAAAGAGATGTGGCACCCTCAGAGCCCCCCAGAAATTCCTGAAAATTCAGGAAACACCTGAGCTGCCAGCAGAGAGCATCTCAGGAGAGCTCCTTTGGAATTGCATTGCTGGAAATTCAAAGCACTGGCCAATATGCCCAGGATCCATAAAAATCAGTGGAATTTGCTGTCCTGAAGGATTGGCTGTAGGGGTGGGATGCTTTAGGGAATGACAAGGTCTGGTTCTGTGGGAATTCATGCACAGTCATTCAGGAAGACTGAGAAGTCTGATGAATTTTCCTTTCTAAACTATTTCTTCTTTTAAAACTCCACAGATTTATTTTGTAATGCTGAGGTGATTAAAACCAAGTTCTGTTTCATGATTTCCTGTGTGGTTAAAACAATAATTTTCTTTACATTTTCACCTTTGCTTCAGTCTTTTCCCTTATCTTCCCCTCTGCTGCTCTCTCCTCTGTCTCTCAAGCCTGTAACAGAATTCTTTATCTCATCACCCCCTCTCTCTGCTGACTTCTGAGAAGAAAAGGTTGATCCAATGTTTATACCCTAATTTGCTCCTTCTGGGGCTCCCCTCTGGCTTCCCAGCTCTGGGTTTAAGCTCCAGCTCCTTTTGAAACACTTCTCTGCTCCTCCAACTTCCATTGTACTGCTGCACACCCAGGACTCACCCAGGCTTTGAGATATTTGAACACGGTTTGCAAAGCAGCTTCAAATCAATATCAGCCCAAAACAGGAGCTTTATTACCCAATGAATTATGCTTAAAATTGAGAGTTCAGAGGGGAAAGGAGTCAGGCTGGAGTGGCAGGAGTTCAGGGTGGTTTAACCCTGAGGAGAGCTGGAGGGCAGATGCTGTGCCCTGCAAGAACTGACCTTGTTATCCTCCTGAAAACCTGGAGAGGGGACGTGAGAGGGCAGAGGGAAACCTCTCCATGCCTGGAAATAGCCACAGAAAAGCTTTTATTTCTGCAGTGAATGTCCCTGCCTGGGAGCTGCTCCTGCAGGGACAAAGGGAGAGTGACTTCTGACCTGGGCAGATGGGGAAAGGGGAAATGGTTTTCAAGTAAAAGAGGAGAGATTGAGATGGGATTTGGGAAAGAATTGTTATTAGTGAGGAATAGAATTCCCAGAGCAGCTGTGGCTGCCCCTGGATCCCTGGCAGTGCCCAAGGCCAGGCTGGAGCAGCCTGGCACAGTGGGAGGTGTCCCTGTCCATGGCAGGGCTGGCACTGGATGGGCTTTAATGGGATTTAAGGTCCTTCCAACCCAAACCATCCTGGGATTCCATGATTTCTACAATCCAGCTTTCATCCTTTTGGACTGGGCATTGACCACATGTCCCAATGTACAACAATTCAGCCAGTTCTGCTTGGTTTGGGCAGCTGTAGGGCTGGAAATCTCCCCAAATGGTGACACAGTTTGTTCCCTTCCTCCTGGTATCAATTACTTCACCAGTGTGCCTAACACTTTCCTTCCTCTGAGTTATCCCCCCTCAATCTTCTCATTAATTTGCACTTCATAATTCCCAAAACCAACGATGGCACACGGAGCACTTGGCTGCTGAGCAGATTCCAAACCGTGGGAATTGTTTGTAGATCCGTGGGATTTAATTAAACCACTTTAAAACCTCAGAAAGATGAAAATGATCGAAATGAAACGTTCACAAAGGGGCACATAAATCTGGTTTGGAGCTGGGCTCTTTGCAGGGCTGGGCTGCACAGCCTGCCTCTGATAATTGCATTTTGCCTTAATGAACACAAACGGGACGGATGCTTATTTTTAATTATGTTAATGCTTCCTTTTTTTGATGCATCTCACTAATGGTGTGCAGAGAGGGGTGCTTGGCTTTTATATTCTGGGGAGAAGTGAAACATCTCCGTGTTCAGAATTAGGTTTAAAGAAGGAGCAAATTTTTTGTCCTTTTTGTGTAAAATTTTGTGTAAAATTTCAGAATTAGGGATGGTTAAAAGAAGGAGCGAATTTTGGTCCTTTTTGTGTACAATTTGGGGCACCTTTCAAACTTGTTTTATCTTTGTGGGATTTCTCCAAGAGAGTGGAATTCATTGTACATCAGAGGGATGGTTTGTATTTAATCAGCAGTTTTCACTCAAGTTTTTGCTCGTATGAGATGTGTTGCTGTTCTGTGTGGAAATATTCGAAATATGATATATCTGAGTGTGATAGGAATGGAATCCCACTGCCAGAGGGAGAGATGGGAATTTGGGAAGGAATTTCCCCCTGGCAGGACATGGATGCTTGGAGCACCCTGGGATGCTGGAAGGTGTCCCTGGGACAGGAACTGGATGAGCTTTAAGGTCCCTTCCAAGCTGTTCAGTGATTCCATGATTATAAAGACCTGGATCTAACAAAAATATCTCTATTTTCCATCTCTATTTTTCCTTGTCTGACACATTTTTAAAGCCAAGGGAGTTAAGGTTAGGCACACTTCTAGTAATGGGCTTTTTGACAGTTTTTAAAATGCTTTCCTAATAAAATTTAAAAAAAAAAAGAAAGAAAAACCAAACCCAGTAGAGCAGGCTAATGCCAGGGATTTATCAATGTAAATTGGCTTTCTGGGTTCAAATTAACTTCTCAGAAATGTCACAAGACAGTCACAAGTGAAAAGCAGCTCTGTCCCAATTAGACAGGATTTGCTCTTGGTTGTGATATTTTAGGGAAAAAAGAAAAAAAAAAGAAAAAAGACATTTAAATTCCTTATTTTAAGACATGAGTGGAGTGAGGAAAATCAGCCTTTCAGAATCATTCATAACCCTTTCCACCCAAAGGAAATGAAAAGGAGCACAAACTTCCTCCTGGAGACTTTAGAGGTATCACTTTAACTTGATTTGTGATAATGGAAAACTCTACTGAACTGTTCAAGCTGAGGGTTTGGAAGGAATGCTGGGATCTCCATCCTGGCCTATTTTTATCCCCTACTAAGTTTATTTTTAACTGAAATTGAACTTTGCTGCTGTGTCTCTGTTGTCTTTTATTGTTATTATTTCAGGTGTGAAAACCTGTAAACTGTAGGACAATGAGATGTATAACAAAAAGAGGAAATGGAGTGATTTCCAGTGATTTCCAAATGATTTTCCAATGCAACAGAATAATATTTGGGATGAGTAGGAAGTTTCTCATGGGTGCATCTGATGGGTTTTTACTCTCTGTTATTAGCACATGGTGCTCTTTGTATTCTTTTGGGATTTATGGATATTAACTGAGAAGCTGAGTGGTAGGATAAAAGGTCTGTTCTCTATCTGTTGTAAAAAAATCCTTGAAAAATGTGTCAGAGGAATTTCTGCAATTCCATAAAACTCCAGGGAGTTCATTGTTCCTGCACCAGAGAGTGCAAAACTGGGGCTCTTAAAAAATTGGGTTAGAATGTTTTGTTTAATAGTCATGAATACTCTGTTTGTTATATGTGTTATTAAATAATTTTAAAAATATATTCACAGGGGAAAAGCAGTGGTTAATAATGGTGCCATTCCCAAATTTTGATGGGATTCCTTGGGGCACAGCAATGCAGAGAGGTTTATCTCATTATCTCATTGGACCTGGGCTTAAATCAGCAGCAATTTGGATTAAACCAACGTGAATCAAGACACCTGGCTTCAGCAAATGCTGAATTTAAAAAGTCACCTTGACTTTGGTAATTTTTCCTGGCTTGGGTAAAAACGAATTTCAATTAAGAACAGGGTTTTTCTCTCACCCCATAGATCAGGAAGGGGTGTGTTGGAAGCTGGGAAGGACCCCAGGTCATTTTTGGGGCAGCAGTGCCAGGTAGAATTCAGCAAATGCCCGAACATCTGTTAGATTTATCCCATGTGAGAGGGAAAAAGGGAAATGCTGCCTGCTGCCAGTGCTTGTCACTCTCCTGCCACGTCCTTTTCTTGCCTCCAGCTGATCCCTTCTGCCCTCCTCCCTCCCCTCTGGATGAGCCCTGTGATCCCACCCGGGCTGGGATGCAGAGGTTGAGTGGGAATCCTTGGGCTGGCTGACAAAAGCACTTTTCCTTCCTGAGCTCTCAGCTGCACCTTGGGAAGGAGCTGCTGCTCATCTCTGCTGGCTGATGATGGGCAGTGCTTAATACAGTGCTGGAACCTCTTTGGGGTTGGTTTTTTTTTTTGTTTTTTTTTCCTTACACAGAGGGAATTTTCATCTTTGCACAGCTGAGAGCTCTGTGGCAGCACAGGGTGAACTCACACAACCTCCCCTCCCTGTCTGCTGGCGTTTCACTGCTGACAAAACCTCACCAGGAGTGAACACAAAATAAAAAATGTGTTTACCCTTTTAGTGTGTTTTATCAGTTCCATTGATTTCTTGATAGAACGTCCTCAAGATCTCTGTTACAGAGCAGAGCAGCTCTGTAAAAACAGCTCACGTGTTCCAGAGGCTTTTCCCATGTGCCCAGCTGGGGAAAAATCCCAGAGCCTGGGAGGGCTAAATCCTGATTTCAGGCACTCTGTGGGGAAGGTGTTGTGTGTCCACAGGGAAAACACTTGGAAATGTGATTATTCCTGCCCCTTCCATGGGCTTGCAGCAACCTGGGATGGTGAAAAATGTCCCTGCCATGGCAGGGATTGGGAAAAGATGAACTGAAAGGTCCCTTCCAACCAAACAATTGTGTGCATGCATTGCTTGTTCACCACTAATTATATACAAAATGGTGATCCTTATGTTGCCTAAATACTGAACTATAAAGGATTATATAAACCTAAAAAGCTTCACCAAATAACCAATTAGATGGATCAACTGTGGATGTTGTAATTCTATTTTGAGTTTTTATGACCCAAGTTTTTCCTCCCAAGTAATTCACACTGGGTACAGCACAGTTTGTCAGATGTCTCTTACAGGAATTAAAGGGTATCAGGAGTATTGTAAAGTCTCTGTGAATTTTCAAATTATAATTATCATCAAAAGCATCTTCCTTGGAGGTAGAAAGAAAACAGCTGGACAGACATCATTTTGGAGGGGAAATAAGCAGATGTTTTGTCTCATGACAGGAAACTCAGGGGAGCTCAGACTTCTATTAACAAATATTTCTGAGCCCTGGTAATGAAGCTGAGAACTTCACTTCTGAGCCAAAAATTGCATTTAATCCACATTTCTTTAAACATGCTCCTTTATTACAAATATCTACTCCTGGCCCCAGTGACCATAAAAAAAAAAAAGCTTAAAATTCTCTGCCATAACTTTATGCTGCTCTCTTTTTGTTTTCTTGCTAAAGATTTGCAGGAGCAAAATATCAAGATCTAACTTTCATAAACACAAGGATTGGAGGAATGTTTTTGCAAAGGTCTTCTTAGGCTTCTGCTTTTTTTGGTGCAACAAAAAAACCAAACCAACTTCCAAAACCCTGGAGAAATTTGCTGATTTTCAAAATCCAGGCCCAGGCAACTTTTAGGGTTTGTGATTTCAGGGGCAGCATTTGTAAATTAGCAACATCTGTGGCAAAAAGACAGCACTCCATTAAATATATTTAACATTTTAAATTGCAAAAGGTTAAAAAATATTTAAAATTCAGAGATTTTGAGTCTTTTGAATTTCTGTCTACAATGGATCTCTTAAGGGACTGTTATCATAACTGTTGGGAACTCTCATGAGTAGGAGTCTGATATTTCCTTTTTATGCAACTTTTTTTTTTTTTTTTTTTTTTTGCTTTGGT
>JAOTQP010000469.1:23040035-23052674 GCA_026413545.1 Cichladusa arquata | reverse complement strand
ATCATAACTGTTGGGAACTCTCGTTTCACGAGTAGGAGTCTGATATTTCCTTTTTATGCAACTCCTTTTTTTTTGCTTTGGTGGCTCAGGATCAGGCTCTGAGATGGGAGATAGAAGCCCTGTGATAGAGGGTTATTTTTGTCAATAGCAATCCTGGGTAATGAGATGTATCTCTTGGTTTCATTTGAATTTTAGAAGACGTTTCAAGTTATTTTTAAAAACTTTATCACGACTGTCTGAAAGGAAAGATAAGCCAGAAAGGATGTGGAAACTTTTAGAAACTCAGCTTTGGAGATGGATAAGATAAAGGGTCTGAGTGTAAGTGGGAGAATGATGCCAGTGTCATGGCAGGAACTGATTTAATAAATATAAATATGCAGGTAATTAGAGCATTCATGATTTCAGCAATTCTTGCTGCAATATGAGAAAAATATATATATATTTCTTTCACACCCCATTTCAGTTCTGCCAGCTCAGAGCTCCCCTGGAACAAGAGCAGGGAGAGGAGGGATCATTCACTGCTTGCTTCCACTGGGGAGACGTGCTTGGTGTCAGATGGTTCTGCTGGCATCCTCCTGGCCTCTGGCAAAGGACAGAAAATTCACATTTTCCCTGTAAATCCTCAGCTGGGAGCACTCCCTGAGCACTTCTAACTGGATTTTTTGGTCACTGTTTTAAGGATGACAGATAAAGCATTGCTATTAGTGTGAGAAGAATGGATATCACTGGGAGTTTTCTTCAATTTTCACTTAAATTTAAAAATAAACAAATAAACTTTGTGTGCTCCAGTGGGGTCACTGGAGCTGCTGGTGGCTGCAGTGGGACAATTTACAGAACATGGAGAGAGTGTTAATCCCTGATTTTGTTGAGAGGTGACAGAGTTTGTGCAGGAGAGGGGATGCAAAGATGTGGTCTGTGCACAAATAAATAAAAATACAGATGTCTGATTATCAGGGGAGGTTTGGATATCAGGGAAAGGTTCTTGATCCACAGGGTGCTGGGCACTGCCCAGGCTCCCCAGGGAATGTCCCAGAGCTCCAGGAGAGTTGGGACAGGGATGCCCAGGGTGAGATTTTTGGGGTCTGTGCTGGGCCAGGAGCTGGGATGATCCCTCAGGATACCCCATGATTTTTACAGACAACAGCAAAACTGATTTATTCACAGATTAAGCTGCAGCAGAGATCAGTTTAATTAAAGCATGAGACTAAAGAATGGTTTTCCTACCCCAGCCTTGCTCTGGGCTCCCTCCTGGCCAGGTCTGGACCCATCTCCATGTGCCAGTTTATGGAAGGAAGGATCCAGCAGCTTATTAATAACCCCAGACCTGTCAGACATGAAGCCCACACTCAGTAATGAGCAAACCCTCCTGGCAGACTCTTGCACAAGCAAAAAAAAAAACCCCCAAACCCTCCATATATTAAATATACACTTGAGAAACACGACCTAGCTTTGCTCCAGTTGCAGGCATATGCTGCTGAGAATATGCAGCAATTTCAGACTCAATCATATGTTCTCCAAGGAAACCCACTGGTACCTAATTACAGAAAAGATTACAAATGATAATGACAAGATAATGAATTACAGAACCTTCATGAGTTATTAGCTCAGCTTCCTGCTGTGCATCAGGACACTGGGATGGGGTGGAGGGAGAGCTTGGAGTGGCATTTGCTGGTGGCTTCCATGGGAGGCCACAGGGAATTACAAACTCTTCTGGTTTTATGAGATGGGACAGGTTCTTGTGCCTGCTGTGGTTTTTATAAAGTTAGAGCCAAAAAGATCCTAATTTTGGTATTTCCTAAGTCTTTCCCACCTCTGTTGGTACCATGGTGTCTGCCATTCCAGTTATGACCTTTCCAGGATCCCACATTTTCCTTTTAGCCACTATTTATTCAGCTGTCTTTCCTGCCATAACCTGCAGGTTAAAAACACACAAAATTGCACAGGAAAGGAATTCTGGAGTTTGGTAAAGCCAAGATTACACTTCCTATCACTGCTCTTCCTTCCCTCTACCATTCCTTGGGTTCAGACATGGACAAGACCACAATGTAATAATTGTAGATAAAAATCTCAGTGTCCTCTCTTCAGTCTCAAAAGTCCTGTTGATTTTAATTAAATCATATTTAGCCCCTGATATGCCCCCAGTTGCCATGGGGGTGACTCAGGCAGAACTCTGCAATTTTATAATTATCTCCAACAGATCATCCTAAATTCACTGCTGACTGGAAAAGTTGGGTTTCAGTTTGAACAGCTTAGCCAGGATTTCCTTAAGTCTTGCTAAGCTTTAGTCACTTCTTGTATAACACAGCAAAATCTCGGCAGAATTAGATCCTGTGGTTTTCAAAACTGGAATTTGTTTCAACCAAAAAACAACACAGAAAGAAAGAAAAGGAGAAGCCCTTGCCTAAAAGACAAAACAGTGTCCAAGGAATTTATAAATAATTTTCCTTCCAATGGTGTATTATGGCTAAGCAGAGAAGAAATGTAAATTTAAATAAATCTTGTATTTGTTTGCCTCATTCAAAGTCAATTTAAACCCAATGCTTTACCCACAGGAGGAGAAAAAGTTGTTTGTCACTGGTGTCAAATGCAAGACCTTGGGTCATTTTAAGAGAGGTGAAACAAAAAAAAATCATGAAACCAGTACATTGAGCACAAGCAAAATATCCAATATCTGTGTGTGGATCTGTAGAGTTGTTGGCAATGCTCTGGATTTTTCTCTCTATGGAAACGAACATTTTTTTTTTTTTTTCTTTAAAACTTGAACCCTGAAGTCTCCTTTTCGATGAAATGTCACTCTCCTCTTGTGGAAAACAAATCTTTGCAGGAAAACAATGTCCTGTGAGCCCTCCCTCTCCCTGATTTCTCTCAGGAGTGGGAGGAAAAGCTTTTGCCCAATCCTGCTTTTAAATTTAGTTTTTTCAGTGGATTCCTGGGAAGTACTTGGCAGGTACTTTTTTATCATTATTCTTCCCTGACAGCTGGGTTGGAGGGGTTGTCCTCATCTTCCCAAATCCAGAGTGACTTGTACAATTCCCATGTCTGGGAAGCCTGTGTTTTGTAATAATTATTAATTCCTACTTGAATTCTATTATGGGTAAGTGGGAATTAAGGAGTTGGCCCAGGATCTGGAATGGACTGTGGGGTTGGCATCAAAGAGAGATCTGATTTACATCAAGGGATTGTCACAGGCTTATTCTGGGGACATTAAAAATCAATCTTCAGAAATCTGTTCCAGATTCTTCACCACACTTAAACTCCTGCTAAAAAATCTGTGTGCTCCTCCAGAGCTTCTTGGAGCCCTTGGTGGGATAATTTCTGTCAGTTGGGACTTTTTAAAATATCTTTGACTTTTCTTTTACAAAAAATAAATCTAGCTTAGAGAATGATGTTTCCAATATCTTCTGTGTAGATTTTCGATCAAATGCTTCAGATAAAAAATAATTTGACAGGTTTAAAATCCGTTTGTCATTGTGGGATGGTTAGAACCCTGCATCCAGGTGTTGGGCTATGTATATAAAACTAAGGAAGAAATGAAACCAGATTCTTCATGGCCAGTGAGCTGAAATATTTTGTTCTGAACAATTCTTTTTGCAGTTAAAATGTTAAAACTAAAACTCTTGAAGTTTGTATCTCCCCTTATCCACCAGCCTTAAGAGTCCTGTGGCCTTTGGGATAGGGAGAAGGCTGGTTTGGTTTTGTAGAAAATCTTCTGCTGAACCTGCAGAACCATGGCAAAAAGTCCTCTTATCCTTTGGGCTTTAGAAATGATGCTTTTAAATTTTATGACCTGGGCCATTTTTTGTGGGGAAGAGTCATCCTGAATTGATAAGAAAATGATAATTGGATTTTTTTTTCTTTAAGGTGGGGGATGTGTGGTGTGAATTCTGTAGAAGACAATAATTATGATTTTGTTTACAGTGAGCTATGAAATTGTGTAGGCTTCAAAGCACCCAAACCCATCAAATTTCCTTTTGAGCCAGAGTGCCACAAATTCACAGAGGAGCAGATTTGATCTCTTTCCTAATGTACATGAGTTATAAAAAAATTAAAGTATCATAATCTACTTGCTGGATTAGAAAATAGCAATAACTGGAAGAGTGTTCTGATATTGCAGGCACACGAAACCCAAGAATTGAATGTAAGACATTGATTTTCCCTTCCAGTAACTGTTCCTAAGAAAACGAGTTTATTCCAGAAAAGAGAAATGAATGGGTGAATGTCTGCATGTCAACCAAACTCTTGCTGAAATATGTGATGGTTTATATTGATAAATAGATGGGCAGAGAAAGTCGGGAAACTCGAAGCCAGAATCAGTAATTTACTTATGAAATAATGATTAGATTTCCCAAAAGCACTCCCATAAAAAGGTTTCACTGCAGTGGAATGAGAAGTTCAGGCTGGAAGTGTGCAGAGCTGGAAATCTGGGATACCAGCAGCCAGGAAAAAAGCAGGATCAAACCTCCAGGTGTTTGTTCAGCACGTTTTTTAATTCCATTTTTACATCTGTTCTGCAACCTTTCAGGCTGTTCTCGGAGTTCAGGCAACAATTCCAAATGGCTGGAGTGGAAAACATGATCTCTGATTCCGAGCTGGAAAATTGAACCAGTGGGTGAGCACAGGTAGGCAACTGCTTTATGGGCAGAGCAAATGGTTCTGTGATTGCTGAGCTAAAAGTGCTTCTGGAAACCAGAAGTATGGAAGAAAATATATAAGAAACCAATCATGAGCCTCAGCAACTCCAGGCTCACAGTGCCTTTATATTGGAAAGAAGTAATTTTTAGGTGTGCTGGAAGATTTGCTGAGGTTCAATTTCCAGTTTTTATTTAGTCCATTCCTTCAGTCTATTGTGTAAAAAAAAAAAAAAAAAAAAAATCCATCTGGCGTGAATTGAGTGGTTTCTCCTTTCAGCTCTGTTTGTTAATCATTTCATTAAACACCCCAAATATTTAGAGCTGAAAGGACACTTTATTTCTGAGTGTGCAGCTGGGTGGGATCCAGGGCAAGTTAAGATGATGCTTGAGAGATCTTCCTGACTGAGGTTATTTTCCTGGCACAGCCACAGTGAGGGATGAATTCAGTGCCATTTCACAGGTTTTCTGATGGAACATTTCACACCTATTGCTGGGAAAAGAAAGAATTATTCAGCTTGTGCTTACTGGAGCTGATGTATATCCTAAAATCAATTTCAGCACGTCTCCTGATTGAGGAACTAGAGAGGCTTTACATGCATCTCCATGTTTTATTACTGCTGCAATTTGCAAGGTTAATTTGAAAAACATGCCCTCAGCCTAATAATTGAGACTTTTTTTTAATTTACAAGGGTTCTTCAGTGATTTGTTTATTAATCCAATTGCAAACAGATGGTGATAAGTTGGGGGATTTTTTTTTTTTTTTTTTTTTTTCCTGGCTGTATTTCTCTCCAATCTGACTTCATTGAGAGGTTTCCCAGTCAGCTGAAAATTTGGGTTAGACTTGAGGTTCAAGACAAATCCTTGAAAGAAGGTGGTTCATGTGCAAGGATGGCACAGGAAGATAATGATTAACAAAAATACCACCTGAGATTTCCTTGTAGGCACAGAATGGTTCACATCTGTTCCACAGCTGGGGAAAGGCTTTGTCAGAGTGAAGCTAAAAAACTAAAAAGTGACCAAAACCATTTCATTATTTCATTTCCTTGCCACATTTTTCTGGTGTGTTTTGTGCTGTGACTGAAATTCAGTGGCAGCAGATGCATCTCCCTCCAAATATTTTGCTAATTGAACAAACTCTGATCTTAAAATATTTAAGAGGAACTTATGCTGCATGAGGTGAAGTTGCTCCAGAAATAATTTTGTTTGCTGGGGTTTTTTTGGCATTACATGAAGACAGATTGGATGAGAGAAGTCCAATCAATCTGGTACCTGAGCAATTTTACTTTATAAATGCAAAGTGCAGAATTGCTGAAATTCATCATTTTTTTTTCCTCTCATTAATACTAGAGGAAAAAACCCAGACATCTTTGAAAAAAGTTCAGTAGTATTTTATCTAATGAAGAATGCTCATGCCTCATTTATTTCTGGAAAACTCCTTCTCTTTTAAATAGCAGGTAATTTTTAATTTTTTTAAGAACCAGGCCTTTCCAACATATATTCTTGTGATGTTATTATCATTAATAATAATAATATTAATATTTTAATAACCAGACCTTTCCAGCATTCCTCCAAGCTGGTTTTTGCAAGGACACAGAGGTGACAGCCACGATTGGTGAAAGGTGGTTTTGGGAAAGGTTTTTCTGGATATTTTTACAGGAAACCCCTCTGAGCTGGGGATTTGGGTTGGTGTTGAGAGTTCCTGCTCTGAGATGCAATGGCTTTGTTTGATTTTTTTTTTTTTTTCTGTCTTTTGAATGTTGCAGTGGCTGTGGGATGTTTTATCTTCCCATAAATTTAAATTACTGCTTTCCCCAAGCACCTACAGGAGATTTCCAAGAAGAAAACTGCTGTGACCTCGGTGGGTTTGCACGGAGTATTTCACCAGCCATTAGGGGTGGTTTATGATTTAATCCATTTTCAACCCTTCCTGTAAGTACTTATATTTTCCACTTAATTGTATCCATTTGATCCTCAGCAGTCCTTCAGGAGACAAAGTTATTGGACCATTATCTAGTCATGAGGCATTGATTTGTGCTATATAAAGAATGTATGGATCTTGCTCTTTTAAAATGGGAACACCTCTTTGTACTTGATCTTGTAAATGGGAGAAGACTCTTCCCTCTGTGAACTTCAGGCTGAAATCTGTCCAGATCACAATTTTAATTTTTTTTTTGAACAATATGCTGCTTATAACACCCTTAGAAATGGGATTTGGATTTTCCTTGTGACCTCTGAATGATGATATTTATAACTAACTGTGCCTAAAAGAAGAGGAGAAGGGCTCTTTATGGGATGGAATTGGATTTTGTTCAAGAAAACACTGTGTTAAAGAGGAGTTGCCAATGGATGTGACCAAGGGGATTGGCAAAACTGGGTAAGCATTTCCAGAGGTTGGTGTCTCCTCAGCACCATCAGCTCAGAACAGTGAATGAGTATCAGGAATTCTGATGTCCTCCTGCTCCAGTAACTCATCTCAAAGATAAATCCATGCTCAGATGCACTCAGTGCACCTTCCCCAAGGCACTCCCATTGCCTCAGGGACAATTAAAAGGTGTTTTTCAGCTGCTTTTAGAACAAATGTAGGATATTATTTCTATTTGATGTGAGGTTGTGGCAGGACTCTCATATTTTAAGCTCATCAGCTGATGGCCTGGCTATGCTGATAATTTGTCTTAGAGGTCCACTTGAGTCAGAAATGGGTGCTGGTGACAATTCCATCCCAACATCCCATCCAGCCCTGCCCTCTGGCAGTGGGAGCCATTCTCTGTGTCCTGTCCCTCCATCCCTTGTCCCCAGTCCCTCTCCAGCTCTCCTGGAGCCCCTTTTGGCACTGGAAGGGGCTCTGAGCTCTGCCTGGATCCTTCTCCTCTCCAGGTGAGCACCCCCAGCTGTCCCAGCCTGGCTCCAGCCCTGGAGCAGCTCTGTGCCTCCTCTGGAATCTCTCCAGCAGCTCCATGTAGGCTCCTCCTGAAAGTTCCACCTCCCAAAATCACAGTTTTAATGCCCGTGGTGGAAGCAATCCCTGTCCCTGTCCTGGGTGCTGATGTTTGCTGTGGGCAGAATGGGAATGGCCAAATGTATGGGCACAGGCTCACCCTGATAAAGCAAAAGGAGGAGCAGTAAAACCACGGATGTGCCAGGCTGAAAGGGCATCTTCAGTCCTGCTGCCTGTGGGAAAGGGTTTCTGTGCAGGGCAGGAAGCAGCACTTGAAGGAAAAGGCTCCCCAGATTGATGGCAATGCTCATCTCCAGCTTGTGACTAACACCCACTACAGATCTGATTGTCTTTGCAGGATCTGTAGCATCCCAAGCCTTCCCAGCCATTCATTCCTCTGCCTCTCTCTGGGTTAATATCCAGCAAATCCATTTGCTGCTCCCTTGGGATTGCTCTGCACACGAGGCTGGAGGTTTGCTTAAGGCATTAGGAGTTATGTTCCTGTTAATATTGCTTCTGCTGAGATGGCACCAAGAGCCAGTGCCTGAGATAATCCTGCACTGGACACGGGCACAATTCCCAACTAATGCACCCTGCAAGGCTGGGGACGTTCCTGTGGTGATGGAGGAGTCCCTGGAAGTGCTCAAAGAGTGAGAGGATGTGACACTTTGTGATGTCATTTAGGGCAGAATTCAGTCAAAGCTTGGAACTGATGATCCCGGAGATATTTTCCAGGAGATATTTCCCAGCTGTAATGATTCCAGGCATCTCTGGTTGTGTGGCCCACTGGGACATCACCCCCAGCACACCTTCTAGTTAAGGATGGAGTTACAAAAGGAAGATTAAACAGTCCCTGCTACAGCCCTGGCTCAATTTGTGCAGGTGATTATTTACACAACTCCATCCTGCTCATGCTTCAGTTCAGCCCAAGCCCTGTCCCAGGAGAGTCTGGAATTCCTGCTCTCTGCCACACTTCCAGAACTAACCTGTTGTCACTCCTGCTTTCTCTATTTTTAGAAGAGGAAGGTGAATTTAGATGTTCTGGTGGTGTGTGAGATGAGTAATGACTGCATTTGTCCTGTTGTGCTTCTAAAGCATCACAGGAATTTAAAAATATTACCAATATTTCCAGGCATGCACATTACTCCAAATACATCCTGATAAATTATTCATGTTTAATGTATTTATTATGCCCATGTACAGGCACAGCAGTAAAGAGAATCACATTTTTTAGTAAAAGCAATATTATTTTATATTCTTCCCCCTTTGCCCTTATTACTAATTTTGAGAAATGTCCATTGCACAATTTAGCTGGGATTGGGATTTAACTGGGAACTGAGGCTTCATGTGCTTTGAACTCATGATATTCTATTAAAGAGTGTTTCTGTTTGGTTCGTCAGCACAAAATGCTCATAATAAGAAATATCACACAGATTTGGTCCCCAGATTCCCAAAATTCACAGAATCACAGAGCATCCTGAGTGGGAAGGGAGCACAGGGATCATCCAGTCCAGCTCCTCGCCCTGCCCACGACACCCCAAAATGCTCCCTGTGCCTGGAGCATTGTCCAAATCATATTTTCTGCCTAAAATTCATCCTTTGGACCCACCTGCCTCACCCAGTGACTCTGCACCCCACAGATCTCCTCAGCAATGCCCACCAATCCATATCCTCCTTCCCCACACTGAAATTTGTGCATTCCAAAATCCTTTCTCTTTCTAAATTTGTGATGAATGTTGCTGCTGTGTTTTTCTAGGTTGTTATTTTTTTATCTGGAGTGCTGTAATTTGCTACCAGTGCAAATATGTCTCTAACTGCTGCTGAACTCCAGCTGACAGCACCTTCTGCTAATGTGGCAAATAATAACACCACTTTGTTATCAAGCAAATAATTTAAAATACATAAAGAAGAATTCATTATAATCTGTTATAAAAGCAATGAGAAAAGGAAGACAGCTTTTCACAAGGCCATAAAACATGGCTGGTGGAGTTCACCTCACAGCACAATCATCCAGGAGTAAATGATGCCATAAAATCAGCCTTGCCATCCTTAATTGCTTAATTAAGCTGGATTTTAAAGCAGAATTTTAATATAAGGTGCTGCTAAACACTGCAGAGATTCACCTGAGATAAAATAGAGGTAAGTGAAGTAATTTTTAATTTGTTTACAGCAGAACTTGTGTCAGACTTTCCTGCAGCTGTTGTTGCAAGGACCAGTTTGGCTCCTGATTGCAGCCATTCCAGGGCAGAACATGCCAAAATATTCGGGATTTCTGAGCTGCCACCCTCCCTCATTTGTCTGGAGGAGTGGTAGGATCAGCATGGAGCAGCAGGGACATTTTTAAAGGAATATTTATTTGTTTATTACTCCATGGTGTTGCCATAGAATGGCACCCAGTGATCCAGGAGCAGAACCTCTGACACCAGAAATGGGACCCAGATAAAAAATGCCTTCAAATGTGGAGTGGCATGCTGTGGAGCTTAAATTAATTAGTTAATTAATCAAGTGCTATGGGTTGTTTTTTTTTTCCTAAGAGGAGCTCTGTGTGGTGGTGCTCTGGTTGTTTTTGTAGAACTGAGGTGGAATCTCACAAAGTTATTTTTCTCCCTAAAACTCCCTGAAAAGAAGTTGTGGCCAGCTGGGAATTGTTCTTTTCTCCCAGGTAACAAGAGGAAACAGCTTCATGTTGCACCAGAGGAGGTTTAGATTGGATATTAGGAAAATTCCTTATCCAAAAGATCAAGAATTGGAGCAGGCTGCACAGGGAGGGTTGGAGTCAGCATTCCTGGAAATGTTCAGAAAATGTGGGGATGTGTTTTTTTGGGAATATGTGTTCGTGGGGGGCTTGCTGTTGGACTTGATGGTTTTGGAAGTCTTTTCCAACTGAAATAATTTTGTGATCACAGCTTGGAAAGGCTGCACAACGAGTTACACTTTAACTTTTCCTGTGTGTGGTTTGGTTGTTGTTTTTTGAGTTCTTTGCTTGGTTTTTTTTTTTTGATTTTTTGGGTTGTTTTGGGCATGGTGAAGCCCAGAGGCTGTGAAAAGAAGTCCCAGCCTGTATCAAAGCTCTCCCATTTTGCAATGTTCCCACTCAGTGGCTGCAGTGCCTGGCTGGCACAGCCATACATCAGCTCAGGGATAATCGATGGATTTACAGGTGACACTCTCCCAGATGGGAACATGCCTGTGACTGATGGGTTGCTGCTCCTTTGTCACTTGAAATTAAGCAAATAAATTAGCTCCAAGTTCTGTGTGGAGTGAAATGCAGCTGGAATGGGAGGTACATTCCCAAACAGAGGTGTGGGGGCTTTGCTAAAATTCAAAGTGACCAATTTAAAATACAATTCAGACCATAATTTTCCAATTATCCTGTGTGCTCCAGTTCTGCAATTCCTACTTATGCAAGACCACTTTTCTGAGGGTTAAAGGATGGTTGCAGAAAACAAAACCTTTTACTTATTTACTCACTTGCTTATTTATTATAATAGCAAAGTTATTGCAGGCTCGTAATGACAAAATTAACCAAATTTGATCCCTTCTTTTAGAAATTCCAGGAGATTTTTTGATGCTTATCCTAGTCCACGTTCAAGCCATGAAATAATTGTTCAGGCTGGTGCTCCCCTCCTGCTCTGGGAACAACTCCCATGGGAATTACTGGTGGCTGCAGCAAGGCCACTGCCCACAGGTGACAGCTCTGCCTGTGCCCAGGGACAGTCTGGAGACTGGATGAGCTGGTTATGTAGGAAAATTAAATCCACTCTTTTATTTCCCAGTTTCTGAGGCAGCTCTGCTTAAAAATAATGGATTTATAGGAGGTAAGATCACTTTTTTGTTTGTTTGTTTATTATGAAACACCGAAGCTGTAGGATCAGGAATTTGGGAATCCATGGAGTATAGGCATGTGAGCATCAATAATTCCCTAAAATCCCACTGAAGACATGGAAATTGCAAAAGAACAACCAGGAGCCCAGGAGGGGCATTGGCCCCAGGACAAGCTCCCCTCACTTTCTCTCCATTACCCACAAAGACTTCCTGTGGACACGTCCTTGAGCCCAAAATAAAAATACTCTGGGCATAAAATGTCCTTTTGCAACTTCCCTGTGCTCCCCAAAAGTGAAAAATGAGGGGAAAACAAGGGTATGAAATCCAACCTTTTCCTTTCACTCTGTCAAACCTGACACCAAAATTCCTTTTCTTGCAGTTAAAAATGCATATTTTGCTATGCTGCTCTTGGAAGCACGTTCCAAAGGAAAATGTTTGGATGGAAGACTTGAAAAATAATTATTTGTTTTCCTGCAAGACACCCTGTGCAATCTAAGCAAATAGAAATAGCACTCCTAAAATAGGAACTATTGTTTCTATTTGTGCTGCTTCATCAACTGAATCACTTCATGATCCTGTTTCTTTATCAAGGAGACATTTAAATGGAGGAAATGATTTTTAATACTAGGGCAGAAATTAATTTCATGCATCTGCTGGCAAATGCCTACTATCAAGAACCGAGTAAACAAACATTTGCACATCTGCTCCTGCTCTGTAACAACAGGATTCAAATTAGAAAGGAAGTTGGGGTTTGCTTTTTAACTTTCTAAAGGCTGTAGTTTGCTGTTTAAAATGTTGTGAAGTGCAGCAGAAGAACAGAAAATGATTTTGTAGCCAGGATGAGGTAGAAAAATGTCCTTGGTGGTGATATTATGAATATTTAGTAGGAGCTGATTGTTTTTAGTTTGGTGTTTGAGCAAGTCCAAGTCCTGCACGTGGGGTTATTGGGAGAAGTGTCTCCAAAGATGTTCCTCAGCATCCCTGGTGAGGGTTTTTTTGTTTTTTTTTTTGGATTTGGGTGGTAAAATCTGAGGCAGCACATCAGTGCCATTCAGGCTGCTGTCATTATTGGCAATGTCCTGTTCTTGGACAAGCTGGAGCCACAAACTTGGCAAATTCCTGGGGTGGGGAGGCAGAGGAGCTTCTGCTGTAGGTGAGAGCAAGCCAAAATGGCTCGTGGGGCTCCTTCAGGACGAACTCGGGGGACTCGTTGTTCTCGGTGTCGTAGCCGCTGTCGAGGGCGCGGGC
>JAOTQP010000469.1:23027530-23039935 GCA_026413545.1 Cichladusa arquata | reverse complement strand
GTCTGTGCTTTTCCTGGTCTGAAGCTTTTAGGAAGTTTCTGGGTCTTTCCATGGCTATTTTTGTGTGGTGTCAAGGTATTGGGTGAACAGGAACAGCTGAAAAGGGGGGGTGCAGGCTGAAATAAAAATCTCATTAGATCACACAGACCACATAGATTTGGACATTAGTCATGGAATGGTTTGGGTTGGAAGGGACCCTAAATCCCATCCCATCCCATCCCACCCCAGCCATGGCAGGGACACCTCCCACCATCCCAGGCTGCTCCAGCCCCAGTGTCCAGCCTGGCCTGGGACACTGCCAGGGATCCAGGGACAGCCACAGCTGCTCTGGGAATCCCATCCCAGCCCCTCCCCACCCTCCCAGGGAACAATTCCTTCCCAAAAAGTGATCCCAACCTGCCCCCTGTGAGTTTGAAGCAATTGTCCCTTTCCCTAGTCCATCTTTTGAGAAAGCTGTTGGCTAACAGGACTCACTTTGGGAGGTTTTGGCTTTTTCCTGCCTGGCTCTGTTTGCTTCCTCAAGTGTCAGATGTGTTTCAGTGGGAAATGGTCTCTGAAGAGCATTTTGCTAAATACTTCTGCAGTGTGTACTGAGCAGAAATTAGATTTCCTTTGGCTGTAGCTCTACTGATGGAGTGTGCTTTGGATGGTGGTGGTATTCCAGGAATAGCCATAGAGGCACCAGAAAAAGTGGGAATGTCTCCACAGGGAGGATGGTGCCAGACAGCTGATTACACACTATAAATAGGGATTTAAATTTGGTTTAAGCAGTCTGTGGAAGGCATCATTTAAATCAGTCACAGACACACGCAGTACAAGCATAATAACATATTTTACCTCTGACAGTGACTGGAGTTAATTCTAAGGTTGGATTTTGTGACATCTGGCTCCTCGCAACACATCCCCCCAAAAAAAAATCCTAACCAAGCAAGAACTCTGATCTTGTTCAACAAATGGAGCTGGAGAGCAAATAAAGCCTTTGTGGCAGGAGTTGTGCATCACTAGCTGTGATCTCCTGGGGGCAGGCCACTGTTTAATGGCATTGCTAAAAGGAAAGCAGGACACAAGCCCACCCCAAATCTAATCAGGTTAAAGGTAGCACTGTTCTCTTATCCTCAAAAACACAGAGCAGGGGGATTAGAGAGTATGATTATTTTGAAAGTGCAATTGATGCTTTTAAGATGCACTCAGGAATTCTCTTGGTTTTCCTGTTTTCCTGTGTCCTTAATATAAAATATCACAGAAAGTAAAAAACGGATCAGAGGTGTCGTTCCCAGAATTTCTTCTCACACAATAAGCAAAAATACAGAGTGATTTTTTGCCCTTTAACTGCAGTAGGAGCAATTCTGCTTCTCTTGAAGTCAATGAGACTTTTCCCATTATCCTTCTGTGGGGCCCAGACCTCACCCTGAAATTGCTGAGGAAGGGTTTAATAGAAAACCTGTTGGAGCCAATGGAATTTCTCCTGATTTTAGTGGGTTTTGCCTCAGGCCCAGAATGGACAGGATGTTAACATTACATCAAAATGCTGAGCCTTCCTTTTGTAGCTCCTAAACAATAAAATACAGTTTGTTAGCAACAGGGAGACAGATTCTTTCTGGGCTCTTGTGAACCCTCTGTCTTCAGAGGAATCTGAGCATGCTCTGTATCTGAATTTAACCCAGAAACTCATTGATAGTCACACATTACACACAAAAAAACCTTGTGTTTCAGCCATGCCAATTAGACACAAGAAAAACAGAAAAACTTTTTTTTCCCCCAAATTAAAAGCACTAAATCTTAATAGGGAAAAAAAAAGAGATGTGTAGAGCACAAACATCTTGAATTAAAACAACTGTTTTTGGATGGGTGAAACAGAGCATGGAGTAAATCTCCTCAAATAAAACACCAGCACTCTGGAGGATTAGTGGCATGCTCTATTTCCCTCTCACAAATGTGCTGTGGAGTGCTGGGCACTCACCCTTGCCCTGCTGCAGTCAAGGTGTGTTATCTCCCTGATGCAGATCCAGCCTGTCCTAGTGCACCTGTTGAACTCAGGGCCTTTCAAATTCCAGTTTATTAGAGGTGACAAACTGATCACACTGCTGGAAAATAATAATATTTTTCCTACAAGCAAGTGCAGCCATGTGCTGGAGGAAAATGTGATGTGTTAATTAATTTGGAGCCCCTCTTTTAAACTGGCTGTGACTGAGGGGCTCTGAGTTAATTAATAAATCACATTTTGCCCTTGTGCATGGCTGCATTTACTTGTGTAAAAAATATTATGAAACAAAATCAAACTTGTTTTGTTTTGTTTCCTGGTTGGGAATTTGGATGCTTTGGGAGCTGAATGTCACTCCAGTCCCCAAGAAAGGAGCTTTGTCACCTTGCAGGGATGAGCAGGTTATTCCTCACTCCTAACCTGCTCTGATGTACTGAGGTGAAAACATCTGCCAGAGTAATGTAGAAAACAGGAATCTGCCATGAAATTCTGGTGTCTTACACAAAAATTGACCTTTCCACTGAGCTAAATCAGGAAAAGCCAGGGAGAGCAAGGCCCAGAGCATCATCTGTCACTCCCTGGAGCCTGGCTGTGCCCAGAGCTGTGCCCAGAGCTGTGCCCAGAGCTGTCTCCATCCCTGCACCTGGGAAGGGCACAGGAGTCACAGAGAAGGTGAGAGGAGTGATGGAGGCTTGGAGAGAAGGTGTGGGAGGGATGTGATGCTTTGCTTTGCTTTGCTTTGCTTTGCTTTGCTTTGCTTTGCTTTGCTTTGCTTTGCTTTGCAGAGGAGAAACCTGAGCACTGTGACTGACTTACAAACCCATGGTGTTTTCAACAGATTGCACTTTTTAAAAATTTTATTATTTCTCTGTGTGTAGGTTTTCAAACACGTTACCTTCCTGCATTTTCCTATTTTGCACCTTATCTTTATGAACTGCACATGTAATTTTTCTCTTTTCTCTGCATGCCTAGAGGCTGGGGCTGGGAGTGGTTAAATTAAATGCTCTTTCCATGGTGAAACAAGGGCAGTGGAGAAGAGTGCTTAAAGAAAAGAACTGTAAAGCCATCAGGACATTATCTGCCTCCCAGGTTTGACCTCACAGCAGGGCAGCTAAATCCATCCAGCAACTAAATGACTTTACTCTATAAAAGTCTTTGGAAGTAGATTTTATCCTTTTTCTTTTTGATTCTTTTTCTTTTCCTCGGGAACATATCAGAGCAGAGGATTGATTTTTGGAAAGAAAATAAGCTCCATAATGTAAATTATGTTAATTACTGAGTAAAATGCCAATATTAGAAGTATTTAGGCCAACTTATGTGGAGATGCTCTGCTAAAACTCCTGCCCTCTTGTAGTTAAATATACATTGAACACAGATTTAGGCAGTAGTTTAATGAGGGAATTTTTTTTCCCAGAAAATGGGATTGGATTTTAGAAGAAATGGTTGCATAAGGAGGGTTAGATTAATTATTTGACCCAATTAACCCGCCCTATGTTATTCTAGATATTTTCTTTCAACCTCATCCTGTTTTCTCCAGACAAGGAATATTCATGGAGAATTCCCACAGGGTCTGGGAGGAAAAGCAGGATGGGGTGAGTTTGGTCAGTGCTTCTTCCTGGAAACAGAGAGGGGAAAAGTGGGAAAATGGCAGAGTGGGCAAAAAAAAGCATCAAATGAACCTGAAGTCTGATTTGCAAACAGAAAGAGAGACTTGGGCAAATGATTCAGGGCACGAGCTGGAGCAGCTCTTAGGGGTTATAACTTGTGTAAGTGGGATTTATGTAACCTGTAATTCAAGCTGACACCGACTCTGCCACCACAGGAGGGTCATTTTGTGCTGCTCTTGAGCAATCTCAGCCCTGAACAAACCATCCCTCATGCCATGGATTTCATGTTCACAGCTGACACTCTGCTGAAAAAAATAGCTTTAATTTGGGGGGGGGGAATCATAAAAATAATAATAAAAACGAGTTCTTTGTTGGTTGTCAAAGTCATCCTTGTGTCTCTCGGTGCTTTTCGAGGGCGGTGTCTGAGTTTCAGGGTTTTGTTCCAAATTCCTGTTTGCATTTTGGATCCTGTTTGAGAAGCCAGAGCCAAGGCCCAACTGCGGGTGTTTAGTGCTGTCCTGCACCACTGGTTTTTGTCATTTGGGGATTGCAAAGGATTTTCTCCTGGTTTTTGGCATCTGTACACGTGGCACGAGCTGCCCGAATCGAGGGCTGAGAGTGTTTGGAGCAAAATTAACAGAACTGAGTCCAAGCTAGAATATGAGAGAAAAAAAAAATCAAATATTGATGGAAGGAGCTCCTAATTTTCCCAGAAAGTTTCTCTGGAGCACTGCCATGCTGCTTTAATCCTCATGGTCAGAGCCCAGGCAAAGGGAGAGCTGGGATGGAAATGGTTTTTCTGCTGAAACCTCCCCCAGTCTCCAGCACTGTGCCCCAAAATCTCTTCTTCAGCTCCTCATGTCTGCTGACCAAAGGGACTTTTTTTTTTTTTTTTAATTGCTAATTCCTTTTGATTTCTCCATGTGCAGTTTAGTTAACCTACAATAAAATTTTCCATTTCTTTCTAGTGGAGTTTGCTGCTTCTGCTGCTGGCTGAGAGGGAAAAGTGCCATGTCAAGAAATGGGGACTGAACCATCAGTAGTGATTTCATGGAAACATTTTAAAATGTAAGAGTTGAATTCTTTATTCCTTTTCAGGTCTACTTCAGTTTGATTCTAGGCTTTTTGAAGGTGGGGAATTTGTTGTATGTAACAAACAAAAAGTGTTTGCTCAGGTTTGGGGATTGCAGTGATTTTGGATTTCTCATCCTCTGAATTCCAGGATGGTTTGGGTTGGAATGGCAGGGACACCTCCCACCGTCCCAGGCTGCTCCAATCCCAATGTCCAGCCTGGCCTTGGACACTTCCAGGGATCCAGGGGCAGCCACAGCTGCTCTGGGAATCTGTTCTAGCCAGGAATTCCTTCCCAACATCCCACCCATCCCTGCCCTCTGCCAGTTTGAAGCCATTCCCCCTTGTCCTGGCCCTACAAGCTCCTGTAAATGGTCTTTTAGAGGCAGGGATGAATATCTACTCTGTGTCCAGCAAAAGGGATAAACACTTCATGGGAAAACTATTCCTTTATAGGAAAAGAAAAGCATAAAAAGTGTTTTCTTTCTACCCTTTGTTAATGACACCCTTTCATATTCTGGGTTGTTGCCATTACAGGGTGCTGAGCCAGTGGACAGGACAAGGGACCTAGAAAAATGCAGAAAGTGTGAAATAACACCAAGCTTCCCATAAGTTATTTCACCTCAAAATTCAAGAATGTCTCCATCTCCCAGGTCCTGGCTGGGCTTTGCTTGTTGGATTTTGGCTGGCTTAGATGGGAGTCCAGAAACTCTGATCGATGTCAGAGCTGCTGTTGCATCTTTAGGACTGAAGATCAAGGGAATAGAGAAACCACAGCTTTGGCAGGATGCAGGAGTGTGGGACAGGGAGCTAAATTAATATGAAATATGTTCACACCTTAACTGCTGTTCCAGCAATTGCTCTGAGCAGGGCACAAACTGCAAAAAGCAGTTCCCAATTATCTGTCGTGGCTGGGAATGCTCATCATTGCTGAAATGTGAGCCTTCACCTCTTAGACTTCTGCTGAAGAATTTATCAACACTGACACTTCCCTATTTAGGTCAGTCCCAACAGCATTCCCTTTGCCTTTCAGAAATCATTTAATAATCAATCTGGGAGCTCCGTTAAACACAAGCTGGGAGTTCATTGTCATCTGGCAAAATCCCAGCCTGCACATTTGGATTTGGCTGTGCTGGAGAGGAAGAATCATCCTTTCATCCACCAGAGAAGCTCAGAACAGGACAAGTTGCCAATTTTCGTATGCAGCCAGAAATGGAAATAAAAATGCTCAGTATCATGCATGAGGTGGTTAAAAAATCCACATTTTTTTTCATGTGAATTGGAAGTCTAGACTGTTCGTTTGAAATATTGCAGCTACCACATCAATAAGAGAGAAGAGAAATCTCAGTCCTTGCCTCCAAATTAATCAATTGCACATTGATCTGAACACAGAAAATAATTTTGTAAAAATAATGTGTCTTTTCCATCTTCTCCTTATCACAAAGTGATCAGTATTTACATGAAATTCATGTGCTTCCTTATCTTATTTGCAGCTAAGAATGTTTTTTAAAATGTTAAATACTTTCAGACTTTTAAAAATTGGCAGAATGGATAAATGAGCATTTTATTTTTTTTTTCTCTGGAGGGAGACCTCAGCACCTGAGCTCCTGTGTGGAGCAGGGAACAGGGAGAGTGTGGGGATGAACAGAACTGGGAATTGAACTGGAAGGGGAGGAAGGAAAGATTGAAGGAGTGTGCCAGGACCATGCTGGTGGCTCCAGCTGCTCAGGGGATTTAGGCTGAGCTTAGAGCCAGCCTAATGGCTGATTTTTTAAATGAAGATTTAGGATTGATTTAAGATTAGTGAAATCTCCTTTGGAAAAGGAAATGGGCCAAACCCTGTAGAGGCCAAGGGGGTTTAAAGGTTTTTCAAACTCTTGTCCCTTCTCCACCCCAGCCCTCTCTGTGTCCCTCTGGTTCTGCTCCTTTTGAACCTGCTTTTTTAAATTTAAACCTGCAGTTTAAATTCAGGGAGTTGTGTTCCCAGTGCTGCTCCATGTGAATCCTGGACTGAATTTTCTCTCCTACAGCTCCTGGTGTTGTTCATTCTCACCACTCTTCACCCCAGGGTGGTCTCAGATGAGTGGGAATCGATTTCTGGTGCTCCAGAAAGGAGCTGCACCAAACCTGGAATGTGAAATACACCCAGAAGCTTCCAAAGCACCAAACCCAGCTGAAGAGCTGCTGAGATGAGGTGTTGGCAGAGAGCACTGGTTTGAGATGCAGAGTTGGTTCCAGACCCTGTCCCCTCTCTGCCTTGGCATGAAGAAAGCACCAAATTCCCTTCAAACCACTTCAGATATTCAGCAGGATGCCATAATTTGGGCTCTCAAAATTATCTGGTCCGAACTGGTTAGAAATTAATTTTAATGTCATATTTTTAATTTTAAAAAAATATTATTGTGACTTTGACTGTCTTTATGATCTGTTAAAAAATATAGATTGGTAAAGTTCTCTGGATATCCTTGTGGTGAGGATTCCAGGTGTTTAATTCAGTCTTGTAGGGCAGAAATCCTCTTGCCTGCTTTGTTCCCTTTCAGTTCCTCACACTCTTCCTAAATTTTTACATCAGGAGACTGGAGAACAGGATTCCACCATCCCTTTGCTGATGTAAGTCTGGGTTTTTATTTATTTCTTATTTCCCTTGTGTCCAAGGCAAACAGTGCTGCTTTAGGAGGTTTTCCATGTCAATAATGATTGTTATTGCTTCTTTCCAAAAGCCACCAGTCCCAGGGGATGCTCCTGAGCATCAGGTTTCAGGAGAGAATCAGGGAATTATTTAATGTATTCTAATGTTTTCTGTATTATTTTTCACCCTACTTTTAAATATCCTAAAATTTCAGCTGCTTTTCCAGCAAAAAGAGGTCTGGAAATGATTCCCATCATTTTCCTGCTTAGCTACAATTCACATTGAACTCAGACTCTCCTCCCCTGTATCCATCACTTTGTATTCACTCAGTTCCTTTTTCCCTCTTCCTGAATATTAATTTAGGCTGGATCTGAGGGATGCTCAGGAATGCAGACCTGACAGTATCTGAATTTTGGTGATGGTGTCTCATTTCCATGTTGGATGGGACTCCCTTGTTGTGTTTTCCTGCCTCTATCCCACAGCTTATCCCAAATGTTCACTTTAAGTAATTTTACCTGGCTGGAAGGATATTTCAAATTTATTTTTTAAACGTTTCTGCTGGAGAGTGTAATTTGTGAGGGGCAGACAATTTTCTAAATCAAAGTGGAGTTCCTTTGCAGGTACAGATTATATTTCCTGTGTTACCTGGAGAGCACATGGAGTTATATTTTATTGCAGCTGAGCACCAAAGGGAAGTAAAACACTTTGAAACATATATAAATGGGGTGTATTTTATGTCAAGCTTTGATTTCTGGGGTTATTACAATACCTTTAATTTATAGGTATTTTTAGCTGCTCTCCAATTAGATTTTTGAAAATTCTATTATGAAGCACTGGACTTGATGATTTTGAAGGTTGGAAGGGACCTTAAAGCTCTTGTTCCATCTCCTACCATGGGCAGGGACTTTTTCCAGCATCCCAGGTTGCTCCAAGCCCCATCCCAGCCTGGCCTTGGACACTTCCAGGGATGGAGCAGCCACAGCTTTTCTGGAGAACCTGTGCCAGGACCTCCCCACCCTCCCAGGGAAGAATTCCTTCCCAATATTTAATTGACTTCCCAATATTTAATTGACATTCCCTGGGACTTTCCAGGGCACTCTGTTAATTCTCCACAGTGCTGAACGTTGAGAGTTCCACTGAGAGCAACAGGGGTGGAATTCCAGGGGTGGAATGATGATGGTGGGGGCAGCTGAAACATAAAGAACATGTTAAAAGATGAGGGGCACGCTAAAATTAATCCTAAAACAGCTGGGATGGAAAATCTCACACCCAGCCACTGGGACAGGGAGAACAAGGTCACCCTCTGTCACTCTCAGCTCCCAGCTGGGTGACATCCAGGTCCCACAGCTGGAAAAATCTCCTGGGAAAGACACAGCCTGAACAACATCATGAATGATGAATTATTATCCATCACCTGCTTTATTCCAGGTGCCTGAATATTTCAGGCTTGCAGTGAGTGTTGAAACAATGTCTTGAATGCTGCCAGGAGAGCTGGTTAATATTGAGATTTTACAGTGCCTGGATGTGCACAAGGAGCAGGGGAGAGCTGTGTCTGTGCTGCTGAACTGAAGCAGAACTCAGAACTCTGATTTACAGCTCTGCAGTAAATACAGAATATAAAGCCCAGCTCTGTGGCTTGTTAGTGCTTTCCCTTTCTCCTGCCCCACCAGTGCCTTGTGCCTCCTCAAAAGTTTAGGAAATGTTTCCTCAGGAAACTTTCCCAAAGTGTTTCATTAAAATCGTGCTCCTCCTGACACATTGATGAAGTTCTTCTCTAGTGGAAGCTCCAATGATTTTAATTTCATCAGGAAAACACATGAAAATCAAGCAAGAGGAAAACCATCAAACCCTAATAAATCTTTTAAAACAAATTAAAGTGATGGCTGAGCTGACATATTCAATTTTTCAATAAAAAAAAGAGGAATTTCAACAAGCCACAGACATTACTCAAAAACTTAAATCTGCAAAACCAGGATTCTGCTTGTTTGTCTGCACTTTTGAGTGCATTAAATCAACTGGGTGGCTGATCTGTGAAACTGCCCACACTGTGGTTCCCAATGCTGGAAGTTGCTCATAAATAACAGATAAAGACAGGAAAATGACTTTTCAATGAACTTTCTGTGCACAAATCCTGTGAAGTTTCATGTTTGGGTCATCTGCCAGTCAGATAATTAAGGGTAAACTGTAGGATTTGTGTAGTCATAGTTAAAGGATTTGTTTCTACAGATTTCTACTGAGTAGTGATTGGTGTATCCTAAGTGACTTTGCTTTGTTGCCTGCTCAGTTGAACATATAAACACTAGGAAAAAAAAAAATATCCCCATCCTAACTGGAAAATTTCCTTCCTCCAAGTGCCCTATTTAAGGATAACGCAGAACAGAAATTATATTAATCATTAAATTACAAAGCAGGGTGTTGGTGCAAGTGTTTCTGTGTGATATTAATCATTAAATTACAAAGCAGGGTGTTGGTGCAAGTGTTTCTGTGTGATATTAGTCATTAAATTACAAAGCAGGGTGTTGGTGCAAGTGTTTCAATGTGATATTAATCATTAAATTACAAAGCAGGGTGTTGGTGCAAGTGTTTCAGTGTACAGCCAGCAGTGCTGTGGGGAGAAAATCCCTGAGGGGTTCTCTGTGAGCCTGGAGGGAAATGATGAAAATGATGATTTAGGGCCAGGATAGTTGGTTCATGTGTCTCCCCTCTCTGATTCTCCAGCCTCAGGGCTCATTCCCATTCCAGCTAAAACCCCAAATCCATCCTGCTTCCATATTTTTCTTCCTTCATTTCTCTTGTCCTACATCACCTTTTTCACGTGGTGAACAAAGGGCTGATCCCTGATGGCTGAGAAACTCCAGAAAGCAACGCACTGTTTTCATAACAACCACCACAATTACTCTGACTTTACTCACAGCCTTAGCCTGATGTGTTCCTGATGAATTAGGCAGCATTTTTTCAAGCATGAAGCAGTTTTAAAATACCCCTTCAGGTCTAACAAGTGGTGCATGCTGGATGCCACAGTTTTTACAGTTGAGTTTATTCAGCTTTTGATGATTTGTGGATCCTGCCCCACAGTCCACCTTTGGATCTCTACCTCATTGCCTTCAAAGCTTGGGCTGCTCTTTTTCTAATGAAATAATTAATATTGGTGACAGAAAAAAACACGAGGCGTGAATGCAGCAGGAAGAGGGTTATGGCCTCTAATTAAAATGAGTACAGGAGTACAAAAGAAATTCCTCTTTTATAATTATCATCTATATTATACTTTTAACGAGTGGAACATCAGGGGGTGGGATGTTATTGATTGCTCCAGAGCTGTGCTCCTCCAGGCACTTCAGCTTTTTCCAGGTAAACTTTATTCAGCTTCTGCTGTGCAGGACATAAATCTTTATTGGGGATGGTGTGTCAGAACCAGCATCATAAAACTGACTCTTGGATATTCCTGGTAATTTGTGGTGCTCTGCAAAGGTCAGCCCTGGGCTGTGGGAGAGGGGGAGCAGCTCCCAGCACGGGCACCAATTTATTTGGGCATTTCTGCCTGGTTAAATGGCTGTCAGGCATGACAGCTGCATTTATTGCAAGAGTTAATGCTCCAGAATCTGTCAGGACTCTCTGGCTCTCCTGACCTCATCTTTAATTCAGTCCCAGATTTCCATTTTGGTGGGAATGGGATGAATGTATCACACAGATGGAATGATCTTTGTTTTTCATATTAATGCTCTGTACCCTCGTGCTGCTGATTTTGTTGCTGTTGATGTCCATCCTATTAACCAGTCCTGTAATGAAGGCATTCATTTAAAGCCCTCTAGTACAGGGCAATATAAATTTCCACAAGAATGACTGTGGAGCTATAAGGTTTAAGCAAATGTTCAATCTCTGCATGTCCAAAATCCACCCCATAATTAAAAGGAAGAAACAACACCCCCCAATTAATATCAGTTCCCCAAAACAGACTTTTTATTTCAACACACACCATTCCTGCTTTGAGATTTGTTGGCATTTAAGGTTATTTCAAAAGAGCACCAGTTCCTTTATGAATATGCTGATTGTCTTTTAGAAATCCTTCCTCCTCCAGGTTAACAGAATTTGTTATGTATCAGAAATTCTGTATGGATTCTCATTTGTTACTGGCACAGAGCTTTTCTTCTCTTTAGAAGGACACACTTTGTCAGCAAGGAAATATTTTCTGGCAGTAATTTAATTGGGAGGGAAAAAGGCACTTTCTTCTCTTTTTTACTCCAACAAAAAGGCTGCCCATGATTTTGTTTTGTGAACCATGGCACAGCCATGGACTCAATTCCATTTTATCCCATCTCCAAAGGCACTGCTGCTTTGAGTTCCATCTCAGAGCTCCCCATCCCAGCCCCCCACTTATTATTTTGTTATTGGAGTTAAATTGGAGTTTGATGGTTCAGTGTTTTAAAATCAGCAGCAAACCTCGAGCTGGAAGAGCATCCCTTCCCAAACTCATCCTAAACATGAAAGTGCTGAGAGCTGTCTCTTGTTGCTTTTAATTCTCTCCAATCCTGCTGAATGCAGAGCTCACATTTCAGTGTCTGTGTTGTGGAAATTGTCTGTATTTCATTTACATAGCTGCAGGTGAGGTGAGAATAAGAAGAACTTAAAAATAAGCTGAGCATTAACAGCTTGAAACAAGCTGAGTGCTAATTGGGCTACTAATGCCACCCTCATCTTCTTTCTGATAAGACAGAAAATTTTAAAAGCCCACACTTGTAGATCTGTTGTGTGAATTTTCAGAGCCACAGCAAAGTTCTGGACAGAGCAATTCCTTTGCATTAAAAAAAAAAATCTGGAGAGGTCACTTTATATACAACTGATAAACTGCCAACTGATTTAGGTTCAGTCTAATTGCTGCTTTAAGAATTTTTAAAATTTAATTTGGAGTTTATGGGAAAATTTCCTCTGGCTGTAAAGGGAGTTTTGAGAGATCCTGGGGGGAAAAAATGAGAGAGTGTGTGTGTGTATATATGTATATATGTGAGAGATAAGATGGAAAAACCATTGTTTACCATGTGGTTAATTTGCACATTGGGGGTTAATCTCCCAATTACAGCTCCAGGTAATGAAGTCATTCACCCCAAGTTTGCTCCCCCAAC
>JAOTQP010000469.1:23011873-23027211 GCA_026413545.1 Cichladusa arquata | reverse complement strand
GCAGCAGCTGCCACTGGATGGAGTTTAGAGTTACACACTAAAGAACTGCAGGGCTACAAATAGATGGAAATATAAAAACTAAAATCCTAAGGCATGAGGTGCTAAGTGCCATGAAATTTGGCATCTTTAATCCAAGGTCTCAGCTTGGCTCTGCCCAAAAGAATGAAACAAATCTGCAAGAGGGGACAGCAGAGAAACTTTTGGTCTATAAAAGCCAACCTGAAGCAAAGGGTGCTCACCTCCTGCTCACCAGAGTAATTATGCCATTAATTATGGTTCTGCCATGCCAAATTGATGTGTTTTGGCTGTTCTGGTTATTCTGGAATCATTATTTATTGGTATTTTTAACCTTTCACTGTGGCACGCCAGTAAAGCTCGCAGGAGGTGGAGGCGTTTTTGGAAGTGCCACTGTCACAACTTGGTGGCAATATATCTGCTACAGATGTGGCTGTGTTATTTTGTTTATGGGTAATGCAAATAAATCCATTATGGGCTAAAAATACATCAGGCAGACTAGTCCAAACAGGTGTACATCCCTCCAAAAAAGCAAAATGATTGATTATTTAACATTAATCTTCTCTAAAACAAATTAGGAAGTTATTAATTATCAAAATCTACATTTATTCTGCTGTAAAAACTATCTATTGCCATTCACAAGATGTTGCACTTGTTCCTAGGACTTCTGAACTAAGCTTAAATCTTAGCATTTAAAATCTCTTCCTAATGCTAAAGATGTTCTACATATTTGCGAATTTTGTATTATGGCACCATAAAATCCATAAAGCCCTTTGAGCCTTTAAACTGTACAAAAAAGCAACTGCAACTCATTACTTTGCCTCAAGTGTGATGGTTTCTCTTGTCTCCAAAATGAAGAGCAGGAGAGGGAATTCCAGGTATTTATTCTTAGTCTCAATTGGGCCTTTTTCATCTGTACAATGGGTTAGTTAATGGTATTTGAACTTTGGTTCAGGGGAAGAATTTAGAGTTCTGCCTGGGTAAGGAATTTTTTTCTTTGCCCACATGCTCCAGTGTGACACAGGCAAAAATAATAATATCAAACCATTGCCTTTTTGAAGGAGTCATTATCTTTTTATTAATCCTCTGATGAGGGGAATGCATTCATCTCACAGCAGCAATTCCTCATGCTCTGCTCCTGGTGAATGCAGCTTTTGTGAGGCAGCAATTTTACCTTGACCTGAACCTCTCTCTCTATAAGGAATTGTTCCAATTCCTTCTCTTCAGCATTCTGCATTTTACTGAGGGCCAGGAGCTTCAGAATTCAAAGAATTCTTGCCTGTGTTCAAACCTAATGCCATCGGTATGAAAGAAACCAGGATTTATTTTCCATGACATATTCCTTGAATTTTACACATCTGGATGTGCAGCATTAGCAGGAGGTGAAAAGTAGTTTTACAGCAGATTCTGAGAAGTTTTAAACCTTGCTGAGAGGTGCTGGGAGGTGGCTGGAGATGTTTCCCAGAGCAGCTGGATCCCTGGAAGTGTCCAAGGCCAGGCTGGACATTGGAGCAGCCTGGGACAGTGGAAGGGGTCCCTGCCATGGCAGCTTTAAGGTCCCTTCCCATCCACACCATTCCATGATTTTATGAATGCTGTGAAAATTTAAATTCCTCTTTCCCTGCCCCTGGGAGCTCTGCATTGGAATGTGCAGCACTTTATGGTCCATATGTTGTGTTTGTGAACTCTTGCAATGGAAAACCAGCTAATGCTACAAGAATTCCAACATTAGTGGAATGCACATCCCTGCTATTTACTCTTGAACTTCATGGACTTTTTACCTTTTTTTTTTTTTTTTTTTTGGCATGGTTGTTTAGGTATTAATTAATTTAGGTATTAAATTGTAGTGGATTTAATAATGAGCAAAATGGAAATGGTAAATTAAATTATTTGCTCTGCAGTGAAAACCCACAAACGCATCCCTTCCATCTAGGTTTGATACAACCCAATTAAAAACAGGATAGAGCTCATCCCTTTGTCTTAATAAGCATGTTAAATTAGCTGTTTCCTCCTCAGAGGAAAACACGCTTAGAAACAAACTCCAGAATGTTTAGGAATGGGGAAAAAAGTTGATTTCTCGTCCCCTGCTATTTGTAATCTGTGATTAAGTGGTGTGAAATGGGGCTAAGCCTTCCTGGCGCTGCCTTGGAGCTCTTCCTCCTCCCCTGTGCACTCCAAATGTGTCTGGAACAAAAGTAGAGCAAGGCAGGACTAATCTCCATTTTCTCCACAGCCTTAGAAAATCTTTCCTAGTGATGTAAGCTCCAAGCAAAGGCTGTCATATGTTTAATCCCACAAATCTGGAACTTAGGGAGGAGAGATATTAAAAAAAAATAAAAAAGAAAGTGTGTGGAGCTCCTATATTCCATGGTGAAAGGAATTGGAAGATGTGTTTCTGTCTCAAGTATAAAGTTCCTTTCTTGGGTCCTTTTTTTCCATTTGGTTGCATTTTTGAAATTGGAAATCCCCGTGATCAGAGGTTGGGCTGCAAAATGTTTGAGTGGTTACTCAGACGTATCATCAAATATGCTTTTAGTGATGCTAAAAATGAAGTTATTCAGTTGCTTTCCTGGGGAAAACACAGCTGCCCATCTCCTGTGGGAGTGCTGAGGGATCATTCCCTGCCATTGGTGCTGCAGGAATAAAAGCTTTACTATCAATAAAACCTTAATTTGGAAGTTCTCTAAGTCTGATTGCACTGATGTGATCATGACTTCAACCTGTTTGCCACTTTGATTTGGAAATGGTCACACTGCACCTTCTTTCCTTTTAATTTCCTGTTGTGCAGCCTAAAATAAGTTTATTTGATTTACTCTGGTTTTTACTTGCATCAGAGTAAAGGGAGACACGGTGCTGTTGTACCAGATAAACTTCTTTTCCCTGTGGAATTGTGGATACCTCTGGTTCAGTGTGCTGTAATAAATACAGCTTTGCTGAAGCAAGGTTATAAAACAGATTATTATTTTCTTAAGAGTGATAGAGACACACAGGAGTCACCATAGAGGCACCCAAGCAATAAAAAGAGGAAAATTCAGGATCTTAAGGCAGCTGGAAGTAGAGGTGTAAATGGAACAGGGAGTACCCAGTAAAATGAAAGGTCATTTCTATATAATATATAGTGAACTTTAGGGCTATAAATTGCTGAAGAGACCTAATGGTGAGGCAGAGAACAAAAGAATATTATAAGGAACAGGAAACAGTAAAATAACTGAGGGTCACCAAATATTTGGGGAGACTGATAGAAGGAGAGAAATAGGAGCTCAGCTGTGGTGCAGAACTCAGGCAAGCCCAGATTTTAAACCTGGTTTGGAGGTGATTTGGCCATGGGAGCAGAGCCTCAGCAGGGAATGTTGGAGCCAATCTCTGGGGATTTATGGAGAGCTGTTTATGGTGAGAACCCCCACTGAACTTGTTCATTTCCTTATGTTAGTGCAGAGGTAGAACAAATCTTTCTGAGGTGATGTTCTTTCTAGCAGAAGCTGCTTTCCTTGGTTTCAGCCAGGTTCACATGGGGGGGGTGTGGGATCTCCTCCTCCCTCTGAGAGAAACAGCAAAATATCAGCTCTGTGCCCAGGGCAGGGAGAATTCTGTCTCAGCTGCATTCCACAGCCTCACCTTAAAAAAGGCCAAACCAGCAGGAGCCATTTCCATAACCTGGAAAAATTTATCCTCCTTGACTGTGATGCTGGAATTTGGTCCAGAGGAGTTTGTTGTGGTGCAGCACTGAGATGCTGCAGCATTGTCTTGCTGCTCTCCTTTGCAGAAGACATGAAGGTTCTAATACAAAATTAAATTCTTCAGTGAGTGGCAGCAGCTTATTGATCTACAGAAATGTGTTGCAGTTAATAATTCTTTTGTGAAAAGTATTGGGTTTATTTTATTGAAGTTTCTCGATTCATTCATTTTCTCTTTTCCAGTTTGTTGCAATCATGGCACAGCACAAGGGCCTGGAGTGACTGGACAATATGAAATGGATTTTTAAACATCCTGAAATTCTGTGATTCAAATAATGTAAGTTCATCTATTTTATTTACCTGAACCACTTTTAGGGATCTGGACTTTCCCAATACTCTCTTGTAGAACCCTTTAATCACCAACTCCTCTATTCCAATGACACTTGATGTACCTGACTCTTATTTTTCAGTGGAATGAAAATTTCATTTTCATTTATATGAAAATTTCAAATTGAAATTTGTAACTACCATGATCACTCTGTGAAGGTAAATTCAGTAATTATCAGTGTTTCAGTAAAGAAACTTTAGTTTCTTTTAGAAAGTAAAGAAATTTGGCTCTGTGGCTCCTCAACATCCAATGGATGTTCACAATAGAGTTGTTCTACAGCAGGTACTGACTAATAATGGAAGCACTTCCTTTTGATTAGGTAATTGTGCCTGTTAATTAAACTCCATTTAATCACAGTGCCTTCTATCTAAACCTTGTTGTGGGGAATATTTCTTAATGTACACATGACTTGTTTGGGTGAATAATTCCAGTGCATGTTGTTTATTAATAATTCAGAGCTGAGGTACTGCTCTAATTTCCCCAGTAAGATCCTTGGTGGGTTCTACTCATTCAGGGCATTTACATCTTAAACAAGAAAATTAGATTTTCCTTTTAAAGAGGCTCCACTGCTGTAATTGGCTTCAGTGGAGCCTCAGTGATTCTCACCAGCATTTATCAGTATCATGAAAGGCATTTAAAAATCTGATCTTGTGAAGAACAAACACTGTGATATTAAAACAAAGTCAAGCTCATTGCTTCATTGTCATCCTTGGGCAGTCCTGCCCTCCTCCTGGTGCCTTCCCAAATCCACTGAATCCACCTGGGAATGTTCTTTTTGCAGCAGCAAGTTTGCTCCAAAACAATGAGTGCAGAATTTTGGTATATCTAAATTGTTATCATTTTTAAGGACAAATTTAAAGTAGGAAGCAAAACTGCTTTTCTATTGAAAATGTTTGCTTTTATTTATCTTTTCTTTTAGTTCATCACCAATCAGGCTGGACCTTTGACTTTCTTATTTAGAGGTTGAAGTGGCTCACTTAAGCTGTAGAAAATGGAATAGCAGCACTTTAATTTTTAATTATTTTGTAGGATGTGTTGAAAAAAGAATATATGACTACAGTATATTCAGTATGTGCATCACTCTTAGGTTTAAGCTAGGTTTGAGCTTCCAAAAAATGGGCCAAGTTGTGGTGCTGTAGTTGAAAGAGAACAGTGGTCACTAATAAAGTGCAAAAATCTAAACTCTAATGTCTTTTAGCCCAAGCAGAATTGTCCTGGAGCAGAGTTCCTTTGCTCTGCCAGCTCCTCCCCTTCACCTGAACTAAATGCCAGATCCTCTGAGGGATCACAGCTCAGCCCCAGGAGATGGGAACAACCCAGAGTGGCACAAATCTGAAAAGACAGTAAATAAATCCCCTCAGCACTGCAGCACTGGGACAGGAACGATGACCAGATCCATAATGTCCAGGTCCAGAGGCACTCCTCAAAGAGCAAAAGTGGTTTTGTTGCTTAAAATGGCATAAAGAAGGTAAATTGCCTTGCCTGGGCATGGTGCTTGTCTGATTTAGGAGCTGCTCAAGCCCCTGTCTGCAAGGCCAGCTCCAATTCTTGCCCATGTGATTCACCCAGAGTGCAGGGAGCTGGGAGAGATAAAAAGCTTGTAGAGCTGTTAACACTATTTTATGTTGGAATTGATGCACCAGGCTGCCAAGTAGCACAGATGCTTAATACACTCAATTTGTAAAGGAGATTTTAATCTTCACAAGTACATCTCTTTTCGCTTTCAGTCCCTGGCTCTCCTCGGTGAGGAGGAGAAATATTCAGCCAGGCTGAGGACATTAAACCAGCTCAAAGAAACCTCCAGGCCCTGAGATGGCCACTAATGGATCTTGAAGTTTGCCTGTGAATTCCCCTGATATTCAGTATATAAATTCCAGTTTATTTCAGTAAATCACCACAGGATGTAAGACAAAAAGCTGGACAAGGCTGCAAAATATCCTAGAAAAAAAGGGATATTTGAAATGGCCAGGACTGAAAATCAGCTTCCAAGAGGAGTCAGAGTTTGTACTGTGGCTGGGGAGGATGGAGTGAAAAGGTGAGGAATATTTTGCTTTTATCAGCCTCCTTTGGTATTTTTGTGTGTATAATTAAGGAGGAGCACAGCCTGTAAACTCTAGGTTGAAATTTTAATTAATTTGGGGGGATTGTTTTTAAGTATTGGTGAATTCAGCTGTGATTTGGTAAAGTTTTTTTTTCCTTGGCTGTAACAAAATGCATTTTTCTTTGGGACATTGCTAAAATAACATCACTAGGTCTGTTCTCCAGCACCATTCCCTCATGGCTGCACTCCCACCCTCTGATAGTGTGGTGTCTGTATTTATGAGTTAGCTCAGGATATTTCACACCCTTTTCAGATTTAACATTTGGTTCGTGGTTAGAGGTTTAAATCTGGCTTCTGCAGCACGAAAAGCTGGGGAGTGGGATTTGTGACCTTTGCAAACTCCACTCAGGGAAGGAATCTGTGGTAAAAAATATCTCTAAGGGTCAAGAGCCCAAGGGGAATGTGGGCACCATTAAATTATTGAAAGGCAAGGAACAAAGCCCAGGCCCAGAAATTCCACGTGGGGCTTTGCATTTGGAGCTTGCAGTTACTCAAGGATGTTTAATTCTGGGGTTGGGGTTGTTTGCCAGGGAGAGAATTGCTGCAGCTGTTGGTCAAAAATCCCAAAATCCAGTCAGGTCAATGGAGTGAGTGTCATCAATCTGATGATGATGTCATCATCATCACCATCATCATCATCATCACCATCATCATCATCATCACTGTCATTACTGACCAGCTCATCCAAAGCCCAGGCAGGCCAATGGACTCATTGTCAGTGACTTCATCAGCATTTGTATCAAGCCCATGGTGAAAATTTAACTTTCATTGAACAAAATTCTGGTACAAAATACAAATACAGTTTCATCCTTATGCAAATACACCATGTTTGGGTTGGTTGAGAGCTGGTGAAAGCTGTATTTCTGAATTTTATCCCTGTCCCATCTGCAGTGCCCCTGATTTAGGAAGGGGCACTTAGCCATTTCCCATATAACATTTTCCTTTGTTTTGTCTGTCAGGGCCAGGAGTTGGACTCGGTGATCCTTGAGGATCCCTTCCAACTCAGCTTTGTTCTGTGATTTATTATGGCTAAAATGATGAATCTACCTCAATCTCCCCATTTTCCCTCCTCCTCTCAGGCTAAATGACACCATTTGTTTGGCTCTGTACTGACTCTGGTGGGAGCATTGCTCAGATTGTGACTGATTTAATGAACATCACGTCATTAAACCCCAAAACCCTCCTGAGAAAGCACTGCAAGCTATGGGTGGAACTCCTAGAAACACAAGTGGTGAGTACTTAATCCCATTATATTGCATAAACTTCTCTAGGGTGGGTGTGTTCAGAGTCAGAGCTCCTTTAATTATAATTTTTGGCTGATTTCTGGTCTGGATCACAGATCTAGGCTGGCCTCAGTCTGAGGCACTCAAAGCTCTGCTGGAGTGCTTGCCAAAGCAGGATTGCTGTGCCTGATGCCTGTGAGCAGCAAAGGAGCTGCTTCCAGGTGTTCCATCCATTGTGCAAGCTCTGGGGATGAAGCCTATTTAAACATCCCAGGTTAGGCAGCACTTTGCATTCCTGATTCCTGGAGCACGACAGGGAATCTCACCCTCCACCCAAGTGCAAATAAACACAATCATCACTGCTATCGTGGGGGATTTTCTGCTTTGCTTGCCCAGCCCTCAGCTCTGAGCCATGCTCAGACTCCAGTGACTCTGATACCCACGTGAGAAGTGGCTCTTAGGGCTGCAGAGTGGATTCTTTTGTAATTTTGCTGTTTAAGCTGCTCTAACAGTGCTGCATCACTGTTGGTTTTTGGGGTTTTTTTTTAAGGAACAAGTTGTTGTGGCTGCTGTTACACACATAACTCCAAAAAGCTTTGTGGTAATAACACAGATAAGCCAACGCTGCTCATAGAAAATATCCAATGTTTCTAATAGCTGCAGAACATTCCCATTTGTGTTTCAGATTTCCCTTGTGCATGGCAGCTGGAATTCATTTCACACTGGCTCTCTTTGCTCTTGCAGGGAGAGGACTCATTGGAAGGAAGCAGATCCTGTTTCTCCTGCATGGATTTATCACATTTGCTCCTGTCTGAAATGAAAAGGAAGCAGAATGGGAAGGAAACTTCTCCATCTTTCTTTGAACTGTGGGTAAATCCCCTGCTGCAGGGAGGTGGAAGCACAGGATGGTTTAAATTGGAAAAGACCCACGAGATCATCAAATCCAGCCATCCCCCAAGGCCACCACTGCCCCATGTCCCCAAGTGCCACATCCACAGAGCTTTAAATCCCCCCAGGGATGGCAACTCCAGGGCTGGGCAGCCCTTTCAGTGAAGGCATTTTTTAAAATACAAAAAAACCTTCTCTGGTACAACTTGAAGCCATTTTCTCCTGTTCTGTTGCTCATTACCTGGGAGAAGAGATCAACCCCACCTGGCCCCAACCTCCCTTCAGGGAATTTCAGAGTGAGAATCTCCAGACTGCTGAGGTTGGAAAAGCCCTACAAAACATAGAGTCCAACCTGTGTCCCATCCCCACCTCCACCATGGCATCTCCTCACCCTGGCAGGAGAGAGGAGACTCCCTCTGAATGGAAAAGGGGATGAGCAGCGAGGGCTGGCTCACTCTGGGCAGTGAGAATTCCCAAAAATCCCAACAAAATCCAAATAATCCAGTTGCAGCTGCAGCTCCTGGTGCAGAACGTCCCTGGCAATGGAAAAAGGAGCAAACATGTCTGAGTCAGGAAAAGTCCATCATGACCCAGGGATGATTAAAAATACAGAATAAAAACTTACCTGGAGGGGCTTGTGAGCACATCAAGGGTCTTTGTGCCAAATGATTTTATAATGGCTGAGGAGGAAATTACTTATTAGTTCATCAAACATAAAGGAATAGTTAATGAGAGCATTCATTATGATCTTTGTTGTGGCACATAATTAGCAAACTCTGCTGCTGTCTGAGCATGTCTGGCAGAACAAAATGTGTGATTTATAATAATGTTACAAGCCACAATATTTCCCCCCAAATGAATGAATCCTAGCAGAGAGAAACAGGGAATGCATTTACCAAGATTTGAGTCTGGTTCTGAAATAGCAAATTGTGAACCAGCAGCTGTTGTCTTGCAAGTCTTGTGGTTTTTGTCAAAATTTGGGACATTTCAGCTTGGTGAAAGTCACATTTGTAGCAATGATCATCATTACTGGAGAGTCTGGGTTATTTATAGCATACAAAACATTTCTGTTCAACTTCCTTATCAGCAGCTTCCACTTTTAGTCCATCCTCCATTTCCAGAGATGAAGAGGAGAGAGAAGCTTTTGATTTTATGAGGCATTAGGAGTCCAACCCCAAAGTTCTGAGCTTTTCAAGGAAACCTCTCACTGAGCAGGAAATTGAACCTGACCTTTAAATTGGGGCCTTCATCATCCTCTCAAAATGTAACAATTCCTCTGTGGCTGTTTCAAACCCTTTGAGTGTTGACCATTAAAAATCCCCAAATCCTCACTCACTAACATTAATTTAAGGCTATGAACTGCTAATAGAATTTCACCTTCATCAGAGTCTGCAGCACAGAATTTATGCTGAATAAACATTTTATGGGCTTCTAATTTTCTAAGTGCCATAATAGAAGTGCCCAGGATCTTATCAGTGTAAATTGAATAATATTCACATCTGTCTTTATTTCTGTTTTTTTTTTAAATCTCTTTATTTTCTAAATTCTGCCAAGGTAGCTTTTTTTACTTCTTTTAACAGAAGCTAAAATACAGAATTCTGAAGAGATATCACATACCTGGATAAATAATATGGGATGTGTTTGGGTGAATTTACCTGCCCTCACTTCATTGTGACAAGAAGTGAAATTTCAGGGGAATTTAGGCACTTAGGCTGTTCCATTCAATCACTGTAAATATATTTATATGTGAAGAAGACAGAATTTTCTACCAAAAATGAAATAGGAAGTGTGCACAGTGTATTCTGGTGTCTGAATAGAAGGTGTAGAAATACTAAATTTCACTAAATCAGAATGCATTGCCCTGCAAACATTCCTGAGAAGGATAATTTAAGAGTTTGGGGATTGTGCAGATTGTTTTGATGAGTTTCTCCACAATCAGATATGTGCTGCCCAAATTAATGGAATCACCATGTTCAGTGGTATTTCTGCAATCACTGCTTTATCTTAATTATAAGTAATTTGCAAAAGGTATTGGAGTGGAAAAATAAACAAAGTAATAAGAAAAAATTCAGCTAAATGCAGTGCCAGAAAGATATAATTATATTATTGATTTCATTATCAAACATTAACTAATTTGGGTTTTAAATCAGCTTTTCAGCCAAAGCATTGCTCTGAGAGTATTGAGTAATTCTAATGTTTGGTTTCCCATTTTTTATTAGATTTTCCTCTGGAAGGAATTTTTGCATTACAAAAGTGGATAAAAATAATCTGAAATTATGTTTTAAGACTTTGAAAGTACATTTGTAAGAGTTCTAATTGTTCTGAAATATGGGAGCCAGAAAGGGAAAGACCAGCTTGGCCCAGAGGAGCTGTGGGATTGATATCCGAGTAAAATTTCTGTATGAAACCCTTAAAAATACAAACTCTGGGAAAAAACCCCATCCTAAAGAAAATCAGGAAGAGATCCATTTGCAGAAGACATTAATTTCAGCATAAAATCCAGCAAGTGGGAGCAAAAATCATTATAAGGGGTACCTGGGGCTGTTTGACTCAGGGACCCAAATGCAATCTGTGCTCTGGTTTGGAATTTTCAATCAAGGCTGGCTGGGAATTCCTCAAATTCCTCTCTCTCCTGGTGCTGCTTTTTGTCCTTGGCTGGTTTGGGTTTTCTCTCTGTGGAAAACAAGAGACACCAGAGGAGAAAGGAGGAGGACAAATCTCCCCCAGGCCCTGTGGCACTGTGGGTTATGAAGATGAAGGATCTATAACATAGTTCTTTGTTAAAACCTCTGGTTTTTCACGAGTTTAGTGGGACAGAGGTATTTTTATGGTGCTCTAACCTGACCCAAGCACTTGGCATTGTCAGAGGTGTTTGCTGATGGTGCTGCTGCACCTCTCTGCTGAGAGTATTTCTGACATGCTATAAATCTCCTGCAAATGTATTTTCAAACACAGCTTTCTGTCCTTTTTGCAGACCATAAACAAGAAAGAAACTGGCCTGCCCAAATGCAAGTGCTCCTTGGCTCTGCAGGATGGAGATCCATAACCTTTCCTGAGGGATTGATGATAATCCAGGATGCAGGCAGGCCATCAAAGTGAGCAAATCTGTCTGACTGAGGAATCTGGAGGTGATTAAATTTGCACAGAGCTGGTTGGAAACTCCTGTGGTACATTTTGGTTTGCTCTCCTGAGCACAGGGTCTGGTTTGGTGCTGGGGAAAGGCAGCAGAGCCTTGGTGGATCCAATTCCTTGGGGCTGAGCAGGACCTGAACAACCAAAACCCTTCCTGTGCTTTGTGCTGGGTGTAAGCACCCACAAACTGGGGACACACCAGAACTGCAGAATTTATCAGCAGGCACCTGCAAGTCTGGGGGAAGTTTTAGCCTGGCTGACACCATGAGATGGGCTCTGGGTGATTTATCTCTGGCTTCTGTTTCCAGGTGAGTTAATAAAAGCTCATTTCAGTTCATCTGCATCCACTGGGTGTTGTCTGTGTGTCTTTGTGGCTGGAATGAGGCTGCAGTCGTGCCTTGGCGAGGGCAGCGGAGCTTAAAGCTTCAGATGGCCATGAATTAAATGAATCAAGCTCTTCCAACACACTTTAAATTGATCTTTGATAGGACCACATGGCCCTTGGATAAGGCACCCTGGTATTAGTCAATTTGACTTGGAAAGATGATGATACAAATTCAAATGGAAAGATGATCTATATTGAGCAGCTGTGGTTCTGCAGAGTGATATATTTTTGATTTTTTCCCCTTTTTTTATTAGTATGCTGCTCTGTTTGTGAAGTCCTTTTTTTGAATACTGATGTCTGAGCCCAGGGCTGTGTCCAGAATTGCAAACTTGAGCATTTGCATTAACGATCTGTGGCCTGTATTATTGCTTTAATCCTGCCTTCAAATTGCTCAGAATCTATAACACAAAATGCTCCTGTATCCTCTGCTTAAAAGAACCTATTTATGTCTAACACAGTTACTCAGAGCTGCCTGCTGGTTTGAAGGGTCTATCTTCAAGTAGTTTGAAATTCATATTGAAATTCATGTGAAGGTCTTGAGAATGTAAATTGAGATTAAAGTCCTGAATTCCCAAGGGGAGGGGCTGTATTCAGGCACCTGGACTGCAAGGGAGGCTCCCTGTGGGTAGTTTTATGTGCCCAGTGGAGAGTGGGCAAGTGGAGTAAATCTCTTCCTTGATTTCAGCAGGATTTGTGTGACCTTTGCACGAGTGACAGTGTAAAAATGAGGTGTGGAATGATTTCCAGCTGATTTATTTTCGATTAACCATAAAGCAAATGCCAGTAATTTTTATGGGTGTGGAAAAGGGGAAAGCTCGCCTGACCTATCTCAGATGTTCTTTAAATGAGGTTTATCCTCACAAAGAAATGTTTATTTTAAAATCCAATAATTACCTGATTTATTAACGAGCTAAACCAATGCCTCCTCAATGCCAAGCACCTGCTGCTTCCAGCCCCTCTCACACGCAGCTCCACGACCAAACCTCATTTCTAACCCCAGCTGATTTCAGCCCATAATTAAAATTTCATGGCTAAATTATGAATAGCCCTTTCCCCTTATCCCCTGCCAAAGAAGATTTGTAATGGGACAACTGACAAGGCAGGGCACTTCTGAATTTGGATCTGGAGGCTCCATTGTGTCAGCTCCTTTGGAGCAGTGAGATGTGATTGCCTTGTCAGCTGCAGCAATAAGAGAGGGCCAGGATCAATCTGTAATGAATTGAGATGAAGCTTTTTATCCAGCTGTAGGACTGGGATTCTTCTCCAGGAGCTGAAAGCTGGAATTATCCTGGTCATGCTGGATGTTGCTCTTCACCCACCCCTAGGTTGGACTAGCCAGGAGAAAATCAAATTAAACCTCCAGTGGAAGATGTTGCTCCTAAAGATTTGGCAAAAAGTCATATTTCAGGTTTTGGAGTATAGTTTATATCTCTAAAGCACAGAGCACAGCCTTTTGTCTCTGTTTTCTTGTTTCTAAGCTTTGTGTTGAGCTTTTTCATGTGGGTTTAGCTGGAGAGCTATGGGTGAGAGGGGGAGAAGTGAGAGCCTCAGGTGGTTAACTGCACAAAAAAGCTGCTTGGGCTCTGCTCTGCTGGGGACCTGCAGGCCATGGAGGGGATCATCCACGTGGAGGAGCCCAAAGGAATCCTCTGAAGCCAAAGAATGACACCTGAACACGCCCCTGATGCTTCCTGCTGCTTTTCCCACCTGAGGCATGACTTGCCTGTTCCACGTCCCTGCAGGGTGTGCCAAAGGCTGGGTGCTACTCTGGGCAGGTCCTTGTGAAGGGATCACAGTTTTAGAAAGGTTCAAAGACTGCTCAGGATCTGTTCCCCTGCAGGAACTCTCCTACCAGCCCCTCTTAGGGTTTCCTGCTCCATCTGCCTTTGGCAACGTGGCTCCAAGTTCCCATCCCAACATCACACACAGGTTGTTTTCCAGGTAATATCTTGAAGTTTGATGTTTGGGAAAGGTGCTGAGCTGCTGGAATGCAGCAAACCACTGACAAGTGCAGCAGGGCTGTGTCTGTGCCAGCTGAGGGCTGAACTCTGTTTCTGTAAAAATTATCCAGAGCCTTTGCAGCAGCAAATGTGTGTTAGAAGTTGTGATCTCTGCTTCTAATCCTTCTTTAAAATTAGTGGTCTGGAGGTGGGCAAGAGGTTAATGATTGAAAATTAAGAATTATGCAGTGATGGAGGGGGAAATTAAGGATATGCTTGTGACTTGTGTCCCTACAGACACTGTCACAACCTTTTGAGGCATCATCCATCCTCCAGAACCCCCCCTTGCTGATTGTGTGGCTCCAGCTGCCTGTCACCAGCCAGGACTGGGGAAAGCCAGCACTGACAGCCAGCCAGGGATGCCAGAGGAGATGGGAAGAGCTCTGGCTCTGCAGTGGCAGTTCTGCCCCTTGGCTGCCAGTGCAGGGCTGTGGGCAGCCAAGCTGAGCTGGGATTAAGCTGCTGATCTCCCCAGGATCAGTGTCAGCCCTGGTGTGGATCAGCAGGGCCAGGGGGATTAGGGAATAAACCTCTTCACCACACAGTTCCCTCCAAGCAAAGTGGATTGTGGAGGGTTTTTCTTGAATTCTTTCTGCACTGTGACTCCCAAAATTGCCCCTTTTCAGGCGTGTCTTTGCTTGGGGCTGATGGTAAAGGAAGAATGAGACTCAGAGGACTTGGCATGTTTGTTGAGGATGTGTTGGCAGTTGAGCCTGGGTGAAATGTGATGCAATGTTTTTAATTCCACCTACTCATTGCCGTGTGTTGGAGTAGTTTTGTTAATTCACATGTTGCTTTTAATTGACAAAGAATTTTGTGGTTCTTGCTATGGATGTGCCATTCCTGCAGCTTTGTCCCTCACTGTTCAGCTCACTCCTCACAAGAATTTCTTCTTTACTGAGTGACTCAGGTTGAACTACCATTAATTTAATAAAATTAATAGTCTAATTTAATATAACTAACAGTTACTTAGTAGCTGTTTTCCACTTTTAATGCAGGAAACCTGTTCCAATGAACACAGGTTTAAAGTGACAGAAAAAATAAGAGTTGCTCTAGAGAAAAATCTGATGGCATCTTTAAAAGATGAACCTAATACAAAGTTCATAATTATTTGTGTGCTTTTAGACTGGAGGAGTCTGAACATCTTGGTGTAGTGTCAAAGAATTAAAACCTGAATTAAATTAGTAACAAAATAATGAATCAGATAATTCTGATAGTGACTGTGTGCCTGGCAGTGTGTTGTCCCACCATTGGCTGGGTTTTAATTGAAAGGAAGCTGTTGGCACTGAAAGACCTTCCAGAGCTGGAAGGGTTGGTAATGAGGAACCAAATTAAATCAGAACTCAGCATTTTCCAAATGTAATATCTTTCTAAAGTTAATTTGGATTAGTTTATCCACCCACTTGTTTAACTCGTGATTCTTGTTGGAATAGAATCATCACAGAAGGGTTTGGGTTGGAAGGAACCTCAAATCCCATCCCGTTCCCCCCCTGCCATGGCTGGGACATTTTCCTTCATCCCAGGATGTCCAA
>JAOTQP010000469.1:22978383-23011773 GCA_026413545.1 Cichladusa arquata | reverse complement strand
AATCAGAACTCAGCATTTTCCAAATGTAATATCTTTCTAAAGTTAATTTGGATTCGTTTATCCACCCACTTGTTTAACTCGTGGTTCTTGTTGGAATAGAACCATCACAGAAGGGTTTGGGTTGGAAGGGACCTCAAATCCCATCCCATTCCCCCCCTGCCATGGCTTGGACATTTTCCTTCATCCCAGGATGTCCAAGCCCTGTCCAGCCTGGGCTTGGACACTTCCAGGGATCCAGGGGCAGCCACAGCTTTTCCTGGTAATCTCTGGCAGGGCCTCATCACTGTCTTGGTAAAGAATTTCTTCATCAACATCCTCAATTAACTAAAAACTGCTCTGAGTGCAAGGATGGGGTGGTGGTCATCAATCAACGTTGCATTAAATAAGGCTTTTCTAAATTTTTCCACCTGAAAAACTACTTCTTGTCAAAAAATAAAAAAAATATATATATCTATATATATGATTGACAAGAGGTAAATCTGGAATTTTCAATGCCTCCTTTAACATCCTCCTCTCCTCAGAAAACATCCCTCCTCCTGTAGATCACCACTAGAATTCAAAGCCATAAAAAAACCCCAAAACGCATCTCAGAAAACTCCTTTTTTTGACCTCTCTGGAAGGAGCCCTCCTGCTTGCTGTGACATTCCAGATAAGAAACCCAGCCCTGATAAGGGAGGAGAGGAAAATGTGTCAGAGCCATGGCTCAGGGGGGGAATAAGAGAAGGATGGAGAGTGATGAGCTCAGCTTCTCCAGCTGGCTGAGCACACAGCAATCACTGAGCACTGCCCAGGCTCCTGATTTTCCCCTCCCTCAGTGGAGTTTTTAGATGGTTATAACCCCTCCATCCTCACTGAAATGATGCCTCACTTATCAAGCTGTGGCTGGGAGGATTTTGTGCTTGGAATGGAACGGCTCCTGCTGAAACACAAACGGGAAAATTCACTTTTTGTCAAGAGGAGGGGTAAATATGAAATTTTTAATTTTCAAATGAGCCTATAGATTGGTTTTCTTCAGCAAATGAAATATCCCTATCCTTTTTTTATAAGCTGTCCTTTCAGAAACATCACGATTTGTAAAAAAATTTGAGTGCCCTTCTCATTTAAACACAATACTTAAATATTTACACTAAATAAAGACAAGACCTTCACAGTCTATTAAAGCAGAAATAATTCTGCTGCCACAGCAATTGTGTGAGGAGTTTCCATTGAGAAATGAGGAAAATCTCCCTGCTTTGGTTCACATCAAAAAAAAATATGGATAATTTTCTTCTTCCACAAGTGATTTTGCTGCTGAGATGTTTCTCACAATGGCTTGGCTGGATTCACACCTGCCCTGACAGAGGTTGTGGCAGCAATTCTGTGCAATCCAGGGATCTGCAGGGGATTAAGACCCCCCAAAATGCCCTCACAGCTGCACTTTCAGCTCATGTTTAACACAGAACGTTATGTAAAGTATGATGTGATAATTATGTGACTTTTTAAATCCTAAAGGATGATATGGCAGCATTATTTTAGTTATTTCTTTAATTAGTTTTTATTAGGTTATTATCTCAAAATTCTTACATTTACTTAAAATTGTAGATTCAATAGCATCTTTCAAAACGCCTGGTTTTCATTTTTAATGCTTTGCAAAAAAACCAAGAAGGGGAATAAGAATGACTCAAGACTTGTCCTTGACGATAATAAATATTTTTTATTGCTTTTATGATTTTAATATTCCTAATCATTTAAAAATCTGTTCTGATGTTATTCTGGAAGAGGCCAGATGGCCCAATAATGTGTAGCATGTAAATTAAATCAGCAGTCTGATCAAAATACTTATCCAAAAACAAATACAGGCTGTGACAATAATTCCACAACCATTTTCAAAAGACAGGAAAAAAGAACCTTGTGCCAAAAACTGTGGTTTGGGTATTCTTTAAAATTGCATTTGTGGTTTTCAGTGGAAGGAACATGGAAATTGATGTCCTGTGTGATAGAAGGAAGTATCTATATAATATAGAAACATAAATATTATTAATTATTCAATTCTTATTAATGAGTATTTTAGTATTGGCTTTTTATGTCGGGTTGAAGGGGTGTGGTCTGTGCTTGGCAGTTCTGTCCTGTGCCAAAAGTGCAGGAAAAGTTCTGTGGGTTTTTCCAGACTTTTTGCTTTAGAAGTTGTTCCCAAACAGCCCCAGCTCCAGTTAAACCAGTTGGGCCAGTAATGCAAACCAGTTCATAACTGTCCAGGCAGTCCCTGAGTAAACTGGGACTGGAATTAGGATTAAGGACATCCCAAAAAGGAGTAAACCCAAGTGATTGTGGTTTCACACTATTAGGATTGTTTAGTGTGTCCCATACAATCCTTTCCTTCCAAATTGCCAGCTTTAATTTTATTGTACAAAGGAATGTTGCTGAGTCCCAAAAATCTGGGTAAAATGAGGTTTTTCTGGAGCAAGAGGCCTCATCTCATTTTATCTCTCTTTCATTCCAGCAGATCGCTGGACATTGCTCTTGATTTGCTCTTGCCAGAGATTGTCCCTCTTTATTAATATAATAATACTGAGATTTAATTAGACCACATATTTTATTTTACTTCCCATCCTGTCAGCAACAAAAGGTGCAAGGAGAGCAGATCATAAAATATGTCAGCATGGAGTGGGGGGGGGTCACTCATCAGCAAGGTTATGGAAAACGGGCAGCACAGAGCAGGAGGGAATAATGGAAATTCTCATATTGGCTTAGATCTGCTCCTGTTTAAATCAGAGTTTTAATACAGCGAGAATAATTCTGGCCTCTTTTGCAGACACTCTGTGGAGAGCAGGATCCTCCTCAGGTGGAAATACATCCAAAGGAAGGAGTGTAAGTGGCACTGGAGTTTGGTGGCGATGGCTTGGGTGACAGTAACGCCTTAGAAAGTTTTTTACCTCTAGGTCACCACTCCAAACCCAGTCTAGGTCATTCCTGACACAGAGTCGTTATCATCTCATGAGTGCCATCAAATGGCACTCCAAATGTCAAGTACCCCATTCTGCAGTTGAGACATGAGGAATCTTCCTGCCAATTTTCAGGAATCGCTCGGCGTGTCGCTGTCACCCGCAGCCTCTCCTTTATCACATCCCATAAAAGCCATCACCTGCCAAGGCTGGTCGATATCCCAGGGCTAACCTGCCATCCTCATTTTCTGCAGGATAGTCTGAATAATTTATTTGGTTTGTGTCCAATATGATTGTCTTCCTGTCATTGTCTCGCATTAACATTTCCCCTTACTTGCTCCACCGTGGAGGTGATTTGGTGTGGCAGATATTTATTGCCAAGGGGTAAATAATTAAAATCAAAAAGTGCTTTTCACCTCTGTGTTTTCTGTTGTTATTTGCAGAGGAGGACAGTGTTGACTTTATCAAGGATATTATGCCCATTTTATGTTTCAAGACACAACTATTAGTCCAGTTCTAATAATGCTAAAACTTTAAAATTGATACAGGAAAGTTTTATCAATAAAACACTCAAAATTAATATATAAGAAAACTTTCTTTTATTTGGTGTCATGCTCTCCCAACATCCTTGTGGATCCAAGTGTTCATAGTTCATGTGAAGAGGGATGGGGAAAGGTTTTTCACTGCTGGTCAGGGTAGGGGTTTCTTCCTTTTCTGTTCTGGGTACATCTCTATTATCGTTTGCTTTAAGTCCTTTTCCCCTTTATTATTCATGCTGCATTTCAGTTACGTTTGGAAAACTTCCCAACAGCTCCTCCAGCCCAGTGAGGTGTGAAGGGCAACGTTTTGTGACCTGGTGGCAACCTGAGCCTGTCAGACCTTGGCCATGTGCAGCCTTCATGGAGCAAGGTGAGACGTTTGCTGACCAGGGCTGAGGTTTTAAATAACACCAGCCCTGCTGGAATATTCTGCTGAAGCTGGAGTCCTTTGTGAGGGTGACCCTCCTGTGGGCCAAGAGGTCACTCTCCATGGCATAGAGAAGAATAAAAGGACAGACAGCTGGAGAGAACAGTGAGGAGGAAGCCAAGGAACTGTCAAAATGTCTTTAGGACGTGAGCAAATTATTACTTCTTAATGTGCTTAAAAGACACAGAACTGAAATGAAAACTAGAAGGTCTTTTTTTTCCAGATAAAGTAGAAAGAATCTGTGAAGTTTTTCTTTCTCTTTTCCTCTTTTTTTCCTTTACTTTTTTTTTTTTTTTTTTGACTCAGAGATTCTAAAATACTTTTTAAATAGGATGGTACTCTCCAGCCTTACTCTTTTCCAATTTCCTCTTAGTGCTGATTCTACAAAGGCTTGTGCTGGTGCCACTGGAACTTTCACAGCCAGCCTGCAAGCAAGGCTGAAAATGGAGAGCTCAGAAAAGCCCTGCTCCAAATCCAGGTGGAGAATGGTGTGTCAGCTGCTGGGCAGGAAGGATGTTTGAGGTAAGTGGGTGCTTCCCTTGTAGTTTAGAACAAATAAGGTTTAAAAGTCAAGGGCACAGGGATCCCTGTGCAAAGGGATGCTCAGGGAATCATTTCTGAGGCCAGTTGTGCATGGAAAATGAGGTTAAACCTGTTCAGAGCTCGGGCTGTGGGTGACAGCTCCCATCCAAGTGCTGAGGTGTTCCTGTGGGACCAGCACATCCGTGGAACAATGAGTGCTCAGCTGCTTTCTTCCTTTTTCCACGTGTGTTTGCTCCAGCCCAAAAGGAGATGAGTGCATGGGCTGGTACAAACTGCTCTGGGAAACACACAGGAAGGAAAGAAACCAACCTGGCTCATCAGTAAAACCTGGGAAATTTCAGATTTTCATCCTGGCAGTGCTGAGGAATGCACAGCAGGTGAAGAGGAGAGAGCAAGATTTTCCTGGGCACATCCCCACCGAAGTTCCCTTTTTGTAAAAGGAGATCACATCAACAATTATAATTCAAAGACACTTTGATTTTTGAAATTACACTGATTTCTGCTTCCAGGTTGTGTAGAACTGTTAAAAATCAGTTTGTCCTGTAGGACAGGTGGGTTCCTTTCATTCCATTGTAATAACAGGAGGGAATCTGATGCCCCCATTACCTCTGTTTCCCTCTCAAGGAGCCAGGCTCAGACCAGCTCTGCTCACAGTGAAATGTGATTAGAAGCTTTGCTAGAGACCTCAGAGAGGTTTTTCTTCCTCAAATTTGAAGGTATCCTCTTATTTTAATAGACCATCATGGTCACCAACTTTTCCAAACCATCTTCCTAAAGAAAAATAAATTAAATTAATTTGAAATTACTTAGAAAAATCTTGTGGGAAACTGCATCTTTGTGGTCCACATGCAAAGATCTCAGAGTCTTTTGCAAATCTTTTCTATTTTATGTATTTTTTTAAGGACTCCTTTCGGTTTATTTTGTTTTTACTGGTACAGCGCCTTCTAAAAGGTTTTATATACATAAAAGAATGGAAATACAGGCAGCAGCTGAAGCAGTTTCAAAGGAAAAGCAAGAGGAGGATGATTTACTGAGAGCTGTAATGAGAAATAGACTCTCAGTTTCATAAATTCAGAGTAAGTCTTGGTGCATCTCCCTTAATTGATGTCCTCTGCTGAAGTGCCACGCGACTCCGAGTCCATCCACCGGGGAAAACACATGGATTGCACTGGGTTATTTAATAATGCAGGCAGTGAGGAGGAAAAATCACTGCAGGCATAGAACTGCTCACAGCTCAGGCCTGAAATCCCCAAAAATGGATGGCAAAGCCCTGCCCTCCCCACCGTCCCATCGGGAAGATGAGTAGTCCTGCAAAGCTCTTCTCGTTAGATCCCGAGCAGCACTCGGAATTATTGATGGAGATTCCAAGGATTGCAGGATGAGAGCCTTGGAGGCAGAACTAGAAGGTTCTTTTAACCCAGGAATTGCTGTTGCCTGCTGGATTCTCCAGGAAAATCGAGTGTCTTTGAAGGTGTTTGATCCTGCACTGCTGATCAGAGGAAATGCACAGTTTGCCTTGGGAATGCTCTCTGGAAAATATTTTTTTACATCACTGAGAAGCATTTTGCCTGAAGGTGTGAATTTCAAATTGTGCACTAAGAATCTCGAGATGCAGTGCTGTGAGTCTTGGGAAAAAAGGGAAGAAAAGGGAGAGAAATCCAGTAATGTAGATAAATAGAGGAAAATGAGATCTACATGAGAGGTTTGATTAAATTTGGAATCGGCTGCTGGACCAGAAAGATAGAGCTAAGTAAAAGCATGGAGTTAACTAAGGGAAAAATTAGTTTGGAGCAGGAACAGAACTCAAATTCATCTTTGCCAGCGAGGCAGGGAGCTGGAGTGACCTTGAGAGCTGCTGTGAGTGCCGTGCACGTGCGAGAGAACCTTCAAAAGGCAGCTCTGATTTTTAGTTTGGTTTAACACAGAGCTGCCAGGCACTGTGTGTGGCCATTTGTGTTAGGTCCATAACTCAGCCTGCTGAAAAACCAAGGAGCTGGCAGGGAAACTCGGGCTCCTGAGGCCAGGATGGTTTTATATCCAAGGTAGCCTCAGTCTTTCCGTGGTGCAGAACTGGACGTGTCATTAGATGTGGATTAGGAGGTGACAGCCTGGATTTAATGTGTTTTTTATAAACAGAGAGATTCTTCTTGGCCACCAGAATGCATTTCTTCATGGAAAAAATAATGGAAGAGGCCACCCAGGGTAGTTTGGAGTTCCCATCCCTGGAGGTGTCCAAGGAATGCCTGGATGTGGCACTCAGTGCTCTGGGCTGGTGACAAGGTGGGGATCAGTCACAGGCTGGATTGGATGGTCTGGGAGAGCATTTCCAACCCCAGTGATGGTGTGATTCTCTGATGGGACTGTGGTCAGTGGTGATAAAACCAGTGCTGACAGTTTCAGGGTCTCTGAATCAATGGATGGGGGAGTTACTGCTATATCATGACCAGTGGTTACCCTAAAGCTCTTGTGCTTTTTCTTAAACTCCTCCTCCCTCCATGGGAAGCATGGCCACATCCCAGACCAAGGCTGTGCTGTGTCCCACCAGGGGCTGAGCTCCTTGCAGGATGTTCCCCCAGCTGGGGAAGGTTCCTGCTGGGATGTGCAGGACCATAAAATAAAATAAAATAAAATAAAATAAAATAAAATAAAATAAAATAAAATAACTGAGGGTGGAAAGGAGCTCAGTAGGGCACAGCTCCTGCCTGCTGCTGTGAGCTCTCCCTGCTATTGGTGGGGCTGCTCTCCTCACTGATATGTGCCCAGAGGGATCAGTAAAACACTGAGGGAGAGCAGAATAATTCAGTGAGACCTTGACAAAAATCCCAGACACGTCACTCTCCCATCTGGGCACGCTTCCCACTAACCAGACACTCAGCAGTGCCTTCTGCAGGTATTTTCCATCATGCTGATCCTCTCTGGGCTCATTTTTCTGCTCCCATGACCTATTTTTTTCCTTTCTGTCCAGTCACAGCCACTTCACCTCCTTGTTTTAACATCCTATTCTTTCTGTCCAGACTCTCTTTTAAAATTTTTTCCCACTGCTAGTTAAATGTAATTATACAGCTTTTTAATGAGTTTTGATTCATTTAAACGTGTTTTATGTGCCTTACAGCAAACCCCCTGCTGGTCTAATTTTATATAGTGTATTTAATTGAGACCCCTTTTGCAAGTACACAGTTTGTGTGTGGTGAGCACAGTCCCCAACCATAAATTCTGCTTTATGCCCACTCTTCTGATTAGATTTTTATTTGCATTACATGAATGTTTTTTTCCCACTAAAATCCTGTCACGTACATTTTAACCACTCCAGCAAATTAATTCTTGCTATATTTAATCCCATATAGAGAAACTACTTTATGGAGCTTCTAATTGTTCATTTCAAGCATTCCAAAATTAGTTCCCTTTTATTAATTGGGAAGTCACTGCATTCTGGAGGAGACAGAAAGCTCTCTTGTAAACCACATTAACTGGACAGATGTTCTGAAATATGTTAAATATTACCCAGTGAGTGGTGATAGAGTTCATCAGTCATGTCAGTGCCACAGCCACTCCAGGATCTGGTGTGGGGTAGAGGTGCTGTGAGAGAGGCAGTGCCAGAAGGGATGGACTGACACTACAGGCAGCAGTTTGATGTTCAAGGTAAAGCAGGAAGAAAATAATAATTTAAAATAACTGGAGAAATGCCATTATCCCCAATAGAGAGTTATAGAATGGTTTGGGTCATCTAATTCCAACCCCCTGCCATGGGCAGGGACATTCTCCACCATCCCAGGCTGCTCCAAGCCTCAATGTCCAACCTGACCTTGGGCAATTCCAGGGACCCAGGGGCAGCCACAGCTGCTCTGGGCACCCTGTGCCAGGGCCTGCCACCCTCACAGGGAACAATTCCTTCCCAAAATCCCATCTAAATCCACTATCCAGCTCAAAGCCATTCCCCCTTGTCCCATCACTGGACAACATTGAATGGAAACTTGTAACACTCAACAGTGCCATGAGAAATGAGGGGCCTTGGTTTGGGTTCCACTCTTGGTTTGGGTTTCACTCTTGGTTTGGGTTCCACTCTTGGTTTGGGTTCCACTCTGAGTTTGGATTTCACTCTTGGTTTGGGTTCCACTCTTGGTTTGGGTTCCACTCTTGGTTTGGGTTTCATTCTTGGTTTGGGTTCCACTCTGAGTTTGGATTTCACTCTTGGTTTGGGTTCCACTCTTAGTTTGGGTTCCACTCTTGGTTTGGGTTTCTCTCTTGGTTTGGGTTTCTCTCTGGGTTTTCCTGGAGCTCAAACACTTTACAAAGAGTCAGGATCATTTTATGAGCACCAGACAGAAAGTTCAAGCAAAGCAAGAGCTGTCCAAGCAAAGTTTTTCTGAATGCAGTGACTATGTGAGTAAGAGGCAGATTAAGACTTTCTTTCCAGAGTGGTCACCAAAAATAACCCACCTACCTCCTGGCAACACTTCATTAACTGGGTCATCTCCATCCCTCTCTTCAAACAGATTTTATCAGCACCACATCTGATGGGATAAGAGTGTCTTGGGATGTTCATTTACATACAGAGAGATAAAAAGGCTTACATAACCCTAGGAGCAGAAAATTCATCTCCACCAGACAATTGTCAGTGTTCCCTTGCTAAATCCTGCATGATGGGCTTTTCCTGCCATGTCAGCAGCTCCCTGACAGTAAAGCCAATGGCACAGGTATCCTGAGAGCCAATTTCAATGACCACAAGGCAAGAAATGCCACGTTCTTTTCCTTTTTCCAGCTAGATGGATGATGTTTGAGCAAAGAACAAAATCTGTGCCTTATAGTTCTTAACTAACCCATTCAAAATAGCCCAGGGAAATATCCAGAGCTCTTTGTTTTATAGCAGAGTGTTCAAGATCGTTTAAAATGGAATTTTCTGAAGCTTTCCAAGAGCCCAGTCAGGGCACGTACTGACAAAATCCCAAGTGTTTAAAATCATGGGCACAAAAAAAGCACCCCAACAATTAAATTTCAGTTTTTAGATGCTGGGTGCTTGCTGAGTCAGCACTTTTGATTTCATCCTCCTTAATCAAGGTTTTCCATAGGATTTGCATAAACCAGCTGATGGATGTGGGGGGTGAAAGATGAACACTGAGACTCAGGACAGCCACTGGCATCTTGCTCAGCTTCCATGTTTATTTCCTGAGGTGTCTGTCCCTGTGTGTGTCCTACACTGCTCCCAGAGGGATGAGTTGGGATTGGATGTGGGGTGGCCTCAGAAAACAGAACTCCATGTCATGACTGGAATGAAGAGTGCTGCTTCCCCATTAGGGATGATCCTAATTGATCCTAACTTCATCCCACAGCAGTCTGTTGTGGTCCTGAGGAGTTCTCTGGAAGTCTTTTAGGAAATGTGGAGCTCATTTGGTGATGGTCAGACCTTACAGTGGACAGGGGTGACCTCATGGGCTTTGTGATTCTCACAGCTCAAGAACTCTCCATCCACTCAAGTCAAACTTGCTCAGGGTGGAAAAATCTCTCTGGGATTTCTCTATAAAAAACTGAGCAATGGATTCATTCAATCACATCGTAGGAAATAAGAAGTTTCTGGTGGTATGAGAACACTTTGATTAGCTGTACGATCAGCAAAGAAAAAAACCTACCATAATAATCACAAAACCTACTGAGATTTATTTTTGCTTTAAGCACTTCAATTTTCTGCAAAAGCCACAAGCAAACAAGACTTTCGAGCCATTTCAATCTACTCTAAGTCAGAAAACACAGTCTCTGTTGGCATCTCTGTATTTTATTATTGTGTCAAAAATTAGGTGAGAAGGAGAAGCACAAATTTACAAAAAGCCAGCGTGTCTTTTGTGTTACAGGAACCATTTTTGCCTGGCTCTAAACAGGCAGCTCCAAACCCCAGCAGGATTCTGGTGTTAGCTCACACAAGAGTCAATGTTTGCTCAGCTCTCTCTTCAAACACTTGCAGCATTTTGACCACTCATTTGAAATCCTCCGGTGTTCTTTGAAGGGTTCTGCTTTCCCTGGGTGTTGGAGCAAACATTGGATGTGTTTGTGACTCTTTTCAGCTGGTGTTCCTGTGGTGCCATCCCAACTCTGTGGGATTCCTAATGGGGAAAAAGGGCTCAGGGCCAGCTTGCACATCGAGCTGCGATATTTGCAGCAACTGGGGAATGTTCCCTGAGCCCATGTAAAATCCACACAATCTCCTCTATTTATGGTGAAAGATCACCCAGGTCAGAAAATGTTCTCTGATGTTTGTGTGGGACAGAATTCCAAAACCCACAGGAGATGCTCAGAGGAGAGGAAGGGCATCGTGGCCATGTCACGACAGGAAATTTTTAAGTGTCCAAACGATTTGAGAAAGGTCATCAGGGCCAGAAAAAATCCTTGTACAGTATTTTCATTCCATGCTTTAAAAAAGGATTGGAGAGTTACATTTCCCATGTTGGAGCAGAGTGCCTTATCAGAAATGGGAATGTTTTGATCATGTTTGTACCTGATTTTGATCTGAATATTTCCCATTCCTGCTGCCAGAAGTGTTTTGCTTGCATGCACTTAAACCAATTTTTGGTGCTTCTGACATCACCATCTTCAGAAGCACAGCAAGACTTTTAATCCAGCAGGATAAAATTGATAACTTTTATAATGACATAATTATTACTGGGAGTATTAAAGAAATGAATATAATTACTGCATTTCTTTAAGCCAATGTTATTTTTAGCCTTGACTCTACGGTGACACATTGGATGACAGCATCCTTGATATTATTCTAAAATTCAATTTAATATGTAATCCATTATGTGTGAACTCCCATTCCTGACAGGTTACCTGCCACAGTTTCCTTATTCAAATCCCACTGTAACTTCCAAATTAATGACTTGACCTTCTCCACACTTGAAATTAAAATCAGAATTTAAATTTCAGAAAGTTTTGGGGGGGAGTTTGCCCATTATACAGTTTTTGTGTCTCCTCCATGAACATTAAATATGCTGTTGGGAAGGTGAGAAGTCCTGTGCACCCAACAGGAGGTGAGTTCTCCAAAATTTCTCTGTTAGCTGTAGTGCTCTTGGGTTACCCATAGCATAAATCACTGCTCCTGTGAGTGAGAGCCTGGCACTAATCTGCAATCAAGAAAATCCCTCTGGGCTGGTTCACCTGGGTAAAAGGGGCTTGAGCATCACCAAAAGTTTAGAAGGGAGTGACCCAGGAAGGCATAAAAAGGGTTCCTCTTAGCCTGGGGTGCCTATTTTGAAGTGGATAACTGTGTTAAGCTTTAGACTTTTTTATTTTCAGTGAATGAGTGTTTGAGGTTCTTTTCCAGCCTTTTAGAGCTGTAGAGAAAAGGGAAATAAATCCAGTGGAAACAAAGAATATACATCCAAGATATCTCTTCTCAACATTCTCAGCTGAAACCCTGCACTAGGTAAGGTTGTTCACTAATCATGTCTTAAAACATGTTTGAAAGCTTTTATTTTTAATTGAATTTGTTATAGTGTTGCAAAGGATCCAGATTTGAAATCAGATGTTTATTAAACTGTAAAACCTCATGGCATTGGGTGAGAGGGTTGTGACAGCAGGATGTGTTCAGGGAGTGCAGCTGGAAATTCCTGTCAGGAATTCCAGAATCAGAGTGTGGTTCCTGCATGGAGCAGTGGATGCACAGGAAGAGCAGAGCTGGAAAATACTCTCAGGCTCCTGGGAGTTTTCTCCAATTTCAGCTCAGCACAAGAGAACCTGAGATTTTCCCTGGGGCTCCCTCTGAGATTGTTATCAGCAATATTCCTGCATGGAAGCACCGAGGAGATGCTGTAGATGTTCCAGCAGGGTGTGTTTTCATAGGAAAAAACCCAGAAAAAGAACCAAACTGAAAGAATCAGAACAATATTTATGAAGGGCCTGCCTTTCACAAGCTCAGGGGAAAAATCAGCTGTGTGCTAAACTGAAAAATTACTCCCCATCTTTTGTCAGCTGAAGTAATGAGGGTGGAGAGAGATTTGGATGTCACTGCCTCAATCCCAAGGTAATTTATCCAGAGGTTAACAATGTTCAGAGGAAAATACCTCTGGAAAGGATGTAAATCAAAGCAGAGCTAAGAGGGAAAAGCTGCATATCTTATATAACAAGATTGCTGAATGGGAGTTACAGATGTTTTAGCATAAGTGTGAAATTATTGGAATAAGGGAGACATGGCTGAATGAGAAAAGTGATTGGGGATTTAAAACATCAGGAGTTTCTGGGAAGGATGTACAAAATGAAATTGGAGGTGTTATTGGCAAGGGATTATGGAGGCTTGCAGAGAAATGAGGGATGTATTTAGGTGATGTGGCAAAGAGTTTTGCTTTGAAATTAAGAGCAGTGAAAGTGGAGAGGTGGCTTTGGTGTTTTGTCTCCAGGGAATGAAAGCCAGGCCATTATTTTAAAAATATATTAAGAAAACAGATTATTGCATCAATTACTGGAAAAGTGCATCAAAATTGATACTGCATCAATTACTGCTTGATAATGTGTATGTTGATAAAGGAATAAAATTGGAATGTGGATTTTCCCCTGGAATGTTCTGTTCACTGGGAATAGCTGTGGTGTTGACACTGGGAAAACACCCCCTGAGTTTATAAATGCAAATTCAATATTACCCTGACCTGCTTGCATTTGGAAATGTCAACACATGCTACTCAAATACCCAACCCCAAACCTGCAGCAGGGCACTGCCTGCACATTTCCCACTCCCAAATTCTCAGCTGATCCCAGATGAGCCAAGTGGTGATGGTTTGTGTGAATTGTGGCTGAAATCCAGGGGATTTCACATCTGGCATAGCTGGAGGGAACACAGGCTGCTCTTAATTGCAGGTGAGCTCTGTTTGGTTTGGCTTGGCTTGTCCAGGGAAAAAGTTTATCATTTCCTTGGCTTCCCATTTTTCTGTTGGTTCCCCTATCTCTGCTTCAACTCCTCCACCATTTGATTTTCCTGGCATCCTGTTTGCCCTTTAAATGACTCCTCATGGAGCAGGGCATTGGTTTCTCCTGCATCTTCTGAGTTTCACCTCTTTTCCTGCCTTTTCAAGCTCTTTTTTTTCATCTCTTTTTCCATGCCTGGTGAAAGAACTGCCACCAAATTAGCACCAAAATCAGCTGGTTCCTCCCTGTCCCTAAACCTGCTCCTGTCAGACTTAAACATCCCTTTCCTTTCCTTCTTTCCTGTTTTATCTGGTTCTGAACTGATTCTTATCAAATGATTGCCCAATCCATCTGCCCACCAGGCTCCTTTCTAATCTCAGAGAGATTTGCTACCACTTTGATTTCATGTTGCAGCCACTTCATTGTCTTGCTTTGAGAATTAATCTCTAACTTCTTTCCTTTATTGCTGCTCTCTCTTGCTTATTATTTCCTCCAACATGCATCAGATTCCCAAATAAAAACCTGACAGTGGCCTTTCAAGAACTGTAAATATTGATGGTTTGGGTTTTCCTTTCCTTGGATGTTGATTCATGTGATGGCTCTTATCAAAACTTGTGTGGTTCTTGCACCTAAAATATCTATATAGTGGTGACAGAGGAACAGCTTTAAAAATAGAGATCACAGCCTTGGAAAGAGGTGAAATTTCTGATACTGGGGACTCATTAGGAAAAACTTCTTCCCTGAAAATGTTGTTAAGGCTTGGAAAAGACTACCCAGGGCAGTGGTGGAATCACCAGCCCTGGAGGAATTTAAAAAATATTTGGATGTGGTCCTTGAGGACACAGCTTGTGCTGGGATTTCCTGATCTGGAATGTCTTTTCCAGCCTAAATAATTCCATGACTCCCTAGGTTTTGAGTTTCAGAATTCTGCACCATCTCTGTTTACTGGCCAAGATAATTGGAGCAATAAATATGAGAAATCTCATAAACTGTGCTCTGAAATACAGAAGATATTTGAGTCTGGTGTGGGACAAGCAGTTTTTAATCCACAGAATGGGAATGGGAGCAATTAAAAGCTTTCAGAACCTTCTTCTGTGCCATGGCCCAATCAATATTATTGAAAATCAAAAGGCAGAGTTACCCAACACAGAAATACCACTCAAAGAAAAAAGATACTTTTTGTTCAGCTTGAAAAAACCCATTTAATCCAAAAGAAACAGGATTTTGAGGCTGGGTTTTTTGGCAGAGCAATCCATATTTCTGCATGCAGGTGCTTTCTTGTGATACATTTTTTTTAACAGGTGTTTAAGGGAAAAATTGAGGTGTTAATGTGGAAGGTGCACAGGGAGGTGTTCCCTGGATGTGACAAAAATCCTGCAGACAATAAGTGGAGTAAAATATCTAATTAATATGGGATGTGGAGCTGTAGTCTAGCTGGAATGGAACCCCAACCATGAGATTAACTTGAAGTTTTTAATTTATTTTTAACACAAAAATTAGAAATTCAAGCCACCATAAAAACAAGGAGCTCTCTCTCCCCATTACATGATTTTCTTTGAGGTGATTTAGAGGACAGACTGTGGATCAATTCAGCAGCTTTTTGTCAGCACAGCACTTTTTGTTGATTGAGAAATTGTCTGATATTTTCAAATTTAAAAAGTGGATAGTGGAAGGTATCCCTGACCCTGGCAGGGGGTGGCATGAGGTGATCTTTAACTTCCCTTTAAACCCAAACAATTCTAGGAGTCTCTGCCTTTTCTATCTCTAGGCTAAATCTTAGTACTAAAATTTTTAAAATCAAAAGTAAAATCACCCAAATTCTGATTGCAGGGCCAATACCCTCCTGCCTGATATTTGTTATATGTTACTGCCTCAAACCAATAAAAGAATATTAACTTTATTTAATGGTTGCCACCTACTGCAAACTCATTTAATTATAACCACGAGGCGAGTGCACGTAGTTAAACTGATTATTTATCAGCCAGAGGTTGATGGCTTTAATAGGGCAGTAATCTCCTAATGAATGCACTTTAATTGTCTGTGTGGAGAGGCTGTGCAATTGTTCTTTAAAGTGCAGAACAACCCCTGAATTACAAAGGCCCAGACACAAACTCTGCTTCCCAAAGTTCCTTCCTGGAGTGAATTAAACTTGAACCAGGGTCAACCACCTGCAGTAAAACCCAGTTTTTATGGCCTCTTTGGCTTTTGAAATGTTATTTTTCTTCTTCCCCCTCCCTGTTTATGGTGTGTATATGAGTGTTTCTTGATTTACAATGGAATGTTTTATTAAAAATGATGCTCAGGGTTTCTCTGCAGCTGCAGAATTGTGAAACTGGAGGGATTATTCACAGGCAAACATTGAAAAGCCAAAAAGTCAGCCCAGCCTCACCTCCTGCTCTCCTTGGGAACAATAACTATCCATGGATTTTAGGCAGGCTGCAGCAGAACGTCATGAATTTATTATTTCATTGTGATTTATACTGGTAAATATTTTATTAAGAGTTTGAATTTCTATTTTTCAATAGTCATACCCAGTGCTAGAACTCCTTTAGGATATTGGGGTTTTCCTTGCTTATTAAGTTAAATTTGTGTCTTAAAAGTATTTCAGAGTGGTTTGTGGTTGGAATTGATCAACATCATTTGGAAGGTGGTCAGTGACCGCAGGGAACATCACAAGAAAAATCAAAATTTAGCTCTTTGGGGCAGTTCTGTCAGGATATTTAGGTTATTTCTGTGTCAGTGCCAGGACTCAGGAATATCCAGTTCCCGTAGTGTGTGTAAAGAATTAGACTTTGAGAATTGTTCCTGACTCTTCTCTTTTTCTTTGCTTCATTTCCCTTTTAAACTTAGCCATTTTCATGGTTTCCATGGCCCAATCAAACAGATATTACAGTGAAGCTCATCCATGGAATCTTGGAATAATCTTTATATGGAAAACAATCAATATCCGAATTAACAGCAGGAATGGGCTCTTAACAAACACAGCATTAAAAACTAATTAGAGATGCACAAGGCTCAAAAGGAAAAAATAACATTAGAACACACAAACCTGCAGGTGCTGAAGCAGGGGAAGGGCCCTCTGTGGTTTCTTGGCTTCCTTGTGCTCCAAACTTTCTCCCAGCCCTCTGTTCCCATTTAATATTGGCACACGGTCATAGCAGTAGATTCCATTTCTTCCCCCATTAAAGCATCCAGATTCAAAAATAAAAATATGAAAAGCACGGAGTGAGTAGGTGGAAATCCTTTGTTGTGGAGCCAAACGGAAAGATGGACATTCTGTAATTTTCTGACACAGTGGGAGCTCTGCACAGGGTGGGGGGAAAAAAGAGCTCTTGAAGCCACATTTCCCTTCATCAGCTCCTGTGCCTTGAGTGCACTTTCTAGTTAAAACTTTTAAATTACTTTAATTACAGCAACTAAAAAGGGCTGCTGCAGAAATTATTCCCACACAAGTGAAGAGGTCATTAAAAGTTGTGGCACTGCAGCTAATTTGTGAACAATGCAGTGTGTGAGGGGCTCCAACTGCAATAATTACATTCCAAGATCCATTTGCATTTCCCTGCCTGTCCCTGCAGCCCCTGGCAAAGCCTTCCCTCAAATCCTTCTGCAAAATAAATACCAAGCTGTCATTATCAGAGATTAATAATTGGGAGCTTCCCATCAACCCACTGATGTGATCCTGGAATAAATCCCTGATGGGTCAAGCTTTGCTTGGATTCACCTGGAATTCTGTGAGCTGAGCTCTGTTGTAGTGGAATTTCCCAGGGAGATGTAAAATTCCATTAGGAAGGGCCAGTAAGGCTGAGCTTTGGCCAAGATTTGAATCACAGAAGGTTTGGGTTGGACAGGACCTTAAAGCTCATCCCTTTCTTCCACTGTCACTTCCACTATCCCAGGGTGCTCCAAGCCCATCCAGCCTGGCCTGGCACACTGGTCTTTTATTCCCTAGCTCAGATTGGTACAGGAAATTGTGAATAAATAATCCTGACCCAGAGTAGAACTGTTTTTTTATGAACATTGCAGAAACCTTGTGTTGCCTTCAGGTCCAGAAAGGGCCACAAGTGTAACTTCAAACATCAGATTGTGATTCTTACCTGTCTGATGGGTCTGCAATAGAAACACAGAATTGTTTAGGATGGAAAAACCCTCTGAGATCGAGTCCAAGCACTGCCCTGTGTCCCCAAGTGCCACATCCACAGGGCTTTTAAATCCCTCCAGGGATGGACCCTCCACCACCTCCGTGGGCAATGTTTGAGCACCCTGAATTAGAAATTTTTGCTAAGATCCAGCCTAAATCTCCCCTGGCCCAGCCTGAGGCTGTTCCCTCCTCCTGTCCCTGTTCCCTGGGATGAGATCCCAAATCCTCCTCCTGTCAGGGAGTTGTGCAGAGCCACAAGGTCCCCCCTGATCCCCCTTTTCTCCAGGCTGAGCCCCTTCCCCAGCTCTGGTCCCTTCCTTGGATTAGCTCCAGTCCCTCAATAATCCATATTACAAATAATAATTCGTTTATGATTTGTAATAATAATAATTATTATTATCTGCTGTAATTCCTAGTGCATGGGAACCCAACCATGATTTGCAGCTCCAGGAATTCACTCAGTGATTTTCAACTCTGCCAAGCAGAATCCTCCAGTCTGGAGCAATGAAGGAACCAGAGAGCTTTTCCCATTCCTCCACTCACTGGGAAGTGAAATCAGTTGGGTTTTAGACAGATTATACTCCAGCTGGGTATTTTTGTTCTTTTATCTCAATTCCTGCAGAGTTCAGTGCTATCACTCTCACAGGGGATGTGACCTGAAGTGTGGGCTGGTAACACCTTGGGTCCTGCTGCCACCTCTGCTGGTTTAGAAGGAACAGGAGAATCCTTTCCAAACTGGGATGGGTTTTTAATATGATGAGTTTTGCCATGGAAAGAACAAAACACAAGGAAAGAATTGCCAGGGTAACATCCTGAAATAAACTGGAGTCACTAAGTATGAAACCTCCCTGAAATATCTGATTTTGTCCCACAGAAGGTGTGGCTGAGCCTTGCACTATTTAGTTCTACTAAAATGTCTCAGTTTTTCTTATATATTTATAAAGATACTTGTAAATATACATCATAAAGCATGGGTGACTTTGCTTTGTCCCCATCTCCTTTATGCACCATTGTCTCAGTCCTTTTAGTGACAAAATAACAAAATTCAGTTGCCTTACCAAAGATTTCAAGGCTTAATTTTAGTTTTCTTCAAGAAACAAAGGATATTTTGCATATATAACTACCTAAGTCACAGAGCTCCCATAAATATTTGGTTTTTTTTTTTTCCTCCAGGAATTTTGGCCTGTATATATTTCCTCGTGTTATGACATAAAACTGCTTTTCCTAGACATTAGAAGCCCTTTTCACCCTCCTATTTTTACAGCCATATGTTCCAAAGCAGTAAATCCCAGCTTGGTTGAACACTTAATGTGGTGCTGGCAGCAGGAGCTGGGTTTTCTTTTTTTTTTTTTTTTAAGCCCTTGTGATACTTAACACCAGCAAAGCCCTTAAGTGTGACAGAAGAAATCAAGCCTGAAAAGCTGATTTTTGCTCCATCTTGTAGATGATGCTTTCCACCTTGAAAACAAGCCATGAAATATTAAATTTAAACATAGAAGGTTTCTTTCCAGTCATCCTTTGCTCAGCAATAGTTGTGTGTTAGCACAGATGTTGTTGCCATGATGGGAAGAGGCGGCTGATTTTAAAATGAACCCAAAAATCTGGGGACCTGTGAGTTGGTTTCCTGTGAGATTTAATGATGGCAGATTTAATCCCATCCATGTTTAATTCCAGCAGGAAATTTCCCACTGCAGGCACCTGGGCTTCCAAAAAACACCAGGAGCTGCCTGGTGCTGAGGGACAACAAGGGGAGGGAGAGGTTTTGGGACTATTTCATGGTTCCAAAATTGAGAAGTGTCTTGGTTGTGTGAAATTAATGATATATTAATATTAAATGCTATAAACTTATTCCTGCCTGGGCAGTGCCTCTGTGTGTCCCTTGGATTGCAGGGTCCAGCACATCCCCATCCCAAGGAACCAGGAGAGTTCTTTAAAATAAACCCCACTTTTGTCCCACTCTCTTGAAATTCAGTTTTGTTTTCTCACAATCCCAGTCTGAGCAAGGACTCAGCAAGATTTTGAAGCTGGAGATTTTCAGTTTTAAAATTTTATTTATTTCCTCACCACTTTAAGCAAACAGATTTTGTTGCCAGACCCTACGTATTTCTTTCTCTTTTTTTAATATAAAGTAGAAACTATATTTTATTATTTCTTTATAGAGAGTAATAAAACACAGCCCTGGAATGGATGAGGAGAAATACAAAAACAATTGCAAAGAAAAATCACAATATAAATGTAAATCAGGCACATTTTTACTTTTCAGAGCTGTGCTGGGCTTTTCATCAGCTGGTCCATTGTGGTAATCCTTTCCAAATTGTTTAATTTTCTTTTCTAAATCCATGGATTCGTTGCTGTGCATCCTTATCCTCCACAAAGTTTCTTTAATGGAGATCCCACTAATGCCAAGCAATATCCTGGAGATTTCTGGATGCCTTGGTGGAGCAAACATTTATCTGGAGTGGGGAGAAGATGGTTTAAAGAGAAAAGAAAAGCTGAATCATTTCATCCCACTCTCCACAGTAAATAATCAGTCAAAAAACCCCTAAATGTGTAATGGGGGATCAGAAAAAGTTGAAAAAAATTCCAGTTCTTTATATAATTTATTTATTATTTGAACAAGTTCAGTAGAAAACAGTTCTGAAAACTTTCACTTGTTTAATGATTTTTTTTTTATTTCTTCCTGAAATAAACTTTAATAACTTTATAACTTACAAAAAAGTTCTAAAGCCCAGCTGCAGAAATCAGGAAAGGTGAAAATAGTTTAGTTTTCCATTAGAAATGTCTGTGGTCAGGTCCTTCAGTGAAATCCTCTTCTGAAGAAGACTGTAAAAAAAATCAACTTCTATAAAATATTTCCAGGAGAATGAGGAGGAATGAAAGGAGAGCAAAACTCGTTTCATGTTTCATACCCAACTTTTTAATGCATTCATTCTCAAGTCCCTTTCAGGTGACTATTTCTGCTTTCTTAAGTCAATCCTGACCCTTCTTTTGTGTCCATTGGAGACTTTAATTAAAGCTGACCAGGGAAAAGCCCATTATTGAAGAGAGAAGCAGCCAGCGAGGGTTTTCTGGAACCAAACCTTTTGTTCCCTGAACAAGACTGATGGAAATAGGAAGGGCAGCATCCCTTTGGATGAGGGTTGACCCATGACTTGTCTTATAACAATTATTATATTTAATATAAGCCCTCTAGGTGTTAAAACATGACATGGGGCTGGAAGATTTCTTTTTCCTGGTCTGTCTCTGCAGTCCATTCTCTTAAAATTCTGCCATTGTAACAGAGTCAGCCCCAAATAAGTCATTAAGGGAGAGGAATGGTTGCCTTTAAAGATCTTTTTTGTTATGTAACATGGGTCACCCCTTCAGCTGTGGACAGGGTCATTTATGTTCCCTCAATTCTGTTTTCTTGCCGTGTTTGAAATAAAAAGCAACTTGGAAAAAAAAAGTCAAATTTTCAAAGTAAGGTTGGGAAAAGTTGGAGAAGTTTCTTACCACTCAGGATTGGTAAGAAATGCGTGTTCTGGCTGAAGTTTCCATCATTCCAAAGATAAAACCATGAGATTAAAAATGGAGCTGAAGTTTGGAGAGGTTGCAGATGCTGGGGTTTGAGACATGAGCAATTTTTGGAGACAAGGAAATGGAGTTACAGGTGGGATGTGCTGAGATGGAATAAGGAGATGAGTGAGGACTTGAGCATGAACATGAAATGCAATTGAAAACTCCCAAATCTGTGGGAAGTGTGAGTTGTGTTCCCTGTGGGGAGAAGGGTTGGGATTGGTGAGCATGGCCATGCCAGCACAGGGAGGATTTGGGGAAGCCTGGATTGCAGGGATCCACCTGTAAGAAGTCTCTTTTTTTCCAGTGAAAATCTCATTTTGGAGCTGAATGCAGAAATACGTAACTAGAAAATGTAGCCTAATCATTGCTGGGAAAACCCCTTGGAGGAGTTCTGTCTCCATTCAATATTCACACCTCCAAGAGGGTCAAACACAATTTTTCCAGGACAATGTTGTGGTTATAGCCATGGAACAAATACAGGATATAACAGACAGCATTATCAGAAAGGTCAGGAACAAATTAAATAAAAGACTGGAGCTGTCAGGATTTTAGATTCTTGTGTGGAAGAGACAAGGGATGTAAAATATATTGAGTAGGGACCTTATTTAATGCTAGTGGTTGTGATTTCCACGCTAATGGTGATATTTGTGCTTAGAAGTGACTTTTTTCTCAAGAAATCCACTTTTAAACATCTTTCTTACCTGTATTTTAGAATTTATGACATCCCCATTCCCTCTTTCCATGAAAAAATTTGTTTCAGTCACTGTTGATTGTCTAAATATTATAAAATACTTTACAAGGTCCTTTCCAACCCAGCAGATTCTGTAAAAACACAGAAGAGAAATGGATGAGAGACCATGTTTAAAGTGTTTAATGGAGGAGGTAAAAATGTTCTTAATTCCAGTTATAAAAATTAAAAAGGGGGAAAAGTAACAATTAAAGACAGCACTCCTGGTGTTTAATTTTTCCTTTTATAAAAATTAAAATCCCCAGAAATACAAACCCACCAAAACAGTCAATAGAGGCCCAGTTACCACCAAACCTTTTTCAACCAAACCACAGAAATTCCCAACATCTGAGAGGTCCTGGGAAGTTCTTTAGACTTGATCACTGCAACATCTCAGGAGAAAAATGGGTTTGCCCCAGGGCAGAAAAGATGAAAGATGCTCGAAACAAATCTCCTGGAAAAATGATACTTTTCTTTTTGCTCTGTGATTTTTTTAGAACTTAACATAAAATTTTCTCTGCTAAAGTGATGTCTTGACTGCAGCAGTCAGTGACTGAATCATTGAATTATTTCTTAAGGTGCTTGGAGCTTCCCCACCTGGAAACTGTCAGTCAAAAGCTGTTAAAATATGTGCACTCCATCTTCTCAATCCCAGTTTGATAATTTAAAATAAAACTAAACCTCACTGTCCTATTTTCAGCATATCATTTAGTTTCCCATTTATCTTCCTTACTTGCTTTTTTAAACTTTTATTCTTTTTTTTTTGACAGTCAGGCTGCAATAAAGTATCAGGAATTTGATTTTATTTGATGGAGAGCTGCTGAAGAGGTGGTGCTTTCTAACAGTCAGTAAACATAAATCAAGACTCATAGGTGATGAACCAAAACTTGGTTTAAGCTCAGTTTCTACATTTTTTTAATTAATAGGGTGATTAAAAAGATAACGAATTTGGGAAGGAATTGCTCCCTGTGAGGTTGGTGATACAATAGAATTCCCAGAGAAGCTGTGGCTGCCCCTGGATCCCTGGAAATGTCCAAGGCCAGGTTTTATGGGGATAGTGGGAGGTGTCCCTGTCATGGCAGAGGTGGAATGAGATGAGCTTTAAGGTCATTCCAACCCAAACCATTCCAGGATTCCATGAATTAAGGATCACAAAGCCAGGAGTGCTCTCTTTGGGAGCATTGACAAGATTTGCTGTGGGACAGAACCTGCTGTGTTGGGGACTGAGGAAATCTGGATCTCCACTGGGATCTCCCCTGGGATCTCCACTGGAATGTCCATTGGAGTGTTCACTGGGATCTCCATTGGGATCTCCATTGGGGTCTCCATTGGGGTCTCCATTGGGGTCTCCATTGGCATCTCCATTGGGGTCTCCATTGAGATCTCCATTGGGGTCTCCATTGAGGTCTCCATTGGGGTCTCCATTGGGATCTCCATTGGGGTCTCCATTGGGATCTCCATTGGGGTCTCCATTGGGATCTCCATTGGGGTCTCCATTGAGGTCTCCATTGGGATCTCCATTGGGGTCTCCATTGGGATCTCCATTGGGGTCTCCATTGAGGTCTCCATTGGGGTCTCCATTGGGGTCTCCATTGGGGTCTCCATTGGGATCTCCATTGGCATCTCCATTGGGATCTCCATTGGGGTCTCCATTGGGGTCTCCATTGGGGTCTCCATTGGGGTCTCCATTGAGGTCTCCATTGGGATCTCCATTGGGATCTCCATTGGGGTCTCCATTGGGATCTCCATTGGGGTCTCCATTGGGGTCTCCATTGGGATATCTCTTTTCTCCAGGTTCAATCAAAGACATTTTTTGGTAAGAAATGGCTGAATACGTGGATACACATGATCATGTGAAGGAAAACAAAATTACAGCCTCACAAATTATCAGGAATCTGTGCAAGAGGAGTTTGGCTTCTCTGAGATGCCAAATAACTCGTCGAGGGCAATTCCTGCACTAATTTTTGGTAGATACCCATTGCAGCCATATCCTTTGTGTTTCCCAGAGCTCTTGTCTGTCTCTGGTTCTGTCTGCACTTTGAAAGAGCTCAGGAAGGATTATTCTAAAAGAGCATTTCCACTCTTTAATGTATTACAAGGAGCAGCTTTAATAACTGTGGATAGCAGAGGCTGTGCTGGAGCTTTTATAAACACGAGGAGATGGGATGGAATATTCAGTATACAAAGCTGAAATATCATTGCCACCCAAAGTGCAGCACTTACACCAGGGATGCTCTCTAATCCACTTTAAATTGAATAGGAATACTTCAGGGAAACACCATTTCCTTTCATCAGTGTGTTGTCTCTTTTAGAACAGTCATTGATCCTATAAAAGGCCCCACTGTGCTGGCCCAGCCTGTTCCCAGACATGGGGTTGGATTTGCTGTGCATGGATATTAGCTGGGGTTTGGGTTTTGTTATGGGGTTGATACATTAAATAAAAATTGCACTTTGGGGTTTATGATGTGGCACGGGAAGGGCTTCAGCCTTGTGACCAAACACAACTAAAATGTTATTCTTCAGGCTTAACTTTATTGTCAAAAGTAGATATGAATAAAACATCCATGCATTTGTTAATCAAGTAATTTATCCTTGGGTGGATTGCCTCCTGTTGTGAGCACTTTGCCCTTCTCTGGTTGCACAGAATTTGTGACAGGGCTCAGAGAAGTCCTTTCTGCAATGAAGTTTTAGATTCTCTGTGAGCTGTGGTTTTGTGGGGTTAGGATTGGCATGATGCACGAGAAAAGCCACATCCAGCTGGGAGAGATGGAAAGGAACGTGCAGGCACAGTGTGGCAAGTCCTGGGTAAACATCACTGATTTTTACTTTATTTTTAGATTAAAAAGTTGCTGTTAGCACAGCCTCCTCTGCTTAGAGCTTGTTTTATTTCCACCAGATTTGCTCCCAGCATGGAAGCTCTCTGTGGAGCCAACCTCATCTCCTGGCAGGAATGTGGAACTGTTCAGGTTTCAAGTGCTCAGATTCCAGCCCCAAATGGATGTTGGGGAGGCAGAGCAGTGACTGAGCAGCTCTGGGGGGCGACGGGCTTTGCACTGAACCACTGCAGCATTTGTCACGTCAACAATGACAAAAGCTGCTCTTCTCCATCAATTTTAACCAGGGTTTGGATGTTTTAGGATTGTCTGGCTTTGATTGATGGTGCCTCCAGTCCCCCAAGGGCTTTGGTGAGGAACAAAATGTTTTGGGGAGAGAGAGAAAGCTGGAGCAGCTACAAGTGCTCCTTCCTTCCAAAGGAGAATAAACCCAGGGCTCATCCAGCCCATCCATCACTTCTGTCCCCTCAGTGTCTGGTGTGGAAAACTTCCAAATTTTCCACTGTGAAACTCCCTGGTGAGACAGAAGGAGGTGGGAATGCAGTTTAATTGAGGTGGAAGCTCCCCATCCCTCCTGAGGGATTCTGCAGGAGCGAAATCCTTCTTTTCCTCCTTGGTGTCATCATTCAGGGGTGTGTCCAAGCTGTGTCCTAGAGAATGAGGTGTTTTCCCTGCTGATAAAATTACCCCAAAATAAAGTACTTTATTTAAAATTAAATAATGCATTATTTGGCTTTGCTCTCAAAATACGAAATAGGGGAAATTCATGAAAATTACCAACAATGCTGGATTTTCAATTAAGATTTCCTTCTCCTTGGTGTTTTTTTGTTAGACTCAGCAGAAGATACAGAGAGGGAATTATGACATTTTAGGGATAAATGTGATGCTGTCCCAGACTGAGGCCTGTAGAAGTGAATTAATTTCTCACAGAACTTTAAATTATTTCTGGTCGAATTGGAAGTGGAAAATGTTTGGGTTATGTTTTGTAATTGCCACATTAGACAGTACTTCTGTGTGGGATTAAAATTATTATTTTAGAGTCAGAGCCAACCAGAACTGGAGCCAGAAAGGGCAAGAGCAGAGAGTTTGTTAAACTGGGCAAGTTTCCTCTGGGATTTTTTTCTTTAAATATCCTCCTGGTGAGCTCTGCCTTCCACCTGGGGTGAGCCCTCTCCCCACAAAGCTGTTTCAGCTCCCCAGCAGGTTTGTCCTCTGGTTTTTTTTATCCTAAAATATACTTATTCAGCTCCCTGAATTCCTGTGGATGTGGTATTTTCTTTTATTAAAATGAATGTCTTAGCTCTGTATGTGGATATTCCCTATTCCTGTGAAGAATGGGAGGCTGGAATGATTCATTAGAAAAGTTTTGCAAGAGTGATTGCCCAATGACAACTTTTCCTTTAAAAATTTTCTATAATTTTGTAGTTTTTTTCCTTAAAAAGGCTTGGGAAGGCAATTAACTTTTTATCTATTTGTTATTGTCTCACCTTGGGTCGGGAATTGCAGGAACTTTGATAAATGGGTTCAAAAGTTTGTCCAGCTTTAAAACATCTTTTATAAATCTGTGCTTTCTGCTGTTCTGAGGCCCTGGCAGAGATTCCCAGAGCAGCTGTGATCCCTGGAATTGTCCAAGGCCAGGCTGGACATTGGGATTGGAGCAGCCTGGGACAGTGGGAGGTGTACCTGCCATGGCACTGGGTGATTTTTAAGGTCCCTTCCAACCCAAATAATTCCATGATTCATCATTGCTTTGGACTGATACACAGATATTTATAAAATGTAACATCCAGGAGTCATTTCATTGTTTTATCCACATTTTTGGCTTTCAACGGCTCTGAAATGAATTAGATTTTTTTTCCCCCTTTTTTCCCCTATTTCCTTTATTATTCTGGACCTGCTGTGTGAAATGACAGAGCTGTGGTCAGCTTGGCAGCCAGGCTTTGCCCTGGGAGCAGCCACTTCTCCATGACAACAGAGAGTTCTTGTTTCCCATAGCTATTTAAAGAACTATTGCTCGAAACCACCCCAGCCTGGTGTTAATGAGCACAGCTTTCATGGAATCAGCAGCACAGACTCAGTGGACACAGAAAAAATTCCCCATTAACTCCAGCCTGGCAGATTTGGATCTCCCTCTTTTTTTTTTCCCCTCCATGCTGCGGGGTGTGGCTTTTCCCCAGCATCTCCTTGCACCATGAGCTGCATGCAGAGAGTGATTTTTCATTTGGAACCAAACAATCAAATGACACCTCAGCAGCAGCTGCAGTGACCTCCAGCTCGCCCGTCACGGGCCATCAGTCCCTGAGCACCTGTCACATCCCAGGACTGCTCTAAAAAATGTCACAGTGTCAACACATTCACCACCTGAAACTTCTCTGCTCGTGTCTCCTCTTGTTTTATGCCCCCATCAGTCAAGCCTGAAGCGTTAAAATCCCAGCAAATGCTCTGGAAGTGGAGCAGTGATGTTTGGGAGCAGAATGCTCATTTCCTTTAAGCACCTCCATCCAGCCCTGAAGAAATAATCACTTTACAGAAGCTAATAAAGAATGGATTAAGCTGGAGCTTTGAAGAACTCATCTCCAAAGGGCCCCGAAACCACTGTCTAAAAGCAATATTAGCAGTATTAGGAGCTGAAAAATTACACCAACAGATCTAGGTCAGTGCATTATAGGGAGAAACAATAGAAGTGATGTCAGGAATATTACCCAAAATCTGCCTCTGGTAGTCCAGGGGGATTTAAGTCATCAGCTGTGCTTTCATTTGCAGAGTTTGGGGCATGGCTGTGTCAATTTGCATCCTCATGTTTGGGATTTGGCTCACCAGGGGAGGTTCTGCTCCAGGGCTTTGTTTTAAAGGCCCAGCACTGCAGTGGAGATTTCCCTGTGTTTAATGTCCATGTGTGTGGAGTGCTGAGAATAAAACCCTGTCTGTGCAGCCAGGGGAGGCTCAGGTTGGATATTTGGGGAAATGTCTTCATGGAAAGGAATGTTGAGCAGTGGCCCAGCTGCCCAGGGCACTGGAGGGGTCTCAAAGCCATGAGGATGTGGCACTTGGGGACATTCAGGGCTCAGAGCTCTTTTCCACCCTTCATGACTCCATTTACTGTGTAAACCCCCAGTTTCCTCTGGAAGGGTTTTTTCCTGGGTTTGTGCTGTTTAGGGAGCCACAGCACCACGCTGTGACCCCGCTGGTGGCACCCAGGGACAGCCCCCTGCACCATTTGTCACATTTTAAACCAGGTTAAATCATTCCCCAGGTGATGCTGACAAAAACCTACCTTGGACAGGGAGAGGAATGAGTTTGTTTGCAAAAACAAACCCTGTACTTCTTTAAACTTCTGTTTTGGGGTTTTTTTTGCATCTTTTTATTCAAAGGGAAGAGCTCTGGATGGATTATTTGCATTTGTGAATGGATTATTTGCATTGATACTAAATGTGTATTAGAGACTAAAAGCTCATTGGTGTGTACAACAGCATCCACCAACACCAGCCTGAAGATTTGGAGACACAAAATTATGGGTTTGATGTCTGGAGGTTTTATCAAGTTACTCTGAAGCCTCCTGTGCTTCAGAGGAATAGAAATGATGTTATTTATGTTTATCTATATTGCAGCACTGAGGCCTGGGAAGGATCTGGTCACAAAGGGAGGTAATGCAGACAAAGTTTTAATCCTGGGCTAATATTTTATGTTGTATAAAATTAAGATTTTGCATTGTTTTAGCATTCTAGTTGAAAGCACAATTTTAATAATAAGATAATGGAGAAAAACAAAGATGACTGGAGTGTCTCTAACAAAATTATAAAAACATCCTTTTCTTTGTGAATGCTGATGGATACCAGGAAATCACCTCTCTAGCAGCTGGGTAATTTGATTTTGTGTACTATTACAAAAGATAATTAAGCATCTGAGAGGAGGAAAAAGGAAAAAAACAAAAAAAAAGAAGTAAAAGAAAAAAAAAGCCAGAATAAAATGAGTTGTATAGCTACAGGAAAGCTATTTAAAAAAAAAAAAAAAAAAAAGCAATTATTCCCTGAAACATGAGAAGCTTCATTTCAGAAATTACAACAAAAGGAACTGCTGGTAACCACCCCAATACATCTCTGTTTCTCAAAATAGTACAAGCACTTGCAGAGAGAAGCCAAGTCATTCATTATAGAGTACCCCCAGGAGAGAGATTTTCTCCAAGTGAACTTCACATTCCTCTTTTGCAGAGAAAAGCAACCCTGAAATAAAGACAAGTGCTTAGAAAGAAAACTCGAGTGGCCTTAAAAGTTTTTACATTTATGGGCAGAGTAGGGATTTTGTGGGTCAGATTGTTCATTTATGTATTTAGAGGTTTTTAAATCTTTGGGTTTAGATAAAAACTCTCTCTGTAGGAGTAACTGGACTGCAATACATCATTATTTTAAATAATTGATGGCAATAATTAACTTATTAAAGCATCCAGGTGAGTGGTGTTAAAGGATGAAGAGGTTACATCAGGTTTGGTTCACCATTGGAGACTCTCTGCTGCAAAATGACAGCATTTTATGCAAAAGTCTGGATATAAATCCTGGAAAAGCAGCCAATGCATACAGTAGTATTTTCACAAAAAAATAGATTTTCCACAAGAGAAATTACAGTTTTGCAAAATTGGCAAGTCAGACACAGAAAAGAGCTCTCTCAAAATTGATTGTTTTTTATCCTGCCATTACTTTTTGATAATAAGACAATAAATTGCTGTGTTCTGCTAATTTATAATTTGGCTCCTGAGGATTTCGCTTTGGTAAAGGATTGGCAGAGCTGGTGTGCAGCACTCAGTAAGGTAAAGAGATTTTGCTTTTCACTGCTCCCAAAGGGGTTTGACGTTTGCCATCCCTGCAGAGCTCTCCCTGGGCATGGTCATCTCAGGGAGCTGGAAATCAGCCCTTGGCAGGAGAGATTCACTCTGACCTTTGGCAGATCAGCCCAATGTACAGAGAATTTTGATCACTTTATGCACAATTCAGTCTCTAATGAGTTCATTCTGAAGCACTTCTTCAACATGAACAAGGAAACAATCTCCATTTCCACACTGCTCTTCCCTGTATTTTCCTCGTGTACAGTGCTGCTCCTCACTGACATTTATGCTCTTCCAAAAGCGAATGGGAACTGAACCAACAAATTTTTCAGCATCATCCTCCCTCTCTGGGAGCTCAGGACACTCCAACATTCCCTGGGAGCAGGATGAAGCCCTGCAGTTGTAGCTGTTGCACCAAACCTTTTGTTGATCATTCTTTATGCAATTAATGAGGAAAAATTGGTTTTGATCTTTAGGGCGGTGCCCTGGTTGTTTTTTCCTTCTGTCTTTGTGGTTTGCTGAGAAGGAATTGGTGGATGAAGGATGGAAGGGATGAGAGGAGGTGGTCAGGGCAGGCATTGGAAGGATGTTTTTTTGTGAAACAGTTTGATGAGTGTGAGGACGAAATGAGATGGCCACCACCACAAACTGCACCAAAAGCTGTGTCCCCTCTGACCTGGGACCTGGGAGAATTTTGGGAATGCATCTGCACCTGGCTGGAGTGGAGCTGGGGATTCCTGCATGGCTCAACTGATAGAAACCAAACCCATCTCTCCCTTCCTCGAGCCAAAACACTGGAGAATTATGAACCACCCAGAGAAATTATCAAAATTGGTGTTTGAGGCTGGAAGTCACTGGCTGAAATAAAAGGTCAGATAAGGTCTGAAGAACTGTGACCCCTTTTCTACCTTGGCTCCCCATCAGGAGCTGTGGGAAACTCTTGGAGTGGTTTCCACAGAAAAAAAAAAAAAAAAAAGGTGGAAACCACATTTGTGCTCCTTGGGCTGCTGATTGCTGAAATATCTTCATTAAATCATTAAATGAGCCACATGATTACAGGGACTTCAGAAAAATGAGGCAAAACTCACCAGCAGGGCTCTGAGGAGTTGTCACTTCCATTGCTGTCAGTTTGGAGGGATTTGTGAGTTTTTGCAGTTTTGGGGGAAGGTGTTGTTAACACTTCTTTCAAAGTGAAGATTAAATCTTCAGTAATTCGATTTCACTCGGAATTTGGGGTCTGGCTGTGGATGTTAAGGACTGTTCACCTCATTTAAGCAAGTTAAAACCATCACATTGTCCATGTCTGCACTGGAATTACTAATGTTGCTAATTAAATCATAGTGATATTCAGCTGAAGGTTGGACTTGATGATCTTGGAGGTCTTTTCCAATATTAATGAATCCATGATATTTAATCAGGATGTAATCCATTAATCCATGAATCCATGATTCTAGAAACCAGGATATTCTCTGTATCCTCCTAAAACAAGTTTTGTTTTTGTTTTTCTTCTAACCAACAGTCCTTATCCCAAGATAAATGTTTGGGCCTGGCAGCAGACAAAGCTGTTCCACCCTTTATGACCTGGCTTGGTTTTGGTTTCACTACAGAAATCAAGTGATGAGGAAAGCTCTAACAAAGCCACAAAAATACGTGGAGCTCCCTCTTCCCATTAATTTCCAGGAAGTCTTGGGTGACTTAAATTCTTTTGTGCCTTTGAAAACATCACTCGAACAACTTTTAATTGAAGCAGAAATTCAGTCATTATAACCTGGCCCTTTCCCATCCTTTGTGTTCACAGGCAATAAAAGAAGTTTCAACACCAAGAAAACAGCAGAAAATATTATTTATTTTCCTGTCCTATTCCTGTGACCTTTGCTATCAGTGGAGCCTCTAGAGTAGGGCAGAAAAATGAAATTTAGGGCCAGCATGGCTGATATTCAAAGCAACAACATAAGACAGGGGGTTTTTTTCCCTTTCTTTTTTTTTGTTTTTTTTTGCTTTGCTTTATGCTTGAGCAATTTTTTTTTTTTTTTTTTTGACATTGTGAGATCAGTGTGGCTGGTGGTGAATGATGTATGAAAGGGAGCAATCCCTGCCCATGGCACAAATAAACAGCCACTGCAGGCAGATGAAGTTTTTGTGCTGGGCTCTTGTTGTGCTCAGCCTCACCATGAAGTTGGAGCACAGAAAGAAAGGTCTGGGGTGTGCATCCCATAGGAAAAAAGAGAGAAAAGTTGAGAAACAGGCACTCAAAAATATTTGTTGTTTGTTTTTTCTTACCATCTCCCTTTTTTCTGTGAGTGAATCTGGTGGAGTTTGATTTTTACTTTTTTTTTAAATAAAAAATTCCTCGTGTCATACCTATGGATAAATTCCTTATGGTGTTCTGGGAAAATTACAGTTGTGGTGTAACTATAAAATGCATTTTGTCATGCAGTGGGAAGGGAATAAAACAACAAATTCAACTTTAACTGAATATTGACATTTTTTTCAAATATTCAGTGGAGCAGCAGTCTTATAAACTAAATATTTATAATTAAAGACACTGGTTTTGCATTTGCAGAGTAAGGAGTGTAACGAGGATGATGTTTGGTGGATCTAGATGTTCTGAGGGTGTTTATTTGGAAAGTTCCTTCCCTGGGGAAATGGGAGAGTGAGGATTTCTCCATTAGCAAAGGGTTCTATTTTTATCTATTGCTTGTCTGTATTGCCCTGCTCATTCCTTGCACCATTCACAGAACAGTTCTGGGATCTGGAATTAACACTCACATCATCAAAAGTAACTATTAGCTAAAGTTTCTTGAGTAATTTGCTTTTAAGGAGGTGGTTTTTTGCCACATCCTTTCATAAATGTATTTTATAAACAAGACCAGATTAACACTGGGCAGCTTTAGGCATTCCTGCATGCTCTTGAAATAATGTTGGGGTTTTTTTCAAGACCATATTTATCCACCTGGGATGTATCTTTAAGTTCAGAATTGACCTTTAACCAAAAATAAATAAATAAATCAATCAAATCTTGGGAGCTCCAGCAATTGGAATCCCCTGCTGCTGGAGGATAATATTTGTGTTCAGGTTTTCCATAATTTACCATGTGTCGTGTCCCAAGGAGCTGAAAGGAAGGAAGTGACAAGTCTGGAATGAGAAGATGGTGGGATGAGCAAACACAAACAAATGCAGGCACAGCTGCTCCTTTCTGTGCTGCTGCAGAGATGAAACCTCCAGGCTGCTGAGTTTGGGTTTGCTGTATCACTGCCTGGAAATCCTGACTGTGGCTCTGGGTGCTGCTGGGCAGGGAGCCCTGGGGATGGGAAAGGAGAGATGATCTGTTCAACAAGCACAGAAAAGGGTGGGGTGGGTATGGCTGAAATGCAGAAAGCAGCAGAGCTCCTTCCTCTCCCTTAGTGTTCTCCTCTGAAGCTGGAAGTGTTTGAAGAGTCACTCATTAATTGTTTTAACCATGATTTTGTTGGAAACTTCAGCCTTCCTACGCAGAAATAACTGGGAAAAACATCAAAATATCATCTAAACTTAAACAAGTGTAGTAAAAGCAGAGTTTTCATAGAATCACAGGATGGTTTGGGTTGAAAGGAACATTAATGATCATTTTATCCTATTCCTGCCATGGGCAGGGACACCTCCCACTGTCCCAGTGCTCCAATTCCAATCCAGCCTGGCCTTGGGCACTGCCAGGGATCCAGGGGCAGCCAGAGATTCTCTGGGAATTCCATCCCAGCCCCTCCACACCCTCAAAAGAACAATTCCTGCCCAATATCCCATCTAATATCCAATCCATCTCCTCATTTCTGCATAAGTTTGACCTTAAAATACACCCAATTAACACTCAGAGTTGTTTAAATGTTCCTTTACAAAGCAGGATTTCCGCTTAGAGGTGCAAAATTTTATTAGGATTCCCACAATCCCCAATGATGGAAAGGAAAGGAAAGGAAAGGAAAGGAAAGGAAAGGAAAGGAAAGGAAAGGAAAGGAAAGGAAAGGAAAGGA